>OY282590.1:7506193-8239810 GCA_958298965.1 Chrysolina haemoptera | reverse complement strand
TCGGCTTGGAATGGAGAAACGACAAAGGAGACTTGGGATCAGAATTGCGAATAGTAAAGGCGGATTTATGCACAACTCTTTTTCTTTAATCTGTAACTTTCATCAACGGTCATTAAATTTAATTTACTTGAAGTTTTTAGTCACTGACTTCATTCAATTTTATTCTTCTTCTTTTTTAATTTATTGACACATAACTTTAAATTTGGATCCCAGTGGCTCATTTTTTGAAATAAGATCATAAGTAGATAAGAAATGAGAGAGCTTTTGGATTCAAGGTCAAAACCTATGAGAGAGCTTTTGGATTCAAGGTCAAAACCTATGAGAGAGCTTTTGGATTCAAGGTCAAACCCTATGAGAGAGCTTTTGGATTCAAGGTCAAAACCTATGAGAGAGCTTTTGGATTCAAGGTCAAACCCTATGAGAGAGCAAAAGGATTCAAGTTCAAAGGTCACAGTGCACGTGTGAGATTTCCTGGAATTTGATAACGTCCGGTTACAAGTCTCAACAAGTTAGAAAAATGTAATACAGGTTCAATGACCGTTTTCAAGGTCAATACATGACAGATATCCAGAATATTGATAATTTGATATAAAGATAAAAATCAAATTTTTCAAATGAGCCCCTCTCAATGAAACTTTTATACTACCATTAGTTTCAGAAATTTTAATAATCGTGTGACAACCTGTAATTTTCACACTACCATTAGTTTCAGAAATAAATCTTAAATAATCATGAGGCAACCCTGTATGCGATTACTAAAATGGAGCTTTTATAGTACCATTAGTTTCAGAAATAAATCTTAATAATCATGAGGTACCCTGTATGCGATTACTATAATGAAACTTTTATATCACCAGTAGCTTCAGAAATAAATCTTAATAATCATGAGGTACCCTGTATGCGATTACTATAATGAAACTTTTATATCACCAGTAGCTTCAGAATTATATATTAATAATCATGAGACACCCTTAAGGGATTACTGAAATAAAACTTTCATATTACCATTACTTTCAAAAATATGTTTTAATAATTATTAGGTACACCCTGTAAATGATAACCATAATGAAATACCTCTTGAATAATTTTCATAAGTTATATAATTCAACACCCAAGTGTCTAGTGACAAAATTCCGCATTTTTTGATTCCCATGTTTCAAATATTCAGACAGAGTGATAAATAATCTGCAGACTTGCATAAATTTTTATCAAATAACATAAACATGATTTTATTTTGAGAGCATGTCTCTTCTTTCATTGTAGGATATTGAAATTTGAAGATGGTCTCAGATTGCAAGTTGCTTTGTTGCAGAAACCTATGAGAAACATAATTTTATGGAAAAAATGTTTATTCAGAATTTTGTGGCAAATATTTCATGGGAAAATTTGAGAAAGCCCTTCTACTAATGTAGACATTTACTTACTGCTCTGGGGGGAGTGAAGGAGTGTTTCTATTGGTTGAAAACTTAAAGGCAGAAGCAAATTCATTTTGAAGATGCTTCATGAAAATGGGATTATGAGGGGATAGGAATATGTAAAGCCAAACTCACTGTCTTCGATTATTAGTAAAACTTTTTTAGTGAAGCGAATTAATAATCCACTATACTTACAAAATGAAATCGCGAGTTGGAAGCAAAAGTCAGTTAGCACCAGTGAAGAAGCTTAGGTTATTGTCGCATTTTAAGAAGCTTCCGAGTGATGGGGGCTTCCGCTTAGTGAAAAATACATCAACTTCTAGTATTGGCAGTGATATTGAAATATTGGACGGAACCTTTTCGAACTTGAGGCCGATTAATGCTGCGAGGAAGGGTTTCGTACCAGCTTATACCTCAACACCAGCTGCCATATACGAGGATATAAGCGAAGCTGAGAGCCCCAGCAATTCGGAGAGTGATGATGGGGAAGACATCAAAATGGAGACAATAACCAAAGAAGATGAAGGGAGTGAAGATGGCGAAGATGGTGAACAGGACAACTCCATCCAAGAAAAGGCAGGAGATGATGGCGAACAGGGCCCGAATGAAACTGCGAACTCCCTCGAAGGCACTCAGGAGCATAACACTCATCTCGCTGAGATAAAAAATTTACTGAGTGCCTTCATAGAGAAGAAGCGAGCAAGGAAGGTAGAGTTGGAGGACCAGTTAAAGGAGAACAAGCTGGAAATTCAAAGGTTGCTCCGTGACAACAAAACAAAGCAGAGGGAGATTGACGATCTGGATCGGGCCATTACGATAGGTGTGGATAAACTGACATAGTGGACTGAGTGATATTCAAACATTTCTTCGGTGCCTATTCATGGATACATGTTTTACATTTTTTCTGACCTAGGGCGAGTTATACGAGACAAGTTCAACAACTGTTCAAGTGAACCGAGTTCGGTTGCTAAGGAACTAGAAATTTGATTGGCTAATCCCTAACAGCTAAACTTGGTTCACTTGAATCGTTGTTGAACTTGTCCTGTACAATTGGCCCAGTGAATTTAGTGATATTCAAACATTACTTTGGTGTATATTCATGTACATATTTTTATATAATATTCTTTTATACCATACCTATTTATACAATTTTTTATTATTAGCTTTTGCATATATAAAAAATAAATGAAAACTCAAAGTATCTCTATTGTTTTATTATTATTTCTAGTCTTTTATCTGTTTGGGAGCCACGTTCATTACTGAAATATGTTTTAGATAATCACAGTGTGAATTAATAAGGATCAATTTATGCACCATTGCGATAATCATAGTTTTTATTACTGGCACTGTCTCAATCATAAATGTACAGTAAAATTTGATTTTATGAGACAGTGACCAATAATTAGGACTATCATTATGGCAATAGCGCATAAATTGGTCCAATTATTTTTATAAACTCACCAAAATCAAAGTTATCCTTTAACAGCCATAAAACTGAACACTCACTTAAAAAGCACTATCTGATCAAAACAGCACTGAATTCAATTCCTTCTTGTGAACACTTAACCATTTTCTTTTTTCATAAAACTATTATCACTTAAAATGTTTGAAGAATACCTTCACCTCACACAGAAGCATAAGTTTTGCTGATTATGCAGAAATTTGCAAACAGAGTCCCTGTCTGAAAAACAGTGCATTTTTTGTAGATCTTCAACCAAAATACACTGTTTTCTACACAACTACACAAAACTTCAAAACTATTTACTTGAAAAACGAATTTTTTGATTTTCAAATAAACAAAATACAAGTTTGAAACCACAGAGCAGATAGCCCCATTCTTCTTCTTTATAATTTTAGTTTGGTTTGACAGACTGTAAAATTCGTAGTACACTGGTAGTACGAATAATACAGACATGTAGCACAGGAAGCGACATCTAGAGCCATTTGGTTGAACTGATATATAGTATATCAGGTATATAGTAGTACTGTATTTTTATTTTTTATTCTGTAATAATTGAATAACTAAAGAAGAATATAATTTTAATTGAATCAAAAAATAATAATGAATTTGGGAAATGTTCGGGTACAGCATAATTTATATCTGTTTATAATTTTGATAGTGGAGTAAATAATCAAGTAATTCAAATATGCAATAAAAATTTATTCAGGAAATTTAAAATTACAATTGTTACACACCATGCAGCATCTTGTTAGACACACTATGCCTAATTGTCTTCCACAGTCATGGCAGGAGATACAGCGTTCATGCACACTATCCACTGTTCCAGAGTAGTGGTTTGAAACTTGCTGGCACTCTATATTCGAATTCACCTCTGCCGCAAAGTCGTAAAAACACACAATACACATTTTTCTCTCTTTTTCTGAGATAGTGGTAAAGTAGTGTTCTGTAATGCACATACTTTGGTATACACTTGTGGTCACGAATTCCATACTTCCAATAATTTGGATATCTTCCATTTTATCATCGACTTCTTCCATATCACAAATAATTTCATCGCACTCAGATTCAAAACCTAAGTCAACTTCGTCAACCTCCATAGTTGATAGATTAATCATACGAAAAAGCAATATCCTCAGATATATACAAAAGTGTAGAAATTCCATTTGGGGTATTAAGTAACCCTGCGTCGACAAATATCGATGACCTGCTTACTCGAAACTTTTAACATCTAGATGCTCACATTACTGATAAGTTGGTGTCTTTCAAGGTTAATGAGTACATGTGTGAATGATTTGTTTCCTGGAATTCGCTGTTGATATTTCCGCTTGCGAAACATATCTAGTTAGTTCAAAGAAATCTGTGATTGGTTCAATGGCTTCTCTCAAGGTTAGGGAGTCAGCACTATATGTTTCCTGAAATATGCTGATTAAGTATCCCCCACTCATACTTAATTTAGATATGCTGAGTATGTATTCCCCTTTCCACTAATTAGTTTTGGATATATAAAGAATGAAATAGCATTATAGTAAAAGTATGTCAACATATTCTACAAATATTTCAGTAATTGAAAGAATTTTGTGTTGTGTGTGTAGAAGAAAAGTTATTCGCTTTTTATCAAGTAATTATTGGTCCAGCCAACCAAAACTCAGAATCGGGTTTTGTTCATTCTGTTTGGATACCAGGCCGCTAATAATTTATACCAGGTTCCTAGTCGACCCCCGAGGAATACTGAACTCACCAGTTAGGGATTTGTTGAAGCATGGAGAACTGGGATGAGGACAGCTATATCACCACCTATGTACCTGACTTGTTGAGCAGGGATATCGTCAGGTGCCCACCCATTGGCGCAAGTAGGATGGAGAAAACCAGATTCACAAGAGAGGAGATGCTCCGTTACAGCAGGCTGGAGGCGGAAAAAAACCAACAAGTTGGGGTCGCCAATGAGGTGGAAAGCTGGAATGAGGATAACTACACCAGCTACATACCTGACTTGAACAGGGATATCATCAGGTACCCACCCATTGGCGCAAGTAGGACGGAGAAAAGCAGATTTACAAGGGAGGAGAGGCTCCGTCACAGCATGCTGGAGGTGGAAAGAAACCAACAAGTTGGAGACAACAATAAGGTGGAGAGCTGGAATGAGGACAACTACACCAGCTACATACCTGACTTGAACAGGGATATCGTCAGGTGCCCACCCATTGGCGCAAGTAGGACGGAGAAGAGAAGGTTCAGAAGGCAGGAAAGGCTCCGTCATAGTCAACTAGGGGAGAAAAGTGATTAGTCACATGCCCACCCAGGAACATAGAACTCACAGAAGAGCAGGTTATGCAAGGGATCCGACACTCAGAGGGATTAATTATATACCTATATACAGATAAATAAATAATTTTCGGATATTTATGCTTTCTTTTCCCCTTCCATCCTGCCTTTTTCATTTATCACTATAATGAATGGATTTTCAACTTTAGTTCATGTGAACCATTCAACATGTTCACAAATCTTATAATTTTACAAGCTATTTGGCATGGTGTTCTACTCATACACCAACCCAGTGAAGTTGGAGAAATTTTCATTTGCTTCGATAGCAATGGTACGTGGAATGAAACTTGGCCATCTAAGTGGGTGAAAATGATACCACTTGAAATTAATAATGTACGAATCGTCAAAACTTCAGTACCCACCAATAGTACAAAGTATAAGTTATTAATAAGAAAACATAATTCCACTGAACAAACGGACATAATCGAGCTATATCCCTCCCCACCATCAGCTAATATAAAAGATGATTCAGAGTCTAGAACAGTTCACTCTTTAATTTACTACATAGCTGTGTGCTCCTCAGTGATCCTTCTTTCTTCATTGGTGGAAATATTTCAGAAAATATGGATAGTGTTCAGTGCATAATTGATCTTATAACCAAACATGAGAAGCACCTCAAACCCTTATACGAGTTCACTGAAGAAGAACTGCGGCAATTTCCGTTACAATATTTGATTCGAAAAGCTAGGTCTTGGGAACTTCTTTCAGCATGGCACAAACTACCAGATGAGTATACGGACAAGTTTGAACTACAGGTTCAGCTACCTTGCTTCATTCATCATAATCGACCTGAGTGGGAGGAACATGTAGATGGCCCGCCACCTCCACAATCAAGATGTTATTCATGCTTACGTAGTTTGAAATGATATGTATTAGGGTTTTTAAATAAAAAACATCATTCAATATCTTTGTTTTATTTACCAATTAAATATCCAAAATTTATTCATCTATTAAATTTTCTGACATTAATAGTAAGAGATCCAACACTGCGTCTTCATCTTTAGGACTCAACTTATAGTGACCCCACGCCAATGTTTGTACATTATTGGGTAAAACAAATCTTTTGTCATCATTAGATGATAACGCAATTTTGTTTCTCAGCTCCGTGTAAATGGTGTGTAAATAAGAAGTAAAAATATACATTTTTCGTAAGATAGAGCCACCTCTTTCAACAATTCGAATGTAATCTGAAATTTGGAGTGCATTCTCTATTACATTTTTAGAAACTCCTTTGGCTTTTTTCATGACTTCTGTTGTCTTAACACAGTATGCCTTCGCGCCTGTACCATAAAAACATTCTATTGGTGATCCATAAAATTCGTCTTTCATCTTGCCGACAACTGACACTGTTTTGGGAATTTTGTGGATATTGTCAATTTTGAAATTAGAAGTGTCAAATAATTCAATATTTTCCCTAATATCATCGTATACATTTTCCGTGAATATCTCCAAGATCAATGAATCGGTATCTGTGTAACAGAGGTTTGCTTTGTCACCATATTTTGTTTTGATGTAGCCATACAAAAAATCATAAATGACCGTTTTTGAAATATCCAAAATTGAAAACCCTACATAAAGTGGCTTGTCATAGGTAACTGTCAATTTCTCCATTTGAATGGCTACTAAGTTCTCATCAAATACTGAACATGATTTAAAATGAGGTTTTGATATGAATCCCTCAGCTCCCACAGAACCTGGCATATTTTCCCAGTGACTGCATAGTTTAATGTCTTGTCTCTTGTCCACGTTTTCCATGGTTTTTCCAAAAATTGAGTTTATGATGAATTTAAAGAGGTCACGTTCAAATTCATTCCTGGCAGAATTCCTGAGATTCGTATTCAAATCAATATATTGCTTCAACCATGCTGATTGCGTGAACTCCAAAACTCTATGAATCCTCGTCAATTTCAATCCATATTTCAAGCATTGTTTCAAATTTCTATAGTGTATAATATATCTTTCCTTGCTCATCAAATTTGGAGTCAACTTGGAATACTTGCTTCCTGGAGGCTTAATATTCTCCGGGCAAAAAGGAAGGTCATTATGGTCATCATGTAAGTGTGGTGGATATTCCAAATCAACTTCCAATACATATCCTTTCGACAATGTGTCTCCAATTTCAAAGATGTCTAAGTTTTCTTGCTCATACCGCTCAAGCCATCTGAAATCTCGCATTGGAAGGTATTCACTCATAGCAGCTCCATACAAATTGGTTGCATCGAGATACAAAATATATGAGTTAGGTTTGGAAGCATCATAAGATGATATAAATGGGTTATTAGCTATAGCCTTCCTTTTACTGCACTGACTTACTCCGCCACGAATCCCTTTCTTGAAAAAGTGAACCATATCTATATCAGTTAGGAGCTCTAATTCTACTTTGGTTAAACGCAACATTGCGTCCCAACTGAGTGAAGGAGCTGTTACATACTGGGCAGGATCAAGTTTATATTTGTCCAAGCACACCTCCCGAAAATTTTCGAAGACATCTGCCAAAAGTAGAACATCTGATTTCAGGTAAACATCGGAGTATTCTCCTAGAGTTGAACATCCGAATTCCTGCCATACTTCACAAGCTCGTTTATAGTTTTCTTCGGAAATTTCTTTACTACTCAGAATATCGAAGAATTCAGATTGAGTTGGTAATGTAGGTTGATTCAATTTTTCATATGAGTCAACATATGAATATGGAAAAACACCTTTGCGTCTTATCATATTAAATTTCCTATGGTCTGGAAAATATTTCCTCACCTCCCGACATTGAGACGGCTCCAGTGTTTTACTCAGATTATCTAGTGATTTTGATAAGAAGCGGAAAGAGTCAACAAATCTCAAGGTGATGAATTTGTCTCTAATTTTCGGGTTTTCTGATTTTTCAACCAAGTATGTTTTGGAGAATGAAATATACTTCTCTTTATTTTGGGCAATCACTGAGATATTCTCTTTATTCGAAGCCAATTTTTTTATGAAGAGATGACAGTCATAATTTGTTAAGTTATGGAAAAAGACAGGAATGAATTTCACTACTTTATAGTGCAAATTACATCTCGAATGAGCGCTTGCGCGGTACACACCAGTCAAGTGACAATGATCTCGAACTTTGATGTCATCAGGTTTATAGGAGTCACCACAAATATGGCATTTCGTAGAATTCTGAAATTCATTCTCTTCCTCTTCAGTGAGTGGCAGCATCTCTTTCACATGTCTCAAATGTTTGTTGTATAATTCCAAGACAAGATCATCCAACCTCCTGACAAAAACCTCGACACAATCACTTCCACGATATTGTACGAATTCCGAGTATTTGTCATCAAAATTACACTTCAAATAGAAAGCGAATGAATATGGCTCATGTTCGTATGCTTTCAATGTGAATGAGTGCTCATCAGATGGCTGACTGTGATGAATAGGTTTCAGCAAGCTCTCAAAATCAGCATAGATCACAAAAGGAACTGAGAGCTGCTTCTCGAAATTGGTGAATTTAAGAATATTTCCAGGCACAACCTCACCATACTTGTTGATAATCATCTCTGATTTTGGGAGTATCACACAAAGATGATTACAATCATATTGTTGATGAGTCTTCAGTTTTTCACTTGTAGGAAAGAATTGGAGGCAACCGTCACAAATGTGCATACGGCCATTATGCTTTGATTTTTGTCGTGTAACCAACTTCGACAAATCTGTAATGAGGCAGTAATGATTATTCCCATCCGACTCAGTAATCAGCAGAAGATTCACATGTGTTGCAGATCGGTTTGTTGTGAAATGTAAGGGCCCCACGATGTTGGTAACCATTTTTCCATCCTTAAATTTCGTATCTACACCAAATACATTAATGGATATATTATTCATTCTTTCAAATTTAGAAATATCCTTCAATTTCACTGGAAAATCAATGCCTTGGAAATTGAGTAATGTAGTATAATGAGGATATGAAGATGGACTCGAAGGATCACCATTCGAAGGAAAAATTGCTGCCATAATGGACCAAGCGAAGCAAGCATTATCCAAATTCTTCACATTCAAAACGGCTTGTTTCATATTAATTGTTTTGGGTAACTTAATATACGACGAGGCTGATAGTGGATTATATTTGTTTATATTGACATCCAGATACCAAATTTTCTGTAATGACCAGCCTGAGTCTCTTTCCTGGAACTCTGAAGCCTTTGAAATCATCTCATTCATGAATTCCGCATAGAGGCAATCCAAGTCACTGGAACAAGTTATAATTTTGTTTTTTGTGTTGAAGGATTTCATGTCACCTAATTCTTTCTCAGGTATGATATAATGTCCAAATAGTTCAAAATTTATTTTCAAGCTGTTATATTCCTGTATATAATCAGAGATGATTTTCAGAACTTTCGGTTTAACATCTTCCATGAAGTTAGAGTAATCAACTTGTATTCCACTACTTTTGAATCGATAGCAAGAAAGTTCTGAAAATCATCTCTGATTATATACAGGAATATAACAGCTTGAAAATAAATTTTGAACTATTTGGACATTATATCATACCTGAGAAAGAATTAGGTGACATGAAATCCTTCAACACAAAAAACAAAATTATAACTTGTTCCAGTGACTTGGATTGCCTCTATGCGGAATTCATGAATGAGATGATTTCAAAGGCTTCAGAGTTCCAGGAAAGAGACTCAGGCTGGTCATTACAGAAAATTTGGTATCTGGATGTCAATATAAACAAATATAATCCACTATCAGCCTCGTCGTATATTAAGTTACCCAAAACAATTAATATGAAACAAGCCGTTTTGAATGTGAAGAATTTGGATAATGCTTGCTTCGCTTGGTCCATTATGGCAGCAATTTTTCCTTCGAATGGTGATCCTTCGAGTCCATCTTCATATCCTCATTATACTACATTACTCAATTTCCAAGGCATTGATTTTCCAGTGAAATTGAAGGATATTTCTAAATTTGAAAGAATGAATAATATATCCATTAATGTATTTGGTGTAGATACGAAATTTAAGGATGGAAAAATGGTTACCAACATCGTGGGGCCCTTACATTTCACAACAAACCGATCTGCAACACATGTGAATCTTCTGCTGATTACTGAGTCGGATGGGAATAATCATTACTGCCTCATTACAGATTTGTCGAAGTTGGTTACACGACAAAAATCAAAGCATAATGGCCGTATGCACATTTGTGACGGTTGCCTCCAATTCTTTCCTACAAGTGAAAAACTGAAGACTCATCAACAATATGATTGTAATCATCTTTGTGTGATACTCCCAAAATCAGAGATGATTATCAACAAGTATGGTGAGGTTGTGCCTGGAAATATTCTTAAATTCACCAATTTCGAGAAGCAGCTCTCAGTTCCTTTTGTGATCTATGCTGATTTTGAGAGCTTGCTGAAACCTATTCATCACAGTCAGCCATCTGATGAGCACTCATTCACATTGAAAGCATACGAACATGAGCCATATTCATTCGCTTTCTATTTGAAGTGTAATTTTGATGACAAATACTCGGAATTCGTACAATATCGTGGAAGTGATTGTGTCGAGGTTTTTGTCAGGAGGTTGGATGATCTTGTCTTGGAATTATACAACAAACATTTGAGACATGTGAAAGAGATGCTGCCACTCACTGAAGAGGAAGAGAATGAATTTCAGAATTCTACGAAATGCCATATTTGTGGTGACTCCTATAAACCTGATGACATCAAAGTTCGAGATCATTGTCACTTGACTGGTGTGTACCGCGCAAGCGCTCATTCGAGATGTAATTTGCACTATAAAGTAGTGAAATTCATTCCTGTCTTTTTCCATAACTTAACAAATTATGACTGTCATCTCTTCATAAAAAAATTGGCTTCGAATAAAGAGAATATCTCAGTGATTGCCCAAAATAAAGAGAAGTATATTTCATTCTCCAAAACATACTTGGTTGAAAAATCAGAAAACCCGAAAATTAGAGACAAATTCATCACCTTGAGATTTGTTGACTCTTTCCGCTTCTTATCAAAATCACTAGATAATCTGAGTAAAACACTGGAGCCGTCTCAATGTCGGGAGGTGAGGAAATATTTTCCAGACCATAGGAAATTTAATATGATAAGACGCAAAGGTGTTTTTCCATATTCATATGTTGACTCATATGAAAAATTGAATCAACCTACATTACCAACTCAATCTGAATTCTTCGATATTCTGAGTAGTAAAGAAATTTCCGAAGAAAACTATAAACGAGCTTGTGAAGTATGGCAGGAATTCGGATGTTCAACTCTAGGAGAATACTCCGATGTTTACCTGAAATCAGATGTTCTACTTTTGGCAGATGTCTTCGAAAATTTTCGGGAGGTGTGCTTGGACAAATATAAACTTGATCCTGCCCAGTATGTAACAGCTCCTTCACTCAGTTGGGACGCAATGTTGCGTTTAACCAAAGTAGAATTAGAGCTCCTAACTGATATAGATATGGTTCACTTTTTCAAGAAAGGGATTCGTGGCGGAGTAAGTCAGTGCAGTAAAAGGAAGGCTATAGCTAATAACCCATTTATATCATCTTATGATGCTTCCAAACCTAACTCATATATTTTGTATCTCGATGCAACCAATTTGTATGGAGCTGCTATGAGTGAATACCTTCCAATGCGAGATTTCAGATGGCTTGAGCGGTATGAGCAAGAAAACTTAGACATCTTTGAAATTGGAGACACATTGTCGAAAGGATATGTATTGGAAGTTGATTTGGAATATCCACCACACTTACATGATGACCATAATGACCTTCCTTTTTGCCCGGAGAATATTAAGCCTCCAGGAAGCAAGTATTCCAAGTTGACTCCAAATTTGATGAGCAAGGAAAGATATATTATACACTATAGAAATTTGAAACAATGCTTGAAATATGGATTGAAATTGACGAGGATTCATAGAGTTTTGGAGTTCACGCAATCAGCATGGTTGAAGCAATATATTGATTTGAATACGAATCTCAGGAATTCTGCCAGGAATGAATTTGAACGTGACCTCTTTAAATTCATCATAAACTCAATTTTTGGAAAAACCATGGAAAACGTGGACAAGAGACAAGACATTAAACTATGCAGTCACTGGGAAAATATGCCAGGTTCTGTGGGAGCTGAGGGATTCATATCAAAACCTCATTTTAAATCATGTTCAGTATTTGATGAGAACTTAGTAGCCATTCAAATGGAGAAATTGACAGTTACCTATGACAAGCCACTTTATGTAGGGTTTTCAATTTTGGATATTTCAAAAACGGTCATTTATGATTTTTTGTATGGCTACATCAAAACAAAATATGGTGACAAAGCAAACCTCTGTTACACAGATACCGATTCATTGATCTTGGAGATATTCACGGAAAATGTATACGATGATATTAGGGAAAATATTGAATTATTTGACACTTCTAATTTCAAAATTGACAATATCCACAAAATTCCCAAAACAGTGTCAGTTGTCGGCAAGATGAAAGACGAATTTTATGGATCACCAATAGAATGTTTTTATGGTACAGGCGCGAAGGCATACTGTGTTAAGACAACAGAAGTCATGAAAAAAGCCAAAGGAGTTTCTAAAAATGTAATAGAGAATGCACTCCAAATTTCAGATTACATTCGAATTGTTGAAAGAGGTGGCTCTATCTTACGAAAAATGTATATTTTTACTTCTTATTTACACACCATTTACACGGAGCTGAGAAACAAAATTGCGTTATCATCTAATGATGACAAAAGATTTGTTTTACCCAATAATGTACAAACATTGGCGTGGGGTCACTATAAGTTGAGTCCTAAAGATGAAGACGCAGTGTTGGATCTCTTACTATTAATGTCAGAAAATTTAATAGATGAATAAATTTTGGATATTTAATTGGTAAATAAAACAAAGATATTGAATGATGTTTTTTATTTAAAAACCCTAATACATATCATTTCAAACTACGTAAGCATGAATAACATCTTGATTGTGGAGGTGGCGGGCCATCTACATGTTCCTCCCACTCAGGTCGATTATGATGAATGAAGCAAGGTAGCTGAACCTGTAGTTCAAACTTGTCCGTATACTCATCTGGTAGTTTGTGCCATGCTGAAAGAAGTTCCCAAGACCTAGCTTTTCGAATCAAATATTGTAACGGAAATTGCCGCAGTTCTTCTTCAGTGAACTCGTATAAGGGTTTGAGGTGCTTCTCATGTTTGGTTATAAGATCAATTATGCACTGAACACTATCCATATTTTCTGAAATATTTCCACCAATGAAGAAAGAAGGATCACTGAGGAGCACACAGCTATGTAGTAAATTAAAGAGTGAACTGTTCTAGACTCTGAATCATCTTTTATATTAGCTGATGGTGGGGAGGGATATAGCTCGATTATGTCCGTTTGTTCAGTGGAATTATGTTTTCTTATTAATAACTTATACTTTGTACTATTGGTGGGTACTGAAGTTTTGACGATTCGTACATTATTAATTTCAAGTGGTATCATTTTCACCCACTTAGATGGCCAAGTTTCATTCCACGTACCATTGCTATCGAAGCAAATGAAAATTTCTCCAACTTCACTGGGTTGGTGTATGAGTAGAACACCATGCCAAATAGCTTGTAAAATTATAAGATTTGTGAACATGTTGAATGGTTCACATGAACTAAAGTTGAAAATCCATTCATTATAGTGATAAATGAAAAAGGCAGGATGGAAGGGGAAAAGAAAGCATAAATATCCGAAAATTATTTATTTATCTGTATATAGGTATATAATTAATCCCTCTGAGTGTCGGATCCCTTGCATAACCTGCTCTTCTGTGAGTTCTATGTTCCTGGGTGGGCATGTGACTAATCACTTTTCTCCCCTAGTTGACTATGACGGAGCCTTTCCTGCCTTCTGAACCTTCTCTTCTCCGTCCTACTTGCGCCAATGGGTGGGCACCTGACGATATCCCTGTTCAAGTCAGGTATGTAGCTGGTGTAGTTGTCCTCATTCCAGCTCTCCACCTTATTGTTGTCTCCAACTTGTTGGTTTCTTTCCACCTCCAGCATGCTGTGACGGAGCCTCTCCTCCCTTGTAAATCTGCTTTTCTCCGTCCTACTTGCGCCAATGGGTGGGTACCTGATGATATCCCTGTTCAAGTCAGGTATGTAGCTGGTGTAGTTATCCTCATTCCAGCTTTCCACCTCATTGGCGACCCCAACTTGTTGGTTTTTTTCCGCCTCCAGCCTGCTGTAACGGAGCATCTCCTCTCTTGTGAATCTGGTTTTCTCCATCCTACTTGCGCCAATGGGTGGGCACCTGACGATATCCCTGCTCAACAAGTCAGGTACATAGGTGGTGATATAGCTGTCCTCATCCCAGTTCTCCATGCTTCAACAAATCCCTAACTGGTGAGTTCAGTATTCCTCGGGGGTCGACTAGGAACCTGGTATAAATTATTAGCGGCCTGGTATCCAAACAGAATGAACAAAACCCGATTCTGAGTTTTGGTTGGCTGGACCAATAATTACTTGATAAAAAGCGAATAACTTTTCTTCTACACACACAACACAAAATTCTTTCAATTACTGAAATATTTGTAGAATATGTTGACATACTTTTACTATAATGCTATTTCATTCTTTATATATCCAAAACTAATTAGTGGAAAGGGGAATACATACTCAGCATATCTAAATTAAGTATGAGTGGGGGATACTTAATCAGCATATTTCAGGAAACATATAGTGCTGACTCCCTAACCTTGAGAGAAGCCATTGAACCAATCACAGATTTCTTTGAACTAACTAGATATGTTTCGCAAGCGGAAATATCAACAGCGAATTCCAGGAAACAAATCATTCACACATGTACTCATTAACCTTGAAAGACACCAACTTATCAGTAATGTGAGCATCTAGATGTTAAAAGTTTCGAGTAAGCAGGTCATCGATATTTGTCGACGCAGGGTTACTTAATACCCCAAATGGAATTTCTACACTTTTGTATATATCTGAGGATATTGCTTTTTCGTATGATTAATCTATCAACTATGGAGGTTGACGAAGTTGACTTAGGTTTTGAATCTGAGTGCGATGAAATTATTTGTGATATGGAAGAAGTCGATGATAAAATGGAAGATATCCAAATTATTGGAAGTATGGAATTCGTGACCACAAGTGTATACCAAAGTATGTGCATTACAGAACACTACTTTACCACTATCTCAGAAAAAGAGAGAAAAATGTGTATTGTGTGTTTTTACGACTTTGCGGCAGAGGTGAATTCGAATATAGAGTGCCAGCAAGTTTCAAACCACTACTCTGGAACAGTGGATAGTGTGCATGAACGCTGTATCTCCTGCCATGACTGTGGAAGACAATTAGGCATAGTGTGTCTAACAAGATGCTGCATGGTGTGTAACAATTGTAATTTTAAATTTCCTGAATAAATTTTTATTGCATATTTGAATTACTTGATTATTTACTCCACTATCAAAATTATAAACAGATATAAATTATGCTGTACCCGAACATTTCCCAAATTCATTATTATTTTTTGATTCAATTAAAATTATATTCTTCTTTAGTTATTCAATTATTACAGAATAAAAAATAAAAATACAGTACTACTATATACCTGATATACTATATATCAGTTCAACCAAATGGCTCTAGATGTCGCTTCCTGTGCTACATGTCTGTATTATTCGTACTACCAGTGTACTACGAATTTTACAGTCTGTCAAACCAAACTAAAATTATAAAGAAGAAGAATGGGGCTATCTGCTCTGTGGTTTCAAACTTTTATTTTGTTTATTTGAAAATCAAAAAATTCGTTTTTCAAGTAAATAGTTTTGAAGTTTTGTGTAGTTGTGTAGAAAACAGTGTATTTTGGTTGAAGATCTACAAAAAATGCACTGTTTTTCAGACAGGGACTCTGTTTGCAAATTTCTGCATAATCAGCAAAACTTATGCTTCTGTGTGAGGTGAAGGTATTCTTCAAACATTTTAAGTGATAATAGTTTTATGAAAAAAGAAAATGGTTAAGTGTTCACAAGAAGGAATTGAATTCAGTGCTGTTTTGATCAGATAGTGCTTTTTAAGTGAGTGTTCAGTTTTATGGCTGTTAAAGGATAACTTTGATTTTGGTGAGTTTATAAAAATAATTGGACCAATTTATGCGCTATTGCCATAATGATAGTCCTAATTATTGGTCACTGTCTCATAAAATCAAATTTTACTGTACATTTATGATTGAGACAGTGCCAGTAATAAAAACTATGATTATCGCAATGGTGCATAAATTGATCCTTATTAATTCACACTGTGATTATCTAAAACATATTTCAGTAATGAACGTGGCTCCCAAACAGATAAAAGACTAGAAATAATAATAAAACAATAGAGATACTTTGAGTTTTCATTTATTTTTTATATATGCAAAAGCTAATAATAAAAAATTGTATAAATAGGTATGGTATAAAAGAATATTATATAAAAATATGTACATGAATATACACCAAAGTAATGTTTGAATATCACTAAATTCACTGGGCCAATTGTACAGGACAAGTTCAACAACGATTCAAGTGAACCAAGTTTAGCTGTTAGGGATTAGCCAATCAAATTTCTAGTTCCTTAGCAACCGAACTCGGTTCACTTGAACAGTTGTTGAACTTGTCTCGTATAACTCGCCCTAGGTCAGAAAAAATGTAAAACATGTATCCATGAATAGGCACCGAAGAAATGTTTGAATATCACTCAGTCCACTATGTCAGTTTATCCACACCTATCGTAATGGCCCGATCCAGATCGTCAATCTCCCTCTGCTTTGTTTTGTTGTCACGGAGCAACCTTTGAATTTCCAGCTTGTTCTCCTTTAACTGGTCCTCCAACTCTACCTTCCTTGCTCGCTTCTTCTCTATGAAGGCACTCAGTAAATTTTTTATCTCAGCGAGATGAGTGTTATGCTCCTGAGTGCCTTCGAGGGAGTTCGCAGTTTCATTCGGGCCCTGTTCGCCATCATCTCCTGCCTTTTCTTGGATGGAGTTGTCCTGTTCACCATCTTCGCCATCTTCACTCCCTTCATCTTCTTTGGTTATTGTCTCCATTTTGATGTCTTCCCCATCATCACTCTCCGAATTGCTGGGGCTCTCAGCTTCGCTTATATCCTCGTATATGGCAGCTGGTGTTGAGGTATAAGCTGGTACGAAACCCTTCCTCGCAGCATTAATCGGCCTCAAGTTCGAAAAGGTTCCGTCCAATATTTCAATATCACTGCCAATACTAGAAGTTGATGTATTTTTCACTAAGCGGAAGCCCCCATCACTCGGAAGCTTCTTAAAATGCGACAATAACCTAAGCTTCTTCACTGGTGCTAACTGACTTTTGCTTCCAACTCGCGATTTCATTTTGTAAGTATAGTGGATTATTAATTCGCTTCACTAAAAAAGTTTTACTAATAATCGAAGACAGTGAGTTTGGCTTTACATATTCCTATCCCCTCATAATCCCATTTTCATGAAGCATCTTCAAAATGAATTTGCTTCTGCCTTTAAGTTTTCAACCAATAGAAACACTCCTTCACTCCCCCCAGAGCAGTAAGTAAATGTCTACATTAGTAGAAGGGCTTTCTCAAATTTTCCCATGAAATATTTGCCACAAAATTCTGAATAAACATTTTTTCCATAAAATTATGTTTCTCATAGGTTTCTGCAACAAAGCAACTTGCAATCTGAGACCATCTTCAAATTTCAATATCCTACAATGAAAGAAGAGACATGCTCTCAAAATAAAATCATGTTTATGTTATTTGATAAAAATTTATGCAAGTCTGCAGATTATTTATCACTCTGTCTGAATATTTGAAACATGGGAATCAAAAAATGCGGAATTTTGTCACTAGACACTTGGGTGTTGAATTATATAACTTATGAAAATTATTCAAGAGGTATTTCATTATGGTTATCATTTACAGGGTGTACCTAATAATTATTAAAACATATTTTTGAAAGTAATGGTAATATGAAAGTTTTATTTCAGTAATCCCTTAAGGGTGTCTCATGATTATTAATATATAATTCTGAAGCTACTGGTGATATAAAAGTTTCATTATAGTAATCGCATACAGGGTACCTCATGATTATTAAGATTTATTTCTGAAGCTACTGGTGATATAAAAGTTTCATTATAGTAATCGCATACAGGGTACCTCATGATTATTAAGATTTATTTCTGAAACTAATGGTACTATAAAAGCTCCATTTTAGTAATCGCATACAGGGTTGCCTCATGATTATTTAAGATTTATTTCTGAAACTAATGGTAGTGTGAAAATTACAGGTTGTCACACGATTATTAAAATTTCTGAAACTAATGGTAGTATAAAAGTTTCATTGAGAGGGGCTCATTTGAAAAATTTGATTTTTATCTTTATATCAAATTATCAATATTCTGGATATCTGTCATGTATTGACCTTGAAAACGGTCATTGAACCTGTATTACATTTTTCTAACTTGTTGAGACTTGTAACCGGACGTTATCAAATTCCAGGAAATCTCACACGTGCACTGTGACCTTTGAACTTGAATCCTTTTGCTCTCTCATAGGGTTTGACCTTGAATCCAAAAGCTCTCTCATAGGTTTTGACCTTGAATCCAAAAGCTCTCTCATAGGTTTTGACCTTGAATCCAAAAGCTCTCTCATTTCTTATCTACTATTATTATTCCTAAAGTGGAGGAAAGGGGTCAAATGAATGCGACAAAATCAACATTCGCATTCAACGTATTCAGCACATCATTTCTCAATATTTTTCGTGAAAAAAATCCACAAAAATTTATAGACATAGACAGAAACATTTTTTTCGGTATTTCTAGAGGGTTGGGGGAGTCAAATGAATGCGATAAAATCAACGTATCGAACACTTCATTTTTCAATATTTTTCTTGAAAAAAATACACAAAAAATAATAGAGCGAGTCGGAAACCTTTTTTCCGTTATTTCTAGAGGGGTGGGGGAGTCAAATGAATGCGACAAAACCAACATTCACATTCATCGAATTCAACACATAATTCATCTTCATTTTCTTAAAAAAAACAACAAGATGGCAATCGAAGTCAGAAACATATTTTTCATTAATATTATTTCTAGAGTGGAGGAAAGGGGTCAAATGAATGCGACAAAATCAAAATTCACATTCAATGTATTCATTACCTCATTTCCCAATATTTTTCGTGAAACAAGTTCCAAAAATATCATATATAGATTAAAAAACTTTTTTTTTCATTATATCTCATGATTCACTCTCATTAGTTCAAGATATTTTCCTAGCTATTGATTATAGTGCTTTGAAGATGAGATAGGTTCTCATCTCCCTAGAAAATTCATAGGAAAATATTTCACCAACACAGATGAAAATAAACGTGATAAAATGAAAATCCATATGCTGCCGCAATAACAAGCACTACTTTATCGAAAGCGCCGTTCATATTGCTGGCGATTACGTCTTGCCAATTTCACTCCGGTTTGATTGAGTAGTATCGGTGATACCCCTCAGACAGACTTTTACCCACGTATGTCGAACTGTTCAAACGTTAACATGGGAGGGACTATAAAAATCATCCGCACTGTATAGTCGAGATAATGAGAAAAACCTTGTGGACCTCTTGCGCTTTCGTAGTAAAGGTAAAAATTACTAAAAAGAGAAGGTAGTGCATTCTAGAAATGGAAGAAGATGATTGAATAGAATAATTTTGATGATTCCATTGATGGGTTCGCATCTATTCAGAAAAGAGTTTATCTGAAAAAAAATGATTTTTATGGTTAAATTTGTGAAGTAAATTCAATTTGATTTGTTATATAATGATTTTTTGCTGTGTATCGTCATATGTTAAAAAAATGTGTACTTTCAAACTGAATAATGAACTCCCGGTACTGCCTGGAATTCGAATGGGAAGCTCAAGTTCTAACTGAAATGACGCAATGAAAATATAAAAATAATCGGAAATGACTTAGCTAGATAAAATCAGAATTTTTCGTTTCAATTCAAAAATGTTATTATTTGAAACAATTGAATAATCACCTACCTGATAAACTCTCCAGGTAGACACTCAAGGCCGGAAACGGGCAGAATCAAAGTAGGCAACGCTTATTATAATGCAAGTAATGATACGGGCGATTAAACTACTTTCTCCACTAATAAAGTAATCAAATTATTCTATTTTCATCGCGAACTGAGCTTTGCAAAACTTAATTTAATGGTAATACTTGGCAATTGGAATACGACTAAATGAGGAATGAGCATGCAATAGCAAGATACCAGCTATTTCTCCACCTTATATGAGTTGAAATCAAAGAGTATTCGTCCTCTTATTACTTGGGGCATCCTGGAATGATTCGAAGTATGTATTATTGATAATCCATTTTCATTTGATGAAAGTATACAGTGTGACCCATTTAAGACGGAAGCACCCTTATAAATCTTACATTTTCAACTGATTGCAATGATTTTTTATTTAATTTTTTTTTATTTGGTACACATTCAAAAAGTCTACTTGGACACCGATTTTCATGAATAAATCTCAATTTCTAGGGCTAACTAATCTTATTTCTCAAGGTCAAAAATCTAAAAAAATCTAACTTCTATCAAAATTCGGAATACACTACTGTATTGAGGAGGTCTCGATATATTACCGGTCAGAATTTCATCAAAATTTGTGCATAAAAAAAAATCATGAGATGATAAAATTTGAAAAATATATATTGATGGAATTTCAGGAAAATGTCAATTTATCTGATAATTTTTATTTATCAACAGATTTCAATGAAATTATAGTCAGTGGTATTTCGAGACACCCTTAATCCAGTGGTGTAGTCAAAGTTTTGACTAAAATTCTGAAATTGAATTGGTGGGTTAATTAAACGGCATATTTTTCAAATGTCATTCCCTTATACCTTTTTTATTCATCGACGCATTTCAAAGTGATTTACATAAACCATCTAAAAATGTCGCGAATCCAGTGGTGTAGTCAGATTTTTTCTAAACAAATCGCTTTATGATTTATGACCTTAAAAAATATAAGTAGTTGTTCCGGGAAATGGAGATTTATTCATGAAATTTGGTGTCCTAGTAGACTTTTCGAATATGTACCTAACGAAAAAAATAATTATTCCAATCGGTTGAAAAAGGTAAGTTTATAAGGGTGCTTTCTTTTCAATTGGTCACACTGTATCCAATTACACGTGTTGAAATATCTCGAAAAACTGACATTGGACAATTTTTTTTCATGTCAGTTTTTCTCGTAAAATTACTGATAGGCAAAATTATTTCGTTGAAGAAAGAAATTAATCCGATAAAAAAAAAGCTGTTGTGTTTTTACTGTTGACAAAATAAAGTTTGTTCCCAGAAATCCCCTGGATCGCCGATAAAAATCGTCATTTCAAAAAGTAAGCCTGAAAATACACCCAATATTATAGTACAGCCCTGCAATCTGAAACTCATATAAATATCATTCAAATCAACCAGCATAATTTAAACCTCAACTATTCAAAACCACAATACAATCCATATCTTATCGACCAACATCCTCAACTTTCACTTGGTCGAATGCGTTTCTCTCCACCAACACTAATCGATGGACTGGCAAAACCGCAATTTTTTGAGTTGATAGAAATGAAAAGTAGGATGCTGGGACAGCTTTTCAGACCATGAAGGATGCGAACAAATAGTTCTCTCGAAATCACTTAGAAATCTGAATAGTTGAAGATGAATACGATATTGCAAAAACGATTGAATCCGAGTGTGTGAACTTTCTTCTTGCACGATCTGTCAATTCAACATACAGTATGTCCCAGCCAAAACTTATCATCCTCGCCCGTTTCTCCGAAGTCGCAAAAAATATTGGAAATTGCTCAGACCCAAATACGTTATCATGTGATGTCAACTTCTTCATCCTCATCACCCCCTCATTCAGAATTTTAAATAGGACTACTATACTTGTGATTACATCGTTTTAAAGGGCATATAATCACAAATAAATACATCGGTGTAATGTAATTCAGAATCAAAAAATTGTAGTGAAAGATTTAATAAAAAATAAGTGTAAACCAAGAAGTTTTATCATATCATTTGAAATGTTCAACCATTCCATACCATGAAGAAGTGTAAAAGATTTTTTAAATGAATTCACACATTTCTCAATAACCTTTTTGGAATCACTGCACGACGTACGCATCCACTTACCATTGATATAAGCTTCGAATTTCAGAAATATCTACAAACAAGTCTCACGGTGATAAATCAGGAGATCTATTAGGCCAATTAATACTTAAAAATTGTCATCTGAAAACAACAACAAATCATGAGGACCATTTCGTTGAGAAAAAGGGAAACATTGGTACAAGGAAACTCATTCACAAACTCCCCAAAAATTGATTGACGTTTGGATGGGATTCTGGGAGAACATTTACAAATAAGCGATAGTATTACAAAATTGTCACCTAATATAGTCAAATAAAATGGTCATCTCTCATAAAGAAAATAATTGCTTACTCTACTATTGATGAATGTGTCTAGAAACCAGCACTCACCAACATAAAACTCCAGTAACATTGTCCACCAGATCTTTCTCCAAATTGAAATCTTGATTCATAATTTCATTTTAGTCCTAGATACACTGTCAAAACGAAAATTTCAAGTTATATTTAGATTAAAACAAAAAATATCTCCAAGTTTAGTTTCAGGGAGCACTGAAGATGACAAAAGTTGAAAGCGTTTTGCATTTTCAAAGATATATTCACACTTTTTACAAAATTCCCTCTTCATTTATTGGTATAAAAGGTTCTCCAAGCCAACAAAAACGTCTTCAGGTCCAAATTCAACACCTTCGATGGTGTCCATGAAATATTTGGAATACTTGACCAACGAGTTGGTAGTTCGATGTAAGGGTTGTAGCGTTTCGATAAGTTTCGGGTCGGTTAGTCCAAGTTTCCTTTCCAAACTATCTTCGCTTTGAAACAGACAAAAACTCCAAATCAATATTCAGACTATTTCGCTGGTATTGAAAAAAAAATCGTTGTTCACTATTGAGCCTATGTTTTCGGTAATATACCAAAACATTCCATCGACTCTACCATAAAGGGTGGCTCGAGCCACCCTTATCAAATTGACGTCACACGTCTCCGAATTTTCACTATTATCAACTTCTACAATACCTTGAAATATTCGATAAATTCCATAAAATACTGCCTAAGCAGTTTGTGTATCCGTCTGCAAATCATTGCATTGTCGTACACAAAAACTATTTATATTTTTATATGATTGTTTCGTCTGGCTTGGACGAAATACATGGTCAGTATCAAGTTTCCATCACGTTGAGAAATTACGATTCCTCTCGATACAAGAGATGCTACCGGAGTTGAATAATATTTTTTTGAATGAAAACATATCACAGTATTCGAAGTATGGACCGGGCAATTCGTCAATACAGTGCCCACTGTTACACAATGTTCCATGCTCGTTAAGTAACATACTCTTTTCGTGTTTCATGTTACCTAAAATGATTCCTGGTTACAATTTTTCTGCTGTGTTTTCAACCTCCACCGTTACCTAGCTAATATTCCACTCGTAACTGAACGATATAGATAAATTCCATTTTTGTTATAGTGAAGCTGCGTAAAATGGTTATATGAAATATACACGAGCTTCAGGACTATAAGTATCTATAACGTAGCACGGCAAATTCTCAGATGGAGAGAAAGTGCAAGCAGAATAAATTGACTCCTACTCATAATATGCAAGTCATTATATATCTTGGAAAGAGAAATGATCGCCAATCAAACCCATTTTATTAACATGAAAGTTTATCATTAATCATAAGATTGATAATTGTTAGAATTGATCCCATTGTGTCGGTGAAAATCCAGCATCCTCATAAACTAAATGTCCCTGTAGGACGAATTCATCATCATTGATTCAGAATATCCGGCATGAAGAATTATTTGTAATTGTTTCAATACGAAACAATACCTTGTGAAAAGTGGTATCGACAACCAAACACTTTATGAGTATTCCATATTTCATAACAATTTGGTAGAATTCAATGCGAATAAAACTCAAGAAAGACCGATCTCATAGTAGCCAGCGTAACTATGTCAGCAGTATCTGCACCAATGAAATCTTCCATTTCAGTGCTCGGTATTACTATCAGCAGTACTCTCTCATGGGAGAACCATGTCAGGTCCATTGCTAAGAGTGCCTCTCAAAAACTCGGTGTTCTGTTTCGCGCCAAGAAGTATTTTACTTCTCCTCAACTAATTATGATTTATAAGGCATATGTTCGACCTGTTTTGCAATACTGTCCATATATGGAGTGCAGTACCCAAACATACATTGAAACTCCAGAAGAGAGCCATTCGTCTTGTCGGTGATATTTCGCTCACAAGCTCGCTTACTTCTCTGGAACATCTCAGAAAGATTTTTTATTCGTTTACTTTCGACTTCGTATATCGAAGACTTCTGAGTGTTGCTCGTAAGAGGGCAGCCGGTTGATGGAAATAACAACTTTAATAACAATTTTTTTTTATCCTCAGATGATTGTGGGATTATTCATAACTGGAATTTTTCTTGTATTAGTGCGAGTTTAGACGCTGTCTATTTCTGAGGAATTCCTCATCTGATGCGAACCAGGATTTGTTGGGCGATTGTGTATTGGTTTATCTACTAAAACTGGTTATCAAACGGCAAACAAACCATCAAAACCCTTTCGAGTTGTTCAGAAGATGTGTTGATTAAATCAAAACCATGTGGGGATCATTCTGAATTTCATATTATGGACTGAGAAATATGAGTTATAGTCTACAAAAAAATTATTGAATTTTTCAGCAGCTTCAATTTCTTTTTTAGCATATGATGTATTTCCATTTACAATAAAATTATTAGTTTTATAATTATTTTGTGGTTGTTCCCACAAGCTTTTTTAAAGTTTTCCACATTTTTTAGAATCCCCTTTATTGTCGTCCATTTTTTGTTCATGGTAAGATTTCTTGTCTTTCAATAGATTAACTACTTCATTTCTTTCAGCCTTATAGGGATTCCAATTTATTTCTTTTAAAACATTTATACTTTTGAATTTTTTATATGCTCTTTCTCTTTTCATAACTTTTCTTTCGACTTCTTCTTCGTACCATGGAAGATGATTTATTTTTTTCCTAACTTCAAGAATGGGCGCTACTTCATGCAATATATGACTACAATTATTATAAATATTATTGTATATTGCATTAACATCATTTGAATTCACCAGCCAATCACACTCTATTAACCTGATAATGATCTGATCAAATAAACCATCATTTATTTTACGAGTCATGGAAGAATTATCAGTCTAAGAGCCGGAGAGAGGTCGACCTTCACCGGTCTGTTTATGGCAGTCAATGGTTTTGAACGCGACAGTCTCAACCACTGAGCTACCTAAGAGCATTAAAAATGTTTGATTCTTAATTGTTTTCAGTTCCGATTTGCTTGCCAAGAAACGAAGAAGACTTCACCGGCAGAATGGCCACCGTCACCGGATGGGGTAGACTCAAATATGGCGGAGGAGTTCCTTCAGTTCTCCAAGAAGTCCAAGTTCCCATAATGGAAAATCCGGTGTGCCAAGAAATGTTCCGAACCGCCGGACACTCGAAAGTGATTTTAGAATCGTTCCTCTGCGCTGGTTATGCCAATGGACAAAAAGATTCTTGTGAGGTAAATACTAATGGATTAATTTTTAAGGAAACAGACGTATGAAAAAAGTTCACCAACACAAATCGATTCGTAATATTATATTTGGGGGATGCTGCTGAATGAAATAACAATATTTTGATAAATATGATAATTATCAGTGTTGGTTAATAATTATTCATAGATGAAAAACATAAGAAATGAAGTTTACGTGCTCCCTGTGTATCCTTTTAAAAACGTATTATCATGGAAGCTTGGCTCAGCTTGGCTCAGCTAACTCGAGTGGGTTCTCTGAGTAGCTAGTTTTGATTAGTTGCAGGCTGCTATCTTCTGAAATTGAAACACAATCCCCATTTGCTCAAAAATAGCAAAAAGAAATATTTCCACAATATTTCAAGGAATTATTTGTTCAACTCTAGGATTTCAAAAGGACATTACAACTCGAACCCGAATGTATCAAAAATATTCAGTTCAATAACTGCTTTTATGAACAACTCGAAGGTACAGTCATAGGCAATCCTTTGTCTCCCTTCCTAGCTACTTTGTTTATGAGTAAGTTTGAGATGGAAGCCTGAAAGAGCAGCATCTATTTTCGTAGGGTTTAAATTAAATACATGGACGACGTGTTCGCTATTTTTTATACAAAACAGGTCGACGTAGACACAGAGCTGGGCCGGGTACTGATAAATTGTACTCGATTACTGGGTACCGGGTACTTCCAATAATTGATGAACGAGTACAGAGTACCAAGTACTTTACTCATTACACATGCTCTCGAGTACAGTACTCCGAGTAAAAGTACTCGAATTCTAAGAGTACTTTTTGCGAGTACTTTCTCATAAAGATATGTATGTAGCAAGTCCAAAAATAATTGAACAATATATCCGCCCATTGGGTTTTCTCTGAGTCTTGCATTAACCTTCACCACTTTTTGCAACCATGAACTATCGAATAAATAATGACTGAACTATTTTGTAGTTTTCAGTTCATAAGGATAAAATTACTGATAATAATAACAAAAACAATAGTTATTTTTGTATTTAGTGCGCGAAATGCTCGACTATCTCGACTATTTTTAAGTATTTCGCGCACGAGATGCAAACAATTTTTTTTCTAAAAACGTCAAAAAAAAGGTGATATAAAATTTGGTCACAATTTGAAAAGTATTAAAAAAGCCTTATTTAATTTTTGTTGAACATTCAGAAATAAATGATTTCTTGGATTTTCGCTTGATTGAGGACCATAAAGTAAGAAATAAATGATTTCTTGAATTTTTGCTTGATTGAGAAGTATAGGTTAGAATATGAAAATCCCATATAGTTTACATGCAGTGTGCGAAATAGGTATTTCGCACATTACTTCGCGCACGTTGTCATGGTAACGGAAGAAAATTAAAAAAACTGTCACTTTGCATATTGTTGTCAATGCGCGAACCTTGTCATTTTTTGACGTTTGCAGAAAAAATAATGATTCTGTTTGCCAGGATTGGCTTGATAATAACTAATTTTGACGATTTATAAAGCCTTTGAAGTTTTGAGGATGCTGGACTGAACAAACAGGCCAGGACCAGAAGCATTGCATAATAAAGTACTCGTAAAAATGTACTCTCATAAGAAGCGCGGGTGTCGGATACTTTTACCCGATATGAACGGGTACGAGTACCGAGTACTTTATATAAAATGTACTGGGTACCGGGTACAGAGTACCAGAAATGTACTCAAGAGTACAGTATTCAGGTATTTATACTGAGTACTTCCCAGCTCTGCGTAGACATTTTTGTTTCAGAATTGAATAGCCAGTTTCAAACCATATCGTTCACGTATGAAACTGAAAACGAAAAACGTTGCCATTTTTAGATGTATTAGTAATTAGGAAAAACCAAAATCATCTTGAATTCTATATCAACAGGAAGGACACGAACACACACACAGATATATCCCTGAGAGTTCTCACCATTAAATACAGCACAAAATAGCGGCCTTAATGTTTTTGGTGAATCGACTCTTGTCGTTTCCACTCAACATAGAGAGATTCAAAACTGATAAAATGATCATCGGGGAAGTGGCTGACTTGAACGGTTATTCTGTGGACTTGATAGACAAACTGATTAGGAAACATAAATTTAAGAGAACCCTGCGTAACTCTACGACTTTTCGAACAGAAGAAACCCTTTTAAATATATCGTTAATCCATACGCCGAGGAAAAGTAGAATTTCTGAAGCTGTATGCTTGATTGAAAATAAATTAACACTTATTCCAGAGTTTTTGGAAAAACTTGAAGGGGTGAAATGGGGGATGAAAATTTGTATGAGATTTTTTATTTTTGAATCAAGAGCCCTGAAAGTTATATTTATATTTATATTCAGTGTTTTTGGAAATTCTACCCTTAAGGGGTGAAATAGAGGGTGTGGGAGATTTGTTATTTTTACTTTTGATATTGAATAAAATCCACTGATCAATTTTCGCCGAATAACCCTTCCATTATATATTTTTATTGGTGTTATTGTCGAACTCATTTTATGGCGAAGTCGCGAGGAGCAGCTACTACATTTTGTAGTAGACCTAATCGTGAACCTGAACCATTCTTGAATCCACTTAAACAGACACAAAAAATTTCATCAAAATCGGTCCAGCCGTTTAGGAGTTCTGTGACATACACACGCACAGAAGATTTTCATATATAAAAAATCTGTTTGGAATTTGCTCTTCCATTGAAATCTGTGAACCTACTTTTCAAATAAAGAACGAATGCTTTCACAATCATCATGTTTCGTGTTTCTTCAAATATACCAATCCCTGCCAAATTTGAGAACTAGAAGTGGGTGAAAATTCAGTAGCAAGATTTGACCCAGTGCAAGTTGAATGAAAGGTTGCAAAGAATAGAATATTATCTATCTAGTGGTAAAAGCATCACATTCCCGAACGACAATGCAAATTTTTGGCCGAGGCATAAGAATTTTTGATTGAAGTCATCATTATTGAGACGCCGGCAAAAATTTACCAGGACCGTTTTCGATACGGGAAAGTTTGTTGTCACTGTTTATTTATTGTTGAGATGCCGGCAAAAAATTTCCCGGACCGTTTTTGATACGAGAAAGTTCGTTGCTTAGCAACCAGATTAGCGTATTTTGGGGTTTGAAGTTGCTCCAAGTAAGTACGCATTCTTGAGCGATTTCAGAAAAAATATGTACCTCTTCAACATTTTGAAGCCAATATCTAGAAATGGAAACTGAAAAAAAAACTATTATATATTATATTAGCGGTCTTGGCAGACGTTGTCCTGTCTATTGATGTGTATATTTTTGTTTCACCGACTAAACCTTCTGATATATTTTTATTAATGTTATTTTTCGAACTCATTTTATGGCGAAGTCGCGGGGAGCAGCTGCTACATTTTGTAGTAGATCGAATCGTGAACCTAAACCATTTATTTTATCTGGTGAATTTGGGTTGTTCAATGAGAAACTGTTTCCTAGCAATTCGACGAGAATAACTGTCAACTATTAAAAACACGACACTGAAGGTGGAGTGTTTTAGGTTGACAGTTATTCGAGTCAAATTGTTAAAGAAAACAGTTTAGAATTTGAACAACACAAATTTACCCGCTTCGGTAGGACAATTTAATGAATTAGAAATTCAGAAACATATCAATGTCAAACTATTCATTTTGACAACCAACGATAATTGATAAACAAATGAATAAGTTAAAAAACCACGAGTGTATTTGTCGCTGTAAAAGTTAAAGCTAACTTTTGCCGCTGTCAAAGTGACAATTGCACTGTGGCATATGCCATTTTTTATACATGAATTAAATTGTCACTCATAGTTACACGAGAGCTTTTTTTGTCGAAGTATACTGACATGTCGTAATGAGAATTTTTTTGTCTGACAATTCAACGAAAAAAACTGGCCCTGAAAAAATAACAAGTCCGCAGGACGAGTAATTTTTTCTGTCCTAATGGCAACAAAATTCGAATTATAAATGTCAAGTTCACTTTGACAAGAAAAAGCTAGAGTGTAATTCGGTAAAACAATTTAATGAATATGAATTGTGTGCGTAAAATATTACAATATTTCACTATTAACATACGATTTCATTATCAAACTGAAAAGCGTGAAAAAAAGTGCACTTTTTTTAACGACAGTTTCATGCAACAACAGTGACAGATCCGAATAATAACGAAATCCTCTCATAAAGCCAGTTATCATTTTCTTTGGCAACTAATTACCTATTAATATCTGGTATACAAATGTTGCACGAATAATATTCTTAGCATTCTAACTATTGAATAAGTAATATCAAAATTCCAAACTATCCCGGCGAATATATTCAAAATAATAGCATGTACCTCTAAGGAACTATTGGACCTAATTACACTAAGTAATCCAAGGTAGCTATGGCTGTTTGGCCGTCAGAAACTAGTTGACAACAATAATTAATGAAATTTGTGAAATTGGGGATCTATCCAGATAACGAATTCTTGATAACTATAAATTTGATTTAAGTAGAAATGAAAAGTGATGAAGATTGAACGGAGAAAATCGTGGATAGTGCAAATATGAGATTTTATTGACATACCTAGTTCAGAGAAAGAAAAAGGTATTCGTTGCTTCACGAGAATTATTTATTTATTTTGAATATAAATCTAAGAAAATGAAAAGTTACTTCGATGGACTAGTTATTCGAAAGACAAGTCAACATTAATAATAATAATATTGACCTCGATGAATATGTTACTTTAATATTCGCTTCAAATTTTCCATTTTGCGGGATAGTGTGAAAAGAAAGGGATTTCGATTCTGTCGAAATTATTCGTTTCATTTGTTTGAAACTCAACTGTCCGACATACTCTTCGAACTTCGTTCGAATAATGAACCAATAAAAATATGCCAAATTAATTTCATATTTGCGAAAAAATATGAATTAGACAGTTGTAGAAAAAATACTGTATGAAACTCGTGAGTATAGTATTTTTTTACTCGTAGGAATTTCCTACTCGTAAAAAAAAGTATCACTTTACTCACTTGATACATAAATTACTAGTACAATGCTGGTTGTCATGCTTTCAAAAGTTAGGTTCCGTTTTATCGCTGGAAAAGTTAGGGCAAACTTTTTCCGCTGTAATAATGACAAAACACCGCGACATATGGCATTTTTAGTGCATGAATTAAATTGTCATGAAAATCGGTCCAGCCAGAAGGAGTAGTGTGACATACACAAGCACAGAATATTTTTATATACAGAGTGGTCCAACGAAAAGTATGCAGCTAGCTTTTATCTTTTTTGTGGAATTGCAAGCAAAAATGCTCGGACACGTGGAGTTTGTTTTTGAGGGGGGCACATTTCAGATATATTTTCTGATTTGTATTTTTCATTATTACCAAAATTATCGGGTTAATGTTCTTAAAGCCGTTTTCGCATTAACTGTTTCAGTAAATTTCAACAAATAGGGTATCATTGGAAAAATAATTTTATGCCCGTTCAAATGATATATCACTCGACCCCACGTTCCATTTAAAATTTTAGGGTTGTAACACCCCCTCGCTAGAGGCTTGAAGACACAAGTTGCAAAATATATTTAAAATGTGTCCCCCTCAAAGGCACACTTCACGTGTCCGAGTATATTTGCTATGAATTCCAAATAAAGGAGAAAAGCTAGGTGCATACTTTTCGTTGGACCACTCTGTATAAGATATCTGTTTGGAATTTTGCTCTGCCATTGAAATCTGTGAACCTACTTTTTAAATAAAGAACGAATGCTTTCACAATCATCACGTTTCGTGGTCTCTCAAATATACATACCATCCCCTGGGTTTCCTGAACTAATTAGTAAACTGAACGTCAATTCCTTAATCTTCCCTAAGCCCCAAACAGAAACTTGCGTAATCTACATTAAGCCCTTGCTATATAAGTCGTCTGTGTTCAATTAAGCTCTGTGGCAGATGTATTCAGATTAGCAAACGTTGTTTTCCTTTCTCATAGCGGGAAACATGATATTATGGGAATGTTGGCGTATTTCCAGGGATTATGCTGCAGTCATTATTTCATAACCGATAGTCTTCACAATGAATTATTCTCAGTTGCCTCCTTTTTCAAAATACTGTCTTGTTCTTCTTTTATTGTAGAATTTCGAAACGTAGCTGATGATGAAATATGTACTACCATAACACCATTGAACTGATCGATAGGTTTTGATCGTTCTACCATCATTAACATTTGGTGGTTATATTAAATTTGTGGAGATGACTTTGAGTTTTTCTGCACCGTGGATACTGGCTGATAGTCAATGATGATTATTTTTGATAAAAGTTCGTGAAGTAGGACTTCAATGAAAAACTCAAGTTCAAAAAATCTCTACGAGATTGTATCATAATTTTTTTTTAATGACAGTTATATATAAAGAGGGGGCTACAATAGTATATTGTGCTATGAGCATGAAGTGGCATACATTTCTCACGAGTACTACAAAATTTCATATACCTACGAGTAGAAAATGGGTCATTTCATGCAAATTGTACGCCATAATTTTTCTACGACCATCTGAATCATAAACAAATCTGTAATATTTTTAACTTTCCTGCCGAAATGATTCCCATATTATATAGAACCTAAAAAAGGAATTGAAGATGCAAATATTGAAAATTATAATAAAAATGGAACACTAACCGATTTAAAAAAAAAAATATTGGTTTATGTGGGATTTGAACCCTCAACCCCTCCATCCAAAACCTGAACGTTCACTCGCCGCTACGAGCTCGCATAATAATAAGATGAAATTAACTGCTATAGAAACTTCGTGCCAACTACTCGAAAATATGATTGTCATCAATCTCTATATTGAAATTAGCGGTGTCAATGTCAAATCATCCTTACTATTACTACTCATTTTCGATTACTCATTTTTTTTTTAAACGAATTTTTTAAATACTGATGTGAAATGTCAAATTATTAGAACTTTAACTTTGATTCGATCTTATATTATTTATAATCATAAAAATGAGTCTTGTAGTTCATCAAAGTCGTGGGAAATGAAATATCCTGTACTGAAATGATCATTACAGTACAGCTCGCGATGTAGAAATAAAAAGTTGTTTTACAATCGACCTACTTCCTTGATATATAAAGCGCATAAAATGGGCATATTTCTATGTGGTCGTAGGAAATAGTATATTATGATACATGTTTAATAAGAATTTTGTCGCACGCGTTGTTTGGAGTACGACGAGTACAAGTGCTACAATGTGTCTTATAAAACGTGTTTCATATAATATTTTTTCTATTTGGTATTTTCTTGTAGTTTTTCATTGGAAAAAATTGGATTTGATATTAATAAATAATATCAGAAATATCGGGTTGGTAACATTGATAAAATATTCAAAATTTGAAGGAGGCTGTCAGGTAATTCATTTGTTCACATAAATTATTTAAATTTTGAATGCAACCTCCTGAATTGAGAGTAATTGCTCGAACGGCTGTGCATGATTTGTTGCCCAAAAAATCTCGTTCGGTTTACGAAAAAGAATTTCACAATTTCGAAGTCAAGGTTATTTTTCTTCTGTGTTTAATAGCTGAAAATCCCACCCCTCTTATCTGACGTTCATCTGACAGTTGATGTAACCAATCTCGAAAAAATTTAAAATGCGTATTCGAAATGAAGCCATTTCGATACGCATTTGGGTTTCATAATGACTTCATTTTAGACTCCAGATAGAAAAACATTATTAATGAATTCAAATATGAGAAAACCCTAATATACTGAACATATTCTGTCATTCTCAAATACTATCGATATGTCTATATTGATGAAGAAAAGTATTGATATTCCAACTATGAGTGGGTCTAAGTGTATTTCGTCCATTTGTAGTAATTTTGTACTGGAAATTTGATTTGATTTGAAAGAAAGAAGTTGTCCTGCCCTACCAGGATGGGCTCATTGCCATAATCCTATATAATAGGAATAATTGGGTCAAAAATCCATCAGAAAACAACTACTTTCCTGGCTACTACCACGACGAACGTTGAATTACATCTAATGAGTTTCCATGCAGAGTTCCTACAAGATTGTCTCCGCAATTGCTATTTACATGGAATGTTCATTGAAACATTTATGGACCACTTATAGATCGATTTCTGGGTTCTTGTCCTCATTAGTATAGGGTAGGTCTCTGCAGACCGATCGATCGATCTATAGGCGGTCCAAATATTTCAATGAACATTCCTTGCAACTAGAAACTAACGAGACATCCTTGTAGGAACTCTGCACGGAAATTCATTAGATGTCATTCAACGTTTGTCGTCGTATTGGCCAGGACAGTAGTTGTTTTCTCATGGATTTTTTACCCAATTATTCCTATTGTATAGGATTGTGGCCATGAGCCCATTCTGGTAGGGCAGGACACCTTGATTCTTTCTTGACAAGCTCATTGTTAAAAATTGCAGATTCCTTTACTTTACATGATTTGATTTGAATCAATATATTAGTTAAATGATTCTACAGGTGGTCGAATAACGTATACATAATACAATAAGCGAATATCGGCTTGACTGATAAACCAATGGTAAACTACCGTATTCTCTCTTCCCCTGTATGTATCATAAGTCATCAATAATTCACTGATTCAATGTTCTAGGGCGACTCAGGAGGTCCTTTAGTCCTGCAGCGACCGGACGGGCGATATCAATTAGCAGGAACAGTATCGCATGGCATCAAATGCGCAGCACCATATCTCCCTGGAGTGTATATGAGGACGCAGTACTTCAAACCCTGGATAACGTCTATTACGGGAGTGACTTCGCCCTAGGAAAGAAAAAGCGTTTTCGGTGTGATGAAATTCCCAAAATAAATGAATTCGGTGCATTTTCATTCCTGTATGTAATTACAGTGTCTATGAAGCGGAATCGTTAGAAGATGACAGTGAGGTCCATAACCCAATTAAGTAACACTTTAATTGGGACAATATTGTGAAAATTAGTTTTTTTGTTATTTCGATGAAATATTGTCGAAATTTTCTAAATATTGAAAAAAAAAGTGCGAATATTTCACAATATTAGTATAATATTTTGAAATTAATTTGAAATTTATTCTAGTAGCAATATTGGACTGAAGACATTAGATGATATTGGTACAATATCTACGTAGAACACTTACATTTGGATAATATTGTTACAATATTGTGAAAATATTGGCAAAATATGCAAATGTAATATTGGCGAGATAGAATTATAAAAACTCTGCAATAATGGTCCCATATTACTTGGAAATTATACATATGATGAAATATTCTGGAAGCTATACTGTCCTCAAAACATTTAGAAATATTGTTACAATATCACTGTAGCATACTTACATTGGCAAAATATCGGTACAATATTATGAAAATATTAGAATCATATTCAAACGTAATATTGGCCAGAAAAAATATTACTTTGCAATATTATTCCGATGTTATTTGGATTTTATACAAATAATATTGATGAAATATTCTGGAAGCAGTATTAGTCTTGAAACATTTACGTATGATCGTAATTCTTTTCTATATTGTTTATACATTATTCGACCAATTTTCAATTTTCAATAATGGTAATGAGCTGTATTTGTAATATAGTATCAATGTTATCATTCAAATATTTGCGTGAGGTTTTCATAATAATCTTAATCAATATGGTGTTCCTTGAATATGGATGAAACAATATTCAACCAATGTGATATCAAACTTCGATATACAATATTGTTTTTTATGTCTTGAATCGCTATGAGAGAAAAATTGGAATTGCAATATCGATTCTAGATGCTGCAAACAATATGAAGAAAATATTGTTTCGTTGATATTGGTGAAAATTATTAAATGAATATTGACACGTACCAATATTCACCCATTTTCAATGAATATAATTTTTACATTTACAATTTATCCATATTGACCCAACATGAAATCGAAACTCAGTCAATATGAGGTGCTACCTTGGAAGTACCAAATACATTCGTTTTTTACATAATTTTTTCAAACAAATATGATTTTTCACTTCTCAAAAGATATTTTTAAGCGTAATTTTATACCTCTCCTTCAACCCTCTTGGAGTGACACCATCCCCTTTGACGTTTTTAGATGGAGCAGGTGTTTATGAGAAAGGTGTCTTCAATTATCTATGCAGCATTTGCAGCAATGTTGTTTTTTTTTTAATTTCTGTTACTAAGTGATGGAGCTAGATGGTGCTGTAATTCTTCCAAAACATTTTGTATTGTTTCTGGGGTGATTTGATAAATGTTTTGCCTTAGTCTGTCTTTCAAATCACCGACGTTACTCGTTCTGTTGAATTAGATTTTGAATACCTAAATCGTCAAGTGATGTTAAATCGGAAGAATAAACAGACCAATCAATATCACCGCGTCTGCCAATTCACCTCTTAGGAAAAAACTTCATTGAGATGCTGATATCAAATATTTGAATTAAATTCATCGGAATGATAATCATCTGGATTATTGCAAACATCTATCAATATACCCAATCTCTTTCCATGACATGATATGTGTTTCCTACTAGATTTAGGAATATATGTGACATCTTGGAATTCACGAAATTTGTTTTCTATTGTACTAACTGCAAACTGGAAATGCGCCTATCAGAATACTTTGTATATTAATTTCACATACATTCTTCTGCGTTCTTGTTTTTATCACCACGTCCTAATAATGTCAAAACTTAAATTTTTTGAGTAACCGATAGACTCATTGTTGAAATAATGATCAACCTGCCAATCAGCGATGAATATGTTTTATGTTTGTATAAAAGTAGTAGAAGAGGAAATCTGCCACCTCCGAATCAGAAAAAACGATTCAATCAAATTGAATAGTTATATCAGATAATCAATTAGGAAAATATAATTTGAGAGAAATTCGGCACATAAAACTAGTTAAAATGAATTTAAAATTTTCGAATTTAATTTTTTAGATGGATGATACACAAAATTCAAATAAACTACTGCAATTTTTTTTCAAATGAGCAATCACACGCAACCTCGTTCAAATTTTTGAAGATATTACTGTCAATCCAACGGGGCTGGAGGTGAAGGTAAAAAATTATGTTTGAAAAAATATCACTTCAGCATTGAAAAATTATGCGTTTCAAGATTTCACTCATGAATTGTGAATGGGGTGGAAAATATATTCATCCGTTTCTAATGGACCTGAGAGTGAAGTATCCACTCTGCTTACTCCACAAGCTATAGTAATTTGTTTCGACCAAAGTTTTCAAAGTCATTCGAATAATTCAATCTGGTATTGCTAGATTCCAGCTCATTCAAAAATATTCGCCTGGAAAAAGTATTCGAAACATTTTCCTCCTCATTCTTTAATTCACTTTGGCATTTGAGATGAGATGAAATCTCGCGTAGCATTTACCACCTCATTGCAACCATAGTTCGGAATATTCCGTAATTAGCTCCAATTCAATTGTTATAACAATGTATTCATCTAATTTGGAACACCCCTTTCAATTATTTTGGGAAGTAGATAATCATTTTGGATAAATGATGCCATCTGTGAACAATCAAAAGTGTGATGAACTTACCTGATTAAGTCCTGTATTCCTCAAACGTCGTTGTTTGTTAAATGTTTGTAATTATTGTAAGTATTATTTATTTGAGATATTTTAAGAAACGAAATATATTTATTACTCTTTTATTCCTTCGCATTTCAATTCATCCCACAATTTTGGCAAAGCTGAGGTCTGTACTCAAGTTTTACCATTAAATTATTTTAAGGAATTTGATGTTGCAGCTTAACAGAAAAAAAGGTTAGTCACTTTTTTGAATTGCAGCTAGCGTTTCCCAAACTCTTTGGAAACAGTCCGTTCAGAGCTTTCACTGACCTATGAGTTGAGTACTGTATTTCCAACGAATGATAATGAACAATCCTGCCGAAAATGCGCCAATTTGGCTGACAATTATGAGATAAACAAAGTAGTCGAAGCTTTTGCCAATTTGATAATAACTCTTCCACATCTCTTTCTAATCTTATATAAACTAGAAAGAATTAAAAAAGTCAGCTATCTGAATGAAAATGCAAATTTTCACTTTTAGATTTTTTCTTTCCTTTTCAGTTAGAGTCTTTTCACAATATCTATCAGATGTAGTTCAATGTCCAGCGTGGCTTGTGCCGGGGAAGTAGTTGTTTTCTGTTAGATATTACAAATAAGTCACATTTTTCATTTTTCAATTTTCATGGAGAATGTTCCCCTTTTCAACATAACGGTAGTGTTTGGCCCATCAAATAAATAAGCTGGATTTATGCTCTCCAATGCCTTCTTGGGTTATTCTCTTTTAATGACCTCTATAATGTTGGAGTGCCCTAGATGTTGCCCCTCCACTGACCCAGGCAAATCAGTTTTGAAATCATTCAAAACCAAAAATCATTTTCAAGTTCTCGAATGTTCACAAACGATTCATTTGTACCAAAAAAATTCGCCAAAAAAAAACTGGTCGCTCAAAACCGATCCCTGTTTGATCAAGGATATTGTTTGTTCTTAACCACTTCTATTATAAAAAAAATCATGCCATAAGAAGACTGAATATAAAGGAATAAATATAAAAGAGCCCTGTGTTTCCCGAGAAAATCGAAGGATCAATGCTGGAAAAATTACGGTAAATTTTCTCATGAAGACAAGGAAAACATTGGCTGTGGTTATTACTTTTCTGGATCAAAAAATATATTCCAAAACAAATGAGCAATGCTGCATTCGATATCAAAAAAATAATAAGAGTTCGTAACTTCGAAGAAATATAAAACCGAGATTACGACGACCTCCTCGCCTTTTTGCTGAACAAAAGTCAATAAAAGTTTTTAACAAGTTTCTCACGTTATGTAGCGAATGTTCTGAAACATAGTGGAACTAGTATCAACTTCACTTCGTGACATTTCATGGTAGATAAAAGAATTTTCTTGAATATGATTGCAAAAAACGACAAATGAATATATCCCAGTGGCCTTGTGCATAATGCGTAAGCATTTGTCAGGTAAAATGCACTGACAAATGGTTATGAAGTTTAGATTTTGAATATATTGCATTAGTCCGCAAGCGATGAAAGTGATTCTTTCAGTGCGAGCGAAGAATCCACTGAAGAAGAAGATGATGAATGATTCTTTTTGTTTTTTATGAAAATTTATGTTTAATTATCTTTCATGTTAAGAAATAAACTGTGAACCAACATTGTATTTTTATATAATTTTAAATTTTTTAAACTATCACGAGAAATATTAAATTTACAAAATTTCAACATTTTTTGTCGGACAGGCTAAACAGTCCAATATTTTTGTCGGACAATCGATACTTCCGATAAGTGTTATATATTTTTTTGAATTGCCACTTTTATCTGACAGCTGGTTATCAGCAACATTGTTGTCGTCAAATCGACATCTTTGGAGCGTTGGACTACTGAAGATCCTTATCAATTTTTTCGGACAATGGTGCAATTGAAAATCTCATTCAATTATTGATTGTATGCTCCTAGAAAACTCAGATTGCTGCATGTCGCCAACTTACAAGTCGTGAAATCGACACATTTAGAGTGGTGGACAAACTGGAAGTAACGAAACTTATTGTCGGACAATTTTTTTAGATTACTTCTAGTGAATCTCTTTCACTTTGACTCAAAAACTAAATGCTGGTCATTACGTTACACATAAATGCGATATTTGACATGTTTTTCAGAAAGCCAAAGGCAAACTTACCACTGTCAAGGTTTCCTCTCTGCGAAATCTTGGCAGACTCGGCATACTCAAACAATATACAAAGTTACAACTTGCTGGTTATCACTTAAGATTTTGTACGAGGGCTTGCGGACTATATGTACGTAGCCCCTCATTTTATAATTTAGTGCCTCTAATGTGGGGGAGCCAGTACGACAGTTTTGTGTCACTTTTTCGGATTTATTCAGTAACTCTGTACTAGTACGTCCTTCGAACAGAACACATTCAGACATTTCTTGCACAGCACATCAATATTTTGTTAACACACTGTCCATCATCCTAACGGTGTACTGATTTTCTTCAAAGACAAAATGATTGATGATGATGAGTAAAAATGTTAAACAGTGTACACGTGTTAATATACTTGAAGGAAAAAATTGTATTTCGTGAAAAAAATGCTTATTTATAAAGTCGTAGAAAAGCTCCTTCAACTGTCAACTCAGCAGTCCAAACTGTAAGTAAGTAATCATCAAGAAATGTGTTTACATGTTCCGTTTGCCGTGGATCATTAAGTGTTTTATTATACGCATTTTGATGGTTGGGTCTCAACTCCAGCAGAGGTAGTGGATCTAACAGAATATGGACAATCTCTCAAGAAATGTGCTCCCGAACCTACACCAACTTTTTGCGAATTATTCAACCTCTGTTCTGATTTGGGGGTAATTCCGACCAACTGGAGAATTGCAAGAGTACAGCCAGTCCCCAACTCAACTCCAACAGAGGTAGTGGATCTAACAGAATATGCACGATCTCTTAAGAAATGTGCTCCTGAACCTACACCAACTTTTTGTGAATTATTTAACCTCTCTTCTGATTTGGGGGTAATTCCGACCAACTGGAAAATTGCAAGAGTACTGCCAGTCCCCAACTCAACTCCAACAGAGGTAGTGGATCTAACAGAATATGGACGATCTCTTAAGAAATGTGCTCCCGAACCTACACCAACTTTTTGCGAATTATTCAACCTCTGTTCTGATTTGGGGGTAATTCCGACCAACTGGAGAATTGCAAGACTACAGCCAGTCCCCAAAAATGTAAAAATACCCTACCTTGCAAATACACAACTATAGCCCTGTAATCTATTATCTCGATGAAATTAGGGAATGTCATCACTTTTACTACTGATATATCAATCAATAAATATTCTCAGATGAAAATTTTGTGTGACATATACAGAAACTCCAACGGCGACGGGAATTTATTTTCGGGTGCGACCCCAAGTACAGTAAGAATTTTATTGAAATGTCTTTCCGGGTACGCAGTGCTGAAACGGAAAGTGATGAATATGAGTTTTTCCTGACATAGCGTGAACAAAAAGGTATTTCTAACTATATGGGTATTGTTTATTTTGAAGAAAAATGCAAGAAAATGAAAAGATTTGCAGTTTATTTTATTCATTTCAATTTCAATCAGCGGAGAAGTGGCACGTATATCATTAGACTTGCGTTATAATATAAGAAAATACTTTTAAAAAATTATAAACTATATATCTGAACTCATTTCAAGTGTAATTTCAGCTTCTGCGAAAATATTTAAATTTCAAAAAGTTCTTTGTTTTTCATAAACATATTATTATTTTTAGTGTAGTAGGTAGTTACTTAGTTCATTTATAAAAAGCTCTTTTACAAAAATAATGTTTTTCTCCAAATTACATTAAAAGCGGCTGTTTAGTGACACTTGCTTAAAAGTTGTACTTTAACTGCCTAGGTAGAAAAAGTTCATTGCTATGCAATCTTCCAAGTGAAAATTCAAGTCAAACTGGTTATCAGAATTGACAATGACAGTAGGTAAACACAAAATGATGGAATATTAAATAAAACAATATTTCATTGAAACAACAGGAAATTTTCATTTATTATATATATTTATGGTGGATTGTGAACAATTATTAAATACAATTGTACTCTCTCCACCCCCCTTATTTTAAGTAAAATTAACTATATTAGTATCTACACAGTGCCAGAGTGGGCTCAACTCCATACATTGGCCCAGAACCAACTCTTGGGATTAATAAATCCGACATTCGAGGATGGATTCGGGACTGGGTCGAGCAAAAACAAAAGGAGACGTGGAACGAAGCCCCTCTCATGCACCACGGGAAAACATTCATTAAAAGACCGTCCAAACACAGAACTGAAGAACTACTCAAGTTGAGCAGGAATCAAGTTAGAATAATAACAGGCCTTCTCACTGGTCACAGCCCAATGAGAAAACACCTGCACAAAATGGGACTGCAGACAATGTGGTAAAGGAGTAGAAACAGCCAGACATGTCAGATATCTGAAACAAAGCTCAGAATTCTTTTGGGAGATTGTTTGATAATGATAGTCGTCGCCGACCGATGTTTTTACCCGTTTCACTCCCATATACACCTACTACGTAGGCTAATTGTGGCAAATACCTGTCAGAAAACAACTACTCCCCTGGCTAATACCACGACGGGTATTGAATTATATCCAAAAGATACTTGTGCAATGTACCTCATTGCAGAGGAAACAATTGCAAGCGCTCCCTGTAACCAAATGGCAGAATTTTGTTTTGATTCGGACAAGGGAACCACCTGCAGACTAGTTTCGAAGTTCTTGCCTCGTCATCAGTACAGGGTAGGTCACTACAGACAGCAGTAGCTAGAGTTACGGAGTGGGTGTTGTAAAACTAACTCGGAAAACACAAAAAGCCCAAGAGGCTGAGGAGAAGCTGGCGAAGGTAAAGCAGCCGAGGAAAAAAAAATCCACACGATACTCCGGACCGCAAAAGTCTTCCATCCTCCATGTTGCTTCAACATATTCATGTCCCCACCAGAATACACCAGCAACGTTGAAGTTCTGCGAAAGCAGTGCCCGGTATACTCTTTCTCATTGGCTGGTTCCAGCAAAGTATAAATTCATTCTAACATTTTACCGAATGAATGCCAATGAATTGATGATGTGCTTTACCGTATACTCATAGAAGACCCCCGATTATTTAAATTCGAGGGTCTGGAGGCTGAATATTTTCTGTAAACGCTCAAATATTCCTTTACTATAAAAAATCTTGCTCTTTTGGTCTTAGTATTCGGTAGCATAATGAGCAATTTGACATATCATTTATATCATCTATTTTCATTTGCAAAAGCTCATCACATCTACAAGCCCCAGCGACTGCAACTATAAGAACAACCTAAAACTAAATTGAAAAATAGTACTTCAATCCATAATAGATCATTTTCATTATATTCCTACCTTCATACACAAATACAGTTCTTCTAGGGCATCTGATGAAAATTTCTCGAATTCTTCTCTTTCAAATTTTTTGGCTTGGAATACACGCGTTCTCTCTCTCTGCCCTTCAGTGTGCCAAAAGGGTTACATTGTTTTTTGATTGAAGTTTTCAACTGTTCAATATTTTTAACAATTTTCACGATTTTTTCCTATTTTAATTTCTTCAATTTTGTTCGAAAACGAGCCTGAGAGCCTCAACCGATATTTATTTGCCGTAATTTTCCTTGCACGAAACAATCGTAAAGCCCTGAAGAGCTCGGGGGGTTTGTTTTTCACCGTCCGAAGCTTTTCACTACTTTTTTTTACTTTTTCGATTTAATTTTTACAAAGTTCCGAAATTCTTCTTTTTTTATCTACCTTTCAAAGGAACAGAAGGTATTTTTTTTAGATTAGTATTGTATTTCAGGCAGGCAGAACATGCAGGATAATAATGTGCATGTGGTTAACATTTTAGGTAACGTTTCGACCATACACTTCATCCATGGCAAAAAAACATAAAATTTTTAAATTAAATGTAGTAACATGCGATCATTGCAAAGACACTCATGAAATTTCAACATCCACCAATTCAAAATTTCGTTTTCTAATGTTGAATTTTAAGTTTTAATTGTTGTGTTTCTATGCGTTTTAATTTCATTACTGTGACATATTTCACTGTAGTTTTGTAAATGTCAACTAAGAAAGAATTAATTTTACTGAATTTCTTTCAAGTTCTAATATACATGTTATATTTTTCCTCCAAGTTCTCATTTTTTGGTTTTATCAAAGAAACTTCTCTCTAAGATCTATAGAACAAAACACCCAATCTCGTGATTTGCAATACCCTATCTCCTATTCAAGTTGCGAAGAAAGCCTGAATCCGAACTTGGTTAGAAATGCGTTTGCCAAACTGAACAAGTTAAAACACCCTGAAGAATAAATGTGGAAATATCCGGCGCATTCGCCATTAATTAAAATGCCACCGTCAATATTTTAGCTGCTATTTTATTCTGTAACAAGGTTCGGATGAAAATTTAATGCAATCGGAAAGTTCCGAGCGTGAGCTAAAATAATATATAATATATAATAAAAATAAAAAATAATAAGAATTTTGATTTTCGATGATAAATAGATATCAGTTGTAATTCAATATTCGTATGGGGAAGTAGTTGTTGACTGACAGATATTTGCCTCAGTCCTCGTGTGATTTGATAATCGCAGAGAATTCGTTCTTTCTTGTTTGATTATTTCATCATTCAGGCAATGAAGAGTACATCACAACCTCTAGTCAAACGAAACATTGTCCTCCAATCTCAATCAAACCAACCGGTTCATGGATACTTTCCGAAAGATCATTTCCACTCAGTAGACAAGAGGCAACAAGTAGATGTCCCGTTAATTACCATTTGTATGCCATTAATATCCGACATGGTACATAAGCATCTGAATGCGAGATAGTGTCATTTCCACTCAGTAAACAAGAGACCACAAGTTACGAAATCGCAGGAGGGCCACAAGACGTTTTTTTTATCACTTCCACTTTAAAATCGAAATTTCGACTTTTTTCTCGAAATTTCGAGCTTAATGTCGATATTTCGAATTTTATGTCAAAATTTAAACATTTCGACTCAATTGTTCGAAATTTCGACTTTAAAGTAGTTTCCATGAAAATTCAAAATTTCGATTTTTTCTCAAAATTTCGATAAAAAACCTCTTGTGACCCTCCTGCACTTTCGTAACAAGTAGATGTCAGTTGTAACACAATTTTCCTAAGGAGAAGTAGTTGTTGACTGGCAGTCTTAGTTTTGTGAAAATTTACTGGAAAACGACTATACAGATTTTAGCAGTTGAAACGTCGTGATTTGGTGATCGCAAAGAATGAGTTTTCTATTTTTTGATTATTTTTGTTTATGCAATGAAGAGTCCATCACCACCATTAGTTAGAATCATTTCTGTTGCAATTTGTTTTACCACCGTAACGCTATATCTACTATATTATAACGATACTTTGAATATTCTTATATAAATCACTTCGTTATTTAACATAAGAAAATGGCATTTCTGAATTATAGCGCGGATCGCGTTGTCTGAACGATTCCAATGTCTCCAATTGTAGACTACAAACCCGCATAACAATTTGGGGGGGTCATTTGACCCAGCATGAAACATGTACAGAACGATGCTGCTATTGAAAATTCAAAAAAATTCCTGGCTTCCGGTCACATTATTTTTGTACGGCAATCGGTTCTATGAGATTACTATTTCATAATCTACCCAACGTGAGGAATGCCGTACAAGAATATTTTGTCCGAAAAGCACATCTTCAGATGAAAAACTATTATTATTATTATTATTATTATTATTGTTATAGTCAAATGCACGACCCAGAATTGACAGCATGGTGGCTAAAGTTATTTTCTCATATAGCACCATCGTTCTGTACATGTTTCATGCTGGGTCAAATGACCCCCCAAATTGTTTTGCGCGCTTGTTAATCCAGTATGATTGGGTTTTAGACGAGGAACGTTGTAGCATCACCAAACTTGGTATGCTAGTACCTAGTTGGAACCATGATAAACACGAAAAAAATTGTTCACCAAAATTCCAGGGGTGGAACATTTTTTTTTTGTATAAAAATAAATAAATAGATTTTTGCTGTAATCCTGATAAGTATATTTTCGAAAAAACAACTCAACAAGGTGAAAAACAATTCAATTCAAATTGCAAATTATTCCTAGCAATTTCTTATGGCATGCGCTCCTTTTCTCAGAAAATGTTGGCGGAGCCGAATATTTGATTGATGAATATAACTCTGCTAAAATGATCGAAGAACAAAAAAGAAAAGTTCATATCGTTTCTGAAGACTCCTACCTTCTCATGCAAACATAATATGCGAGTATTTGTGTACCTAAAATGTGTTTTGTCGCACTTCACGGAAATGTTTGCGGATGATCCGAAAATCATGAATAAATTAGTGAATATGGATTTATTATACTGAAGCAGCAACCCATACCCTCTTTGGACTATATGCAACAATTTTAGACTAGTGTGACAGGTCCCACTTATACATGCCAAAAAAAAACTTTGTTTTACTCCTGCCTCATTTTCAACTCACCCATAAAACCGGCATTCCCTTCAGTAAATGTTGAAAATAATCGCTTATTCATATCCTGCATATATGTTTAATAACACTATTGTGAAGTGCAAACTTCAAGCTTGAAATAACATACTTCATTTCTCATGTAGGATGGGTATGAGCGATTATTTTCAACATTTACTGAAGAAATTACCACGATTATGGGTGAGTTGAAAACTGAGGCACGAGTAAAACCCAGTTTTTTCTTTGGCATGTCTAAGTGAGACTCGTCTCAATAGTCTAAAATCGTCGCATATGGTCCAAAGAGGGTACTGATTCCTACTTCAGTATAATAATTTCAATACAACTAAAATATCCATGACTTTCGGATCCTCCGTAAATATCGTAGAAGTGTTATGTGAAGTGGGACAAAACATATTTCAGGTACTCAGATACTAACATGTTATATTTGTATGAGGAAGTACAGGTCTTCAGGAACGAAAAACACTTTTTCTTTTCCTTCTATTATAATTTTTAGCAAAGTTATGACAAATCTAATTTTCGTTCTTGCCGGAAATTGTAGTGGCGGATTAAGGCGCGCCTGAAATTTCATATCGGAATTCAATCAGGTTTTCTGAGAAAACGAGTGCATTTTGTGAAGAATTACTGAGTATATTTCTTGTGGAGAATTGAATTATATTTCGCCTTGTTGAAATTGTTTCTTGGTAAATTTTGTACTTTCCGAAACAATATCAAAAAAATGTAATTTTTTTTAAATACATTTTTTTTGTGTTCCACCCCTGATATTTTGATAATAATTTTTTTTTTCTAACAATTCATTCTTCACTTATGGCTTGCATGTCTGTAGTCTATTGATTTTTATTACAGGTACAAGTTCAATGAAAATTATGGACCCGAGTGAGCATGTTACTATTATTGACCCGTGATGTCTTTCATTCACATAAAAAGGTATGGATCGATGATACGTGCCCGCCAGACAACATTCACGAAGTTTTCAAATAGAACGGCTGGATAGTTTAGGAGGATTAATAGGTATCGCTAATGGAAACTTCGTAGTATATCAGGGTGGTTGAATAAAGATGATGCCTTCAGGATGAAGCATCTAACTAATGGTGTGTATCTTCATTCATAAACAACATTGAGGAAAATTACTTTCCTAATGAATTCAGCTTTTTCAGCATCAAAAAGACTATGATGTAAACATATTTCAGATTATATAGTTTCAGAATGCGGTATGATAAGTTAGAAATTTTCTTGAACATTCTGAGATTTTGTTCAATTACTTGGAATGTTTTTTCTATTGATATTTTTCAATTTTCAAGTGGATCGTCATGTTATTCGAATGTTATTAAGAAATCATGGAAGTAGAAGGGTAACAATATAGTTTCAAAAATATTCACAACATTTTTGAAAAGTGAATATAAGTAGAGATTTCAATAACCTCTGTATCTCTCTATAAACTCACATATTTGTCCTGAATCCGCTGAATATAACGAACAATAATGAGAAATTCATATATAATAATAATAATAATAATAATAATTCGTCTTTATTCACCATAAAATACAAAATAACAAGTGTACAAACAGTTTAGGTGAAAGGCGGATTGTCAACGTGAGCTGTTTTTAAACTCAACCATATGTTCCTGAAGGGAAAGAAATCATAAAAAATAATATAAAAATAACAGTAACATAACAGTAAAATACCAGTGCATTAACAGTTTACTACATTGCCGAGTTGAAACGTAAACATCAGTCTATTTGCCGAGAACTTTAAGTCTTTTTTTGAAGTTATTCAATGCATAGGATCTAAATTCACTGGAAAGTGAATTATAACATTTCAGTGCGTTGTACGAGAAGCTAAGAGTAAAAAATGAAGTTCTGTGCTTTGGAATGATGAGAGTTGTTTTGTTACAAGTGGTCCGAAAACGTTTTCAGCCTTTTGAAAAGATAATCTGACATTTGGGTAGTTAGAACTTTGTGGGTATTTGTTAAAAGTTGCATTTCCTTGAGCTTCTCCAGATTCAGCCAACCTGATTTCTTCATCGACACAGATATATGGTCGTATTTACGAACGCCGAAAAAAACCTTAGACAAGGCTGATCCATATATAATGTCGCAGTAGGAGATTTTAGAAAATATAAGCGACTCACAAAGTTTTCGCTTTAATTCAGTCGAAAGCAGATCCCTGTTTGAATAAGGTTGCCTCAAAACATTGTAGGAGGATTGACTGAGGTGGCTGACGTGTTTAGTGAATCTGAGCTCAGGATCAAGCCATAGTCCTAAATTCGTAAATTCTTTTACAATTGGAAGTAAGTCGTTATCAAGGCGAAAACCAGATGTTTATGCTCTTCGGGTTTTTTTTTTATATACAGGATCTTTCCGAAATTGGAGCGATAAATGACGTGGGAAGTAGAAGATTACAAAACAAAACGAAATGAAAAAATTGAATGAATGAATTTCGGAGCCATTGCGGAGACATCCTTGTAGGACTCTGCACGGAAATTCTTTAGATGTAATTCAACGTTCGTCGTGGTATTAGCCAGGAAAGTAGTTGTTTTCTGATGGATTTTCGACCCAATTATTCCTATTGTATAGGATTATGGCAATGAGCGTCGTCCTGGTAGGGCAGGACATCTTGTTTCTCTCTTGACAAGCTTATTGTGAACAATGCAATGCAGATTTCTTTACTTTTCAGAATGTTGATATAATTTCTGTGTGAATTGGTCAATCGATAAACGAATACAAATGGTAAATGAAGCGCCTGACGTCAAAAAACGTGCATCCACGGCGCGTCTCTGAAAGATATATTGAAAAACATCAGATATCGAATGAGCCCTACATCCAACGATGTCGACAACAATTCCACTGGAAACAGCAAATGCGTGTTATAGACACCCTCTAAAAGCTTGACGTTACTACAACCACATAAAATATTATCTTTTTATGAGAGTGTCATTTTACTGCTACCACCACCTTCGCGTCGTCTGAGAGCATTGGGATAATGCTCATTTTTAATGGCATACCTAGATATATAAAACTCATCCGTGAGTCACAGTAATAAGGACTTTTTATCGGATACAGTATCCTTCAAAGAGTTGGCATCACATGGTTTCTTTTTAATAATTCATTTTGAAGTTCCATTTGGGCGATGGTGCTGTTTTTTGTCATTGAACCGCATTCAATTATGATTTGAAAACTTTATATAATATTTATATTATTACATTGCTTGGTTCAGATTGTTTTCAACACACTTATATTAGCAGCTTCACTTGTACGTATTTATGTAACGGAATCTTTGAACGTGATTTTCACCCACTTTCAGACATCCGAATGATTTGAAATTTGGCAATGTGACATTTTTGTTATAGAAAAAAAAACAAATGACGACCCAAGATGGTTGACGAGTTTTGTGATTGAGGTCGAATTCGATTCAAAATTGGTATGTAAGGGTTTAAGGGGTCAGATATTATAAATTTTTTGGAAAAATTTTTAAATCCATGATGGCGGCCCAAGATGGTGGTCTTGTTTTGTGATTATGTTCAGATTTGATTCAAAATTGGTATGGTTTTCGGGGTCGGAGATTTCGTTTCTTTAGTCATAAAAAAAAAAAATTGTTTTAAAGAATTTAAGGAACACGCTTTACTCCCAACATGGACTGAAAAGTAAAAAATAACAAACAATACAATTACTCAAATGTAAAAAAAGCGTGGGGTGGTTGGCACAGTTCTCTTGAGCTCTCGAACGCTCAGTATTGTTAAATTAAACGAAAAAATATGAGATAAGATTGATTTTTGGGAATCAGTAAGTACACATAAAGGAGGGTATTCGTCTGATAGAGAATTTGGGCTATTCATGCAAAAATATTTAGATTCTTTCAAATGCTTAGAAATGAGTAAAGTAGTAGTACATTTAATTTTTTTCAATCTAGAATGTTATCTTCTATAATGAGTTCTTATCAATCATTTTCAAAAAATGCAAAGTGGCAAAATTGCTCTTGAATTAATTCAAGACTGACATTTTCTATTTATTGTACAGGGTGTCCCAAATTCGAGCCTCATCATTGGGATCTCGGAAACTAGAAGAGATACGAGGTCGGTTAAATGGAAGCAAAGTTGCGCAATTTGGTGCTCATTAAAAAGCCGCTTTGATATTTGAAAAATTCCGAATACTTCCGAAGTTTTTTGGAAAAAACCGAATATTCGCGATTTCATTTTTATTTTTTTATAACTCTATTTGAATAGATGAAACAAAACAAATTACACATTCTCATTGCTACTTTTTCTGTTCTACAAGATAGTGTTATCAGATTTTCAAACAGTTGTTTCTTATTTGAGCTGCCATCATCAACTTTGTTTTTTTAAATATGACCCTGACTTTTTATTATGGATTTTAAAAGCCTCTAATGTCCCAAAACAAATGATGTATCGCACTTATTCGAAAAGTTTATATTAATAGCATTTTCCATAAGAACTCATGTGTTAGAGAGAGACAGAGAGTAGATTTTTGGTAAGATCTTAGCAGAACATCGACGATACAATTACTGGTTTAAGGACCTTAAAAGCTCCTAAAAATTGATATAAAACAATGTGTGATGTTCAACAATAGAAATGATGTTTTAATTATTGATAAAATTATTTTTGTAAATATAGCCTAGGGCCTAGAGTTTGAGGGATGACATTTTAATTATATAATTTATTAACCACCCACTTTTATGTTAGTTTTTGAGTTTTATGCAATACGTTATTGCAAAAAAAGTTTGTTTTTAATCCTATTAAAAATCTAATTTTTGTCTCTCTCTAACACATGAGTTCTCATGGAAAATGCTATTAATATAAATTTTTCGAATAATTGCTATTTATCATTTGTTTTGGGACATTAGAAGCTTTTAAAATCCATAATAAAAATCCAAGGCCGTATTTAAAAAACAAAGTTGATGATGGCAGCTCAAATACGAAACGTGTGTTTGAAAATCTGATAACACCATCTTGTAGAACAGAAAAAGTAGCAATGAGAATGTGTAATTTGTTTTTTCCAAAAACCTTCGGAATTTTTCAAATATCAAAGCGGCGTTTTAATGAACACCAAATTGCGCAACTTTGCTTCCATTTAACTGACCTCGTATCTCTTCTAGTTTCCGATATCCCAATGATGAGGCTCGAATTTGGGACACCCTGTACATTGACACCCAGGATAAACACATACGCTTTATTGACAAAATGTCTATTTTATCATATTTTGCCTTCACAAACTCTGCCCTAAAAGAACTTATTTGAAGATGTTCCGGAATGGTTTGGAAGTTGAAATTTAGGGAAAATGTGTGAAAAATCTTATGACCAAGAGCAGTTGGCCCAGATCAGCATACACTCCTTTCTCAGCGGTTACCCCATCGTATAAATATACAGTCTGTCCATTAAATAACCTGCCTCCTTGGTAACTTTTAAACTGACCGGAATTTTTGGTTGAATGGTAGTTCATGAGCTGCTTTTTGACAATTTTAAAAAAAGCCGTCATTTTGAAAGATTATTTTTAAAGGCATAGGGGGTCGCTTTGTACCTCATTTGAATTGTATTTCAATTCTCTATACAACCACAAAATTTTAGACACAAATATTCATCTGAAACAAAATGGCGGCAAATTATGTTAGGACTTTCAGAGAGAATTCTTTTGAATAAATGGCTTCAAACGGGCTCTATTGAAGTGAGATCTGCAAATGTTCTCTGTCACTTTCAACTTGTTTGAATTTTTTTTTTTAATATGGCCCCCATCTACCATTTTGAGTGACAGAGAAATTTTGTAGAAACTAAAAATATATCAACACTTCAATAAAGCTGGTTAATAGCAATTTAATCGGAATAATTCTCTTATGAGAGTAATAAAATCATGTACAATAAAATTTTGTACTGGATGAATATTTTTGTCTGGAATTTTTCTGCCGTGTAGAGAATTGGAAGGCGATTCAAATGAGGTATCACTCGACCCCTTATGCGATTTAAAAAAATCTTCCAAAATTGCACCAGGCGGCCATTTTGAAAAATAGATATTTTTCATCACTCTCGAAAAGAAGCTTATATACCACCTTTTGTTCACAAAAAACTTCAAAAATTCAATCGGTTCAAAAGTTAACATGGGGAGGGGTGAGGTTTCTTTATGGACACACTGTATATTACAGCCGGAGAATGCATGTGCCCAACTCTTGAAAGCTGGATGCCGCCTCAATCTCGTCAACTACAATATTTATCGCCAGGATAATAATTTTCCGCTACCGCCGCCTACGCAACAGTATTTTCATTTGCCGATCCTTGCCGATCCTGCGCGAATTTCGCCGACTTCGAAGCATATAACTACATGCTGGTATGGATCGGGGGAAAACTGCAGTCTCGCACGCAATCAGGTTTCCTCTGGATCGTCTGGAAAGTGAGTGTTTGATAGAGTTAGCTTGGTCTTTGTGTGTGTCTGGTTGGGATTTTGCACACAGGTGAGTTTCGTTTTTCTAGTAGATCGCTATCGTAACTACTTTCATAAAACCATAGAAAAATTAATTATTACTGCAGACGTAGTTCTCACGACGACGTAGCTGATCAAAACAAAATATTTCAACTATACATCCAGGTCAGAAGGTATAGATATTAAAAATCGAAAATTTAACAATAATTCCAAAAGTTTTCAATCTTTGGTCAAGTGAATGGTACATGTTTTTTTTGATGCATTCACAAATTTATACACGATTCGGAAGTTTATGCAATTTGCAAAAATCAATTTTATTTTTTTTTTCCACCCTCCAGAATATTGCAGAAGATTACCGAATCGAGCTGATGTTTTTATTTTGAAGTCCATCCCACTTTTCAAATTTGCAACCTCGCACGCGATCCGAGACTTTCTCTGATTTGAAAAAATTCTGAAAAGTAAAATACATCGTAACTTTGCATAATATTTGAAAAGTAGCCATAGAAAGCATATACAATTCTGGACATCCATTTTAATATTATAAGTATAATAATAATAATAATATTAATTTAATAAAATAACAGAAAATCGAATAATTTAACGATGAAGTTTGGAGATATAGGGTTATTTCAAAAAAATACCATATTCCGGCATTTTTCGCTCATTTCCATTGAATCACCTGTGGATTTCTCTAAATTGATATAGATTCACAATTCGTCTTCAATTTCATCGTATTCGTATTCCAAAGACACAGGATGATTCAATAATTCATGGTGAAAAAAAAATTAATCACCAAATATAAGTTTGGAAGTGGTAAATTATTTTCGATGAAGGTTTGTTCATTTAATTCTGATATGAAAAATATTATCAAATACCCTATAAATCATGTTTATCGATTGAGCTTATGTTTGTTTGAAGATTAACCCTGTAGATAATTGATAAACAGGTCTTATTCAACAATCAGAATATAGTTTTTGTTAATATGAATGATGACTGCCAGAAAAAAGTTATTGAATATTCTAATTGCGTAAAAAATAACGAAATAACACTAAATATTTCGATAACTAGGATGGGATAGGATCAAGGGGCCAAGGGACACTGTTGATAAGGTGATCGAATACTAGAACATACTATAGTTTCAACCAATTTCACCGGGACCCATAAACCCATAAGAATGGTGCGGGTTCCTTTCTAAATGAATCGAAATGGATATTTTCAAAATTTACAACCAAGTTTTTAACAATTTTCACATTATTCCGAGACCACCTTGATCGAAAAAAAATACTACGAATTGAAAAAATTACCACCAATTCTGGTCAAAGTGAAAAGTTACAAATCTGTTCAACTTTTCGGAAAATTTTTTTCATGTAGTTTATCAAAGAAAAATATTATTTTTAATAAAAAAAAGTTCTATATCCTTGAATTGGTTGAAAATATGAGCTGTTTGTTACCATAGACGAACAGTTCTTTCCTGTTATATACGATCAGCTGGACAGATAAACCAGTTTCTGTGACAATTTCAACTTCATTATGAAGTTATTCAACCTAATATTCTACCGATTGACCACCGCAGAAATCAGCTCGTAGTATTTTGATTCATATCATGCTGTTACATGCCCCTTGGGGAAAAAGTTGAGTGAAATACTCAACTCATGTCACAGAGCCAGCCTGCTAAATCAAGCAGCTAACAACCTATGCATGAATTATGCAATAGCAACGTCGTTGAAATTGATTCGCATGGGAAAATTCATGAGCTTTATGAATATTCTGTTTCGCGGAAATGCAACGAAGTTTTCGAGTGGAAATATTTTTTATGGGCAAAATATTCATTAGAGGTAGAAAACTACCATCCAATTTTCACAACATTTATGTAAATAATTTTCAACGTACTCATTTTAAATAACCAACACGTAATGATAATAATGCAACGGATACTAAATCGGACCGGCAGATAATGCACATTCGGGTAATTCCCAAGTCAACCCTATACTCGGTTTCCATGAAGCGAGGTAAGTTGGTCACATATACACGTGCGATATGAGTGCTACGGGAACAGTAAACCTGTCCGAATAGGATACATGGATACATTTTCTGTCCAAAACCTTAGGGATTATGTCTCGCATATTTCAGACCAGAGCTTCCTGTCAGGCGGTTGACGAAGTGGCAGATAAGTCGCGATCGCCACGTGTAGGTTTGGCAGAGAAGGCTCGCATCATAGCGCTCGTGGAGCAGGGCGCTTCACATTACAATTCAACCTCTTATTCAGAATCATCATTTCTCTACCTCAGCGCCACTTCCAGGGCACACCAGCAACGTGTGCGTCACAGTCTCCGCATCACCGCAATATAAGCAAGCGTCCACTTCGGTCCTTCTGAACTTCTTTAGGTGGAAAAGAAAACATGCGATCCCAGGCCTTCCACCTTCTGAGATCCTGGATAGCCACCTTCGTCCACTGCAACGTAGACTTCAGTGGCTCCCATCCATTTTGCCAGTCAGATATCGTCCTGACCCTTTTTTCCATCCACGCTCTCTCGTTCCGATCTTCTCGATCGTACATCGTTTTTCTCTTTTCCGCTAACAAGTATGTGAGTACAACAGCCACAATGACATATAATTCAGTGATTGGTGCCAAAGGTGGTATGAATAAGACACGGCTTGTCAGTTCGCCAAATCAACTCCCTTTAGTAGGGCATTCTCGCTATCTTGTACCACACTGGGGCACCGTACAGCAGTATTGATTGCACAATACCATCCATAAGCCTTCTCCGTTCAGATCTGGGTTCGCTGATGATGGACATCAATCTCCCGAACGCCGACGATCTTTCCGCGGCCCTGCGTGTCGCACCCAACATATGCCTCCTGTACTTGGACTGTTTTTTGGACACTGTGCTTATTCACTTGCACTCATTCAATACATCCTCCATCTTTCCTGAACTCTTCAAGATCTTAGGCACTCACAGGTTACCATCGCCCAGAACTTGAGCTCCTCAAGCACCCCAACCGCAATCACGACGGCAAGGTCGTCGGGCTGGCACCCCTCCGGGTACTCGCAGCGGAGCCCGACGTCGTAGGCCAGATTGCACAACGTGGGACCCAGGACAGATCCCTTCCCTTCACTTCTTTTTCCGGAACCAGTCTTAATCACTCAAGTAGTCCCCAACACATTCAGGCACGCCTTTTCTCTAAGGACCTGGATTACTTGGTGGCCACAGGCCTTCCTCGCATGTACTTCAGTTGAAACAAGGCGTGCTGTTTACCATCACAGAACACTGTCTTGCTAGAATAGAAATGTTGGTGGCTGCGAAGAAGTCACTAGTGATGCGGACGAAACGCGTCGCGGAAAACGTGAAGTTCCGTGGTGATCCTACTCGCTCATTCCAAGAGCATCCACCCGTTGTGGTTATCTCGCGGGCCTTTCTCCAGGTCCCCAACCACTCAACGTAGATACCCCAGCCCTGCTGCAGTTCGAAATCTTTTGCTGGAGGCTTCATCAACCTAAGCACAAACTTTGCGCAACCTGATGATTCCGGAAGAAGATCTACAGGCCTTCAAACGCTAGAAGAACTTTGCTGCTATATGCCCTGATTGATTAAATAACTATTGATGGAAAAAGAATTTCGAGGACACACCATGATCTAGCAAACGTGGGTAGATGTAAAGCAGCAGATTCCGGATTGGTTTGTTAGAAGGCAAATCGTTCTAATACCCAAACATAGAGATTTGTCGGATCCAAAGAATTACAAACCGATAACATGCTTGAAAGCGAATCAAAAGATGTTTAGGCACCTCAGTTATACGCAAATATTCCCCGTAGTTGACCCGGTATGTGAACGGGCATTTTCACAAAGAGTGTCAAAGAATCGAGTCGCTGGCTGAATAATCCTGTTCATCGATTGATGTGTCACGCGGGGTTCCGTTTGATCTTTTGATGACCTGGATCGATCCCAAGATATTTGAAGAGCTCATCATGCATTTGCTCAAATGCCTTACGGCAACCGATCAAAAAATGAGATGCTCCGGACAAATGATGCCGCTCTGGAGGACTCGCTTCACCATAAGATTTATTCAAGTCAAACTGATGATGCACCTTCAAAGAGGCGTATCCGCGTATCCGTTCTATGTTCATATACTCCTCCAAAAAACAAGAAGGCTTTGGACTTATGAGTTTGGAGGTACATAAGATAATCGTACTACAAAGTCTTCAGAAGTATAGACCCGTTTTCGGCATGGTGCTTCCATGAAAAAGCATGAATCGAATATCAAAGGCCAATTCATAAATTGGGATGGGATGAAATGCAATTGTTTGAAGATAATTATCATTGTTAAGGAATTAAATGATCTAACTGTTTACTAACAAATAATATGCAATTCCGTTTCAAATTTTTATTTCACCCAGAACGTGAATATCCGTTGAGAAATGAACCTGTTAAAGTTGCACTTTTAGGACAAGTTCATGCAGACCCAATATTGAACACAAGGAAATTGGCTAGTGTTACCAATATCAGTAGAGCCAGCATCCGCAGAATCCTGAAACATTATAAATTCCATCTCTACAGAATACATTTGGTACAGCAATTGAATAAAGATGATTTTGATAGGCGACAGGAATTTTGTGAAATAAATACTACGAGAATAGATGCGGATGAGAATTTCCTTTTCAACATCTGCTTTTCTGATGAGTTTACATTCTTTTTGAATTCGACTGTGAATCGTCATAATGGTCGTTATTGGTCAGATGCCAATCCACATGTTTTCCACGAAGTCCATACTCAAACTCCCCAGTCCGGTATTTTTGGAGACTGTTTGATTGGACCAGTATTTCTCGACGGTAACCTGACAGGAGAAACTTATTTGGAGTTATTGAATGAATTCGTTTATCCACAATTAGTAGACATCATTGAAAATCACTTGATATTTCAGCAAGCCCCCGTCCGCATTATGCATAGCCTGTTAGAGCGTTTTTGGATAGAATGCTTCCTGGAAGTTGGATTGGAAGAAGATACTCTATAGAGTGGCCAGCTAGATCTCCAGATTTATCACCACTCTACTTTTGCCTATGGGGTCACTTGAAAAACGAAATCTATGCAACCCAACCAGAATATGGAAGATTTGAGAAGGAGAATTCTTGAAGAACGCCGTCGAATAACCCCGGAAATGCTACGAAATGTGAGGTGTCGATTTGAACAGAACTCGTACTATTATATGGAAATAGGTGGTAGACAGTTTGAACATTTAATTCATTGACAATAATAATTATTGCGTCAGTTGCTTTATCAGATATTGTTTTTATTGATTGAGTGAATAAAAAGTGATTTCCCAACTTCAAGTTCCTTTATCTCGAAAACGAATCGATAGAATGAATTTATTTTTGTTGTTTGATATTTAGAAAGAAAATACATATAGATGAAGAGGATTTTCCTATGTTCTTAGTAAGTTTCACCGAAACGTTTATAGAGAGTTCAACAATGAAAATTTCCAAAAGGACAACAATTCCAAACGAAGAGTATACAAAACTGGGTACGATTTGTATTGTTAAAAAACGTGAGACGGCAGACGGCAAAGGATAAAACATTTGTTGAACGAAATCGATAAATTGCGGAACGGTGGACATCAGTCAACAGCGCTTATGAATGATTTTAGGCTCAAAGTAATGCAAGACATGAAGAGGCTTTTTTATCCTTGTCTTAAAGACAACATAACTGACATAACTTTGTTCGTTTACAAGTGAGGGTCTCATATGTCTCGAACCAGCCCCTTCGCCAAATAACATAACAAGAGGTTATCTTGAACGATGGAAAATAGCGACTAAAGTTTGTCTTTTAGTCGCAGATGATTCCACAACAGATTTTATGATTGTCCTATTCATATTTTCGAACTAAAAACATAACACTATTTGACCACGTTGTCAAGCGGTTACTAGTGTACCTACGAATCTAGAGCCCACCAATAATGACGCCTGAATCAAGCTAGTTGATGGTTGAGACGCGTCAGTTTGAACAATGTTGAACAGTCAGAAAGGAACCAACAGAAACTATTTTAAACGTAATATTGGCAAATTCAAACTATGTGGATTAAGTCAAGTTCAAAGCAATGTTAATACCATGTAATTAATGCATTTCGATGTTTGAAGTGGGAAATGAACGGCGAACACAAACGGCAATAGCAACGGCGAGCGGAACGTCAAGTTTATGAATGGGCATTTGAGAACAATTGTCAAGTTCTTGAAGTTTGTTTTGAACTATATGGTCAATTAGACCTTGAGGTCGTCAAGCTGATTCTAATAGCTAGAGCTAAAAATTGTATCACTTATTTAAGAATTCAGTAACCTAAATATATTTCAAGAGTACCCATTGTAATTTTCTCGAAAGAGTTCCTATGCCAATATTAAATTATTGTAAAATACTTCCGAGTAAAATGTCCCCTTCTCACGTCAATGTTGCTACCGAAATAACGAAGTGCTATGAAAATTAATAACAAAACACCATGGTATGGGGCCTTCGACAGAAAGAACATGGTTCTTTGGTCTTGAATCAGTAAAACCGGCATTACAGTGAATATGGGAGTAGCTGAACCCCCCACACTTTTTCTCCAAAAACAATGGTTTTATTTCTTGTGATCACAAATCACAAATTTTGATTATATTCATCTTTGTAGTTCAGAACTGCTTTTTTCAAAGATTTTTTCAAACGGCATTAGGGAATTGATACTTCAGTCGAAACGTCGTTCATTTCTCTATTTCAGGTACAAATATTCATCCAAAATAAAATAGTAGTAGATAATGTTAAAACTTCCATTAATCTCTCTCTCTCTAGATACTTTCGAATAGATGGCTATTAATGAGGTCAAGCAAAATCAGCATAGTCATTTATGTATCAAGGGTGTAAAGTAGGCGTTTATGGCCTGCGGCGTGGATCATCACACGCCGAAAGGCAATAAACGCATTTTACGCACGAGATACATACAAAATTTTATGCACTAGCGGTTTAATAGCCTTAAGGGACTTTGAACTGAAATAATTCTGATTCCTATTAGGTCTTGCATGAAATGATGTGTAAATATAGACAATTTGAGAATTTTGTCTACTTTACGGCCTGCGGGCTATAATGCGCCCGCGGGCAGTACAGCGTCACTTCACGCTCGCTGAACCGGGCGGTAAATTGTAATTTACCGCCCGCTAGTGCAAAAACGCATTTAACGCACGTGATACACACAATATTTCATGTACTAGCGGTTTTACAGCGCGAATCCCAAATACTGACTTGAAAAACATTAGGTATTCAATAATTATTAGGAGTAACATAGTATGGGGAATGGGAAACTATTGTAGCTGAAAGCTATATTGATAAATCTATTTCATATAATGTGCCGGAATGATACCAGATAATTATTTGAACCAACCATCTACTTCTAAAATGAATACTTGTTCTCTTATCGATGCAGTTGCTGTAACGAAGCTTTCAATATGTAATAATAATTATGTTCAAGAGAATATTCCATCTTCAACATCAGTAACAAAACCAACTGCATTTTCAATATTCAGGCTTATCACATGTTGAAAAAATGTCGATTAGGAAGAAATATTAGGGAGAGTATGTCTCTATTGAACTGAATTAATTCTGATTTATGTTAGGTTTTGCATGAAATCATGTGTAAATAAAGACAATTTGAGACTTTCGACTACTTTAGGACCCGCGGGTCATAATAAACGCCCACGGGCGGTAAAGTACCACTTTACGCTCGCTGAACCGGGCGGTGAAGTTTATTTTACCGCACGCTATTGCATAAAAACTCTTTTGCATGGTATTTATAATCTGTGCCTCTCAAATTAGACAATATTTCTCATTTTAACGAAACCATTCAGAATTTGGAATTTCAAGATGGCATCAAACCGTTTCGAGGAATAGATATCTTTTGTGGCTACCAAGAAATATTCAATCATCGTACAGACAATTAATATTGCCATTAAAACTTGATTCTCGACGCCATTTTGAAAGTAAGATATGTTTTACTGTTCAAAAGTCAACAGTAACCTAAGCAAAGACTGTATGATCAACTTGTTCATTCTGCTGTTATTGAATGAATGCCATGAACATCTACTGGAAGATATTTCACAGTAACTTTCCTATTCCCGAGGAAAGTCATTATTTTCTTGTCGTTGAAATAAATAACTCAGGAATCCAATGTTTTGCAGGCTATGATGAAAGCTGTCGTCGCTATATTAGCTTTCTGCTTCGTTGGAAGGGAAGTGAAAGCGTGGGGAGGACTATTCAACAGATTCTCGCCGGAAATGCTGGCCAATATGGGATACGGAGGACATGGAGGGGGTGGATTTTCGGTGAGTAGGAAAAAAATATAATCATTTGAAATTATGTTAGGTTGTAAAGAGGCGAAAGAGATATTCATTTATGGCTTTCCAGCAACTATAAAAAAAGTTAATCTTTTATCGGGGGTATAATCATAAAATGTAATTTTTTCGTCCATTATTAGACGTTTAATCTGACAATTTTTTAGAATGGGCCAATCAACTGTTCTTTTCAGATATGAAAAGCTACCTAGTTGTTATTTCTCAGCTAGGGAAGACGTAGCCTTCACACATAAGGGTTCTTGGTACCCGGGATGCATTTTTCTGTTTCCTATAGGGCTAGCGCAACCAGATGCACTAGTCATGTGGGGAAACGGATACGGTAGACCGGTATACCGTTCCATAAGTGGTTTGATCATTTAAGGTCTGTCCTCAAATGACAAATGACAAGGCCTGTTCCATATATAGTTTTGGATGCATGAGTGAAAATGATCAGAGCATTTTCCAAATCCCAAAGCATTTTTATCCTACACTGTGAGAAAGTTGAATTTTACCGGCGTTACGGAGAGGAGAAAGTTACTTTTTCTACGGCTAGACGAAAAAATGAATTTTATATTTTCACGCATCAAACGTCAGTATAAAAATAAATTGTTAGCAGTTTTTCAATAAATAAAATTTTTGTAGACAAAATATTATCTCAAGAAGTGGCCACTTTACCGCCTAGGTATGCAATATACTATTTCTGAATCTCATTCGTTATCAAGTATCTATTAAATCAACTGAAAGTTGGTGTCCATTCATATATTTCTCAGTGAATCCTAGAGTAACTTAGTCCGAAGGTAAATTTTTGAAATCCAACCGATAGCTTAGAATCGCCAGAACCATTTTGTGTTTTCTACTTTTACAACTACACTTCTACATGAATACCTCCGAAGAGGTTATCTTGAACGATGGAAAATAGCGACTAAAGTTTGTTTTTCAGCCGCAGATGATTCCACATAAGATTTTATGAATATCCTAATCATATTTTCGAACAAAAATCAAAATACACTGCTACAGTTTCATATTGCGATGCAAACCTTTCAAAAGCAATCAGCATTGAAAATTCTATGAGAGAATGGATATTATGAGCACATAAAAAAAGATATTTACAAACAGACTCATCGAGTTTGTGCTTTCAAGAAATATTACATTCATACTGGCATCTTCCATCATTTTTCCTTTATGTTCGTCTCATGAGGTGAGTAAAAACAGTGTGACAGCATCGTGGAATACAAAATAACTCGTAAAATTTTCCGGAAGATATTAGGAGATGAATCCTCCTGGAGTTCAACAAAATTGGGGCGGACTGAAATAAAAGACCTGCAATAAAGTTTCAGAATAAAAGTGGTAGAAAATGTATTTTATTTTAATAACGTGCAATTTTTTTTCTGTTTCTGTTGGCATCGACTGCTATAATCATTACCCACGTGTTCTGGATAGGCCTTGTTACAAAATCCATACGCAGCACTGTTAATAATTATTAATGCAACAGTGAATCGTGGAGGATTATCCCCAGCCAGCAACAAGATTTAATCACTCCAATTCACATCTGAAACTAAAAAATGTTGCCCTGCCTCGGAATCGAGTCAGCGATCTTTCGGTCACGAAGCCCCGGCGCTAATTGAAGAGAGTACATTTTTCATTTCCTGAAGCGATGATGGAAGCCAATAATCTATTAAGGAAAACCCTGGAATAGGAGTAAAATGAACAAATTGCAATTGAAAATATAATACAGAAACCACAGACAAATGTAAGCCACAAGTGAAGAATGAAGACTTTGAAACTCGGTACATGACTCTCGACATCATGTATTTTTAGAAAAAAGTATTTACCAAAAAATCAGGGGTGGAACCCCAAAAAAATTTCATTAAAAAAAAATTTTTTTTCGCTGTTGTTTCGGAAGATTTATCAAGAAACAACTCTAACAAGGCGAAAGATAGTTAATTCAATTCTCCACAAGGAATATACTCAGTGATTTCTCACAAATTGCGCTCGTTTTCTTAGAAAATCTGATTGAATTCCGATACCATATTTCACTGCCATTTCCGTCAAGGCTGAAAATTAGATTTATCATAACTTTGCTAAAAATTATAGTAGAAGAAAAAGAAAAAGTGTATATCGTTCCTGAAGACGTCTACATCCTCATGCAAATATAACATGAGTATCTGATTACCCAAAATGTGTTTTGTCCTATTTCACATAACCCTTCTACAATATTTTCGGAGGATCCGAAAGTCATGGATATTTTAGTTGATATGAAATAGTTATACTGAAGCAGGAATCAGTACCCTCTTTGGACCATGTGCAACGATTTGAGACTAGTGAGACAACTTATACATTCCAAAAAAAAAACTAGGTTTCACTCCTGCCTCAGTTTTCAACTCACCCATAAACCCGGCAATTTCTTCAGTAAATGTTGGAAATAATCGCTCATACACATCCTACACAAAAAATGAAGTATGTGATTTCAAGCTTGTGGTTTGCTCTTCACAACAGTGTTATTAAACATATATGCAGGATATGAATAAGCGATAATTTTCAACATTTACTGAAGAGAATGCCAGTGTATGGGCAGGTGGAAAATGAGGTAGGAGTAAAACAAAGTTTTTTTTTGGCATGTATAAGTGTGACCAGTCACGCTACTCTAAAATTGTTGCATAGGTATAGTCCAAAGTGGGTATGGATTGCTGCTTTAGTGTAATAATTCCATATTTACTAAATTATTCATGCTTTTCGGATCATCCGCAAACATCTTCTGAAGTGCGACAAAACACATTTTAATTACTCAAATATTCGCATATTATATTTACATGAGAAGGTCTTCAGAAACGATATGAACTTTTCCTTTTACTTTTCGATCATTTTTAGCAGAGCTATCAAATATTCGGCTCCGTTTAGAACTTTCATGGCGGGTAAGCGTGAACCTGAAATTTGGTGTTGGCGTTCAATCACGTTTTCTGAGAAAACGAGCGCATTTCATAATAAATTGCTGGGGATCATTTTTGTGGATAATTGAATTGTATTTCACCTTGTTCAGATGTTTTTTCCGATAAATCATATACTTTCCAAGATTGCCGCAAAGTCTATTTATTTATTTTTAAACGAAAAAAAAAATATATTCCACTCCCGAATTTCGGTAAACAATTTTTGTCGTGTTTTTATCATGGTTCCAACATCTAGAACACCAAGTTTGGTGGTGCTACAATAAATCTCGTCTCAAAACCCAATCGTACTGGATTAATATTCCTTTTCCGTCGACCGTTCATTTACGATGTATTTTAACGCACTCAAAATCGTTGATTATTGACCCCTGTTAATGAATGATTTTCTATTAATCAACGATTTGATTACATGCAACCCAACATACATTGCTCTTATACATTTTATATTGGTTAGTACTATCTGTCATTATTTGTCAATTTTCAAATAATATTTCAGAAAATCTTCATTACACCAGTTGTCACTCAAATCCATATATAGTCACGTGGCGTAATGGTAAAGTTCGCCTGGCAGCCCACACAGGGGTCGGGAGTTCAAAACCCACCTATATGGAGAATTTTTCTCTTTTCTACACTACCACTGCTTCACATTGCGATGCACACCTTCGGAAAAGGAAGAGGCACTGAAAATTTCATGGAAAAAGGAATATTATAAGCAGTTAAAGATATCCGCAAGCAGTAGCTAAAAACACATACACATCCACTTTCATGAACTCAGTTTTCTCATATATAAAGCCATAAATCCTCATGCTTTCAAAAAATATTACATTTATACTGACTGACATCCTTCCACATTTTTCTTCTATGTTCATGTTATGAGGTGTGATAGCATCATGGAATAAAAAATAGCTCGTTAAATTTTCCGGAAGACGTCATGAAATAACGTCAAAAAAAAAAGACATGCGAAGAAGTTTCAGAATTTCAATGGTGGAAAATTTATTCCATTTCCAGCATATTCGTGATGGAATAACGTGCCATTTATTATTGAAGGGAATCAGTTTTTCATTTCCTGACGCAATAACGGAAAGCCAATAAAATATCGAGGAAAATCCTGAAACAAATTGCTACTGAAAATATTTCCTTCATAGAACTCTGGTACTCATTCAACTCGGGATGAGATTAGGTACGATATGTTTCGAAAAGACAGAGAATACTCATTGAAAAGGATATTTGTGGTTACTTACCAAAGTAAAATGTAAAAATTATTGAATACTAAAAGAATTACTGGAATAAGAATCATAACGCATATTTTTTTATTTACAATTTTCCACCGAAAGGAAAATCGTATAATGTTCAGAAAATATCGTAAGAGTCGAATGAAAGCAAATGAGAATTCTTGAATTCTTCTTGAACATATGGAGGGAACACCTTCTGAGGCAGTGCGTTCTAAAGCTTTGTCATTCGTTGGGAGAACGAGCGCTGGGACAGAAATGTTTGGAACACCATATTTGGGAACATGGTTCCAGAACAAGTAGGATCTGTGCCTTATGCGTAAAAGGAAAATGGAACCATTTCGGAGGTTTGGAAGAGAAAGCACTATGGACGGTACAATAATCCGCAAAAATGTTCACTGGGAATGAGGTAGCCGCCAAAAGATCATTGATTTCAATAGAAAAGAGTGTTAGATCCAAAATCGATCTCTACGGAAAACCAGCATTTAAAGGTAATGTCGTATGAAACTTCATCAACCACCACGTGGAGAGATCAGTCTGAGAGAAAGCTAGTCAACAAAGAGCACAAATGAGATGCAAGCCAGAAGATGGAAGCTTTTCGTACCAGTCCGTTCTGTCTTTGGCCAAGGTGTATGGTGATCAGAATCAACTCCAGTGAAAGATTGGTAGATTGGAGTGTTTTCTATAATAACTTGAAATAGTTCAATACATCTTTGAGATTCTGAGTCATAACTGAACAGCTTCAGAGTTATGAACAGACAGTACAGTTGATTATCACCTGTTAGGACTGGAAAAAGTCACTGAAGTTATTGAGAGTTGTGAGATTATGTGAACAAATGTTCAGTATCGTGTATACATTAAACTTCGATAATTTCTCGATATGGTTCTGTTTTTTTTCTGAAAAGAAGACATTCTCATGGGAGAACAACCATGGTAACAAAAATTGGTATGAAGATTATGAAAGTCATGATCTCTTTCAGAAAACAATTCAAAACTCATTCGATTTCTCTTTTGCCTTATTGATATTATTCCTTGCATAATCTACATTTCATAATAATATGTTCACTAACGTATCGAATCATTTCCATTAGTGTATTTACAATAATTAATTAAAATGAGTTCGAAAGGACCCCGCACGGTTCTTATGGAAAATGGGTCCCAGTCGAATTGGCTGAAAATTCAGTATAATGTAGTTTATGGTGTCCTGATCAAATGTTTCCATGGACACAACGAGATCTAATTAACAGTTTTTGAGATACAGGGTGTCAAACATGCAGAGAGAAGGTTGTTACTCATCTTTAGAAAATCAATAATGTGGCGATTATTCTGTTACCAAAAAATCAGGGTGATTAATTGCAATCTTAATATTGTCAACTAGAATTGTAATGAAACGTTCTAAGACTCCGTATACAGGGTTATTAATAAATACATAATTTTTATGTAATTCTTCGAACAAAATCAGTCAAACGGAAAAGCTCGTAGACCTGCAAAGTAAATTGAGCTACAAACCCTGTACACTTATGCTAATTTGGAATTTTGGCAATTATCAAAAACAAAGACTTGAAGTTTAAAATTAGAATAATAATAGATGCTAGGATTGAAGCTGCTAAATCTGCTAGAAGGCTTGGGATAACAGAATTATGTATACAAGCCATCAACAAATAGAATCCGTATAAACTGGTAATTATAATGTCTCAACAAACATGGTATGAACTAGTAAAAATAGCTATTTGTGTTTTTAAAGCACAAAATGATGGATTGCCGCTCGAACAAAGGGAGTTATGCTTTGGAGAGCGGCAACGACACTTTGTGCTCGAAATACACAAAATAGTTTTTCGACAAACGCAGATCTTAGATACATAAAAAACACTGATCATACATTATTAACTAATAATATCCATTTATTATATTATTTACTAGATTACAATTATATATTTTTAACACATAAAAAAAATCGACGGCGTGAAAGGCAGAAACACCAACCACTAGGCTGTACAGACACTTTTACAATGTTGAGTTAAACATTATTCATAATATACCTCCACGCCGGCAAATCGGAAACATCTGAATAAGCGAGCGTTTTCTCAATTTTGTCGCCCTAGAGCAAAAAAGCTGTCGATTAATGACATTCCACAGAAAACATTAACTTTGCGTTGAGATTTGAACGCGCCAAAGGCTTATGCGCTTGTCGAAAAAGATTTTTAAAGCAGTAGTGTCCCGATTGATAGCTGCATCATCAACTTTTTGTAACGAAATAATCGCCACTTAATAGATTTTCTAAAGGTAAGTAACGTTCAGAAAACGTTGATCGTTGATATCATCCCTCATAAATACATCTTGGGTGGTATGCATTAAAGGTAGCAAATGCTTATACTATAGGTGTGTCTCTGTCACTCTGTAACAAAGTGAATAAGTATCTTTCAAGAAATCCTAGTAAAAGCATTTGCTCCAGGTTTATGCATATGACCCCTTGACAATTTGTCACAATTCGTAATATCCTAAGCTACTGGAATTTGAAGAGGCTCCAGAGGCTACTCGATTCAACAATAACTTTAAGGAAACGTTCAGTCTGTAATTTAGGATTACTTTGTGGAAAAATGTTTCAATAATGGTAATTTTTGCCAAGCAAGAAAGATAGGATATTTGAAGAAAGTGTGGAAGGTGCTAGTAGCACCTCTCAATTTTCTTACAAACTGAACACGACCATAAAAAATTCCAGTCTAGTCTAGTTTTCGTGATTGTGTGACGATAGGAACATTTTTTTTTTTTTTTTCAGAGATCAGAAGGAGAAGACGGAATACTAGAAGAGTATGTAAGCGAAAACACTGACGAAGAACCGTGTTACGGAAAACGTTGTACTGCTAATGAGCACTGCTGTCCAGGGTCGGTGTGCGTCGATGTAGACGGAGGTGAGTGGTTTCACAAAGAAAACAACATTTAGGCAATCGATAAGTAATTATGAAATGAAAGACGTATGATGAATCAATATCTCCTTTTTCATTACATAATATTTTACTAATCCGGTATTCGTGTACAAAATATTTAAAATGATTAGATGTACTGATTACTCTCGAAATATCACTTACTATAATTTCTTTGAAATCTGTAGATAAATAACAATTATGAAATAAAATGACATTTTCCTCAAATTCCATTAACATGTTTTTCAAATTTTATTATTCTATGATTCTTTTATTCATGAACAGATCTCGATGAAATTTTGTAGTCAGATATCGAGACCTCCTCCTCCTCCTCCTGTATTCCAAATTTTGATAAAAGTTCTGAAATTGAATTGGTGGGCTGATTGAACATATTTTTTAAATTTCATTTCCTTGTAACTTTTCTAATGATTGACGCATTCCAACGTTATCCACAAATGAACCATTTGAAAATGTCGCGAATCCGGTGGTGTAATCAGATTTTTTCTAAAAAAATCGCTATTAATTTTTAGATTTTTTTACCTTGAAAAATAAGATTAGTTGGCCCTGGAAATGGAAATTTATTCATGAAATTTGGTGTCCTAGTAGAATTTTTAAATGTCTACCTAACGAAAAAATAATAATTTCAGTCGGTTCAAAATTGTAAGTTTTATAAGGGTACTTCTATCTTAAATGGGTCACACTGTATGATGGATCGAAAGTACCTTTAGATCTTGATATTATTCAAAATACCTTCTGAGTTTGAGCGACACTTCAGTGTCTGAAATCGGGAAGTGAAATTATGATTTTAGTCCCTAATGTGTGAAAAGTTATATTTCTTTCAAACTTCGACAATAAAGTGAGTTCTGTTTTTCATTTCCAGTTATCGGCTCTTGTCTTTTTGCCTATGGACGGCGAGTGGGAGAGTTGTGCAGGAGGGACAGCGACTGCGAGTCAGGTCTGGTATGCGCAGAGGCGGAGGTAGGAGTTTCCACGAGAGTTTGCAGGCCGCCGGTACACCAAGACAAACAGTATTTGGAAATGTGTAACATGTCTAGCGAGTGTGATATAGGTCGAGGACTATGTTGTCAATTACAGAGGCGTCACAGGCAGGCTCCTCGAAAGGTAAAAAACCGGCAGTATTCTTTTGTTATGGAAATTTTTCAACGCTTAGCATGTTACTTGAGAGTAATCTACTTCAGCATAATGTCGGTTTGAAGTTTTTGGACTATCAACATATTCAATTATTTTTAAATTTTCACACGCATTTGGAAATGTTTGATACTAACTTGATGTACCCAGTCGAAAGCGTGCTTAGTTACACTTGACTTTTTAGTGTGATCGAACCTGAACTGATCCATATGCTCAACAAACCTCACCCACCTTGTATGCCCGGCATACTTCCTCGCACGTAATCTCATGGAATCCACTTGTTTTCAACTTGTCTGTCTCATCTTTTTGATTTTGTGATACTTCTTCTTTATATACTCTAACACTGTCTTCAAGACCACTCTTTCAAAAATGCTTCCTAGTGCACATTGGGGAAAAGGGCACAGAAACAACTTTACCAGTTGGTTTTTTGACTAGGACAAGCGTAGTGTTCTGCCAATGGGAACTTGCACAAAAATTAAATTAAAAAAAAAACACACAAACGTAAGTTCATACTGTTAAAAGAATCACTGTTCAAAGCAAAAGTCAATAAATCATAAATATAAGAAATTCAAAACTGCATAATTTGAATCAATATAGTAATGCGCCAAACTTGGATGGGACCGATTATGACGTCATACAGCTCGTTGAGACATGGCGCCTGGCGGCAGAGAAAGGTTTTAGTCTTCTCAGTCTCAGTTTCTAGGTGGTTTGTGGAGTGTGTGTGTGTGTGCTTTATTATATAAAAATGACCCCGAAATAAATGTAAATACTTATGGCCGCCCTACTGCCTTTCAGTCGAACGAACAGCGTGACGTCACGACCATTCTCACGTGTTTCATGTCGTTTGAAATGAATAGCTGTCAGTCATTACTTCAATTGTTTATTGCAAATTAAATATTGTGTATTGAGAGCTGATATTTGGTATGTGCTATTCTTATATATAGACAAATATATTGAATAAACAAAAAATATTCAACAAAATGAAAAGAGTAGAGGCAAAGTAATTTACTTACCGATGCGTGGTGTCACTTTTATATAAATGTCACTTTTGACTTTTCAGTTATTAGCTGGAAATTGATGTGTTTCAACCATAAGAAAAACTGTTAGGCAAAATTGCTATAAGTATCACTAAGGATACACTAAAAACAATTTTGTCTATTTTTCACGATAATTTTATATTTGTTGACTAGTTTCGGTCATTACATCATTTTCAAAACTTGAATGATTGAATTGAATGACCGAAACTAGTCAGCAAATATAAAATTATCGTGGAAAATAGACAAAATTGTTTTTAGTGTATCCTAAGTGAACATGAATTTCCACAAAATAAACAAGTCGTCAATCAAAGAAGTGCTATAAGTATCACGAACATTAAGCTCTACCGATCTCCTTCTCCTCCCTCGAACAATCGTCATCGATCGATAAAATGTGCTAACCGTTCTTCATACTTAAAATACTATTAATCAGGATGGTATTTATAGGCCGATAAGAACTCTTACAGAAACATTTAGAACTTGTGTGTCATTTTAGACTTTCAATCGTCGCAATTACTATCAATTTCAATATACTTCAGCCAATCAGAGTTACTGATTTTCTTAATTTTCAATCATGTTTTAATATACTTTCATTCATATTTTTTATGTTCTCAGAATATCATTCTTGGGGATTTTTTCAGGTCTGTTCTTATTTCAAGGACCCCCTAGTCTGTATAGGTCCAGTAGCATCAGACCAAATCAAAAGCTCCATACAACATACCGCTGGTGAAAAGAGACTCACTGGTATATCCACCTACAAGAGACCCATGCACTAAATTATTCTTTTCATTTCGAATTGTAGCAATCTACTAAGTGTGAAATATTGGGAAGGGTGAGAAACAGATTCACCATAGTTTACATTCATTTGAATCCCACTTGTTTGGGATTCTATTCAAAATTGTCTACAAGGAAAACTGGAGGTATATTCTCACTTCAATGAACTTTTTTCCACTTCTTCCCAAATGACCTCATCGATACGCAGTGTTTGTTCAGTGCTACAGTTAAACATATTTCAGATAGAGCTCAAACAGTGTATAACGAAAGTTTTTCCATGGTTTTTCCATATACAGAGTTATTCATAGTTCAAACTGGTGGACTACTAAAAAGCCTTTCTTCGACAAATCTGTTAAGGGAATACATCGTTTCTAAATCACTAAGCTCTATTCAGGTTAATATATAGGGCACTGCGTATCGATTAGTTAATTACAATGGCTGTATAAAATTTCAAACTGAGAAAGTACTTGGTACGAATTACTTATTGAATTAATATATGTTTGCACCAATTATTTGACTGACATTTTTGAGTCCTTAGAAGTGATCTGTATCAAGTAGACTTCTATCCATGTTGCAAATATACGTGTACATGAGGTTAATTAATATATATTGGCTGAGGTGTTTACTGTAGGACATTAGGTTTCAAACAGATTTTTGGCCTAGGCAAAATAGACTAAATTCATCGAAGGACTAGAGTTATAATATAGAACGGTGAGATTGGGACAAGTTAGCTAAAATCTGTAGTCTTTCAATTCATTATATCATTTTATCTGTTACATTATTGTCCAGACTCTTCACCGCAACTTCTTCGACAGAACGGCCAAAACCATACGATTTTACGCTCACAGAAATGTTTGTGTCAAGGGCACAGATTTTTTACAGAGTGATTTACTTTTTCAACTTTTGACCGTCTATCTGTGATGATTTTATCTGAGTTCCGTCCATTAACTCTTTCGGTACCAGTTGAAGGACGTTGATTTTAAGGATACTGTCAGTGTTATCGAGAGAGTTTCGGACTTGTACTAGAATAGAGCGCAAATACTTCTCGAAGGTACGAGATTGATACATATCATACTATACATATCATATTACTATATTGATGTTATACTATACTGTAAAACAATATTTAATAAATGTCTACCAGCAATTAAGCCTTCCACTTCTTTTTTAATCTAAAACTATTTTTCTCCTTATGAGATATATTCATCAATAAGTCGACTCCTCAGGCGTTGTAGTTTCTTATGATCTCTTTGGTCTGTGTTCGGTCTGGTTTGTAGGACCTCTGACCGAATTATTTCGTCCTCAAATATATCACGTCTCCTACGATACAGTGACTTGCGTCTACCCAGTATATGGAACTCAAATGAATGAATTCAAGTCTCTTCTGCCCTAGATAATTCGGCGAAAAGATAACTAAATGAACTTTGGAGGCATACCGCCGGCTTCAGGCAGTCAATAAAGTTTTTGGCCGGCTCTAGCAAGTCATGGATGGCATAGCTTTTAGGCAGGGATCGTCAAACACTACGCCTCTTTATAGGAATACTGACAGGTCATAACAAATTGAGTAGACACCTATAGTTAATGGGCATGAAAGACAGCCCCACATGCCGTATGTGTGAAGAACTTCGTCTCACTTTCTTGAAAAACTCCAAAAGAAACTCCTCAAATTATAGTGGACGGACATACTGACCTCTATAAGATTCGGAAAGCACTAGGAGAGGCATTGTAGTTTGTGGAGAGCAGGGGATGGCAAAAAGAGCTCATGGTAGCCTACTTGCCTGGCTGCAGTAGCAGCTTCCCCACAATTACTACTACTACTACCTCACGTCTTACGGACGGTCTTCCGGAAAACTTCAGTCGGCCGAATGATGTATGGTAAAAAGCTTACCTACACTCCACTTTTTGGTAATGTTCACACGAAAATAATTTAGTCGCGTTGAAGGCGGATAGCAACAATGCTTGTAGGGATTTGGTACACTGACTTATTGGATCGATCTGGTACAGGGTGTACCGAGAGAAGTGGGGTCGATGATAATGAATGAATGGTTCTGAATTTAAAGGTATTCGTCTGTTCGTGAATAAACAATAACGTATGAAACTACAATAGAAACAGAACAATAAGAGCAGGACGCGACAAAGTGACTACTTCATTATTTCCCCGATGTGTTGCTGCACCGAAATTTCGTTCTAATCTGTTTATTGATAACAGGATTTCCAACGATTTCCACATTAGTCCGGAAACTTGTTTGACATGGGAAAAAAGGTGAGAGATGCACCCCTGGATTACAGATTCCAATCTCGAATACATTTATGAGAAGGAAAAGTATCGGCTGTGGAAATTTGAAGGAGTTATTTTAAATAAAAGAGGACCAAAATTACATGGCTGTGATGATATCTATACCGAATACGCTCTAACAGTGGAGTGAGATATGATAAAGTTACTACGAAATTTATTATTGCCTGGAAAAATTGATTTTAAATGGACGCGGACGCTCTTAGGTATTGAAGTTTACGATCTGTCCGAAAATTCCTGTATCTGTTTCTGTGAGATATGGTTTTCATAATAATATACGGAAATAACGGTAAATTCTAACAAGATGTAGCGTGATATAAGATTTAGGTATCACCTATAATTATTTCCTATCTTTTGCAGATCACATAAAAAATATAACAAATTCAGCAAATCGACTGTTAGGCTTCATAATCAGGCAAGCCTCAAACTTCACCAACATAGAAACCCTCAAAATTCTTTACTACAGTTTAGTTAGACTAAAATTGGAGTATGGTATTTATATTTGGTTCAACCAATACCAATCTACATTATCAATGCTGGAGAAGACTCAAACCAAAATTTCTAAGATATATTTACTACAGAAAGTACCACGTGTATCCAGATTACAATACAGTGAGAACTATACTCACCTCAGAAATGAATTCGAGATTTTATCCTTAGAAGACAGACGAAAACTTGCAGTGTTAGTTTTTCTGTTCAGAATCATCAACTACAAAATCGAATCTCCTGAGATTTTGTGGCAATTACGATTTAATGTACCACCAAGAAGGACACGCACTTTTGTTATGTTCAACATTCCGTCAATACATACAAGAACTCCTCTTGTGTCCATGTGTCGATTAGCAAACCATTTTAATTCACTGATTGATTTGGATTGGACAGGCTCACAAATTACATTCCGTAGGATAGTGTTAAGGCAAATTATTGAATTATCTTTTTAGTAATTGATAATTAATTTTGGACTCAAAAAACAGTCCTCACAGGTAACCCAATATTAATCACTTATAGTTAGGATTAGATAATCTCAATAAGTATAATAAATTGTATCATCCATGTAATTAAACCTTATAGGTTTATTTGGATATAAATAAATATATAAATGACTAAATAACAATACATATCAAACTTCTTGCACTATTATAAATCGTGTCAGTTTGACAGAATAATCCTCATGCTCAACAAACGGATTATTTTAACTTAGGCCAATCATTAGAGGATATTTTTGGGAGTGGATCTCCGATCACATAACAATGTTATCCAAACATGAAAATCAAGAAAGTAGATATAGTAGTAGTTGTAATCGTACTTTCTTGACATGTGTCGAATGGCCATTCGCGGTAGAAGTCCTTCAGTCAGAGTGTTCTTGTAGGCTTTGTTACTGACTCCATACGCCACCTTAGGAGCAGCACTGTTAATTTGAACCCATCAGTGAATGGTGGACGACTCTCCCTGGTTGAGGAGATATAAATAGATGTAAAAAAGATCCCTGCTGAATATCGCTATATGTCGACGACGCTAGGGACAAAGGTAAATGGATCTTTATAATCACTGAAATCGAATGGGTTTTCATACAACCACAACCCGTAACTCCCCATAACTTTACAAACGCCGTAGTGTAGTTTGTAGGTGATAGATGATCGATTGTAGTGTGAAAGGATTAAATTCAACTTGGACGGCAAGGTTAGTTTAGGATAGGTAAGTTATTTTCCCCTATTCCTTCTCCCCAAACCCATAACAAAGCGATCATGTTTTCATTAATCTTGTTGGCTCTCACTTTCATGGTGATTTGGCAACATGGGATGTTTCCCATCATCATGAATTTCAGGTGAACCAAGAACCAACATTACTAACATTGTAGGTTATTGATTACTTTCATTGCGGACTTCTATTGTCTGGAGGGTTTCTATGAGCAAGACGTTTCAATCGGTTCAGTATCTTCGATCGTTATCGTTTGATTCAGTTTTCTTCCTTGTCTAAGACATTGGTATCTTTCCACATGATGCAATGGTGTTCCTTCCAAACGTGTTCCGTGACTACCGACTTCAATGTCACTTCACGTTGAGTCCAGCGTTTGTGATCATCTACCCTAATGCTAAGCGGTCTTGCAGAAGTTTATCTGGGTACCTACCCGCTTTGTTTCATGTCTCTCCTTATATAGGTGCGTTCAGTTTCTAGTAGTTCTTTGTTGCTGCAAATGTTCCTTGCCCTTTCCACGAGAGTTTTTACGATGCCTTCTTTGGTCAATGTTGAGTGATTCGAATCGAATCCCAGGTATTGTCCGGTGTGGGTTTTCTTCCTGTAGACCGATGTTTGTATGGAGTTTCCAACTCTCTCGAATTTGACATCCAGAAACAGAATGACGCCATTGACCCCCGTTTCCATGATAAATTCAATGGTCTTCCTGATTATATTATGAACGTATCGTCAACGTACCTAAGCCAAAATTTACGTCTGTGTTTGGCTTCTCTAATGGCCAGCTTTCCGAACCATTCTATGTATGCATTGGTAACTACTGAGGATAATGGGGAGCCCATAGAGAGTCCGCCGACTTGAACGTAGAGGCGATAGTTTTCCTGAAAGTAGGAGTTGAGGAGGCAGATTTCCAGCAATTCCATTATCGCATAGACAGGAAAGTTAGTTATTTCATGCAGTCGGTTATCCTATTCGAGTCTCCCCAACAATTCTGCTGGGGGTACATTTGTATAAAGGTTTTCTGCATCAAAGCTGATACGACGGTCTTCTGGTTGTAAATTCACTTTCTTTCTAATGTTGACAAAGTGCCTTGAGTTTTCTAAGTAGGAGTCGCTCTTTTTTGGTAAGAAGTGAATACACAACCAGAAGACCGCCTCAACAACTTTGACGTAGAAAACCTTTACACAAATGTACCTGTTACAGAATCGTTGGAGATCCTCAGAAAGAGACTCGATCAGGATAACCAAAGAAGGACACATTCAGTACGATTTTTGACTGATCGATCAGTAAGTGTTTAAAAATGGTCGACTTTCAAGCATAACTCGAAAAGAACTTGAGACCAACTCAGAATATCACTTTTTTTTTGAATAAGTCCCCTATACCCTACCCGATTGATTTTTTGTACCTATCGGACAAAAGGAGCCCTTTTTTGCTCGGACCTTGATGAAAATCTTGGTGAACACTGTATAAATCAACCCGATCGAAACAATAAAGTTAAATTAGTAGCCTAGGTCGTGTCACAAAATTATACAATGACAGTTGTCATCCATTAATTTTACAAAACTTTGATTCATAAATTTCTGTAAGTTACAATGTCTCTTCTGAATCAAAATAAGGAAAGCAAGACGCTGAGAAAAGCAAAATCTACGAAAGATATAGTGGACTTTTCAAAAGTTGGGGGCCTACGTAACCATCTCAAAACATTGAGGGAGGTAATCATATTTCCACTTCTACACGGACATGTGTTTTCGCACTTCAAGATCAAACCTCCACGAGGTGTGCTATTTTACGGACCGCCGGGTAAGTCTAGAAGAATTATAAAAATAACTGGTGATTGTCTGCTGAACTCATTCTAGTATTTCAGAAACTGTGGCACACAGGTATTTTGATCTGATAAAAACCTTAGCAACACTGGGTTTGTTTTGGTTCCATTCATTACCGATTCTGAACCAGTTCTGAACAGTCGCACAACCAAGTCTTGGAAGTCTAATTGCCCAAAACTTTTCAGACTTAAACTGTGCCACTACTTTGGACGGTTCTAGGACGGTACTCACTCGGAACCAAAACAAGCCTACTTAGAATTCTTTCGAAATTCTTGTGCGAGCTATAGCGAAGACTATGGTTAAATCAAACGTGCGAACCCTTTCTCTTCATGAAAGCTAATGGTCAATTTTTATATGGATTTACTCTTAATTCTAATGAAATCGGTTATGACGCTGACCGAAAATGTGACAGGTTGAAGAAAAAATTGCTATTTGTGTATTAACTATGAACAGCCCATTTTTCTACGTCTCGATTATTTTATGGAATAAAAACTGAATGATTTTGAATCAGGTTGTTATGTTACTCACTCCATACTACTTGTTATGACTATACAAATGATACAATCAATGAAGTATATATCCATGCGGAAAGGAGGAATATTCATCCAATATTTTTGGTTCAAAAACCTATTTCATTTACTCCTTTGAACCCAATACCTTTATGATTCAGGAACAGGGAAGACTTTGGTGGCAGGAGCACTGGCAGCAGAAATAAATAAGGAAGGAATCGGAAAAGTGTCATTTTTCCAGAGGAAAGGAGCAGATGTATTGGACAAATGGGTTGGCGAATCTGAGAAAAATTTACGAGCGCTCTTTGAAAAGGTAATATATTTTTTTAGTCCAAAACTCCAATTTTTTAATAGGATGAACTCCTTATCTCTCCACAAATTGGAAAATACTACGAATAGTTGGGTTTTACTATGATGAACCGAAAACGGATTTTTGGTTTTCTTCAAAATAATTCCAAACATACTGGCGATACGAATTGTAGCTTTTTCAATTGCAAATATTTTCCTTCAAGTAGATTTTCTGTACGATGAATATTTGGCGAGCAAGCATATTCGAGCCCTTCAAACTCACCATATTTTAAAACTAGGGTATTCAGAGTGCGCTAAAAGAAGTTTCTCAGATGAGGTAGAAAAACTACCGGAGGAGCGCTTACCAGGAGGAAGTATTCAGAGAGAGAGAGAGAGAGAATCTTACTGGCCAGTAGAGATAGACATCAAAAATAGATAATATAACAATAATTCCAAAAAGTTTTCAAACTTTGTCAAGTGAATGGTGCAGTTGTATGATTAAAAAAGTCGTACAGCAGTTAAATGCTATTGTGATCCAGGCTGGTCAATCTTAATTAAATTATCGACTTTGACAAGTAGAATAAAACTTCAAACTGATTTTGTCAGTAACGTGCTTTCAACATTTTTTTAGTTCAATAATTAGTTAGTGCGATACAATGCAATTAGTGCAATGCCATATATGACTCTCTTATGCACACAACTGTACATCGAAAAGTCCGCAACATTGTCAAAATGGCACTTAACTTGAATTTTGCTGTATAATCGTCGATAAAATTCCAGAAGTTCTGCTAACTTGGCATTACTTCATATAGCTATTAATGTAACGAAAACACTATGCGATTTATAATAATCGAGAATGTTGCCAGGCGTTCTGAGATTTATTTAAATTGCAAAATAATCAAGTAACATTCAAATCTTTATCTTATCATTGACAACGATGATGTGAAAATAAAATCAACAATTATGATTATTGACACGTTATTGTCATTTTATTATGCCATTTGGTATCTAGGGTATTATAAACTAACCAACGTATCGTATTGTTACTAATGAATTATGTGCTGTTATAATGTTATGATGTTAATAATTGTTAATATTCAATGATACGATAAAATATATTATTTCACATCACAAATCAAGTTTGCAACCTATTCAACAAGTGTGAGGAACATTAATTTTTTTTTTCATCAAAAACTAATGTTTTTCATTGATTAACCCTGAGAAAAAACTTGACAGGTACATCGGAAATTCACATAATTATAATGAATTCACTCATATTTTCGCGGCCAGTTTTCACCTTGGAGATATCTTCAAGCGGACTCAACAAGAATAATTATGGACTATAGTCATAGTAATGATTGTTATTTATTTATTTATTTATTTATTGGTGTTCAAAATAACAAATACATTGTCAATATAATAAATAATAATAAATATCTAATGAAAACATGATCAAATAAGTTAACAACTTGTCCATGATCATGTGAAATTAATGTATAAAGTAATAATATATCATAATAGACAAATATAGTAAATATCAATAATATATATACAAATAAAGAAAAATAGTAAAATGAACTCAAAGGTATGCATCCAAAATAATGGTTACATTTTGCATAAATAAAAACAATAAACTAACTAAAACTAAATTTTTTTCAAAGAAACTGGCAATTTATTATAAATCTTTTTACCAATATAAATGGCATGTTGTTGCATTAAAGTTATAGAGAACTTTTCAGTCGATATCCAACCATCAATTTTATTTTTTGTTTCATATTTATAATAATAATAACATTTTTTTATTTCCCAATAAACTTACAAGTTTATGACAGGGAAAAAAAATTTAGAAGAATAATCAAAAGGTTTTTTAAAAATTATTTTCAAGGTATACTTTTGAATTGTAAGTGGTTTTAAAACTTGTTAATATAGACCTCCCCAACCTATTATACCATAGGCCAAGATAGACTGGAAGAGACTATAATAAAAACTTATAATTAATTTGAATTCCAATGTAGTGCAATGGTTCGAGTAGAATTTAATTATTCCCTATAGACCGTCAGCTAGTGACAGATTTAGGTGCCCCATTTTCGCATACAAGAAAATGGGGCACCTAAATCTGTCACTAGCTGACGGTCTATTATAATTAATTTGAATTCCAATGTAGTGCAATGGTTCGAGTAGAATTTAATTATTCCCTAGCTGGTCGTAAAAAAAGTGATGTACGCTACTTTCACTTTTAACTCGTGTATTGATACTCATCATCAAATTATGTTCTTTGCTTGATATATTTTGACTTGAACGGAAAAAACAAAATCGAATCCTACTTTCTTTATTCTACAGGCCACGAAAAGCCGACCATCCATCATATTCTTCGACGAATTGGACGGCCTAGCGCCCACTCGATCCGAGAAAAACGACCACATCCACTCGAGCGTCGTCGCTACTTTACTCTCCCTCATGGATGGTCTGGATTCTAGGCCGGGCGTCATAGTCATTGGTGCGACGAATCGCATCGAAGCCATAGATCCGGCCTTACGGCGTTCTGGAAGATTCGACAAGGAGCTTTATTTTCCTCTGCCAGGTGTGGAAGCTAGGAGGGAAATTATACAGGTACGCATTTTCAACAGATTGTTCTAATGGCTCAGCAGGCAAGCAGACACCGATAAAAAGAGATTTTTCCATACTTATTGCCAGGAATGCACTCTATGATTGGTCACCACAATGGCGTATAGTGCGTTCCTGCCAAAAAAGATGGAAAAATTAACTATCTGCTCTTTTTGAAAATATTCATACAATCTCTTAATAACTATAATATGTTTTTTTTTTTATTGATGTCCCTTTTTACCTTTTTGAAGCACGCTACAGAGTGTGCAAATCGAACTTTCAAAAACGCGCGTTTTTTTAATTTATCATGGATACCTGCATCAACAACTCGAGAACCGTGAAGTCTAAATGACAATTTTATGATTATTGATCTGATAGGAGTACCTTGTAACATCAAATGAAATATTACAAAGGACCACGCACGTTTCTTATGGAAAATGACTTTCCGTGAATTTGTCCGAATTTTTGGTATGGTGTAGATCTGGATTCACTGATCAAAAGTGTCCGCATTGCCAAAAACTCCGAAAATGGACAGTTTTGCATCTGCATTCGATACGAGTATTCATCTCGTCAGCGTACATTATGGACAATTTTCTATATGATCATTTTGCATTTACCACTATTTCTTTGACGACTAGGATTCAGTTCCTATAGTGTGTATCGAATATTATTTTTCTAGTGCCCCTATCGAAAGGTGTTGAATATATATGATTCTGTGATACCTTGAGCAATTCAGAAGTTTTTGTTTCTACAAAAACTGGACTATAGAAATTGAAAATAATAAATAGTCCAGTTACATCGTCAGTGACGAGCAGTGTATAATGATTTCTTCAAATGGCAGTATCTGAAACAAAGAAAGAATTATTTTTCAATCGATTCCTGCAGTGGAATCATTGAAACTCGGTTTTTCCTAAGTATGAGAGTGAACTGAATATGTGTCAAAATCCAAAAAATCTCGAAAAATGTCAATTTTTGGAGTTTTTGGCAATGGACACTTTTGATCAGTGCATCCAGATATACACCATACCAAAAAAGGAAAAAAACAATAACAATGGTAAATAATAAATACAAATGAAAAACTTTTATTCAAACATCAACGAAGGTATACTAATGTCACATCACGAATTCAACCGTTTTACATTATAAGTTCTTATTTCCATTATTTGTAATAATGTAGCCAGTATGTATGATTTCAGAATGCATCTATTAAAAAAAATTACGTAAAGTATTCATGGATAACTGATCTTTTAAACGCTTGCTCTACGAGCACTCCGGCTGAGCCACCGTGCTCGAAAAATTGCTTGTGTTCAAAAGACCTTTTCATCCACTCATACTTTATTATACTATTTCCATGGACCGTTTATTTATGATGTATTTTAACGCACTCAAAATCGTTGATTAATGACTCCTGTTTATGAATGATTGTTATTATTTTTTTTTTTTCAATTTGAAAAATAAAATAAAACTACCACTAAGGAAAATTAAACTATCTTTGATTAGAGTTAATATAAATAGGAAATAGTGATTGTTGTTTTATCGTATCGTTAAATAAATAAACATTGAAAGTAAGATATCTCTTTTTTTGAAAACTACGGTTGACGGAACAGTTTTGTAACAAACTCATGAATTGAAATGGCGATTAACAATCTCGAACATTAATTATCTCGATTGTTAATCACCCTTATTGATACACTTGTTCGTTAAATAACCATTTCCGTCGACCGTTCATTTATGATGTATTTAAACGAACTTAAAATCGTTGAATAATGACCCCTGTTAATGAATGACTTCATTATATGCAACCCAACATACATTGCTCTTATACATTTTATATTGGTTAGTACTATCTGTCATTACTTATTTGTCAATTCTGAAATGAAATTTCAGAAAATCTTCAATACACCAGTTGTCACTTGAAGTCATAGAAAGTCACGTGGCGGAATGGTAACGTTGGTCTGACAGCCGAGAGAGGTGACACTGAGGTCGAGTTCAAAACCCACATGAGAGCATTTTTTTTAAATTACAATTTGTAAAAATAAAATAATAAATAATAATAAAAATAAAAAATAGGAAATAGTGATTGTTTTTTATCGTATCCTTAAATAAATAAACATCGAAAGTGAGATATCTCTATTTTTGAAAACGACGATCGACGGAAAAGTTTTGTAACAAACTCGTGAATTAACATGGCGATTAATCGCTCTGCTCACGCGTTAAATTATGTCGATTGTTAATCGCCCTTATTAATACACTTGTTCGTTAATGGTTATTTAATGTTAATAGTTACTTAACGTTAATAGTTATTTAACGAACAAGTGTATTATTGATAAGGGCGATTAACAATCGAGACAATTCACGCGTGAGCGGAGCGAGCGCGTTAATGTTCGAGATTGTTAATCGCTATTTTAATTCACGGGTTCTTTACAAGACTTTTCCGTCGACCGTAGTTTTCAAAAATAGAGATATCTCACTTTCAATGTTTATTTATTTAACAATACGATTGAAAACAATCACTATTTCCTATTTATATTAACTCCTATCAATGATAGTTTAATTTAACTAGTGTTAGTTTTGTATTATTATTTCAAATTAAAAAAAAATTGCTCCCATGTGGATTTGAACTGTCGACCACACATCTCTCGGCTGTCAGGCCAACGTTATGGTGTACTGAAAATTTTGCAAATAAATAATGACAGATAGTACTAACCAATATAAAATGTTTTACAGCAATGTATGTTGGGTTGCATATAATGAAATCATTCATTAACAGGGGTCATTAATCAACGATTTTAAGTGCGTTAAAATACATGATAAATAGACGGTCCTCGGAAAATAACCATTATTAACTATGTGGAAATATTAAAAATGTATGTAAAGACTTTTAAGATCAGTTGCAAAACAAGCATGCACCTGTTAATGAAAAAAATTATGCACTTTTCAATGACGAATATTGAGTTATTCCAGGTTCATACCAACAGCTGGAAACACAAACCTCCACAATCATTCGTGGCAGAATTAGCCGACCTAACTCCTGGATTTTGTGGATCAGATCTACAAGCGTTGTGTTCGGAAGCCGTTTTGTGTTGTCTCAGAAGAACATATCCGAAAATCGACACTAAGGGATTCAAGATTACGGTCGAGGCAGATTTGTTGAAGGTTAGTGGGGTAGATAGAGTAGCCATGTTCATTTGTAATTTTTTTGACTTTTTTCCCGAATCATCCAAATACAGTCTCACTTCTCATAGAAACACCCCCCTAGTAGGGGAGGTAGCGTCCAATTTTCACGGGTGATTCTACTGAGAATATCCATCCGAACACACTTTACTTCCAACATGGACTAAAAAATAAAAATAATTCTCAATGTAATCACTCAAATGTAAAAAAGCGTGGAGTGATTGACATAAGTTTTTCAGAGTTCTTGAATGCTCAGAATTGAAAAATTAAAATTAATAATATGAGAATATAGGTCGAAAGCACCCACGTTTTTTTTTACATTGGAGTAATTACATTGGAAATTATTTTTTCGGCAAACTTCCCGAACGATTTTTCTTTGAGAAAGTATCACTTCAAGTATCAAATATTTATATAAATAAGAATTAGAATGTTTCTGTTAGTACCTATCTTCTGTTCGCATTTCGATATCCAATACAAATAAGAATTAAAATGTTCGAAATTTTCTTCTACAAAGAAATATAAAAAATAAATTTGTTATTCTACACGGTTGCCGAAAAAATTGTGTACGCAACACGTACGAAAACAGTTTTTTCCGGACTTGTTACGTAAATTACTATTTTACTTTTTATTCCATGTTGGAGGTAAAGCGTGGTCTCTAGTTTTTTAAACTATAAATTTTTAACTTTTTAGTCCATTTTGGACGTAAAGCGTGTTTTTTAGTTTTTTCAACTATAATTTATCAAGATTATTTCTACTGAAAAATAAACTTTTATAGGTTGAAGAATCTGATTTCATGGAAGCGAGATTAAATTTGGTACCATCAACGTCTAAGGAAGGTCAAAAAATGAGAAATTTAACGCACATCATCAGACCGCTGCTCAAAAGGCAGCAGAACAGAATTATGAAGTATATAGAGTTACTTTGGCCGCATTTTCTCCAGGAAGGTTTCAGGTATGTTATTTTCTTGACGCAATTCTTCTTCTTCTTTTGAAAAAAGACTAATAGACTGAGAGATGGTGACAGATTTTAGGTGAAGATTTTTTCGTTTATGCCTCTTAGAGGACAGACTGTAACATATGAAAGTTCTGACAAAAGTTATGGAAAACTTAAGCGGTTCCCGCGTGGTTTTCAATTTTCCTTCGCATCAACATAATATCAAGATGGACCAAAAAACGATAGGCATATACTCTCCAGTAAAATAAGACCTGAAAGTGGGGATATCTCATAGTGATCTGGGAAAAGATAGTCTTGGAAACAAGCAACCTGAGTTTGTAGTTCTCCAGGGATTGAGCTTACTTTTGGTGCCCCAAAAACGTCGAAATTTTTTGACTTCCTTCAGTTTTTCGCTTATAACTACTAAACAACGCATCCTAATGAAAACCTTATGAAAAAAATTAATTAAAAAAACAATAAATTCTGCGATCAGATAGATTGAAAGTGATTGAAAACTGATGAATTGTTAACGCGATGTCTCCAACCAATTTTGTTCACAAAGCATGTTTCATTAAAAAAAGCTATTTGAACAAAGACGGTTAGATATTTTTCACTATTTTTACAGGTTTTTCCGACAGATATAGTTTTCATCGTAATTTTCCCTGTATGAAACCGTTGGAAATTTTTCCGAAATCATACGCTATCTAGCTATCGAAGGCGGTTTTCTAACCGGTTGACATTTTTTCAAACGTATTATTTGACAGTCAGATAATTTTCACTATTTTAACGGGTTTTTTCGATTTTTATTTTGCGAGTTTTCCCAATTTTTTTCGTGACAGGGAAGAGTGGCGAGCACCCCGAATGATTTTTTTTTCCTAATTATTTCCATGTCCGAAATTGTTGATGAATTTACTGATTGCCTTCGCGTTCTCTATCTAGCTTTCTATGGGGATTTTTTTTAAACCAAATCATTCGACGATCAGATGTTTTTTACCATTAATTTTTTTGACATTATGTCATCAGAACTGACACAACATGTGAAAAAAAATTATTCTTCTACTTCGTCCTAATTCACGTCTAACCTTTTCCAAAATTCCCCAATTCTTATGTTCTGACGACAATATGGGCAAGGAGGCTGCCCAATTCTCTATTCTCAATTTTCTATATTTCCTGGTCTATTTATTTCAATCCTAGGACCCGTACTCTTTCTCATATATATTAATTCATTGGCTGATTTGGAACTAGTTGGAAAAATCAAAATGTTTTGCTGATGATACAACCTTAATATACAACGGATATGGTTTACAAGAAATTAAAAAAAACATGTTGAATGACATTGAGAAAATATCATCTTGGCTAATAAACCATAAACTAACTTTAAATTACAAAAAATCATCATTTATGTTTGTGACCAAAAGATTGACTTCTGTCGATTTCAAAGAACCTATCAATTTCAAAAGTGAAATCATCAAGTATGCTCCTATTTTAGTTTCTTGGCTTGTATATTGATGAAAATTTGTTATGGTCCAAACATATTGAAATATTAAGGAAGCAAATATCTCCAGTAATCGGAATTCTTTTCAAAATCAGAAACTTTCTACCCTTGAAATATTTGAAATTCATTTATTATTCTTTAGTCTTCTCCAAACTTCAGTACTTAATCTCAGCATGGGGAACGGCAACAGAATGTGTACTTAAACCATTGAAAACACTACAAAACAAAATCATTAAGTGTATATTCAAACTAGAATACAGGGAACCTACAGTAAATTTATACAAACCAAAACAAATTCTGGATATACATTCTCTTTATAAGATAAAAATTTGTACTTTTATTCACTCTGATTTGGCTTTCAACCTCATTAACAAAAATCATAACCATTTGACGAGGCAATCAGATAATTTGTCAGTTATCAAAGTGAAAACAAATGTGGGTCAACAATCATTATATTTTAAAGGAATAATGCATTTCAATGAGTTGCCAAAATCTTTGAAATCCAATGGTAAAATGAGATTTAAAGTAAATTTGAAAAAATATTTATTATCATGAATATGAAAATTAGAAATATCTAGTTAGTAATTAATTTAGTTTAGTTGAAAATGTGTTTATATTTTTTTTCCCTGTCATAAACTTGTAAGTTTCTTGGGAAATAAACGTTATTATATATTTCTCAATTTCCTTACCAGCTGCAGCGCGTTGTCGCCATTACTCTGGACGTGGTCATTTTTGTGCTCTGATTGATCAACACATTCCGACTTTAGAGGCTTGTATTTCGATAATTAGACGGACGAATTTTTCCAGATCTGCTTATTAGCATTGTTATCAAGTTTATTGACTTGTGTTAGTTTCTCATCAAATTTGTAAGACGCGTTCCTTCTGTACAGCGTGTTATTTGAAACAATGATTGCATATGGTAGTGCTATGATATGAAAGCCTATTGGGAAGCAACTTTGAATCCAATTATTTCCGATTTTAAACGGACGAAAATTCTCACCTCCCTAGTGCTTGAATTATTGCCCAGCCCAGCAATTAATTCAAGCACACGGGGGATTCGGTAAGAAAATTTCACACCAAAATATATTAAATTAATGGTTAATTCATCTGACTTGTAGATTATTCTGAGAGAAAACAAGTGGTAACATCAGTGGGCCATGAATGGTTTTTGTTGATATAATGACAGTTACGCGTTGGTATTAGTGGCGGTGTTTGTATGTGAGAAAGGAAAATTCATTTTGCGACATTTTCAACCTAAAATTACATTGCACATCACGCAGAACTAAAATAGTTTTGACTGGTCCATGCGGATTGTAATGATGTGGAAAGGAATTCTTGCAAATTTCAGCCGAGTATTCACGAAAAGATAAGTTGAATAAAATTGTTTCAAATATTAAGTTCATCAAGTCAAGCATAGATAGATTTGATTGATATACATTTTTTACCGATGGACCTATTCATCGTTGAAATGCAAGTTCTCAAAATATTTTCAGACACATTCGAAATATTTAGTGAATATATAATTATGAAATATTATCTCCTTTCATATGAAAAATAACATTCCATTTGTACATAAAATCAAATTGTCAACTATTGCATGTCAAATATTTGACAGAAAAATTTCCACTTATTAATTTCGCCCAGGGTACCCAGGAGGATAAAAATTTCAGGAATTTTTTTGGGTTGCCATGGCAACTAAATAAAAACCAATTTTTTGATTGGCTGAAAAAGTGAGGTGTGAAATTTTCAACAAAATTTAGCTGATGTAGTCACTGACGAGAAATATCATATCAAATTTTCATTGAATTTGTAAGAAAACGATTCTATGCAAGTTTGGGTATTGCTTTGGTTGAGATAGTTTAGATGGCGCTCATGGTTTATTGAATGCTGCACTACGAGCGTGGTCTTAGCTTTTGCCTTGACACGGAGATGTAATTGAACCATTTGTTGTAGACATTAATTATTGTCTGCAGAAACCTACCCTATACCGATGGGGGCAAAACCCTATAGGCGGTTCAAATGTTTCAATTACAATTTCGATGCAATTAGCATTGGATATAATTGAACATTCGACGTGGTAATAACCAGGAAATTAGTTGTTTTCTGGTGGATTTTTTTCTATTGTATAGGATTATGGCAATGAGCCTGGTAGGGCAGGACACCTCATTTCTTTCTTTTGTCAATTATTTGGATTATTCATTTACCATTCCTGAAATTGTTTCTGAAATATATATTTTTATTTAGATACATCGTAGGTGAACGCCGTTATTCAGGGAGAATTATTTTGGTAGGGACGAACTTGCAGGGCCTAAACACTCATTTAGTTCCTGCCATCCTCAAGAATCTCGAGCATATGCCCGTCAACGTTTATGACAACAGGATATTTGACGTAAGATTGCGCACAAGTCACTTGTCAAGTTACTATGGAGTTACAGAGTTTTAGCCGGAGAGTATCAAATAAATGAAATAGAAAAATCGACAATGTCGCGGTACCCTTCTATCCAAATATGGTGAAAATATTTGGAGGGAAGGGTAGGTACAGTTGTGTTCAATGAAGTGTTGTACAGCAATTCCAGATTGTTGTAAATCAGGCTTGTTGAAATATGTCACTGAAACTGTCATTGACAATACCCTTCTGTCAAAGTTATTATAGAAAGTTATCATTATGCCTGCTATGAATTCAGTTCAGAGAGCACAAATTATTGTTTATATACAAGACGGGATACCTATAAGGGAAGTGGCTCGCATGATGCATACAAGCAAAAATACAGTTTTGAAAATAAAACAAAGGTGGGAAAGAGATGGGACATTAGAAATGAAAAAACCGGCGGGAAGATCGAGAATTTCAACAGAAGACGAAGATAATGCTCTCGTACAATATTTGCAACAGAACCCGTTTGAAATAGCACGGGTTGCTGTAGAGCAAACCAATTTTCCAGGATCGAGAATAACTGCATGTCGCAGATTCAAAAATTCTGCTTTGAAAAATTGCGTAGCAGCAAAAAAAATCGAACTGACCGATGAGCATAAGCAGGCAAGAATAATTTTTTCCTTAAACAATATTTTACGGGAAGATTGGAATAGAGTAGTATTTACAGACGAAAAGGTTTTTCAGTCTGCATTCAATGGCCATATTAGGGTATATCGACCCCGAAACACTAGATTCGATGGACAGTTTGTGAAGAACTACGACAGGTCTGGACGATTTTCAGTGAATATATGGGCATGGTTGAGTATTCACGGATTTGGAGTTTGTTGGACGATTGAAAACCGGTTTAAAGCAGTGAACTATAGAAATATTTCAGAAAATGTGATGTTACCAAGTGTCTCAGAACATTTTCTCGATTATGATTTCTTCTTTCAACATGATAATTGCCCAGTGCATAGTGCTGGAATTGTCAGAGATTGGCTGGTAAATAATAATATAGAGGCAATGTTATGGTCTACGAAGAGCCATGACCTTAATATTGTAGAAAATGTGTGGGGTTTGATGACAAAAAAACTCTATGATATAAACTTTCGACCTGAAACTAAAGATCACCTGAATAACGCGATAGAAGAGATCTGGGATGAACTAAGCGCTGATCCGGAATTAACGAGAAATCTGTATTCTTCGATGCCTCGTCGACTTAATGCAGTTTTAAAATCGGATGGGGTTATGACAAAATATTGAGATATTTTCGTGTGAAAAATTCTTTTCTATTTTTAGGTGTGATCACAAAATAAATAGTGTGTAGTTTCATTTCATCAATAACTCGTTAAAAATAAACGAATATTTTAAAAAATTGCCATTTCAATCAAGGAAAACAACAGTTATTTGGTAATCAAAACGTTGTACAACACTTTTTTGAACTTTGGGAAATGCAAGGTAAGTTTACACAGCACAATCGCTGTACAACACTTCATTGAACACAACTGTACTTCGACATTGTCGATTTTACTATTACAAGTTACTATCGATTCTTCCTTTTCAGAGGATCAAATCTAATCCCATCAATATTCAGCTGACTTTCCCAGCCATCATATTTTTGTCGAGAATCGACGAATGGTGGAATCATATAGATGACTGTGACCAGCATAGTATCGTTTCGACGTTGGAGGATATTCACGCGGGTATGCCAATCCTAACTATCGCTTGCTGCAAAACTGACATTCCGGCAAGGGTGAGTTTTTTCATGGGAAAATAATGACCTGGTATAGGGTATAGAGTGATTTATTATGGCGGTTGAACGAGTAGATTTCGAATAAATAAACATTTATTTATCGACTATTCCTCTTTTGATATACAGTATCGGAAACTTTTTATCTGGGGTATAGACAGATATCTACGCGAGCAACAAGGAACGGAATGATATGATGATACCACATAAACAAGAGAGACGCACCACTGTGCGCTTCTCCTGTTACCCCACCCGACGCATTAATGGACCACGTGGCAATGCATACAGCCCACGTCGATATCCCTTTCTCGAGCGAGTAGAGGAGAAATTGTAATGCTCTCTCAACATATAGCAAGCTATTCTTCACGCTCTCATGAAACCACCGTACCAAAGCTGAAAACTTTCCGATACTGTGAATGCAAAATCTCTATTTTGTTTGTAACTGACTCCTTAGGGCGTGATTTTCACCTATTTCCAGTCAGAGATTAAGATTTTTTTATCAAAATTCATAAATTCAAAATGGCTGCTCCAATATGGCGGACGAAATTTGTGATTATGGTCAGATTCGATTCAAAATTGGTATGGTTTTCGGGGTCGGAGATTTTGATTTTTTAGTAAAAAAAATAATAGTTTAAAAAACTAAAGAACACGCTTTACTTCCTATGGACTAAAAAGTAAAAAATAATTGACAATTTAATTTCTCAAATGTAAAAAAGGGTGGGGTGCTTGATAAAGTTCTCTTGAGCTCTTGAACGCTCTGTATTGTTGAATTAAACTAAAAAATATGAGAATATAGATCGAAAGCACCCACGCTTTTTTTCATTTCAGAAATTAAATTGTCAATTATTTTTTACTTTTTTGTCCATGGGACGTAAAGCGTGTTCTCATGTTGTTTTAAACTATTATTTTCCTTTGATATAATTACATCGGCTCTAGATATTTTCTTCCAAGTCAAGTCCAAAATTTTAATAACAAAAAAAAACAATCTGAATTGATACACATATGATTTAAAGCGATTGAGGGAGTCATTACATTTTCTCCTAGATCGATGAAAGAGCTTGTTAATGATACAAATCGTATTTATAGAAATGAGATAATAAGAGCTAAATAACAGATGATAATAACATAAATCGCAAGAGAAATCAACAAAAAGCAATGTGGAATTTGATCAAAGATAATTCGAGAGATATGATTTAGCCGGACGATTTCAATAATTATTTCGGTAACATTGCTGAAAAAAATCAATCAATACCTTCCACCAATGATAATCCGGAGAGTTATTTCACAAGTTCTCACGAAATATCTGCGGATGCATATGCAATTAAATTTTTCTATGAAGTCACATACAGCCAAGTTCTTGATATAATCAATAATTTATGCATATGACATTAACGCAAATTTTCTCAACTGTACTGAATATATTATTCTCATTCCTCTCACCAAACTCATCAATCAATGTATCAGAAATAATGTTTTTCCGAAATTTCTTAAATACTCAAAAGTGTTACCCTTATTTAAAGGTAATTGCATAGACGACTCAACAACTACAGACCTATATACATTGTGTTCAGATTTGTAAAAAAATTTGAAGTTATTCTTAAAATTCATTTTCATATTCTAACCTATATAGTTCTCAATTAAACAAAAATCCAAGAAATCATTTATTTCTAATTTCATTCATGGTCCTCAATCAAGCGAAAATCCAAGAAATCATTTATTTTTGAATATGCAACAATAATTAAAAAAGGCTTTTCAACACTTTTCAAGTTGTGCCTAAATTTTATACTACCTATTTTTTTGACGTTTGTGGGAAAAATGTTGTATGCATGTCGTACGCAAAATACTTCGGTGACTTCGACTATTACTTCTTCTTCGATCACCAAAGTAGCATTTCGCTTACTAGATACAAAAATAACAATATTTGCTAACTATACACCACATCAGTACATTCAAATAGAGATTTTGATATCCTGCTAACTGAGACCAATAACAGTTTGTCTTTGACACAATCTTGGCTTGATAATAAAAAGTTAGTCCTCAACAAAGAAAAATCTCAGACATTTTGATTCAAATCATTAGAGCCGTTTCCTAGATCCAAAAATTCATATTATTATTATTATGAGTAAAATGAGATTTCTTCATAGAAAGCGCCACTAAAGATGAACTCATGTAGCAATACCTTATCTAAATACAAAATTTTATCCAAATCGTTGAATCTGTTTTCGAGATCCAAAAAAGACGATTTTTAAAAATAGAATAAAAAGCTATTTTCTTTGTTGATTATTCTAAAATGGCTTAATTTTTCTATAATTTATTTTAGTTTCCTGCCCAACTATTTTGAATTCAATCAACATGGATGCTTTTTTTTCTTATCTTTTTCAGTTGCTTTTGAATTGTACCTATTTCAATTGTATATTATTTTTTATATAGATTTGTAAGGTATTGTTATTATTATTATTATTTTTTTTCAATCTCTATCATAAACAATCCTGTTTCTTGGGATATTATGAATGAATTAATAAAAAAGTCGTGTTTTTTCAAGAAATACGTCTATACAGATAAACTCAAAAAACGAAACTCTATCTACCCGAAAAACTATAATTCAAGCTTCAACGAAAGCCTTTCACAATCTGTAACAGATTTATAAAATTTGGTCAAATGCAATACAAGATAATAATAAAAGCTCTCAATAATTTCTCTTTTACTTTTACAGCTCCATAACTTCTTCTACAACAACAGCACCATCCTCATCAAAATCGAAGACCCGAACGAGGAAGAACGCGAAAATTTCCTCGCGCCGCTATTCTTCGACGAGAAATGTCTGAGCTTGTACGCGGTGTGGCAAGAAGGCGAGAAACCCGGAAAGAAAATTATAAAGTGTATATTTTTGTGATTCGCACACGCCAAATCTAACGATGACATTCCACAGATGAACCGGCAGAATCTTTCGACGAGGTTGCGGCGCGCAAAAAAAGGAAGAAAGGCAAAGTTGGCGAAGTGGACTATATGAGTCTGGGAGACGTATGGGATCCGGTGCAGACCGTCGAAAGTGCCAACGGGAAAAGGAAGCGGGAGCAGTCCAATCACGCTCTGGCGAAAAAAATTAAACTGTGTGAGAGCAAGTTTGGGACTTATAAATCGAACAGTTTCAGTAGCCTATACGATTTGCAGAGGCAGATAAAACGTAAGAAAATTGTATTATCTATTATTATATTGATTATACAACTCATCATGAAATTAGCCAATATCAACTGCGAATATCGCCTCGTTATCAGGTATTGTTGAGTGAATATACTGTTATGAAATGCCAAAAATTTTAATTCTGACGTTAAAAGCAAAATTGAAAAAGTAGTTTTATCATACACACATCTATAGAGCTGAATTTAATCCTTCTAAAACTCATTGCAACAATAAGATTTCTTATTGATTTTAGTTCGAAAACATGAATAGGACATTCATAAAATCTGTTGTGGAATCATCTGCAACTTAAAGACAAACTTTAGTCGTTATTGGAACATTTTTTGAAGGGTATTACCCTTTAGACAACAAAATTGAAAAATATTTAGATGGTTGTAAAGAGAATTGAATTCTCTTTACCACCATGTAATTTAAAAAAATTGAGTTGATATGCCCCCCGCGCCCCCTGTTCAGCAATCAACATATTTTTTATTTCGAAAAGTAGTATCGGTAAACCCTCGAAATAGATTTTTTTTTTCATGTTTCTACGTCGAACCATTCAAAAGTTAACAGGGGGAGGGGGACTATTAGAAGCCGCACTGTAGTTGCCCCAAGTTATATCAATAACTAAAGTGCCACGAATTTTTCAACAATGAAGTTTTTTTTATTCAGGTGAAAAGGGCGATGAAGGGTATATCAGCCCCGCAGATAGTGTTACATCAGTTGATTCTACGAAAAACAAGCAGTATTTCACCAGGGTATTATCGGATCTATTGAATCATCGACGTATCACAGTTCGCAGAGATTCTTCCAGTTCCAGTACGAATATTCTAGAAAACGTTTTATGTGATAAACTGATAAAGATTGAACCCAGAAAAGAACAAGTTGCTTCGTCCTATCGAAAAAAGTTCGAAGGTAAGTCAAAGTCAAGGTCACATAAAAGAAATCATTTTTGATTTTTCTCAGAAATCTATCAAAATTTACGAAAATTTGAAACCTTGGTTCAATTCGAATATTTCAAAATTAGTCAACACCAGAGATAAGTATTTTTTTAAAAGAAAACAGTTTCCTAGTGTAGAATTATTCCAAATTGAATATGATCAAAATATCAATTTTACATTCATTGTTCGAAATGAAAATTTGCACTTTCATTCACTTGACAAAAAATGAGATTAAACATTCAAATCTCTCTTATGTTGTTACTTCTGATAGTCATAGTCATTTAACCAGACAATCTGATAACCTGAAAACTGTGCAAATAAAAACTCAATTTTAATATATTATCGTGGTATTATACATTATAATAGCCTGCCAATACGAATAAGGTCTATTCATTACCTCACATAATTTAAAAAGGAATTGAAGAAATTTCTCATTTTTACTGAGAACGAAACAGCATAATTTTTTCCAACATCGGCCAAATAATGATTTAACTATTATATTCAATTGTTAACTATCCATTGTATTTATTATTTACCATTGTTATTGTTTTTTTTTTCTTTTTCATATATGTATATTCATGTGTATGTCACTCAGATCAACTTCATGCAAGAGTTAGACTCATCGCTGGTATATCTAACGCTCCTGGAATTTACAGAGTTCTACTTCAATAATTACGGAAATTACGAGGGTGTTTCCATGAGACAAATTCGGATTTTTCAGGACTAAAATTTTTTCAGGAAAAAAGTGTGTCTGTAGTAAGTTGGTGGTCCTGATCACGAATCTGAAAGAATTTCGAACCTATTTTGCCCCCTAGTATGTTTTACAGTAAAAAGGGGTTGTTCCATCGCGAGTGGTGGGCAGTGTATAGCACTTAGGCCAACCCAATCGAGTTGGTAGGTGCATTTTGACCATTTTCATTTGTCTTGAAAGTTTCATTATTCTACCTCAATTATTACAGAAGATACGGTGGTGTTTCCATGAGAAGTGAGACACACTGTACGTTATTTTATATAAGTTCTGCTCATAGAATATTTTCTTTACACTGTCATTTATTTTTGTTAAATGTAGTATTATTTATTTTTATGTCTATTGTTTATTTTTAGTTTACATTGTTGAAATTATTAATTTTTTTTTTTCATTTTCATCATTTCTGCAATTATTCTACTAATGGAATGATTGAAAAACTTGCCTAATGAGAGTCTTCTTATTAAATAAAAAGTTTGTTATTTGCAGATATCTACATGGAAAAAATATACAACCTGTGGAAACATGCCTCTTTGGTTACATCAAAAAACATGTCAGTAGCACAGTTGGAATTGCTGTATGACGTTATATCAGCTTGTATCAGCATAAACCGAAATTCATTTACCACCCTTCTGGAGGTGAGTAAATCATCAAATTTCCGATTTAGTTTGAATGTTTCCCATTACAATACAGGATTCTGTCATGGTTACAGTGTCATAAATTAACATTAAATTTTTCTAAATCCTCATACATGTTTATTTGAAAATAATCACATAATATACAAAAATTGTATAACATTTTTAGGTCTTTATATTGATGAAACTCTCAGTTGGCAAAAGCATATAGAAATTATCCGAAAAAAAATATCACCCATAATCGGTATTCTTTATAAAATTAGAGGGTACTTGGAAAGAAAAATTTTAATGAATATTTACTTTAGTTTCATATATTCTAGATTCCAATATTCAGTTTCTATATGGGGATCTGCCAAAGCTTCTGTATTAAAACCACTTAAAAAAATGCAAAATAAATTAATCAAATTAAAAGGATCTCTAAAATTATTTGCAGATGATACAACTATAATTTATTCAGGATCCAATACAGACATTCTCAAAAAAAGTATTCAATGCGACATTGCAAATATTCTCTCATGGTTACAAAATCATAAATTAACCTTAAACTTTTCCAAATCCTCATATATGTTTATTGCAAAACGAAAAATTAATGATCAATTCACACCATTAATCTTTGATAAAAATCAAATTGAATACAAAAGCTGTATAAAATTTTTAATGACTCTTTATTGATGAATGCCTCAGTTGGAAAAAACATATTGAAAAAATTAGAAAAAAAATCTCTCCGATTATCGGAATACTTTACAAGATTAGAAACTATATATGCCGTAAATATTTGATGAATATATATTATTCCTTCATATATTCTCAATTACAATATTTTATATCTATATGGGGATCCGCGAATAAATCTGTATTAAAACCTTTGAAAAAACTCCAAAATAAATCAATAAAATGTATTCACAAACTTCCCCAGCTGAACCAACAAAAAATTTGTACAAACCAAAAAAATATTGAACTTGAAATCTCTTTACAAATTATCAGTATGTTTATTCATTCATTTAAGCCGATTCAAAAAAAAATATACTGGATTGCATTTCACAGAAAATAAAGTCATTCACAAACACCTAACCTAAGGAATTTCAATGAACTATATCCCAGTAAGGCAACATCTGAAATTGGAAAGAGGTGCATTTTGCATGATGGTGTCAATTACCTAGCCGTTTGAAAAATATAAAACAACTATCAAAGTTCAAATTACAACTAAAAGAGTATTTCTTAATTTCTTAGTTTTTTAGAATTTTATCAGATTTGACAATTTAGTTTAATTTTATTTATTTTCATTTATCCTATATACATATTATATATTGCCAATTATTAATCCTTGACTTCCCTGTAAAAACAATTAATGTTTCTTGGGTGAATAAATATATATATACAAATTACCTCATTTAGAACCTACTGAAAATTTATTTGGATTCACTTTATAAATTGTGGGTGGGTGTGTTCATTTATTCATCTTAGTAGAATAAAAAAGAAATATACCAGTTTAAATTTTCATGATAACATTGCAAATCATAATTATGGAACAAGGAATGTTCATGAACTGCAGACAAATAGAATCAGGACTGAAATTGGAAAAAAAATAAATGCATGATGGTATACTTATTTATAATAAACCACCAAGCACATTGAGAAATATTAAAAGTTCTTCAAAATTTAAGTACTTACAAATTAAAACAATATTGACAATACTGGGTAGGTAAAAAACTTACAGTCGAACTCCACCAAATAAAATCTTTATTGTATTATGTGGGTGTGTAGAGGACACACATCAGCACATTAAGGGATGTAGTCAGAAGTCTTACATCAGCAGTAGGACATGTTTCGAAGGATTCATCCTTCATCTTCAGCAAAAACGTTTACAAGAGATCTACAGAAAATAGAAATAGGTATTACATTAAATATGAGCAATCAGTAATAAAATTTGAACATACCATATGTGGTGGAAAAACTATTGAGACATTGCTTAAAGAAAAAAAACTTAACGACTAGTCGTTAACATGACGTATCCCGCATGAGAGCGGTTCCCTAAATGTTAGGGGTTGTGGTTTGACCTCGCCAAAAATAACATACTTAAATTTAAATAATTTTTCAGAAAATTGTGACCATGCACGTGTTACTACTTGACTCGAAAGGAAAGGGTTATCAATTTTGAAGTTTAAGGTTGACATCTGTCATCTGTCGAGTGAGACGTCACAACTCAAGGCGACAGAGCGGCCGTACCGTGGACCTATAGACCCGTGGAAAAGAGAAATCATCAATCATACAACATCATATGTCAAAAACTTAAAATAGCAAAATGGGAACATTGGTCATTGAACGAGTGTGAACTGTAAAAGTATGAGAGAAAATGATAATGGAAACAAAATTATTCACAAATAGAGCTATCAAAAAAGTAAGGAATTGAAAAGTTTTAAGCTGTCAAAATTAGTTTGTTCATTTATGCATTGAACTTCTGAATTTTTAATTGCCTTATTTATTTCCAGGGTCTCAAGTAAATTGAGCTTTTTTCCTTTATCACAAACATGTAAAATTTTTAATTTTTTTTTTTTTTTTTTTTTTTTTTTTTTTTTTTTTTTTTTGTGATAAAGGAAAAAAGCTCAATTTACTTGAGACCCTGGAAATAAATAAGGCAATTAAAAATTCAGAAGTTCAATGCATAAATGAACAAACTAATTTTGACAGCTTAAAACTTTTCAATTCCTTACTTTTTTGATAGCTCTATTTGTGAATAATTTTGTTTCCATTATCATTTTCTCTCATACTTTTACAGTTCACACTCGTTCAATGACCAATGTTCCCATTTTGCTATTTTAAGTTTTTGACATATGATGTTGTATGATTGATGATTTCTCTTTTCCACGGGTCTATAGGTCCACGGTACGGCCGCTCTGTCGCCTTGAGTTGTGACGTCTCACTCGACAGATGACAGATGTCAACCTCAAACTTCAAAATTCATAACCCTTTCCTTTCGAGTCAAGTAGTAACACGTGCATGGTCACAATTTTCTGAAAAATTATTTAAATTTAAGTATGTTATTTTTGGCGAGGTCAAACCACAACCCCTAACATTTAGGGAACCGCTCTCATGCGGGATACGTCATGTTAACGACTAGTCGTTAAGTTTTTTTTCTTTAAGCAATGTCTCAATAGTTTTTCCACCACATATGGTATGTTCAAATTTTATTACTGATTGCTCATATTTAATGTAATACCTATTTCTATTTTCTGTAGATCTCTTGTAAACCTTTTTGCTGAAGATGAAGGATGAATCCTTCGAAACATGTCCTACTGCTGATGTAAGACTTCTGACTACATCCCTTAATGTGCTGATGTGTGTCCTCTACACACCCACATAATACAATAAAGATTTTATTTGGTGGAGTTCGACTGTAAGTTTTTTACCTACCCAGTATCATCTCACCTCCACTGTATGTTATGGATCGCCTCCGTTGGATAATATTGACAATATTGACAATTTATTATATGTATTTACATACATATTTTTTTGTTTTGTTCAAGAAATTTAATTTTGATGTTTCCCTAATATAAGCAGCATATGTTTCTTGGGAATAATAAAGTTATTATTATTATTTTATCTACAAAATAATATTATCCTGAAACATAAAATTTGTAACGTAGGCTCTCCAGGGTTTTGGCAGTTATGAATATAATTATCAATTAACAAGCAAAATTACCAAATTATCCGATCGGTTTCCGTCATATATTTACTCGATGAAATGTTGTTTGTTATGCTTAGCATACGCTTAACTATCGGGGGTAATACCACGAGTGCTCGCAATACTATCGATAGTATAATATCTATCTATCTATCTACCAAGTAGTGTTTTGCGTATGCCAAGCATACCCAACAATATTTCATCGAATGAAAATCCGACGGACACCGATCGGCATACGTGTCGCGTCGGTCCTAAAGAGTCACCATATGCCCACAAATGTGTTTGTTCCACGGGAGAGCGCCAAAACCCTAGAGGGCATAATTATCATAACACATTTTGGTAGCGGGCTCACGGCCTATTTATATGTTTATTTATTTAATCATTGGTGCTCAAAATAACAAACAATGTCACTATAATAAATAGTAATAAATGTGTCATGGAAACATGATCAAATAAGTTGAAAACTTGTCCATGATCATGTGAGTTTAATGTAGAAAATAATAATATATCATAATAGATAAATATAGTGATTATCAATGATATACATAAAAATGAAGAAAAACAGTAAAATGAACTTAAAGGTACATCCAAAATAATGCTTACATTTTGCATCAATAAAAACAATAACAAAAGTATTTCACATACAAACAATATTCAAAATTTTCAGAATTCTCAATGAACCATGGTATGTTGTTGCATCAAAGTTGTAGAGAACTTTTCAGTCGATATCCAGCCAACCATTTTGTTTATTTTATGAGAGCGTAAAGAAAACCTTGCTATATGTTGAGAGAGCATTACAATTTCCCCTCTACTCGCTCGAGGAAGGGATATCGACGTGAGTTGTTGATTCGTTGGGCGAGTTAACAGGAGAGGCGCGCAGTAGTGCGTCTCTCTCATTTATGTGGTATTATCATATCATTGCGTTCCTTGTTACTCCCGTAGATTTCTGTCTATACCCCTGATGAAAAGTTTTCGATACTGTATAAATAAATACTGAAATAGTATAATTTTCCTTTCAGAACTTGGAGAACGTATTGAGAAAGGTGGAGACTTCCTATCATGTTCCAGATTCTGACCTTCAGTGCTCATAAGCGTTTGTTTCACTAAATATTTTGGTTGTTCGAGTGCACAGTGTTAGGTTTTTAAGAAACACCCAATATCTCAAAGATAAAAAACACATGAATGAAAACTATCACCAATGTCGATGATTCCAAATAAATGAGTTGTTATTCATTCATTTTTTTTGTTTATTTATTCTGCTTCCTTAGCAAGGGTAAATGTATATAGTAACACCAGCAATCCCTGTATTTGAATCCGGTAGACATTACGAACCGACATAGTATTGACTTATCTAAGTAATAAACAATTTTGCTAAAATATTTGAATAGTACATGGTCAAAGATACATTTTGGAGCTTCTTCAGTGATCATTTGATTTTCAAAAAAATTTTGGCACAGAGAATTGAATAAACAGATGAATTTTATGATCCCTCAAAAAATGCTGTTTTTCCTCTCGATCTGAAGAAGGCAATCGACACAGTCCTACGAAGGCGTAGAAGGGCCAACAACTAAATATTTTTCGAAATATTTTATATTGTCACTTTGAACTGACACTTGTCACTTTGAACTGGCAATTGTCACTTTGAACTGGCAATTGTCACTTTGAAGTGGCAATTGTCACTTTGAAGTGGCAATTGGCACTTTGAATTGGCAATTGTCACTTTTAACTGGCAATTGCCACTTTGAACTGGCAATTGTCACTTGTAACTGACAATTGTCACTTTGAACTGGCAATTGTCACTTTGAACTGGCACATGTCACTCGAACTGGCAATTGTCACTTTGAACTGGCAATTGTCACTTAGAACAGGCAATTGCCACTTAGAACTGACAATTGCCACTTTGAACTGGCAATTGTCACTTTGAACTGACAATTGTCACTTCGAACAGGCAATTGCCACTTTGAACTGGCAATTGTCACTTTGAACTGGCAATTGTCACTTTGAACTGACAATTGTCACTTTGAACTGGCAATTGTCACTTTGAACTGGCAATTGTCACTTCGAACAGGCAATTGCCACTTTGAACTGACAATTGTCACTTTGAACTGGCAATTGTCACTTTGAACTGGCTATTGTTAATTGACAAAAAAACAATTTTTATTCATGCAGTTGGCGATAAATATCTTTTTTTGAGTAACAAATTACAGTTCAAATTGACAATTGCCAGTTCAAAGTGACAATTGTCAGTTCAAAGTGACAATTGCCAGTTCAAAGTGGCAATTGTCGTTCAAAGTGGCAATTGTCGTTCAAAGTGGCAATTGCCAGTTCGAAGTGACATTTGCCAGTTCAAAGTGACAATTGCCAGTTCAAAGTGACACTTATCAGTTCAAAGTGACAATTGCCAGTTCAAAGTGACAATTGTTAGTTCAAAGTGACAATTGTTAGTTCAAAGTGGCAATTCCAAATGTTTCGAAAAATATTTTGTTGTTGGCCCTTCTACGCCTTCGTACAGTCCAGTTTTGATATAGGGCAGGAACACACGGGCCAGTCCTATGGGTCATAAGAAATTACTTGGCCCATTGAAGTGAAAATGGATAACCAGCTGAGTGACTCTAGAAATAAACATGATATACATCCTCATACAAGCAAGAACTTTTTTTGCAGATGGCAGTGCCCTCTCAGAGGACCTACCACCTTCCTGAGAAAGTTGCGGCTGAGTCCGAACAGGTATCTTAATAGGGGAGCCCAAGCGGGAATTTCACGATTTACTAAAGCGCAGCAGATTAATATACAGGGGGATACCTTGTACCCGGTTAATTACCTCCACCAAATATAAGCCCCAAATACAGGGTATTCCACATTCGATGGGCTATTAGACGTTTCTGGAGAACGAAACGACAGATCATTTAAAAAATTTGTGCGAATGAATAATTAATAATCAAACCCTCGTAAAATATTTTGATAAATACAGTGTTGCCACTTGTATCAGAAAGTAGTAGCTACTTTGTTATTTCAAATGAAACACCCCATATATTATATAATTTTTGGAATTCTTGCAGGTTTTCGAGAAAAAAATTATTTTGGCAAATTTTTATGTGAAACATGACTATTGAATAATATCATATTTTTCACAATACAAATTTAAAAATAGTGTAATTTGGGTCATAGCTGCATAAGGCCATCAAGTATTCTGTCGATGAACTGGATCTCAGTTTCAGCATACAGGGGGGCTCAGAATCAAGTTCCTTTCGGGCCCTGTGTATTATCTCATGTTCGAATTCAACGAACCAGGTTGAAAACATTTTATTGAGTTATCCTATACCTATCTCTTACCGTTTATGAGATAAAATAATTTTATAAATTTTGAATTCTGTGCAGGTATAAAATTTTAACTATGAAATTTGGTGAAAAATCTATCGAAATAAAAGTAAGATGAACATTCCAGAGTTAGAATATACGAGATTCAAAAGTGTTCCGATTTGATTGGAGATCTTTCAACCTTTCCCTGTGATAAAATTCTATAGACCATAGATTCCGGTGACCTGGCCGGCCAACGGTTGGGTCCTTGGTTGGCTATCCAAGCATTGTCAAAATTTGCAGCCACAAAAATAGCGGCAATTCATCATTTGATTTTGTTTGCTTGAAGTTTTCTAAATACCTTCGAGGGGTGAGAGTGCTGTTATAAATGAACGGGATAATTCTACCCCTAAAAACAACTGCCCCACTGAGTTCAAACCTTCTTTGACTTCTCTGCTCAACAATAGAATAAGGGTTTTGTTGTGCCCAAGTATAAGAATTGTAGCTGTTGAAAATACTGGCACTGCTTACATATAAGTTCTTATGGTTACAATTTTTCAGCAACTACTGGCAAAAATCCATGCGGCGTTCAAAATCTCCTGATCTGAGTTGATGAAATATTCTGGTCCTGTATGGCTTGAATTTGTGCTTTTCCAAAATACGCCTTGTGTTACTCCGAAAAATAAGAATAGTGGGCCTTGAAAATGAAGATTTAGCAATGAAATTTGGTATCCTAGTAGAATTTTTCAATGTATACCTAATCTCAATCGGTTGAGAAATTTATGTCTTATAAAGGTGCTTCCATTTTAAATAGGTTACATTGTATAATTTTTACTTTAGCAATTTCCAGATTTGGATTTTTTTTTTACATATTCTAGCATCAATGGTGGCCTATTTAACTAGGAACCATTGAAGACGGAACAATACAATATTAAGGATAACCCACAAGAGCACACCCGGTATTTCTTAAGTTAGCCTTAAACCAATTAACCAACCATCCATGGTGGTGTAGCATATGGATAAAAACTATACTGATTTACATTACCCGGTATATAATAATGACCGATAATGCTTAAAATCGCCAAAAATACATGGATTGCTCGTAATACTATACAATAGGAACAATTGGGTCGAAAATCCATCAGAAAACAACTACTTTCCTGCCTAGTAGCACGACGAATGTTGAATTACATTCAATGAATTTCCGTGCAGAGTTCCTACAAAGCTTTCTCTGCAAATGCTAGTTGCATGGAAATGTTCATTGAAACATTTGGACCACCCATAGATCGATTTCTGGATTTTGGCCTCATCAGTATAGGGTAGGTCTCTGCAGATAACTAATATCTGCAACAAATGGTTCAATCGAAATGTCTTAGATGCGGTGACTCGGTATTGTAAAAGTTTGTTTGTAGAAAGTTTGCCAGGTAGCCCCGACCTCGAATTGGCCCACGCCTTCCAGCGGTGGGTAACTCCCGCCAACTGGCCGCGCAGAGTCCTCGTCAAATGCAGGTAGCCTAGAATTCCACATACTTGATGTGAAATACTAAAACTTTCATTTATTATAAAAGATTCTTCCTTTGGGAGGAAATCCCGAATTTATTTCAAAAGACTTGAAAAGAAAAATAATGTTTCCTTCCAGAGTCAAAAGATTGACAGACAACAAATGAATCGACTGAAATTATTATAGTTTTCGCGAAATCTATACATGTGCAGTGGTTTCAAATTGTTATAATGTTTTAGGTCTAGACGACCAGCACTTCTTCCGAATTCTTTATTACGAGCCGAAAAGAGCTGTATCGATGGCTGCTACAGTGCTAGTTGAATCGACCCTTGAAATAAATGCATTGTCATCGGGACGTTAGCCCGGTAATAGTCATGAAATGTTGCAATAGAGGATATCTGAGAGAACTCTGAACCGAAATTCCTTAGATGTATTTCGTCTTGGTATTAGCCAGGAAAGTAAATGTTCTCTGATAGATGTTCGATCCAATTATTACTATTGTATAGGATTATGGCAATGAACCGTACTGGTAGAAAATTACACCTTGTTTCTTTCATGACAAGCTCATTATGAACAATTGCAGATTCCTTTCACAGATTAATGTTTCAGTTTGAAAATCAACTTGTTCAGTATTCTGGAAAGCATTCAGGTGGAAATATAACATTTCTATTCTCCCATTTGTGGACATACGTTGTAGAAGTTTGTTCGGTCCTTCTTAGAGCATCGTGTACATTTTCATCCAAAATTATTCTCAAGGTTTCTTTTGAAAATAAATCGAACTGTACCACCACAAAGTACGTGTATTTTATAATAATTCACATTTCAAAGTCCACGAGGACCATTTATTTCCAAACACAATAAAATTATTCAGAAAATCTGTTTCATAAATTAGTTTTTCCGCCTCCAAGCTATCCGCCTTATCAAATCCAAATATGGAAGCCGTTTCTCAGGCCATGTCTTCTTCAGTTATTTTATTCAGTCTATTGCGGACTGTTTCAGTCATTAGATTTAAACTGATTGTTACAGTCACAGTGTTGGAACAACTTGAAAGTGACCGCGTAAATCACAATTATCTAATAGACCATCTGCAAATTTATTACACATGTGTGGTGCTCGGCTTTAACTAGTGGAATTCGTCGGAATCAGCTGGAAAATGTGGGGAAATGTCGAAAGGTGAGTTTAAAATCATCTAATGAAGAGGGGGTTGTAACACTTGGATTGAAGAAAAATTGAAAATATTTCTATAAAAAGGTCATACGATTCGTTTTCTGGACACAAAATGAATAATTGTTTTGAAAAAAAGCTGTCTAATTTAATATACAGTAAGTATCAAAAAGTTTGCAACATATGAAAAACTTGTTTATTATCCATTTGTCAGAAAATTTTATTTCTGATAAACATTTGATAAACTTTGCAGAAAACTTGCATTTGAATTATCCATATTTCAAATTTTCGAACAATTTACAAGGGAGAACAAAAAATTGTATTTTGGTCAAGTCTACACTACCCTGGCTGTGATTCCAAATTTGAATATTGTTTTCAATATTCAACAGCTTTTTTGAATAAACATTTTTGATGATGTCAAAAATAAGGGTTGTTTACACTTGATCAAACTCCTATTCGTTAATACTCTCCTCTTTATGGAAATATGTTTGGATATGTGAAATTTGGACATCTCATATGCAATTATTCCGCAATGTACCAATTTTTATGAAGAAAATTTTTCGACAAATCGATAATAAAAAAGTTCCTGAATGGTGCAAACTTCTGAAACTCACTGTATATGAACGCAACATCATTGTAGTGGTAGACTCTCATTTCGTTCACTTGCTACATCAAAACTGACAAAAAACTAGCTTAGTAAAAATATGTGCAAATTTTCTGTCGCTGTCTCCTGTACTATAAGTAATATTTTCGTTTTGGAAGTTAATGATTAATCGATCTTTTAGCGCAGTAATATATTTACGCTAAATTACATTTTAATTATGTGAGAAGTTGAATGTGTCAGTCTGGAAAAAATACAGACCGTTTATTTTACGAAAAAAATTAATTGGATAACTTATATTTCACACTTTCAGTTGCTTTATAAAATAAAACCTACCTTCCACCACCACCATAAAATTTAGCCAGTGTTACCTGTACTTTACATAATATAATATTCAACTAAATTATTTTTATCCAAAAAATCAGTTAATCAACTACTGTATGTGAACCTTCTTTTTCGAATTCAATATAAAAAAGGTTCCAGGCCAAACAATAACAAATGTTTTCAAAATGGGAATGTTCTGTACAAAGCATTCATGAGTTTGATCGAATGGTATCTCTCTTAATTTCTGGAATTTCCAGAATGCCACTAGTATGTCCATTAGGTTGAATTTCTAATGTCAATAATTATACAGTTTGAGTTGTACTGTCATCACGGCACATCATCGTGTTTATTGATGTGTATACTTTTGTTTCGCCGACTTTATATTTTTTGGCGAAGTTTTTCCTATTCTTTATCGAATTCGCAGGCAAAAATCCCCAAATTTGCAATATAAAATTATCAGGTCAATTTTTTCAATTTCTCGCTTCATGAGAAGCTTTCCCCAACTTCAAGAAATATTAAAAAAAATGCTGAATTGGTCCAGTCGTTTGCGAGTTTTGGGCTTAGCAACACATATAATAAGTTTTTTTTATTATATAGAAGGAAATCTGTCAGTTTCCATCCACAGCGACATACTGAAATAGAAATCTACGTTACCAAAATAAAATCAAGTCGCTGATGCCACGAAATCGTTTTCAATTGATTTTGAGAATGTGGCATTTTCACATTTTCTCCAAAGGGGTTGCAAAAAGTTCTATCGCTTCTGGAAAAGCTTGTTGAAAATATTCAAGCTACCGTTATACCGAAATACTCTATACCTATCTATGCATTGATGAAACTCTTGTTATATTTTCATTGACCCAGTGGTGATGTCAAAATTTTGATGAAATATCTGAAATTGAAGTGGTGGGATGATTTAACCCCTTAATTTTCAATTTTTATCCCACTTCAAGTTTTTTATTGACGGACGCATTTCTCCATAATTTTAACGCAAGCCATTTGAAAATGTCGTGGAACCATTAGTGTAGTTTTATTTTCATTGTTGACCTTCAATAAATTATTGGTTAAAATATATTACAACCAGGTGTACCTACTAATTTTCAACAATAGGCGAGGACATGAAATTTTCAAAATATTTTTAATGGATTTTACAGCTTATGTACACTCTAGTGACAATGGTCTTTTTTTGCTAAGTTGTTTGAAACATGAAAAAAAAAAAATTTAAAGTTCATAAATTCAAATGACTTCTTTTCAGCGCCATTGTGACGTACTACCCCGAGCAACCAATCCCACTGTTGACAGCGTCAATTAATTTAGCAACGTTGCAATACTTATGTTATGCCCACAAAACACAAATGCTGAAACCTCAAAGTAATAAAAGGCCATAGAGATGCCTTTTCCATCCTTTTCTTGAAGTCAACATAACTTTGTTTATTTACAAGCCTTATATATATGTTAAGTCCGTATTCAATCGGGTAGTTTCGTGTATGCCTGCTCATTTCATTCGGATCCAGTTGTCATTCTTCGTTGCTATTATGGTCTTTCTTACTCCAAATGTCAATAAACTGTCCATAACATTTCGACGACACCCGTCACGCCCCACGCCCACAAATTGTATAGAAAAGGATAGTTCAGCTATTTGTTTAACAAAAATAAATGACTAGCTTTCTCTCTCGAACATCATTTTTATGGACCACAATAATTCACAATATTAAAACTATTGAGTTCTTTGTTTATATTCAAACGTATTGTTTTATGACAGATCCAATGTTTTCACGGTGGTTTTCATACCTTTCAAATTCGCCATCGTCGTTTGACATTGGGAATAGTTTCTTCTGTCACTTCTCAATGGTTTTATTTTCTATGGTTTATAGTTGTGGAACCTTGGCAACGTTGCCATTAAACGTTAGAATCAACCCGATTACGCCTATTGGCTGCTTGGGCACGTACGTCACCAAGAGCGCCAATATTAGTAGCCTCAAAATTTGCTATTTTTCAGAACGAAATTAGACCAGCTGTAATTGAAATTTGACTCAAACAATATTTTCTGGGTGCATTTATATATGCATTATGTATTTTACAACACATTTGGAGCACAAATATTTTTTCGTGTCCTCGCCTATTGTATACATTATTTATACATTTTTTTTACACTGTTAAAGGAAAAAATCTACACATGGATTTCTTTACGTGTGTATAATGCCGTTGTATAACGAATGGCAGGTGTGAAAAGTTTGAGAAAAAATTGTGGAAATTTTAAAATTTGTTAGAAAATTCGGAAAATCTTAGAAACCGCTTTTCGAAACTACACAGTTTCAGTATTATTGCGGCTCTGCTCCGGCCAGTTGACGTTCGGCGGACAGCGGTTCCCAAAATTTCGACGGACACAATTTAAATTCTCCACAATTTTTTTTTTTAATTTTTCACACGTTCCTTCGTTATAAAATGGCATTATACACTTGTCCTTCAGGTGAGTGCAAGAGATTAGAATACACCCTGTATTTTTATTTATCCAACTTTTCATATACAAAACCTGTTTTTTGACAATCTAAGGAAAATAAAGAATTTTATATATTTCTTTCACTATACCTTGAAAATTATATCTAACTCTATACCAGTTTTTTTTTCACTTACAATCTCCCTAGTGCTTGAATCATTCATTCATGTACGAGATAAATTTCCAGCAATTAATTCAAGCACGCGGAGGATTCGGTAAGAAAATTTCACACCAAAATATATTAAATTAATGGTTAATTCTACTGACTTGTAGATTATTCTGAGAGAAAACAAGTTGTAACATGAGTGGGCCATGAATGGTTTTTGTTGATATAATGACAGTTACGCGTTGGTATTAGTGGCGGTGTTTGTATGTGAGAAAGGAAAATTCATTTTGCGACATTTTCAACCTAAAATTACATTGCACATCACGCAGAACTAAAATAGTTTTGACTGGTCCATGCGGATTGTCTATTGGGAAGTGATGTGGAAAGGAATTGTTGCAAATTTCAGCCGAGTATTCACGAAAAGATAAGTTGAATAGGATTGTTTCAAATATTAAGTTCATCAAGTCAAGCATAGATAGGTTTGATTGATATACATTTTTTATCGATGGACCTATTCATCGTTGAAATGCAAGTTCTTAAAATATTTTCAGACATATTCGAAATATTTAGTGAATATATAATTATGAAATATTATCTCCTTTCATATAAAAAATAACATTCCATTTGTACATAAAAGCAAAATGTTAACTATCACATGTCAAATATTTGACAGAAAAATTTCCACTTATTAATTTAGCCCAGGTACCCAGGAGGATAAAAATTTCCGGAAATTTTTTGGGTTGCCATGGCAACTAAATAAAAACCAATTTTTTGATTGGCTGAAAAAGTGAGGTGTGAAATTTTCACCAGAACATTCACGGTATGAGATAATTGAATTTTGAATGGCCGATTTCTAGTGAAAACATACGGAAGTTTTCTTAAGAAGCGACTTTTTTGAGATATTCCAAATGGAAATATTTCTCATTTCGAAGTGAATACATAAAATTATCACTCCCTTTTTCATATCCGTACAGTGACGATGTAGCACATGGCTAATCCATAATTCCACCAATCAAGCTCTTCAATAAGTTATGGGTTCCTCGTGTCACTTGCGGGTATATAATTCACTGCTAGCCACAAATAATTATACTATAAATAAGTAAGACATTCGCATGAGGAATCTGAATCAGAATTATTTAATTACTTTAAAGTGTTGCATAGCTCTCATGTGTTTCTATCGATATTTCAATTAATTTTCGACCCACATTCGATTATCTATGAACGAACAATGACTTGACAAGAGAAGCGATTCTACGAGGGAAAATCGGATGTTTAATGTAGTGACAACTGCACTTGTACAGATAATATGCCGTATTTATACAAAAGAGGATTTGCTTCCACTTGCACAAATAGAAACATTTACTTTATATTTTTTTGTACAACTGACATTAAAAATGACGTTTTTAATTCATTGACACATGAACTAAAAACTGACGTTTTCACAAAATTACTTTTAACACTAGTGTTAAAAGTACTTTTAACACTAGTGTTAAAAGTAAAATGACAGATGAGATGATGGATACTCAGTAGTATAGATCTCTCTAATAGAAACACTTCAATCAGATATTATAATCAGAACACCTACTCAAGAGGAATCGTTTATAAAAGTTCACACATGTATTTGATCGTTTGCGCAATTGATAATACTAATTCCTTTTGAAGTTACAAACGAAGTAGTATTTAGTCCAACTGTAGAATGTCCTTCATCACTGACAAATAATGACATTCATAAATAAAGTGCGTTGGGGTTTATTATATTTGAAGTATCTGTCAGTCAGCCTTGTAATCCAAAGATCGTGTGTTCGAATCCTTATGGATCTTATTTTTTTTTTGTTTTTTTCTTACTAGCAGTAACTGTTGAACAAAAAATTTTGTATGATACATTTGTTAAAAGTGATTTTATTTTGCTCGTGGGGTTGCTCCACTCGCTAACGCTCGTTTCGCAATATTCCCCACTCACAAAATAAAATGCCACTTTTAACACTTGTATCATAAATAACTATTTTCTACGTTCATGCAAAAAACAAAACTTTATTTGGTGGAAAAACTGTCTCTTTATTGCACTGAGTGCAATAAAGACTTTATTGCACTCATCTGTCAATCTACTATAGCGTTCTGTCATGACAGTCATAAACTTTCTATGAGATTGTATTACGTTTCAAATAGTTGCATGTTTCATCATATTCATTATATAATGGACTATGAAATTACTAGAAAATGCGATTTGTTAAAAATAAAATTATTTCCTTCGAATATCATCTGAATGACACAAAATGTTTTTGAATTACTTTTAGCAGATAGATTTAAACAAACAATGTCTTCCTTACAGTTTAGTGCCACCTAAATGAAACATTTTCTGGTAGAAAAAATATTGTATGAAACTCGTGCAAAAAGAGTATGGCCTCGTTGGACAATTTCACGTCGAGTGCAATAAACACCTACTTTTTGCACTTGTTGCATAAATAACTATTTTACTTTTTTGGAATTCATTAACATTTGCTTCTGAATAAAAGGATTTTCTTTTGAAAATATGCATCTAGTTCAGAGAAGCTTCTGCGTAGCTAATCGGCCGTCCATTTGTAATATATTCTTTCTAAATTCATGCAAAAAGCAAAACTTTATTGAACTATTATTAACAAATTTTAATATTTAGTGCAAAAAGAAGTTTTTTATTGCACTCATCTGTTATTCTACTTCAGAGTGCTATCATGAATAAACGTTCAAACCCACTACTTATTTTGCAGATATTCTGTGAGACTGGCAAAACGTTTTAAACATATTTTATATTATTTTGTATTAGCATCCAGAGTTAAACAAACAATGCCTTCCCGAGAATATAGATATTTTCTCGATTCATGGTTTTGAAATATTTCAAAAGTTTACAGTTGCACATTACAATGAATTCACGAAAGTATTCCCAAATATGAACATAACTTGGCTAGCTCACAGTAAACTTTTGAAATTATTTCAAAACCTTGTATCGAGAAAATATGGCTTAACTCCATAATCAAAACTGATCCGCTTTGTTCTAAACCGTCTACCTGTATAGAGTAAACTGTCGGCACTATGACCACTCCTCGTGAAGGCTATCACAGACACACTTGCACAGCACATAGCATGGGTACATAATGGAGTTCAGCCAGTTACGTCGGATATTCGTATTTTGATTGGCTGAATTCGTTATGTCTTTATGCGATACGCTAAGTGTATCTGTGATGGGCTTGGTACGCGCTCACGTCTACTATGATTTTGATTTGTATAATGCAACTGTGCATGGTTATAGAAACGTCAGTCAAAAATTAATTGCAACAATTACCGAATTGAAAGTTTAAAATTAGTATTATTAATGGAAACATAGATGATAGTGACCTTAATAAAACATGTTTTGCTTTTTGCATGAACGTAGAAAAAATGTTGTATGCAACTCATGCAAGAATACTCGAACATTAACGCGCTCGCTCCGCTCATGCGTTAAATTATCTCGATTGTTAATCGTCCATTAACGCACTTATAAAATCGTTAAATAATAACCCCTATCATTGAATGATTTTCTGTCAATCAATTCCTTCCTTTGCTCTCAGTAATTTAGTTCACAAGTGCTTTTTTTCAACTTTTTTCAGCAGTCTCGGAAAAATTTAAATGATGTGTCATTCTATTCGGAATAGAGTCAAGAGAAGTTCCGCTCGAAAAAATTACTGTAGTATAAACAATTCAGTAAAAAGAAAAAAGAGGTTTGTTGTTTTGCAAATATCTCAAAAACCACTTAAGCTTTTTAGATCTAAAGGAAGATTCAAAGAGGGGAGAAAAATTCCTAGAAAAAAAGTGTCCCAGCTCTCGGAACTGTAGGACCAATATTTATAATTTTCCCATAGGGTTGAAAGTTTGACCAAAAAGTGCAACTCTCGCTTTAAACATATGAAAATCAAGGAATGAAAAAAATCAGGTCCTTCCTGGAAAGATGAATAAACAATAACCAGCTGGCAAAAACTTTTTATCGCGATTTTCTAATTAGGTTATGCTATAGTTAATTAATAGTTTAATTACAAATCTTAGATTTTTTCCTTGTATGGAGCAATTCTTGAAAGGCTTCAAAATAGATCATCGTTGGGAAAATTGAAAAAGTAGTTGAAAAATAAAAAAAATTAAATTTCAATTATCATTTAAACAATGCATTTTGTTTAGAACAATATTTTAAACAGTAGCAAATGAACATTGTAAAACATAATTTTCTTTCAGCTTTCGATAATAAAAAAGCGGTTAATTAACAATAATTTTAAAAAATCGGTTTCAATGTTTAATTTAAGTCTTTAACTTTTCAACTACGTAAATTATTAATAAAAAACTGAAAAATTGATTTTGTTTAATTTTTTCAACAGGGATCTATTCTAAATCCTTCCAAGAATAGCTCCATGAAAGGAAAAAAATCTCAGATTTATAGGTAAACAATCATCACACGTGCAATGTTCACATTCGAGTAGAAAAAAATTGTTAATTACTAATTGAAAAATCGCGAAAAAAAATGTTTGCCAGTGGCTTATTTTGTTCATTCATCTATCCAGTAATGGTCTGAATTTTTTTATTCCCTAATTTTCATATTTAATGTGTTTAAATAAACTTTTTCTACATTCATGCAAAAAGTAGAGCTTTATTGAATTATATTCAGTGGAAAAAGAAGTTCTTTTTTGCACTAGTGCAATAAAGTTTTTATTGCACTCATCTGTCATTCTACTTCAACGTGCTGTCATCATGACAAACATAAACGTTCAAACCTACTACATATTCAGTAGATATTCTGTGAGATTGGCAATAAGTTTTAAACAGTTACATATTTTATTATTTTGTATTAATGTTAGCAGCCAGACTTCAAAAAATAATGTCTTCCCGAGAATAACTCCATAATCAAAACTGATCCGCTTTATTCTAAACCACCTACATGCATAAAGCAAACTGTCTGTACTATGACCACACCTCGTGATAACATACGCGCTCACGACTACTATTTTTTTTTTCGATTTTTATAATGCATCTGTAGTTACAGAAACGTCAGTCATTTTCCTACACCTAGTACCGCAACTTAATAGTTCATTTTTTGGTTTTGCATGAACGTAGAAAAAATGTTGTATGCAACTCGTGCAAAAATTGTTTATTGCACTCGACGTGTTCTCAAACTCGGCCTAACGGCCTCGTCGAACAATTTACCGTCTTGTGCAATAAACACTTACTTTTTGCACTTGTTGCATAAATAACTATTATTGTAATAGTGCCGTACTTTCAACCCTATGGAAAAATTATGAATATTGGTCCTACAGTTCCGAGAGTAGAATTTTTTTTAGGAAAAGCTTAATTGATTTTTGAGATATTTGCAAAAAACTAAACCCCCTTTTTTTCACTAAATTTTTTATAACTTTTGCCATTTTTTCGAGCAAAATTTAAATTTTTTCAAAAATCATCTAGACGCTATTCCGAATCGAATGATACCTCAATTATATTTTTCTGAGACTGCTGAAAAAGCTTGGAAAAAAAGTACTTTTGAACTAGACTAATTGTACAATATTTCGAATATTCATATTTACAATAAGAAAGCTACCGTACTAAGGAAAATTAAACTAGCGGGTTGATATAAACAGGAAATAGTAATTGTTGTTTATCGTTAAATAAATAAAAATTGAAAGTAAGATATCTTCATTTTTGAAAAGTACGGTCGACGAAAAAGTTGTAGCAAACTCGTGAATTAAAATGGCCATTAACAATCTCGAACATTAACGCTCGCGCGTTAAATTATCTCAATTGTTAATCGCCCTCATTAATATACTTGTTCGTTAAATAACTATTTCCGTCGACCGTTCATTTAGGATGTATTTTAACGCACTCAAAATCGTTGATTAATGACCCCTGTTAATGAATGATTTTCTATTAATCAACGATTTACTTATATGCAACCCAACGTACATTGCTCCAAAACATATTATACTTATTAGTGGCCTGTGGCGTAGGCAACCATATACTTACCAGCTACATTCATTTTGAAATCAAGTAGCTGTGTTAGTAACTATCTGTCATTATTTATTTCATTGTTGTATTTTCTTAAAATTCATTAAGTTTCAATGGTTGTACAATTTCTAATATCAATACTTATAATAATGAAACTGAAAATTGAAAGTAAGATATTTTTAGTTTTGAAAAGTACGGTCGACGGAAAAGTTGTATAAAAAAAATATTCAGAAAACATTCAATATACCAGTTGTCAGTAACGTTAGTCACGCAGCCAGCTGGTAAAGTATTCGTGTGAGAATTGAGGTGATTGCGATGTCGATGGTTCAAACCCAAACGAAACTTTTTTTTTTTAAGAAAATTACGGTCAACGGAAAAGTTTTGTAACGAACTCGTGAATTAAAATTGCGATTAACAATCTCGAACATTAACGTTAAATATCTCGATTGTTAATCGCCCTTAATAATACACTTGTTCGTTAAATAACCATTTGACGAAAGTGTTGTGGAGGGCGCGCGTGATTTCATTGAATTTTAATTTCCCATGGCAAATGTGGTGCAAGTACGCGCACGTAATGTTTACAAAGAGAGACGTACTGCTGGTGAGTGCGACTTCCAAACATCGGCTTTGTAGAAGAAACTTAACAAATAAATTTGCCCACGCACGCTGATATACAGGGTGTAATCTAACTTCTTGCACTCCCGCGTGAAGGACGGGTGTAGAATGCCATTTCATAACGAATGGTGGAATTTGTAGAAAGTTGTTGGAAAATTCGGAAAATCTTGGAAACCGCTGTTCGAAATTATACAGTTTCTTCTATCCTGCAGTTCCAGTATGATTGCGGCTCTGCTACGGTCAGCTGACGTTGGGCGGTTCCCAAAATTTCGATGAAATTCCCAACACAATTCAATCTTTCCACAATTTTTTTTCGAATTTTTCACACCTGCCATTCGTTATAAAATTGCATTGTAAACCCGTCCTTCACGGAAGTGCAAGAGGTTAGATTACACCCTGTATCCTTTCTATTATAATTTTAATGTGTGTCAAACTGAAATGCAAATATAAAGTAGTATTAAAGTAATTTCTTTGCTTTCATTCTGAACGCTTTTGACATTTGAATTGTAAAACAGCACTTTGATTTACTTGTAAGTTTGAAGTTTGTAAGTTTGATTTTTTTTGCGCATAATACGCTGTCAGTAGCTTGGAAAGGCCCAGTTTTGGAACACGTGTTTATGGAAAAAAGGTTATTTTGACTCCAGGAATGCACCATTGAAATATTTGGATTGAATTTTGTAACACCCTATATAACATATAGTATAGTTTGAATAATGTGAAATATTTTGTTTGCAGATGGCGACATACCTTTGGTATACTCATTTGTTTGGGATTGATGAGGCCAACAATATCACGTAAGTATATATATACAGAACGAGTCCCTGTAGTGTGTTACAAACATCATTAAAGATACCAAATTCAAATTAATGGTTATTTAACGAACAAGTGGATTAATAAAGCGGAGCGAGCGCGTTAATGTTTGAGATTGTTAATCGCCATTTTAATTCACGAGTTTGTTACAAAACTTTCAAAAATAGATATATCTTACTTTCAATGTTTATTTATTTAACGATACGATAAAAAACAATTCCTATTTCCCATTTGTATTAACTCAAAGATAGTTTAATTTTCCTTCGTGGTAGTTTTATTTTATTTTTTTAAATTGAAATTGAAAAAAAAAACAAAAAAAAACGGCCTGATGTGAGTTTGAACTATCGACCTCTGTATCACGTATCAGCTGTCTGCCCCTGCCCAACTTTACCATTACGCCACGAGACTCACGTAATTTTACATGACAACTACTGGGTATTGAAGATTCTCTGAAATTTTATTTGGAAATTGACAAATAAATAATGACAGATAGTACTAACCAATCTAAAATGTATTAGAACAATGTATATTGGGTTGCATATAAGCAAATCGTTGATTAATAGAAAATCATTCATTAACAGGGGTCATTAATCAACGATTTTGAGTGCGTTAAAAAACATCATAAATGAACGGTCGACGGAAAAAATTTATTTATTCGATTAAATTATTTACATTTTAAAAGCAAATAGGCATACAAATTACAGAGTATAAACAGAATAACACAAAATAAAATACTATATTTTTCCCGCCGAAAGGAAAGGGAAAAACAGGAGTCTCGCCCATACGGGGATTGGAGGGCGTTCTTGCCTGCCCTTCCGAAGAATTGGCGGGCGGGCGAACCAACCGTGGGACGGACCTCATATTCCAAGGGATGTTGGGGTCCGAGTTACAACTCGAAATTATTCATGAAAATAGACCGTATTGAGCAACTATTTTCCTGGCTAATACCACAACGGACATTGAACTACATCTGATAGATATTGTTGTCTGTTGTCAGATGTTTGCCTCATATGCTACTGACTTTAGTGTAAGTCGCTGCTTTATTTGTGAGGAAATATTAGTTATACACTCACTGACGAGTGACGAGAGGCAAGAAACTCGAAACAGTTGAAGCGCGTGTGCAGGTGTTCTTCCCCACCCAAATGAAGGATAAACTACTGTTTAATTACAATAAGCATTTGCAATTGGGTCTTTTTGGAAGAACGTTGACCAAATATCTGTCAGATGTAATTCAATGTCCGTCGTGGTATTAGCCAGGAAAGTAGTTGTTTTTTTGCCACATGTTTGCCTCATATTTTCCACATGGTGGAAATATTTGGAGAGAAGGGTACTTCGAGATTGTTAATTCACTATTTAATTTATTTGATACTCTCCAGTAGAAATTATTGAATACCAATGCTCAATACGGTCTATTTTCATAAATCAGTGAGTTACAACTAAAAATTGAGAAAAAAAATCATGTCCGTTCTACGCCTGTGTGGGTGCTATTATTATTTGTTATTATTTGCCGTGGTGCTCCGGAGCGACATACTCAATTTTGGAGGCGTATTAATTTTTCTGTAGGAAAACCCGGAAAACCGAACAGCACCACCTCAATGTTTTTATGAATCTTTTAACCAACGTCATTGAATGAACTCTTTCGAAAACAGTGCACTGCCATGTAGAGGGTTACCATCTTATGCAAGTGGCAAGTTGCCACCCCTCCCATTGCCGGAGCGTAAGCAACCCCTATTTGTTCGTCGTCATTAAAGTATCGTTCCTATAGCGCGAGCTACTTCCTGGGCGATTCGAATGATTTCCGGCTATTTTTTGCATTCAGGTACAAACGAAAGCAAATTTAGTTACCAGTAGCAACGAGTCAACGAGTTGTGCAATTGTTTAAACTGAAGGTCACATTGAAAAATATATTAAAAATAGGGTTGAAACCCATTGTAAATGGATACATTTTGGAAAATATATTCAAATTGAATTTTTGTTAATGTTTGTAAATTTAAGTGTCGTCAAATAATGATTGCTCAGCTTTTAAAACGGTATACTGTTATTTTACGTTTTAGGAATGACTTATACTGATTTTATTTATTTACATTGGTGTAAGGGGTCCCATACATTTACAATCTCAGTGGTCAATCTTAATCGCACAACTAAAATTGTGCAGTCAAGATGGAAGTGTATGGTCTAAAATTGACTATTTTACCGGACAATCGCAATTGAAATTGAGGCAACTCACCTGTAGGAACATTACTATGATACTGCAAGGCAGTGCATTTTTTTTTAATAGAGCTTATTTATTACCGTTCCAGTGATAAAAAAATTTGTGACTACATTGGTAAAAGTTCAGGGTCTATCACAAATTGTGTCCATGTTTTACCACACAAATCGATTTAACAGGATCCAAAATTGTATTTATTGAAACTTCAAACAATCATCAAATAATAACTTATGATTTAACGAATTTGCAGACATTGACAACTGCTAGCAATTTATTTTTATACTGACGTTTAATGGCGTCGCCACCTAGCGTAAAAATGTAAAATGTATTTTCTCGGCTATAGCCGTTCTCTCTGTAATGCCGGTAAAATTCAACTTTCTGGCAGTATAGGATGAAATCTTGTTTTTTTCAGAAATGAATATCTTCGAGGAAGACATAAGTGGACCGTGTGCTGATTTCAGAATAGGAGACGATGACCTACAAGCCTACGATTTCATTAGACAGTTCAGACTGGATCTATTGGAAACACAGTATCCAGGAGTCAGCAGAGTGAGGGGTACGAATAGATTGCAGACAGCCTACCGGTTGGATAAGGAGGCTGATTTAACGTTGCCTACAAGGTAGGAAAAAAATTTAAAAATATCAAGTCTGGGCATTATACTTTTAACCAAAATTATTTGGAAAGGTAGACTGAGTAGTTCGAACTATTCCAGAATAGTATATTCTCCAAAACCGTTAAAAGAATTACCATTAAGTGATTTCAAAATAATTTTCAATAATAGAACATTTTCTGGCGGGTTAATTCAAATCTCTCTCCCACTTATGGATAAAATAAATATCGATATATCCGTAGTATTTGGAGATAACAAAATCAAACCTGGTATTGTTGGATTCCTTATGATCATTCCTAACCGACCAAGTATTACTATACAGGGTGTCCCATTTGAAAATTGAAAGTTGAGATAATTTCCGGAAAAATTGAAAGTTGAATAATTCGTTCAAATATGTCAAAAAGTCCCGCCTGGTAAGCATATTCACTGTTGAAAATTTCAGAAATTCCTACACGGCTGGACCAATTTTGATGACATTTTTTTTGTTTGTTCAAGTGGATTCGAGAATGGTTCAGATGCACAACTCGGTCCACTACAAAATGTTTTTTTTATATTGTTTGCGGGGGAGGGACTAGGCCATAAGTGGGTAAAAGGCTGGACGAGACCGACCTGAGGCAGATAAACTTGGACTAGACTTGAGGCGAGTAAAAGTCTAAAGTAGACCGAACTGAGGAATGGTAAAAGGCTGGACTAGACCGAACTGAGGTGGGTAAAAGGCTGGACCAGACCGACCTAAGGCGGGTAAAAGGCTGGACTGGTTGAACCTGAGGCGAGTAAAAGAATGGATTAGATCTGAGGCGGGTAAAACGCTCGACTGGACCGACCTGAGGCGAGTAAAAGGCTGGACTAGACCAAACTAAGCCGGGTAAAAGGCTGGACCAGACCGACCTGAGGCGGGTAAAAGGCTGGACCAGACCGACCTGAGGCGAGTAAAAGACTGGACTAGACCTGAGGCGGGTAAAAGGCTGGACCAGACCGAACTGAGCCGGGTAAAAGGCTGGACCAGACCGACCTGGGTCGGGTAAAAGGCTGGACTAGACCTGAGGCGAGTAAGAGGCTGGACTATACCTAACTGAGCCGGGTAAAAGGCTGCACTAGACCGAACTGAGCCGGGTAAAAGGCTGGACCAGACCGACCTGAGGCGGGTAAAAGGCTGGACTAGACCTGAGAAGAGTAAGAGGCTAGACTGGACCAACCTAAGGCGAGTAAAAGACTGGATTAGACCTGAGGCGGGTAAAAGGCTGGACTGGACCGACCCGAGGCAGGTAAAAGGCTGGACTAGACTTGAGGCAGGTAAAAGGCTGACTAGACCTGGGGCGGGTAGAGGGCTGGACTATAATTGAGACGGATAAAGTCCGGTCACAATTTCATATTGAAGCATGCAGGATCACGAAGAGTACACACAAATCTATTCAACCAATGCTGTTACTAAGCGAAGCAACTTAGTGTACAGATTTTTTTTATATCATTACGATCAAGAAGGAGTAACTGTTAGTAATTTCTGACTATACAACGAAGAGACTAAAGATTTCTAATGGCTCCGAAGACCCCAATAGAGAGATACAAAAGTTCCTAATTCTTCTAGTTTTGTTGCATGCTTTGGGATAGGTCGCTATTGTTAAGACATATCCTATGCCCCTGCATGGCAAGCGGTTACCTAGCAACCAATACAGTTCCGAGAACGAGAAAGTAAGATATAAAGAACACTTATCACAACTGAAATATGAAAGAACGAAAAAATCAGCAGTCGCTCACCATGTCTCGCAAGAAAACCATGATAAAATTATAAATAATATGGTGAACCAATACCTAACAGTTTACTCTTGTCGAAATAATTTGTTGTTTGATATCACATTATGTCATTAGTATGTCCATTCGATTAAAGGCGTACCTAATTCTAATTAATAAATAAGGCAATATTATAAAATTAATTCTACACAATTAAGACGCAGGTGTCTAGCAGTAGTATGTAATGGGTATAAATAAGGACAACTCTGAATGTAGAATTACTTCAACCTTTGATCAATTGGTAGTTGAAAACGTGCCGAGGTGTTAAAAATAGCGGTTTGGTGTTGGGATTAAGGAAATGAGTTGTTATATGAAACATAATGTAACAATAAATTTCAAGAATTTTCGTTTCTGGAGCAAACAATTTTTTTTTTATTTTTATGAAATTTCACGAAATCACTTTCACCTTTGTTTGGTAGGCACTGGTTCGATTCTTTAGGCCACAACGTGTCTTTCCGGCGTCAGAATTTCAGCGCGGTTTGAGCAAGCTTTGGGTCTCCGATCAATTATTACCAAAAAAAAATTGAAAACTTTATAATTTAATATTTCCCAAATTATTTTTTTTCACAAAAATGTATTCTTTCATTTCGTTTTGTAATCTTTTATTTCCCACTTCATTTATAGCTCCAATTTAGGAAACACCCTACATGTTCATTACTACACCAAAGGTTCCAAACGGTTCAGTGCATGTATCGTTGTTTGTCTACATAGTTACTAGTCAAATATTTTTTATATTCAACATGCCTCGTGAACAACTCGCTATATTTGAATTTGAACGCCTCCATTATATTTGAAAGCAAAATAGACAACGTAGAAAAACCTATGTATATAACTCGGTAGAAAACGCATAAATAACTTCATTCGTTTATTATTGCGTTCCGCTTTGCATTGGACGTTCAAAAACACTCGAGTCGGAAATGCTTTATTTTTTCTATTGATAAAAAAACAAACAAACACAACAAGTAAATAGTATGGATAAAATGTAGATTTAACAAAAAACATTAAAATTTGGCTCCAGTAACTTACCCCATATAAAAAAAGAGAAAAAAATGAACGCCCAACGTGGGGCTCGAACCCACGACCCTGAGATTAAGAGTCTCATGCTCTACCGACTGAGCTAGCCGGGCTTGTGTTAAATATTGACTTTACGCTCAATCATATACGTATCTAATTTCAAAATGGTCACATCTTTCGTTAAAAGCAATTATATACCATCTTTAACAAGTACGTATATAAATGATTCATCTCTTTATAAGGGAAAATTATATTCGTAAATGATCAAATCGCATGAATCCATGTTCAAAAACATTGCTAAAGATGAATTAAATGTAAAATTTAAGTTTCTTTTTTTTTTTATTTCAGAAATATATTTCCACTAGGATTACCGGATCAATTTTCGTTCATTTCCACGTTCAGAACAAGAAGATTACCCAAAACCACTTGGCATATTATCAGGGTAACAGATCTGGAATTGAAACCTCAGTTTTCGATTTCTTTGAATCCAAGAAACGAAACAATTGATTTCTCTATCACGAATTACGAAGGAAGGCTGCAAACGATTCAGTTCGATAATCCTCAGGAAAGTACCTATTTATCTACCTCACTCACCCACTAACCCGATAATCATTTTTTCTACTAGCGTGCGGAAAAATCCACTTTTCCGCACGATTTTTCGTTTTGAAAGTTGTACTTTTCCGTACGATTTTTGTATTGTTGAAAATAAGGATCTATGTAACTATTCTGTCTTCTTAGTTATTTTGTAGCATTATTATAAAAACTTGTTTATTAAAAACCTTGTTTTTTCATAAATAAGATGGACAAAAACACTCGTAGGAAAAATATTGTACCTAACTCTTACGGAAAATGTCTTTTCCGCCCTCAACGGCTTGCCCGAACTCAGCTCCGCATCGCTCGTGCAACTGCTGTCGCCTGCGGAAAAGTACTACTTTCCGTTAGGTAAATAACTAAAACTTGTACTGAATAACTTTTGGGTTCTGAAGTTTTCATAATAACTTTAGGTTAGGTAGGTATATAAAATATTCTTTCGCGTTATTTCATTGATTTCCTTCAAAAGTATAAGCGATTAAATTGTCAGTAGTTTGGAATAATTTTAATGTGTTGGAAGGTGGGTAGATCAAATACATTATTTCTAAAAATAATCTGATTATGAATAAACATATTATTTGTACAAGCCAATTCCGGTTCTAGTATTGGCTTTACGATATTTACTATCAAGGTCCTGTGGCGCAACGGATAACGCGTCTGACTACGGATCAGAAGATTCCAGGTTCGAATCCTGGCAGGATCGCTACTTTTTTTATATATTTTTTTTGTTCCCGGAAGTCAGAGAACTTCAAGAAAACTTATGGAAAGAAGACTGAAATATAAATTTTTCCAATGCCCCGTTTGAAAATTGACTTTTTCTCCCTAGTTTTAGTTTTCCCCCCCAGGGATGAAAAGTTCGAGAAATACCAACTCTCTGAATTTGATTTTTGTAAAATTTCGTCTTCACATTCGTCTCGAGCATTAGACCGCTTGGCCATTACAGATTTACGATTGAAAACGTTTACATGAATAATTTAAGTACGCTAATCAAAATAGTCAAATCCTATATCATGCCCCTTCAATAATTTTTCAGAGAATAACCTGGCCCCCAAAACTTTATTCATTATTTTTCATTATTTTTCATTAAAAGTAGTTATTCATTAGGTGTACAAAAAATAACTAGTTGTTTCCCCCTCGGTATCAGTGTATGAAGTCTGCCTTGCAGTGTACCGCACTTTGTGCTTGTGGTGTTTTTCCTTCAATTAAACATTTCAGCAAAATTCATTATAACTTGAATATAAATACAGTTATTATGAACAAAATGTATATATATTTTTTTACAAAGATTTATTATGTATTGCCACTACTAAACTATGTATCATTTAAGATCAGTTGACATTTAACAACAGGCAGCACCTATCAAACTCTCTGAAGCCGCCATTTTGGATGTCCGCCATTACTGCAAAAGGCAAAATCTGGGATGGCCTCATATCCAATTTTAAACCTTTATATATGTAGTATATGTGGTCCAAATTGTATATGATTCTATCATAAAATGCACAATTCTTTCACCTGTCTGCAGGACTACGTCCACACCGGAATATAAAAAATATTTAATTCATCTCGTAGGAGTTATAACATATCATAAATAATTTTTTTTAGGTGTTTGATAAAAACTGGCACAAAATTCACTTTGGCGTATCCAGGGAAAGAGTGATGCTCTACGTAGATTGCAAAAAATCATCAGAAGAAATGCTGGAACCAAGGGGCCCTATTGACATTAACGGCCAAATTTCTGTTTCAAAATTAGGTAGTTCTAGTGAAACCGTACCGGTAAGTTTAAATCAATTGTTTTTAGCACACACTGTATATATTTTCAGTCATATGCATTTAGTAGTGAAAACGGTTCTATAAGATTGAATTTAGCATGAGCCCCAAGAATACATATAATCGGGTCAATTCTGTTTCTCATTAGCAAGATTGTTACCATCTCGGTTACCATAGCAAGACAATTTTCACAGCAAAATATATCTCAATTTTGTAGAAGGCTTGATATCTACATTGCTTTATTGGCAGGAGATGATGCCACATTGTGGCAGCAACATCTCCCACCGATATTTTTTCAAGCCTTCTACAAAATTGCTGTGAAAATTGTCTTGCTATGGTAACAATCTTGCTAATGAGAAACAGAATTGACCCGAATATACTATTTATTACCAAGCCCATTTGTGGCAATGAAAATCATTAAGGTAAGAAACTTTGACCAGATACAATATACAGTCACGACATAATCGAATGATGGAAATGGAAAAACTTCTTCCTCAGTCTATATACAGGGCGACCAAGAGTAGAAACGCCAAATGTTCAGCATCGGTTCCTTAAGTTATTATTAGCTATTTGTTTTACAAGGGAGGAAAGTGCCACATTTTCTCCCACAGAATGTAGTTTATTGCCCAACGCGAAAAAAAAATAAGTTTTTCATTCATTCGGAGTACATTGAAAGATGCTCCTTATTACCGCAAATAAGCATGCCAAGTATCAGACTTAGCCAACATATTTTTGAGTAATGATTGAAAAACTGATTTTTTATGAAAATTTTTACACCCTATACTTATCTCGAAAACGAAGAAAGTTCGGACACATGCTTGTATAAAGAAAAAATCTAATTTTCACCTAAACAACCCCGATGTTGAACTTTTGGCGGTTTAACCCTGGGTCACCCTGTAACTCCAAGTGGTTCACTTCCAACAATATTAAAATATCCATAGCTAAATTGGATCTATTGTGTTTAAAAATCTGTCAGAACAGAGAAATAAGTATATTTGGAAAGTCTATGATAATATAAAATCATATATTATTAGTCCAATGAAATTTACTGATATGTTTGAAAATACCCACATATTTTATACAAATAAAGAAGGCTGAATGGGAAAAATTGCGATTTACGGGTTTTGAGGAAGGCAGAATTGTTGAAAACTGTGAAAAATTACTTTTTTATGGGTTTTTGAGAAATCAGACCAAGGAAGCTGCCAATTTGGAGGTTATGATACTGTCAATATGCTGGCCAGCCAAAATATCCGGGCTGTCGCTAGACGCTTGTCGAACCATTGACATTATTTGAGGTTAAAATGTATCATATCTATAAATTAATAAAACAAACAAAACCATCAATCAATTTCACAACGATTACAAAAATCATAACAATATACTGTGTGTATCACTTCTCATATGACAACATCCACATTTACTTATAGTGTTTGCCTTAGAATTACGATTTTTTCAGAATCTATAAATACACACAAATTGTACAAAATGACATCAAAGCGATCATTTTATACACTGCACGCCAGCAGCGATGGAACGACAAACCCTCTGTTGGGTCTTGATCGGAAAATGTCGATGCTATAGAACAAAGATGAGGACCAACATCTTAGCAAATTTAAGTCCGAACAACTTCAGGCCAGGAACGTAAAAGTGTAACCGCTGGGGTTTTTGCCGATCGATTCCTAAATTTATTATTTCATATTAAAAATGTCTGAAAACAGTACAAATATATTTTAATGTTTAGTCAACAATAAAAATACAAGATCTCTTTTATCAGATAAATTTATTTTTTCATCAAAATATATATCGGCCGTAGGTCTCGCTGATGGAAAAATTATGGATTGAAATAAATGTGATTTTTGGCAGGATAAATCAGTGACAATTAATATAGGTACTGCCAAACAATAATAATACGCCCCATTGATTCACTTATATGAAGTACCAGATGAAATAGAATTGATATAATGTTTTTTGTCAATCATACTAAAACACCACTATGAATATTTTGTACAGCACTTTTTCCTAATACATTATTATTTTTTGTTTTCAATAGCTAACGATTCCGGTGAGTATTTTTTTCATCAATAATAGTAGTATAGTAGGTACTAACATGATTTCCATCCACTAATACAGTGAAAACATCTAGCAGATATCTATAATATTTTTGGTTATGAAGTAAAGAGGTACTTGTCCCAACCATGGAGTTATAAATTATTTATACGTCCATGACCAGAACCATCTTCAATCGAATTCGTTTTAATGTTGTTATTATTACGATGAATTAACAATCATTAATTTAGTTTTGTTAGCAATTCAACAAATAATCTCATATTTTGTTTTAGTTATATTTCTTCAAATCAGAACTCAAATCTTCCCCACGTTTGTTTTTCAGATTGATTTACAATGGATGGTAATAAGTTGTGATCCCACTAGACCAGAGAGAGAAACTTGCCCCGAACTTCCACCGGTAAGCACGTTATTATTTTTTTTTTTTTTTTGGAAAAAGAACACAAAGTCGTCTCCACGAAATTTAATAGAGGAAAGGATATAAATCCAATCTCAAACAACAAGACATGTTTCGAACATATATATGTTCATCTTCAGTTGGGTACAATTAGTAATATAGAAAAGCTGAAAATGTTATAAGGTTAACAACATGTGGATAATTCATCATATTTTATACTTACAAAGTGTGGAGAGAAAAAATACAAAAATAGTAGGAACTAATATTATTAATTACCTATCTAATTTTTTTTGGTAATTTGGCATCGATTGCTCTGATCATTAGCCACGTGTTCTGGGTAGGCAGTGTTACTAACTCCTCACGCCACTTTAGAAGCCACACTGTTAATTTTTAACGCAACAGTGAATAGTGAAGGATTATTTTCAGCCGGCTACGAAATCCAATCATTCAGACTTCCACATCTGAAATGAAAAAAACTTCGCACCAGCTGTAAATCGAACCTGAGACCTTTCGGTCACCGCTCGCAAACACTACGCTAATCCCGCTGTACACTACCTATCTAATAATTATCCATAATGTATTCATCATATCAGGAAGAACATTCGTACCAGAAAGATATTCAAAGAAATCAACATTTAGTGGAACTACATTTTGGTTATAAAATATTTTTTTCTTTTTTTCATTAACGAAGGTGATCTTCGTATTAAGGATGTTCGAGGAAAACTAATTTTTTGACAATTGGCTGATGAAAATTGTTTATAAATTTATTCATTTATAAACCATTAACGAGCCTAAATTATCGATAAAAAAAATGTTCAAACGGAAGAGATTACCAGGAAAAAACAAATAAAATAGAGGGAATTCAAAGGAGAGGGAAAAGGTGAAAAGTTGGCCAAATCGTCATCTTTGGATATTAGGTTTTCTAGCCCCTGAAGAAACTCCTTGCAATATTTGGAAACTTGAGATTGAACCATTATACAAGGTTTATTTTCAATGGCTGTGGTGTCAAATATAAGAGGTTCATAAATGTATCTGGAAGTCAAAAGGTTAGTTTTCTTTGCAATGAAGCAGAGATGGTTTTAGTCACACCAATGTTTGCCTACTTCAAATCAACTCCCATTTTTGATTCCAGTATCTCAAAGTTAGAATCCTTCCACATCAGTGTCGTATCATCAGCAAACATTGTGAATTGTCCCTGTATATTAATACTGGCTCATTTATATACAGTGTGGTCCACTAAGTGTGCAACAAATGGGAAACTTGTTTATTATTGATTTCTCAGAAAATTTTATTCCTGACAAAAGTTGGTGCATGTTCCAAAACTATACCAAGTGTACCTGAAATGGCTTTATGACAAACACCATACAGGATAGGCCAAAAAATATAAACTTCGTTCAAGAGTAAAGTACCCTTATTTCAAAAAATATGGAAATATGTTAAGGAAGAAAGTTGCTTAGAATTAAAAGTTATGTTCAGAAACGAAGTCATGGCCTGCTATTCAATTTTTTTTTTTTCGTTTGGATAATATTGAATTACCCCCGTATGATACATATTTTTACTATTTTGATTTAATATGTATGTGAAGTAGCCACAATCAAATCAGTTTGGAGTATTTTTTATCAAATTAAAGTGTGTTTGTAAAATTTACTTGGATTTGTATTTTTTTAGGTGACCGGCAACTTCATGTTTGTTGCAACGATATTTAACAGAACTCTAGAATAAAACAAATACTCTTTTTAACGAGGCAAATACTTTACTAAGTAAACTATCAATAAAAGTATAAAATTTCTGTTCTTTTGACAACAATGCCTCAACTAAAACAGATATTAAACAACACTCCAAAATCTATCGCGGATAGCCATGAACAAAAAACATACATACGCCCGAAAACAATACTGTAGTTTGATAGTGTGGCGTCTTGAAACTTGCCTGTCAAACGTTTTCATATTTGTCCTTAATTAAAAATGCCTCGCCCAGTAGTATTAACGTTAACTGAAAAGGCAGAATTAGTTTTAATCTGTGGTGATGGTTATAAACAAACATATTAAATCAAAATAGTAAAAATATGTATCATACGGGGGTAATTCAATATTTTCCAAACGAAAAAAAAAATTCGAATACCAGGCCATGACTTCGTATCTGAACATAACTTTTAATTCTAAGCAACTTTTCTCTCCAACATATTTCTATGTTTTTTGAAATAAGGGTGTTTTACTCTTGAACGAACTTCATATTTTTTGGCCTATCCTGTATGGTGTTTGTCATAAAGTCATTTCAGGTACATTCGGTATAGTTTTGGAACATGCACCAACTTTTGTCAAGAATAAAATTTTCTGAGAAATCGATAATAAACAAGTTTCCCATTTGTTACACACTCAGTGGACCACACTGTATACAATAGGAATAGTACTAGCCCAAGAACTGAACCTTGTGGAACGCCGCTCCTGATATTATCTCTCCTTAATTTTCACAAGTTGGTTCCTGTCAGAGAGATATGACTCGGACCAATTTTAGTTTACATCTCTGAATCCATAACGTTCTAGCTTTTGCAGCAGTACCCCGTGATTGACGTAGTCAGAGTCTTTCGACAAATCATTCATCATTCATTCATCCCTAGATATATATTTTACAAAAAATTGAAAATAGCGTCATTTGTGCTTTTGCCAGTCTGGAATCCAAATTGGGAATTATTCAAAATGTTGTGGTCCTGCAAAAACCGCAGCATACTTTTTTGTACGTGATTGGAAGGAAGTGATGTGGGCAATATCAACGAGAATAGGAAAGTTAAACGGTTCTTACGTTCTTGCATCTGAAACTTGTGCTCTTGATATAATAAATGCAGAGTTTGTTAGAGAAATATAACCAGGCGAATTAGTTACCATCAGTTCGGATGAGGATTTTTTAGTGTCTGCGAGTTTTTCAATTTGTTTATTTGATCAGCCCTGAGGCTGTGCCGCATATAAGCAAACTGCACCACGTTTCAGTCACTGGCAGATATTCTAGCTCTTTGATTGATTGTGATTTTTCGGATGTAGAGACCATAACAAAGTGAGGAACACAAAATTAAACATATAGGAATTCTTGCAATGATCGATTTTGGTGCCAAAAGTTTTCAAAAATAGGTTTCTAGTAGTGCGCCTCAACCAAATCGTCTTCCGCTTAGTCAGATGATCATTAATCACTTTCTCAACAAAAGTATCATCACGGAAGATATGGGAATCGTCGAAAAAGTCGATATACATTTTCCCGTCAAACTAGAGAGGGCCCTGTCCGATTTAAAAGTCTTTGGAATTTGGGGTATTCGAGGAAGGAATGTACTTTCACCTCCCCAAATGGAAGACGTATGATCGCGTCTCAAAACCCATTGCTCTCCAACTATTGGCGATGTGAAACACTACAAAGAAATCGTTTTAATTGAGCTTTAGATATGAGAGAGCTTCAGGCGCGTAAAGGCTGGGTAGTGAGCACTCACTCCATATCACACGGTCAGATTTTATTCTGCTGATCGCCAATTAACAGGATGGGGATCAGCTCAGAGAGCGGGTGCGGCGGAAGGGGAGGGGGGGCGTCTGAGCATTTATAATATGCTGGGGAGCTCTTTCTACCGGGCCTCATCCATGGTGGAGCTTCAGAGCTTCATGCATCCAATGTCAGAAGCCAAGCTCTCATGGTTGAGGTGTTGTTCATTTTCTGTGAATATGTGTTTTTAAACCCCAATATTTTATTTCAGCCAAGAGTGAGGCCTGTTGCACCTCTCACAAGACCATCAGTGAGGGCGCCAGAAGAATTATGTAACGTTACTTGTCCCCGAGGACTACCAGGATTCAATGGAACTGATGTGAGTTAAACTTACACAATTCAGAAAATTGTTAATAACGTTTTCTTTTACATTCATGATGGGGTTTTTAGGATATCACCACTCTACTTTGGAAAGAGAGAAAACATGTATCGTATAGCAAGTAAAACAATTGTTATTTTAAAATTAGAAAAACACCATTTTCAAAACCGCTTTGATATATTATTCAAACCAATTAAATGTCTATATAGTTTTGTTTGAATGAACTGAACCCCAATTATTGAATCATTTCATCATAATCCAGTAACGACAGACAAACTCGAGCAAAAAGTGAAGAATGAAATGTAGCACTCTGAAACTCGGCACATGACATGTCGACATCATGTTTTATTAGAAAAAAAATTGTTTACCAAAGAATCAGTGGTAGAACCTAAAAAAATTTTCATTTGAAAAAATATATTTTTTTTTTTGTTGTTTTTTCAGAAAATATAAGATTTATCAAAAAACGATTTCGATGGGTTGAGAGATAATTCAATTCTCCACAAGAATGATTTTCAGTAATACCTTATGAAATACGCTCGTTTTCTCAGAAAACGTGGTTTAACGCCGACGTCACATTTCATTGCGCTAATCCACCACTGCAAGTTCAGGCAGGGTCGAAAATTAGATTTGTCGTAACTTTGCTAAAAATTATAGTAGAAGGAAAAGAAAAAGTGCATATCGTTACTGGAGATTTCTACTTCCTCGTGCAAATATAACATGTGAGTATCTGATTACCTAAAATGTGTTTTGTCCCACTTCACATAACCTTCTACGATATTTCCGGAGGATCCGAAAGTCATGGATATTTTAGTTGATATGAAATAATTATACTGGAGCAGGAATCAGTACCCTCTTTGGACCATATGCAACGATTTAAGACTAGTGAGACAAGTCTCACTTATACATGCCAAAGAAAAAACTGGGTTTCACTCCTGCCTCAGTTTTCAACTCACCCATAATCCCAGCAATTTCTTCAGTAAATGTTGAAAAAAATCGCTCATACACATTCTACATAAAATATAAAGTATGTGATTTCAAGCTTGAGGTTTGCACTTCACAATAGTGTTATTAAATATATATATGCAGAATATGAATGAGCGATTATTTTCAACATTTAGTGAAGAAAATGCCGATTTTATGGGTAAGTTGAAAATTGAGGCAGGAGTAAAACAAAGTTTTTTTTTGGCATGTATAAGTGGGACCTGTCACACTACTTTAAAATTGTTGCATATAGTCCAAAGAGGGTATGAGTTGCTGCTTCAGTATAATAATTCCATATTTGCTTAATTATTCATGATTTTCGGATCATCCACAAACATCTCCGTGAAGAGCGACAATACAAATTTTAGGTACTCAAATACTCGCATATTATATGTGCATGAGAAGTCTTCAGAAACGATATGAACTTTTCCTTTTCCTTCTCCGATCATTTTTAGCAGAGTTATAACCAATCAAATATTCGGCTCCGCCAGTATTTTCAGCGGCGGGTAAGAGTGAACCTGAAACTTGATGTTGGCGTTCAATCACGTTTTCTGAGTTTTTTTTCCGATAAATCATATACTTTCCAAGATTACAACAAATATCTATTTATATATTTTTAAACGAAAAAAAAAAAAAAGTTCCATCCCTGCAATATTTTTTTCGTGTTTATCATGGTTCTACATATAGCATACCAAGTTCGGTGGTGCTACAATCGATTTTTGTCCCAAAACCCAATCGTACTGGATTATCATTATTCCTGAAACCTACAAATATCATTTTTTAGATTTTTTTTAATTATGAGTCATTTGAATATTCAAAGTAGGTCTGAATGGGCCGCGGCCGTTGGGTTTTGCTTTGGGTTCATTTTTCACGACTTTTTCCAGTTCCTTGTTTAAATAATTTTTGGTAGATACCTTTTCTATTTTCAGACTTTTGTCCAAATGCAATTTTTCAATTTGACTCATGGTATGTTATTATATTTAATGGTATGTTATGGTATGCTTATTGGTCCCGGTGAAATTGGCTGAAACTATAGTATGTTATTCTTTTTGTTATCCTGATCAAAAATCAGCATGAGCCTAATAAACTTGATTGAAAAAACTTCAATGTTGACAACAGGGTGTTGACTGAATTCTTGACAATAGCTTCTTCAACATGTTGTAAATAATTTTCATTTTCGTTTAGCAAACAGAAAAAATAAACTGTATATCTGGGCTGATGCACAATGAACAAAAAATAATGAGAGTTACTAGTAGTTTATTCATAATATCCCAAGAAACAGTATTATGGAAGGGAAACAAAAAATAATACGAATAACAATAAGTTAGCAATAATAATAAAAATAATAATAATAATAATAATAATAATAATAATAATAATAATAATTTATTAATCTACAGAAAAAATAATATACAATTACTTACCATCAACTTAAAAAAAAGTTATTCATTTTGATGGAATTCCAAATATTTAGGCGGAGAAATATGATAAATTGTTGAGAAATACCTAAAGCCATTTCAGAATAATTAACAAAGATATTATTTTTTTATTCTATTCTTAAATTTTTAATTTGTTTTTAATTCTTTTGGAGTGAATAGTAGATATATTTACATCATAGCAGATTTTTCCAAAATTACTCTTGAAATTGCTGAGACTTAATAAACAATTTTTGTCTTATTCCATGATCATGTGTTTTTGATTGCAATAAAATTTAAATCTGAACTTTATGTTTGCTTTCAATAAAGTGAATAAATGAACAAATTTTTACTTTATGAATGGAATTCAAATTTAGTAAACTATTAGGTTTATACAAGTTAAGTTTGCTGTTGGTTTTGAAAATGATAAGTTGTATATACATTTCAAAGATTTATTCTGCAGTTTTTTTTATAGAGGTTTCAAAATTGCATTATTAGCGGAATGATTTTGAAGGTTTAACTCAAACTAAACGATTCATTCTTAGGCACAGACACACGACAAAAGTGTTTTCTGTCGTACGTAATAGTAAATACTTAATACCAGTTATAACGGTTATAGCTTGCTTGATAATGGTTTGATGAGCCAAAATCGGTCGTAACGAATAAAACGCATAGTGGAAATCATACAAAAGTTATATTCAATATGAATTTCCACAAAATAAACAGATCATCAATCGGAAGTGTGTTACTATTATGTGCTTTTTAGACGCCATATTTTTTTTTGGAAATTTTGACCTCCTAAATTCGAGTCCGTATGTTTACGTAATGCCCATCCCTCTTCAAAAGGATAGATTTTTTAAACCGAAATGACAAAATTGAAACTGGTAACATTTTTTTCTGATCACCCAACAGTTCGTATTTATATATTCTGAAGTGACAAAATTCTTTTTTTTGGCAAAAGTTCATTTTATAGAACAAATAATATTATTTTTTCTATGCTGTGGGTTGATATCCTTCAAATAAAATTATAAGAGAGGTTAATTCAAATATTTTGACAGAGGAGTTCATTGTTTTGAAAAAAGTATATCATTTCCAAAAAAAGGCGATTTTAATAATTTGCAGAATTTTTTCACGTAGGGACTCAGTTTCGACAAAGTTGGTACGTAAGTAGCACCATATTTCCATCAAAGTTGGTGATATTCACTGTGAATTTTCCTTTCAAGACTTTCATCTTTCAATATTTCGAAAACCTATATTTCATTTCAGACACATCACCATGTGAAATTGTATTCTGTTTTCATTAGGGTTATCCTGGATTACCAGGAGAAGCAGGTCTACCAGGGCAACCAGGACGACTTGGGTCCACAGGCCCGCGGGGTGAAAGAGGCCAGCCTGGTACCCCAGGCTTTCCAGTATGTGGAAAAAAACAACCCAGATTCTTAAAGCACTAATCTAGCCATGTATCTCTGTTACTGGGTGTGTCCATTCATACAAAATGTGGTGTTTTTTTTTTTATTTATCATTGAAACAATATTGCAGACAATATTTCATATACGAAAATATTTCCTAATGCCGGGTCCACATTGAACCAACAACATACAACAAAACAAAAACACACGACAATGATCAACTTTTTGAAAACAAAAAAAATAAATTGGCTCTACATTGCCAATAGACAAAATATCAACAAAACTTGAGTTTTGCTTTTGTTTCGTGTCTTCCACACCCAGAATTAGTTTTCTGAATTAGAAACTGACAAACGGTGAAAACATGTGGCTTTTTCATGCTGAAATTAAAAAAAAAAGATTTTCTTATATCTGCTGGTTTTGTATTTATTCAAAGCCGATTCATATATAGACAATATTGGATTACAGAAAATGATACATTCTAGTTTCAAGACTTTTTTTCAAATATCCAGCAAGAACTTGAAGATTTAACAAAGCTAGCTGGTCGGCCTTGCGATAAATAAAATCAATATCAATTGTCTGACACTATACATAACACCTTGAAGTCCGCAAAATGTTGATAGTCGTTTTTCTCTTTCTTATTTTTTTTTCCAGAAATGGCATCAAAACAGAAACCCTTTCATGTTTAACGACTCGCAGCGGGAATACGAAAATTTTATCTGGGTTTATTGATGACTTGAAACTTCATGACCGTGTTGCCTAAATGTTTAGAAATACATCTGCTTTTGTATCATTCAAATCAAGCGAATAGTGTTGAAGTTACGACAATTTTTGTTTTCGTCCTATTTAAACATTGTGCGCGAGAGCGCCATGCTCGTGTGACGTCATTGTACAACGCAAGGTTCTCACCTTACACTCATTCATTATTGCTTTGCTATCGGATGTTCCCTATGTTCGGCCACAATAACGTTTGAGTGTCAAGTTTTTATGTGAATACAATACTGTTATAAATATAATATTAGATATGGATGACGGTTTTGAAAAGAGACAATCTTGACTGAAATAGACGGGTTTGCCCGCTGTTTTCCAATAACTTCGATTTCTTGACCGGCGAGATAGGAGCAGTAAAAATGCAAAAGTGACTTTTTATCATAAATCTTTTGATCCCTATAAGTTCATATTTCTCATTACTAGTATTTTTTAAATACGTCATATTGCTACTATGAACTTGACATTAAGTTCCTGAAAAGAAAAAATAATTCTAACAGAGTGGGACTTCAAAAACAATACTGTGTTATTGTACCTACACAGTTTTGATCATGACCTACATTCTTTATTTTTTCAATATGTGATGTACCAAAAAACTAACATAGTAGACCCACCGTTGTAAAGTGACGTCACAGCGGCGATGACCCGCGTTATTGTACGCCTAGCAAAACAATTGCATGTCTCTGAAACTATAACACTATCAAGGTATCAAGGTATTTTTTAATTTTTAATATGGTGTTTTTGTATTGTGAGGTAAAAATCAAAAGTTGGTGATTCATTGACAGAACAAGTTTTCTTGATGAAATATTTCAGATTTGAGGCTAATTTGTTAAAAAACATCGAGTTGATGTTTTGTTTCTGGTTTGTTGATTTTATGGATGGATGATTACTATGGGGTTGTTGTTTTTTTTAAATGATCATTATCACTACTGCCGTTGAGTGTAGACTATATTTTGATCAACTTTGCGTTACTCAAAGTACCTACTCCAAAAAAATTATCAAAAATCGAGCAGTATGGAATAACGCATAATAGAGATACTGGCGTTCAAACAAACAAAGTTCACCACTTTTTTTAATATTAACATATAATTTCATCGATGTCACCCTGAAATGTATAACAAATACTTCTAATTTAGCACAAGCACCAGAATTCAGGACAGCACTTAATGAGTCGAGCAAGGATCAAATGACTAATTGTTATGTGCACTAACTAATAACTGATTAACTTTTTAACAGGGATTCCCAGGACCAAGAGGTCCTATAGGTCTGATAGGTGAACCGGGACTGCTTGGTCCACGTGGTATAAAGGGAGAAAAAGGCACTAATGGTGAACCAGTAGGTCTAATGAATTAATATTGAATGTGTATGAATATATAGTAGATTCAAATAGGTTTGCATGTATAGCATTGTCAAGTATGTATAAATTTCGTAAAAATATGAATAATAATTTGAAAAACAGTTCTTTCCCGAAGAAATTCCAGTTTATACTGTTTAGAAGAGACAATGTTTCAAGATACGGCTGATGGGATGTTCAGAAAGTGAATAACAGAATTCGTTATGTACCTAACTTGGAAATATGCTTATAATACAAGTGTAGCTTCATCAAAGAAGACCATCAAAACTTTGAGGAAGCAAAACTGTGTATAGCTGTCACAATACTCTTGACGACTTCTGAAAGTTGCTTGTGAGGCTGCAGCCCGTTGACAGAAAGAAGAAATTTCAAACAAAACACATTTTTTTCAACAATATTGAATATAAAAACTTCAACTGGAATACAATATTGAATATAAAAACTTCAACTGGAATACAATTCATTACTTAGAGTTTCACAAACGGCAGCAAGAGTGATTGGAAGATCGATGCTTTACCACTCGGTTACCTGGCACTCCGAATGGCCTTATGACGTATTTAGCAATCTCTGCCTAACAAGCATGTCGTCATTGACTTGCTAGAGCCGGCCACAAAATCTTTTGACTGCCTGCAGCTGGCGATATTTCTCTAGAGTTCATTTAGTTCTCTTTCCGCCCAATCGTCAAGGGCAGAAGAGATCTGACTTCTTGAAATACCTAGTACTGGCCCCGGCCACCTTGTGTTCTGGCACCCCCCTGTGACCAGGAACTCATACCAGCTTCCTTCGTCTCGGCTAATTTGTCGAGATCATATCCACATTCTTGCACCAGGACTGAACTTGGTTCAGTATGGGAGATGGCTCTGAGCGCTGCCTGACTGTCCAAACAGATGTAAATTCTTTGCTCGAACCCTTTTTTCATCTCTTGCCTCAAGCTACGGTTAGAATAGCAAACATGCCAGTTTGGAAAACTGTTGTTTATCTTTCAAAAGAGTAACTTTCTCGTACACCTCTTTATTCTAGGAAAATGCCTACGCCAGAAGCCTGTTTGTCGGTAAGATGCGAACCGTCCGTATAACATAATAGGCTTCTTGGTCGAAACTCCACTGTATTTCCCCCCCATTGTTGTCTGCTCGTAATGTACCCAGTAAGAACAAACTTCCTATTCCATCTCCTGCTCCGCCCACTTTGCGATTTCCGCATGTCCTATATCATCTCACCTTCGTTTACTCATACCTCCAAGTCTCGCATCCTCAAATGGGCTGCCATTGCCTTGATTCAGACTGGAAGAAGCGGTGACCTAAACAGTACCTCCAATACTGCGGTTGGGGTCATTCTCATTGCACCAGTTATTACCAAACAGACCAACCTCTGGACCTTACTGAGCTTTTGGCCTAGTGTGCAACTCTGTGCGCCTGGCCACCTTACCCTCTGACCCATATTCGATCTTTGGTCTTACAGTCGCCGTGTATAGACAGCGCATAATCTCTGAATTGATTCCTCAATTTTTCCCCACAACTTTCCATAGGATTGCTACCGACTTTTTAATAACTCTACCAACATGTGGCTTCCATGGAAGTTTGGAGTCCAGAACCACCCCCAGGTATTTGACCTGCTGAACCAATTTCAGCTCAGCCCAACTCGAGAAATTTTTTAGCTTTCCTTGGCGTTAGGCTCACTCTCCTTGTCGTTCGTCTGTTCCAGTGAGATTTCATCTCATCGGTTACCCAGCTTCAAAATTGTTCTTTCAAGTGGGCCTTGGAGAGTTTACAGAAGGGTTTCAAATGGTATAAAGGGTAGGTTTTATCATCCATTGGCCCTTTAACAAGGAAGAATTGTGGCCCATTTCGTGGAACATTCCACATTCATCAGTCTGTTTTATGTGAACTTTTGTTTTATTAACGTTTGACACTATTTTGAAATGTGCCATTGATCCAAAACCAAAGTCACGTGATGGGTGCAGGGCGATACTTCAATGAATCACATTCTATTTTTATTTTTATTTTATTTTTATTTTCTCAATAATACATCCAGCAGGCTGATGCCCATTTACAGGTGTATATAATTTTAACACTCTTGATAAATTGTAGTATTGCTACATATAATATAAATATAAATACTAAGAATTGAAGAAAATGACTCTGACCTTACATAACTAATTCTGCAATACACTAGCGAGTTGGCGTTTAAACTCAGATAAAGAGAGAAAAAAGATATCAATACATTGCAGGTTGTTATAATTACGACACATGGTTGTAAGTGGACAGTGAAAATGATGGTGAGAGTTAGGTACTGCTATGTGGAACGTTATATTAGATCGCGATGCATATCGAGGTACATTGAAATCAATCAGAGAAAGTAAGGATGATGAATCAATATGGTTATGAATTATTTTATAAATAAAAGTCAAGTCAGTCATCTCACGATGTTTTTTAAGTGAAACTAAATTGAATTCATTCAGCAATAAATCATAGTCATAGTGCCTCTGAGGGTATATGCCATGTTTTTTAAAAAAGGCAAATTTGAGAAACCTTCTTTGCACATTTTCAATAGCCTCAATATATTTTGAATGGCAAGGATTCCACACCACACTACAGTAACTCAATATACTCCTTACCAATGACTCATAGACACAGCGCAAAGCATCAAATGAATTGAATTCTCTACAAGAACGTATCAAAAATCCTAATGATTTAAGAGTTTTGCTTATAATATTCTCTATATGATTGCTAAAGCTCAACTTCTGATCAAAGAGTACTCCTAAATCTTTAAAATGGGTAACTCTCGACAAATATGAGGTTTTCAAGCGATAATCGAATAAAATTGTGGTTGGTTTTCGTGTGAAAGTCATACTTTTACATTTATTAGTATTTAAGGAGAGTTTATTTTCAGTACACCAATCATTAAGTGACACAAGATCCCGTTGTAACAGTTCACAATCTTCGATCGATTTAATTTCTCGGAAGATTTTCATGTCATCAGCAAAAAGTAGTTTATTACATTGAATATGGTCGCAAATGTCATTAATAAAGAGTAAAAACAGTAAAGGTCCCAAGTTTGAGCCCTGTGGCACTCCAGAAGATGCCGCGAAAGTAAATGATTTGACTCCATCACATTCAACAAATAGTTTCCTATTCGACAGATATGAATGTAGAAGCAACTGTATTTTGTACGATATTCCAAAGCGAGATAATTTTTTCAGCAATTGTTTATGTGATACACGGTCGAATGCCTTGCTGAAATCAGTGTATATTATATCAACTTGATTTCTACAATCAAGAGCATTGGATACATACTGAGTGAGAGTACACAGATTTGTTGCTGTGCTTCGTGATTTAACGAATCCATGTTGGAAATCAGAAAGAGACGTTCGTACGTGATTGTAGATTGAATCAAACAGGATTATTTCTAGTAACTTAGAGAATACAGAAATTAATGTGATCGGTCTATAATTTTCAATTTCAGAAACTTTCCCTGACTTGAATACCGGAGAAATACGCGACAGTTTCCATATTGTAGGAAAATTACTAAATTTCAAGATCAAGTTGAATATGATGGTTAATGGTCGAGATAACAATTGGATGAATTCTGAACATCCTACGATTTTTTTTTATTTTCCTCACATTAAGAAAATTGTTTCACAGTAAATTTGATACGGGACTGTTTAGTGTAAATAAATAAATAAATGTTTGTGCATGCTCTGAGGTCCTTCTTCCTATTTGAAAAATGTTCATTATAAATAATCTTGCACTAGGGATCTCCAGGATTACAAGGAATGCCTGGAATAAGAGGACCACAAGGAATAACTGGATCTCCAGGAATTCCTGGAAAGGATGGAACACCAGGTGCGAAGGGTGAAAAGGTAAGATTATGAAACTATGAATGATGAATATGTGTTCAAATACTTTTTTCGGCAACCGTCCGGGAAGTATAAGATTTTTCTTTGAGAAAGTGTCACTTCCCGGACTAGTCCGGGAAGTACGTACTTTCTGGACTAGTCCGGGAAATGCTCAAATTTTAATATAAATATTAATATAAATAAAAATTAGAATGTTTCTGTTAGTACCTATCTTTTGATTCAATTTCAATATTTCATACAAATAAGAATTAAAATGTTCGAAATTTTCTTGTCCACTCGTCCAAAAAAACAGTGTTTTCCGGACTTTTTACGTAAATTACTATTGGAATAAGTATTTTCTATGATAATTCTTGGCTTCTGTGTTAGCAGCTAGGAAAAAAAGGAATACCTACATCAAAACAGTTTTCTACAATAAGAGTTTGTCCATTTCATTCTGGAGCACCCTGTGTAACAAATAAAATTACGTGAAAATATCATCCGAAAGTGACGCTCAATTTCAGTTTCTCGCTGAGTAATTGAACACATTTTGTAGGGTGATATTGGTTCTCCTGGAATCAAAGGAGAAAGAGGAACTGATGCCATCCCCGGACTTCCAGGAAAAGAAGGACCCGTTGGTCCAAGAGGACCACCTGGAGAAACAGTGACACACCAAGGAGAAATCATACAGGGTCCTATAGGACCTGCAGGACCAAGAGGACCACAGGTAATGAGAAAAATGTTATTCGATAGGTTATTTATTAGGTTATATGATGGAATTTACTCTTTGAACGAAACCAGGTTCATTCAGCTATAAGTAAGTCGATTCCAAAAATTTCGTGACTACTTGGATAACCTATATTTACTGAATTAAAACGAAATCAAGGAGATAAATCACTGAACACATTGTGTCAGAAGGGGCACGAATTTTAAATATACGGTGCTAGCAAAAAGTACCTAAGGAATTGATTTGATAAAGAACTAAATATGGAATTCCAATTCCAAAAATTTGGTCAACTTTTATTTTCAATCACACATTTTTTTATGTAGCACCTGAACTTATATACATGCCGATTCATGTTACTGTGATGACATCATTTATATGGCTTTCAAAAGAGAAATTGAAAAAAACAGAATACTTACTAGTTGATGAAGTATTTTATGAAACATTCAATCAATACATAGATCTCAATACTATGAATCCACATAGATATATTTCATATTTAAATACAAATCTCACAAAACGAAAATAGATTATAGATAATTCAGCCTTTCGCAAATTCTGGAAAACATCTACTGCCGAATCCACCTGCGCAACACCAGGAAACGTTTTTCTACAAGAACAATACTCTCTGTAACAACTAGCAAATGTTAATCAAAACAGGTGACTAGATGCATACTGGTTTCAAGGTTCTGCCGATCATCAGTGCAGACCCGGTCAGGACGGAAAGAAACCATGTAAATCTTTGATTATATTTCAATGATTTATTGATATTTGAACAATCATTTTTCAATAGATCTTTAGAAAAAACTTCAAAATTTATAAAAATCGAAGTGCTTAAAGTGTTACTTTTCGGCAAGAAATTAGTTATTTACAAATATTTCATGCTTGACGTTTGTTAACATATTTGCCGACATATGTCTATGATTTTTGTTCAGAATATGTGTCATGAAACTACAGAATAGTATATTCTGTAATACGGTTAGGATGGAAATTTGATGCGAGTGGGAAGTTCCAAGCGCGAGCTGAAAGCGAGCGTGAGAGACCACGAGCATCGCGAATTTTCATTCGAACCGAGTACTCTCACTCGAGTGATTCCGTTTACTCGAGTCTCAGTCTCACCACTAACATTTATGTTCTGGTCGAATGCCTTCTGTCTAGCACATCGCATGGCATGGCACACGTTATGATGCGTTAAATGTTTGCAAACATTCCAAAAACTAAGTATGTGGTAGATCTCGTCAAAATAAACTTTTTTCCTATAAAATGTTTATCGGAAAATGATTCGTTTTCGAGATATTCAGATTGTTGAAATTTTTCCAAGCAACTTCACTTAGCGCCCTAGGAGCTAAGTAACATGCATTGATATAGAAAATTGTAAATATCTCGAAAAAGATCACCTCCAGCGTTGTTGAGGAAGTATACCTTTTTTAATTGGAAAAGGTGTGGGAATAAGATGTTTTCATGAAAAGTACCAAAAGTTTACTGTCAAAAATGTTAGGGCAATTTGAAATAAATAATGACAGCGTACGCAGCGCCCCCTAGATGTTACATGAAAAATAATACGAAATTATGATTTCCCACGTTAAAGAAACCCCGGGTACAAAATTTCGTGCAAATAACTTAATTTTTCTAAAAGTTATTTTTAAAAAGCGTACAAAAAAATTCAATTTCAACGCCCTGTATGTCCGAAACGAAGCATTTCCAAACACAAGTTTATTTAAACTTTTTTCTTAAAATTGTGTCAGGAATACGACACTTGAATATTTTAACGTACTTAGGTTACACCCTGTATACTGCTTTCCATTTAAGGGTTTGATGCACCACTGCACCAGGGCTTCTTATTCTAGTTCAATCATTGGCTGGAAATTGACATCTATCAAAATCTACCAATGATAAGTCTAGAATGAGAAGCCCCGGTGCTCAATACTCCTAAATGGAAAATGCCTCTAGTATTATAGTTTCGTTGAATTGAGTAGTGGGCTGTGGATGAAGGAAAACAAAAAAAATATATTCAAAATTAAGAATCAATATGAATGAAAAGAGCCGTGAACTAATCTCAATTAATACAACTAGAAGGAATTTGTGTTTTGATAATCATCGGTAAATTTGTTATATCAAGTACATAAGAAAAGATTCCTTGGTGAACAAGATGAAACAAACGAAAATATCTACTGCACTGAATCTATTATTCATAAAAACAGATTGCATACTAAGTTTCAAGAGTTATTTCTTTCAAATAACTGCCAGCAATACTAAAGGAACAGCCATATTCATGTTTATATTTAGTCGAAGAATACTTCAATGTGATTTTTAAAATAATTGTTTCCAATATTTTGAAGTTGCTCTCATTCTCTTTATAGGGCTCGATTCGTCAAATGCCATGAAAATTTGATAATTGCTTACCAACTTACTGCCTCCCTCGCACCATATCCTCTGCAGAAACTTATTATAATCTCCAGAAAAGTAAATACACAAAACACTTCACTTCGTTATACATATAACACAATAAAATTCTGGTTTCCTCGAATAACGTCTAAAATGTCCACCATTACAAACTTTTCACTCTTCCGATATCAATTATTCAACTCTTCAAAATTTACATCGCGACAGCACTACTTGATTTTTTAAATCGTCGCGTCGTTGCTAGTTCTGTCATATTTTCTAACCTTGTCTAACCAATAAAAACGAAAAGTAATAGCCAGCTATGAAATTTGGTATCCTTTAGGTATATTACTTTGGCTGGAAAGTAATAGGTACAAGCTCGCACAGACTGACTTTCGAATGAATTTTAGAAAGATTTTGATTGTGGTACGAGCGGGTAGCAATTTGAGAAATAAATGTTACAAACAACTGACATATTATAACCTCGATATACAAACAATCATATTTGCCAAAAAATCACAAAGAGGTAAGAATTTTCAGTTTTAATTTCCGTGATAAACTGATTTCAAGTGTTTCATCAGATCATGTTTGAAGTCCATGGTGGAAGTGGGTTTTTTAATACCATCAGTAGGTAGTAGGTAGATGGTGGTTGTATTTCCACAAACCATTGTAATACAAAGAACCAATTGATTTTCTCTAATTAGTTCGAGAAACAAATAATGGTTATTTTTTGAGTGGTAATAATTATGAAGTGCATGCTGGAATATGATAAATTCGTTGAAGAAAGGCCTTGCCTGAGAGCAAGTAAATCCTGCAGCATTGTTTTCATTGGTGGGTAGGTATACTTTGCTTTCTATCTCAAATTATTTTCGCTCCCTTTTCTCCAAATAGACCATTATCGACCCGTTTTCCAGAGGAAAAAAACCAAAAAAGCATTGCAGTTGAAACGTTTGGAGATTTTACCCAAAGAAGACCACGGCAAAACCAGGAAACCAACAAAAATATAAAAAATCATTAGTTATAAGTAAATGGGTTGTTGGAAGTGGTAGCGGTGAGGGGGTGAGGAAAGGTGCATTATTAGGGGTGCGACGTGATTTTTAACGATTCCTGCAAAAATAGACCTTTTATTGAAAAATGTTTTAGGTATTTTTGTATACTGTTTTCACATCCAAAGATTGAATAATTGTTGTTTAATGATCACGATAAATAACCTTGAAAATATTGAGAAAAATGTCTAAAATCCATTTTTTTCATTTTTCTCTTTCTCACCAATTCCTGAGGCTCGACAGTTTTTTTTATTTTTGAATATTTATATCATTCTAAATGTCAAAAGAAGAAACTCTCTCCATCAAACTTTTTCTCTACAGGGTGAGCTACAAAAATGGGTATTATGTCCAACTTCAAATATAGAACTGTCACAAGGTTAGGATGGAAATTCGATGCGAATGGAAACCCACGAGCATATCGAATTTCAATTCTAACCTAGTTACAGACTATACTTTCTCCACGATGAAAAATTGTATTCAAATGAAATGAAAAGCAATCAAAAGTCCATACGAAATAACTAACGTTGGGTAACCTAAACTATCCACTCACCTACTACAAAAAAATATGTATGGAAAATAATACTACGTAAAGTACACTTGACAAAGTTTTCATCAAAAATTAATAATTAAATGATAAAGAAAGGACTACTTCGTTTGCTCTCACCATCTTGTTTTGATATGCAGTCTGCATTTGCCAGACATCGTAAAAAAGCACGTTTCAACCCAACAAACACACCTTTTCGCATCTCCACTCCACTTCCGGTTATTTTTTGTGGTCCAACCGATTTTTTTCTTCTATATATTAAAAATACTCAATTTTCCGAGCATCCGAGCATCCGAGCACCTATATACTGCTAAGAATTCTTAATTGTTTTTCAAAAATGATTGACAATAGTCTAAAATGACACAATGCAATTTGCGTCAAGCAATAATAGTAGGCTGGCACGATAGTTGAAACATAGTTTCCTCATTATTTCATTATACAACGAGAACAACAACTCCGTAACCCCCTCCGATTTTTTTTTTTCAATATTCCAATAAACAATTGAAAACCAAAGTTGCAGGGTTCAATTCGATCTTTTCAATGACTTATGTTTCATTTATACTTGGTGTCGCAAGAAAGCACAAAGACTTAGTAGCTTATTTTTTGACGGCACACTCTATACATTATTGAATTTTTGAATTGAAGAATTCTGATGGATTCTGTTATATCAGAAAATTTAATAGTTTTTTAAATAATTATTTTGACTATTTTAGACCAGTTCAGTGAGTGAACCGTAAAAATAAAACAAAATGAATTCCACTTTTTTATCCTACCTTTTTGGATTTCAAATTTTTTTAATGTTAATAACTGTTGATGAATGTATTAGGTACCTAGCTTCTGATCACTAGAGAACGGATCAATATTAATATTATAAAATAAAATCAATGTTTATAAAGTTTCATAATTTTTCACCTTAGTAAATTGTTAATAACAAAACGAAAATTAACAGTTTTTCAATATTTCCAACGGAAATCTCTTCTGAGACCTTTGAAAAATAGCTCCACGATAGGAAAAAATTCTCAGACAAATAGTTTAATAATTATCGCACTTGCATTGAATTTTTTTTATTTTTAATTTTCATATTCAATAAGTTTAAATAATGTTTATTCATTAAAGGTTCGAAGGAGGCGTGGCTTGCGCAAGCCAGAGTACCCGTTTTCGATCGTATTTTCAACCCTCTGGGAAAATTATAAATATTGGTCCTACAGTTCCAAGAGGTGAAAATTTTTTTAGGAAATTTTCCCTTCTTTTTTAATCTTTTTTCAAATTTGAATTGTCTCGAATAGTTCTTGAGATATTGATGAAAAATCAAATTCCCTTTTTTTTCACTTAATTGTTCATAACTATTGCAATTTTTACGTACGGCTTTAGCATTTTCTCAAAAACTATCTACATGCCATTCCGAATCGAATGACACCTCAGTCATAATTTCCGGAGAAGGCGAAAAAACCTCAAAGCACTTGTTAACTAGACTACATAGCGATATTCGGTTCGAGCCCTGTCTAGGTACCGGAGAATTTGTCTCAAATAATATCGGATCTAGTCTAGTTTAGTCTAGTCTAGATGTCAATGTCGTCTGGTGCTAGCTTGGAGTGCACACCAACCACCCGATGTGGTGCTGTGAGTTTTCCGGGTTTTCCTACTGCAAAATAGTGAATACTCCATCAAAAATCAGTAAGTCGCCCCGGAGCGTCACGGCAAATAATAATAATTGCCGTCCTCTACCCTCCCAAGATATGCCTTTGAGTACACTGTACAAGTGTTATTAACATTACTCTCAAAATTATGACCTGTCCCATCTACATGATGTGTAGCACAAATGATCAATAAAGCTATCTATCTATTCATAAGAAAAAAAATTGATATTTTTATATAGATAGGAAAATATTTCGAAAGAATAGCCATTTGCAATTTTCTCGCATTATCTCTTCAAACTCTGTTAATGTGTATAAAATTAAAATCTAAGCAACTATTTTGGATAACTTTTTTCGATATCTTACCATCTTACCCAACTTTTTGGCTTTTCATAGCAATTTTTTTCAATCTGCTGCCATAAAGCGATCACGTGACATGTGTCAAAATCGATTTTGAGGTTATCGGATATGCACAAACTTTTCCCCAGAAAAATTTTTCCCAATACTTCAATAATATAATCTTTTTTCTTAAATAGTACATACTTTTTGGCGGTCACTGTATATGACATATGTAGCCAAAATTGAAGATAACGTATTATCAAAAATTGAAGTAGCATTTCAATTAACCCTCAATTTACATGTTCACCCTGCATTTCTTGACAAATAAATAGTCCGTTTGACCAGTTGTAAACTCTTCCCTAATGGTGAGTTTCTACAGCAAGTAAAATAAAATAAAGTAAGATGTAAAGTAATAATTTTTGGAGTGTTTATACAGAAGGGTAAAATAATATAGGGAATAAAAACCTACCAATCAAATTTTGGAATTTTATATTGGCACCACTTCAAAAACACTAAGCCTTTTTCTATTTCTATTCAAAGGGCGGACTTATTTTGAATCGACAGAAGTTTAATGGCAATTTTCAATATTGACAATTATACAAATAATAAATAATGCAATGAGAAAAATAAGCAGAAACAAGCACTCAGCCGTATAATTTATATATATATATATATGTGTTCTGTCATCTGTCAATTATCTTGTCAATTCGAAATGAAAGATAACCATTTTTTTTACTTCTCTTATTTTATTTGCTGTATAAACTCACCATAACATTATACAATATTTAGGTGTTATTTCTGAACACACTTTGCGGAGCATTTTCGAATAGAAAGTTCGAATGATATCCTACAAGGTTTTTATTTTACATTTTCTTCATTTAATATGTAGAAAATTATGAAATTTTGGTTCCCGTATATAATACATTATCGGAAACTTTTCATCTGGGGTATAGACAGAAATCTACGCGAGCAACAAGGAACGCAATGATATGATAATACCACATAAATAAGAGAGACGCACTACTGTGCGCCTCTCCTGTTACCTCACCCGACACATTAACAGACCACGTCGATATCCCTTCCTCGAGCGAGTCGAGGAGAAATTGTAATGCTCTCTCAACATATAGCAAGCTATTCCTTACGCTCTCATGAAACCACCATACCCAAGATGAAAACTTTCCGATACTGTATGTAATACCAACATGAAGAATCAATAATGTCAATTCAATAATATACATTGGTTCTGAGAAATATTGAAATTACTCGTATGGGGTAACTAGAAAACTCATACGAAATTGCTGATGTCTCATCTAATTTCTACAGAATTATTAACCCCGTTTCAAGTCCACTTTCATTTTCAGGGTTTACCAGGTGTGGAAGGCCCCATAGGTCCGAGGGGTCTTTCAGGCGAGCCAGGATTCCCAGGTCGGGATGGAACAGATGGACGACCTGGACAGTCGGGTCTGAAGGGAGAGAGAGGCGAACCCGGATTGAGAGGAGAAAGAGGATACACGGGACTACCGGTGAGTCGTTGTCTTGACTATTGACAGTTTTAAAATCAGCTCAACAAACGTGTCAATAAAAACAATATTGAAAATGTCGTAATAAGTAGGATGACGGGTGAGTTGGTTGTCGTTGAATAAACGAACACAGAAGTTAACGGAACCAGAAGTAACGAACACAAGAATACTCCATTTACAACACTGTTACCATAGTGCAAACATAACAACCTAAACGTACAACTCGATGGCGCATGCTAAGCATCGACTCGAGAACAACAGAACGAGGAGACTTGGAAGCGGATACCTGATAGAACGAGTGGAAGATAACTGATGCAGTCGAACTGCAACGATCGACTGCTAGCTATATTCCCTCTTACCTAATGACTCGCAAGGTTCTTGGTGTCTCACCTGTTTGTATTGACAGAGTTTACTCGTAAATGATGTGATGTAAGAGCAAATTACTGCTTAAAAGCTATTAAATGTTTGGTACACAAATTAGATTTGTTCATAAGAACGGATTGCAAGAATTTGTCATATTATTATGGGGTGGGTCAGAAATGAACAATAACCACCACAACCATCAGAGCATCCGTGCCCCACTGAAGAAGTAGCCATATTATACAGTGCGGGTTTTAATGTGAAAACATGAAAAAGAAACCATTTCCCATCACATCAACTCAAAAATTTTAAATCAGTAATAATAATTACCCGTCAACAAATACCTAAACAAGATGATCTATTTCATATCATCCGAAAATGATCTACCTTACATCAACACTTTCTCATAAATGCCACAAGGCCTATGAATGCAATCGCTCAAACTCTAGAAATATTTTCAGCATGATTTTGGTCGGAAAATAGTTGAATGTACAATACATTTGCCAGAAAGCAAAATGATGCAAGAAGATATTTTTGTATCTAGAATGAGAAATGATACTCGCTGAAGCTCGGCAAAATAACTTTCATTCTCGAACGCAAAAGTATTTCGCATTCGAGAAGCAAACAATATTTTTTCTGTCATTTTTAATATACATTCCGTGTTTGAACCAAAACGAACGATCTAGGCGATATTGTTTGCATTGTTCTAGAACATAATATTTATTTACGTATCAAGGGCGTAAAGTAGTCGTTTATGGCCTGCGCCCTTGGCTGACGCCATCGGGCCATTTTACGCACGTGATACATATAAAATTTTATGCACTCGTGGTTTTATAGGGTGAATCACAAATACTGACTTGAATTGCAATGGTCTACACGTTTCATAGGTCATGTATGCAGTAATCAAGAGTTGAACCGGGCGGCAACGTGTATTTTACCGCCCCCTAGTTCATAAAAGTCTTTTACGTTCTAGAACAAGAAAGAGCCATTTCACTAAGTGAGATTTTAACGAAAATGTCAACATTTAAATTCAGTTTTCGAAAAACATATTTAGAGAGTTAAATCCATTTAAATTATAGGTCGAATAACTTAAATTAAAGCCATCAAGAATAAATTTTATTCAAAATAAAATTTTACATTTTCCAACAATTTTTCACAAACAAAATATCCTAAATTCCATATTTTTCGGCATCCCAATAATTTGCATTGAAGTAGCCTTTATGACAAAGTTTGCGTGTAAACATTTAAATTTCTGACATATTTTAATCGCCCTATGTCAAAATATTTGTATAAGATGTTATGACCCCCGTCGCTACGGGACCATCTAGGTGTATTTGCAATAACACAGAGTTCACTTAAAATTCTTTCATGTTATTATTGTCTTCAAGTTAATCTTCTCGACGGTGATTAATTTTTCTCGAACTCGTTTACCTATCTGGAACACTGCCGAAGACTCTTTTATTTGATTTCTATCCGATTATTCGGAGGCGTCTGCCCCTCTCCATGTATCACAGAGTATATGTCATGACCCCCGTCGCTACGAGACCATCTAGTTGTTTTCGAAATAACACAGGGTTTACTCAAAATTTTTCACATCATTATTGTCTTCAAATGAATCTTCTCGTTGCTGATTCGTTTTTCTCGATCTCGTTTACCTATCTGGAACACCGCCAATAAGTTACATTGAAGTAGCATTTATGGCAAAGTTTACGTGTAAACATTTAAATTTCTAACATATTTTTATCGCCCTATGTCGAAATATTTGTATAAGAGTTCTATCAAAAATGGAGTTTTTTCTGGTAAAAATCAATATAAGGTCATAAGGAAATTAATATCCCCTTTAAAATGTTGTCAAGAATTGTAAGCATAAGTGATAAACGACAAAACGAAAACCAATATGGAAGACAAAAATCTAAACCGAATTTATTCGTAAAATGGTGCTGTCTGATTGGTCAATTTCATGATAAGGAAAATAATCAACTTTAACGCCTACCAACCAAAATAGTATTCCTCATAGTTTTCAAATCATTAACTGTTATATTAATACGTTACCCATATTATAGGGTCCTCCAGGTCCATCTGGTGCATCAATCACATCGAATGGAAAAGAAACGCCAGGACTTCCTGGGCCACAAGGCCCTCCTGGAGTAAATGGCTTTCCAGGTACACCAGGAGCTAAGGGTGATAAAGGTGACCAAGGTGAGAGGGGAGAGCCAGGATTCAGAGGAGAAACAGGTGAGTACTTTTATTGGGTTTATATCTCATAATCGGTTTTCATCCAAAACATCTTTCATATTATTCCTTCCTTCTATAAATAGTATTCAAATAATTACTCGAAACGAAACATTTCGATAAAGTAGAATTCCCCTTCTCTCCACACTATGACACAAAGTGGAAAATATGAGGTAAATATCTGTCAGAAAACAACTACTAACTGGACGTCAGATGTACAGTGAAACCAATTTCATTAAACATTTTCATTACTTAAATTTGCACTCATGTTGAGTGCATTATCATTGAATATATTACGGACTATAATCCGTTTTCCGACAAGTGCGCAGCACGTCATTCCGTCTCAAGCTAGGTTGGTTTTAGAATTTGCAGAAAAAATGTTCGCCTACAAAATAAACGTCAGTGAGGGCGGAGGAGGAGAACGGTTGGATTACTAATTTCGTCCAATTTTAAAATTATATTCATAATGTAAAACTTTACTAAGTCATTAAAATTTTGTTTGTTTGTTTTTCTTCCCATTGTTTTGGGTCTGAAATTAAATTCAACTTGCGCGTCAGCTGAAGAAGGTATTTCTAACTGATTCAGAGATCCCTGTAGTAAGAACTTAATTTTTAGAAAATGTATAGAGCATATATCAAAACTGTGAATATAGTTTGTGTACAAGTTTTCTAAGGAAGTTAGAAAATTTAGGACAAAATTAAATTAATAAAAACTCAGAAATGCCTGTTTCGTTTTGTAACAATTCTCCAGCCGAACCTGTCAAACAGTACAATAGAATTGGCCAGGCTCGTAAATAGATGATGTCACAACTCAACTATGCCGTTGGACAACGACCATTCGAGTGCGCTCCACCTAGGAGCGAGTAGAACATTCCAGATCTTTCGCGAGTAGATGCCTTCCAACTATATATGCGACGCGGCCGCAAAAGAAAGCAGTTTGAATCAGAGTCGGAGATTAGATATTCGAAAAATAGAGAGTGCAGAAGTATATCGCTGAGTGAAATAATAATTATAATAGTTCGAAATAAATTAAAAATTAATGTAAATAAACATTTGTGCAGATACATATTTTCAGCTGTATTTTGTATAAAATAAATTAGATTTTGAACATCGAGACCATCTTTTTGTAACAGAATATTCACCTTTTTTCCACTATAGATAAATTAATGGCGTGAAAAGATTCTTATGGTTACATCTTTTTTAATATTGACATATAGTGTGTTGGACAAAAAAAATCTGAAATTTGGCGAATGCCACACATTGCCCGCTCTCCAAAATTAAAGGTTCAGTTGATAATAATAATAAAAATAATAAAGGACTTTATTAATCAGAAATAAACAGAAATATATATCTCAAGATTATAGTTTTATCGTAAATGTTTAAGAACCCTGGTGTACCGACTGATTAGATTCTGTCCAATTTTTTTTCAATACAAAACAAATGAAATGGTCGTGTGATTCCATATCGGTTACAGAGATAGCGTTATACCATTGTAGAAGTACTAAAGATGACGTTTCATGTACCTTCATGAATTTGAAGACTAGTATATACTAATAAGTAATTCTTGTTAGTTGCATTGCAGGAAAAATTCAATATAGTTTTCCAAGAATGGATACCTAACACTTGTTGCTTGTGAAACTGATGAATTTGCCGGCATGCCGGAAACGTAGACACTTTCAAAAATAAGAATGCCTCTTCCGGCTCAAAATGAAGTAGAGAACTAAATCGTGTGTATAGTCTTTCTAATATTAACAACATAACATAACAACTCGTTCCGAAGCCATAGCGGCAAATTTGTTTGATCTGCCATGACTCATTATTAGAAAGACCATAGCCATAACCATAACAGAATCTTTCCAAATTGTGTTTGGCAAAATACTTGCTTCACTACCTGGAACAGCAATTTCATATATTCCACTCAATACGTTATTTCATTCATTTACTTACCCTAAGGAGAAAATAGACGGTGGAGATACAAGCCAGCATACCACGATTTCATTTTTTTTTTTTTGTAAGTTGTAATCAAGTTGGCGAATGTCTCGCGCTTGATCCTTGCCTCTACATCAGGCCTTTCAGGCATCTTAGTTCAACCATATGATCTGTTAAAGATGCCTCCATATCAATAATACCAATACGTGACTTCATATACCCATTACTTACTTGATTAGATCAGGCGTGTGCCTAGGGTCATTCCATGTGAGGGTTAATCTTCTTCATGGGGCGGGGGGTAATCACTGTTTTCGGGTAGATTATTTAATATAAAGGTATCATTTACGTTCGAAAAACTCAAATTTCGATCACTTTAAATTTATTTCCATCATTAGTTTTGAAGTCACGATACAGGTACAATCAAAAATAGCTTATGATACACGTGTATCAAGTGCCATTAAAGCACTTGTAATGTTAAATGCACTCCGTTCGCGTTGTACTCCCCATAAACTGGTTGTGCATGGCTTAAAGGTTCACTTATACACGTGAATCATAATAATCTTTTTATAATTTCGTTTCAATATGGCGACATTTTGTTTACATTTTGAATGTCAAACTGACAGTCATATTTGTACAAGTGACAATATGAAATTTCATATCGATACTAGTTTATATATGAAAATCGTTGGTTCAGATTTATCCGGTAATACATTCAGAATAACTTTTCTACGGCAGTTTTAATATTACTAAGAATCTTTTTGGTACCTATCAGAATCACTCTTTTTGTTTTTCTGCAAATTCTGGGAAAATAAATGATCAAAAACTAATGAATTCCACAGAAACTTTAATCGTGACAATTTGTCAATTGAAAGTTAGATCCTGGGAGAGTCTCCGCTACCGTCAACTCGGCAATATAATCTCAACCATCTTTCGAGACTCGTGATAAACAATTCAGTATAAATGTAGCTGTTGCTCTATGCTCGTATTCGGTGTAATATATGATATTATATGGATGAAGATTCCAACGAAATTACAAAAAGACTTGTATATAACATATTGCAAAATGGCGGGAATTTTGCACACGAAGTGTTGGACAACTCGTTACGCCCGTGTTCCAATACCACATCTGGTGCAAAAAACACACTCATTTTGCAACTTGTTATATAAATAGCTAATATACTATTCCAGGTGAACGAGGATTACCAGGAATACCCGGCTTGGATGGAATCAGGGGAAGTCCAGGCAAAGAAGGCCCCACGGGTCCTGAAGGTTTGAAAGGAGAAATAGGATTCGTTGGCCCGCCAGGACTTCAGGGACCTCAAGGATTGATCGGGCCACCAGTAAGTTAAAGTCTTAGGTGAAAATGATGATAGTCCTCTCAAAAAACTCCCACACTCTCATTACATCATCAAGTCGGAAGTTGGTAAAATACAAGAAAATAAATACTAAAATTATAGTCGATGAAAAAAAAATGTTATTTCCATCAACCGGTTGCCCTCTTACGAACAACCCTAGAAGTCTTCGAGAGACGTGCGCGAGCTAGGGAAAATGCAGCCCTTACAATAACAACAATAATAATATAAATATAAAGACAAGAAAAGGAAAGGAGATAATTATTAATGAGTGTATGCACAGGTTTTTCTGATATTATTTCACCCAATGAGCTTTTTGTTCTCGGTCACGTGACATCAGATTCAAATTTATTAATGGGACAACCTGTAGATTTCAGCATTTCTATGTTCCTCCCGACGTTTTTTAATGAAATATGGATAATTATTATAATTTTGCCTTGTTTTATTCATCACAAAGAATAACGGACTGACCAAATATACAGGGTGACCCTGAACCTAATAATTTGGCAATTTCTTGTTTCCGATGTCGTGGAATAAAGGATATTGAAGTACCAGTAATTCATAAAATAATCCGTTTAGTTGGTAGTTTTTAATAATAGGTTTTGAGTGTGATAGTTTGTTGGAATCGTTTCATCGGGAGGAACATAGAAAAGCCAAAATATACAGGTTGTCCCATTAATAATTTTGAATCTGATATCACATGACCGAGAACAAAAAGCTCATTGGCTAACAAAATATCAGAATCAATTGCTTTGATTTAAGACCCCAAAATTTCAATTATCTACTACTCTCAAGTTCCGAGATATTCCCTGGCCAAAACCTCGTAGGCCACCCTGTAGATAAGAGTTTCTAACTTACACAAAAAACCTATGTTAGCATTTGAAGAAATTAGTTATTGATGTTGAAAAATAAAGAAAAACAAAAACTGGGAAAATAGTTAAGCCTGCATACAAATCATAGAGTCGAAACTTCGACATCGAATTATTGTTACTCACATAGCACACTTTCCTGAAAATGTTCCGTTACGAGGGGAATACAAAAAGTAAAATCTCAAATATATCAGTAGTTTATAAATTGAAAGTATGATTGTGATATATCGTTGGAAAGGTAATTCGGTACCAAATCGTTATTTCCAAAAAATTATACTTTCAATTTGGAAGTGTCATATTTGGTCTGATATTTGCTAAATTGTACATTCATGACATCAAATAGATGTACCAAATTTAAAACATCTATACTAAATAACAACGAAGATACCGGGGCGTAAGTGGGTTCCGGGTCACCCGGTATACACTCTGACTGCCATGTCAGTCTTAAATGACTGGCAGTATTGCTGGCGGTAGCGCCGCACCACCGAACGCTAAAATTTATGTGCGGCGCCAAGTGATAAAATCTGCTGTTCTAAGTTATAGGATTGCATATCAGCTTGGGTACGAGCTAAATAGATGGCGCAACCTGTCTTTGGAATAGGATTATGCAAACGCAAATATGACTGACACGGCGCCTCACGTCTCGTTATTCTCCTCAGCTGTTCAAATAAATCAACTCGTGTTCTAATTATTCCCTTCATAATTGTTGAACTGTGAAGTAACGGGAAATCACGTAAAGATTTCCACATTTCGGGAAATTGTCTCCAAAAAAATTATATTTGCGGAAGAATCATTAAATCCTAGTGATACTTCCAAAGAAATTTACGCATCCGTTACCGGTATATATGTAAACAGTGTCACGGTGCAATGAATTCAAGTCTGTTTCATCTGCTTTGTTTCAAATTGAGAAATTGTTCAAGCTGAAACTTATTTGTTTTATTGAATTTAAACCAAAAACAAATCTAAGGTGATGTCCATTAACGCAATCCTATATTGGGAAAAATAAAAAAAATCGATAAATGGTTGCTCTGCGGCGCCATAAGAAAATTTGGCTTATTCATAAGAACGTATTTTGTACCACAAATGTCTGACAAGGGGTTATGCAAGCCCATCCATATCAGCAAATACGACTGACATGGCTCACACATATTAAGAAGCTGAGTCAGTCGAAAATGCCTGACGCGGCCTTAATAACAAAATACTATGAATTGGCTTGTCTGTCAGAGTGTTAACTAGTACTCAATACCAAAAAATAATTCACATTTTTCATTATATTTCGTTTCCAAATATAATGAAATATATTGAAAGATTCAGGAAAGCTGTTCTTTCCATCTAGTATCATAACTTACATTAAATGTATACTATACAATCCGTTCTTAATAGGGTCCTTCCGGAACGCCAGGCTTAGATGGTGCGCCGGGACTGAAAGGAGACGCGGGAGAACCCGGTGCTCCAGGAATACCAGGATCAGCCGCTGGTTCAGGGGATGCAGGACCACCAGGTCCACCAGGAGAGCCAGGGAAAGACGGAGAAACGGGCGAAAAAGGAGAGAGAGGCTTTCCCGGTCTACCGGGTCCCCCGGGGCTAACCGGTTTGGATGGCGTCCAAGGTCCAGAGGGCATCCGTGGGAAAGATGGAGAACCGGTATGATTGGAAAATAATTTTAAAAAAATGTCAGTTATTTGGAAATAGTTTTATTTATTATGAAATTTCTCTTTTGCATAGGAGAACAGATTTTTTCACAAGCCAGAGGAAGCAAAGAAATATCTCGCATATACAGTGAACGCCAAAAAGTATGTACCATATGGGAAAAAAGTTTATTAGCGGAGTAATTTCTCTACTTCTACCATCCGGTTGCTTAAAAAATATCTTCAAATAAACATGGCAGCTCTACAATATATAAATGCACGACATTTTCTCACCGAAATATATCTTTATAAGATATATCTCAGTGATTTTTCCCCCCATTAAAGATCTTTTTACTGTTTGTTTTACTGGGATAGTATGTCAGACGGAGAATAAAGATGATTATTAATTCAATCATTAATGTAGCGTCTTTTCGTATTAAAAAGGTAATAGGTGATGATACTACTATTAATTTTTGAGGGGCGGACTTTTTCGGGGTAAAATCAGACTTTTTTCGGAACGCAATCGGTCTTTTTGGTTTAACGCGTCCAACAACACTGGTCACACACTAGGTGTCCCACGGATACTTGCATCACAAGCGGTTTACGGTTTGAGTCGTGAGCTGGTCCGCGGCGATGGTTTCGGAAAGGATTAAGGTTTTTTTTGCCCCAGCACCCTGCTTATGGATATCGCTGGCCAGGGCCTGTAGGTGCCCCGGTCGTTCCGTATCCGCCTGGTAGGTAGCTCAACCTTCCCATACTGGGCAGGGATTTTGAGGTTATCAGACATGCACAAACTTTTCCCTGGCAATTTCTTTCCAATATGCTAGATACTTTTTGGCGGTCACTGTATATGCGTAGTTGGGAAATCAATCATAATTAGGGTATGTCTGCTATTACTGTCAATGCAAATAATGATATTTGTCTTGGATTAATATTGATAATATCGCATACTTTGTGTTTTCGTTTGCCCATCGTGTTTAGTTTTGTGGGCTTAATACCCCATTAAAAATAAAAGTAGCCTCAGGTCTGACTGTTTTCAAGAAAAAAAAAGGGTTTGTCGACAAGAAAAATTTAATAAGATTCTCCATTTTATTAAAATATGCTGAACAATTCAAAATTACAATTCTGTACGGGAATACTGTTTAATACATAAAATTAATTAGAGGTTTGACTTCTTCTGACTTCTGAATACAAATTTTGTAGTTAAGCGTGCAAAAGAGCGATACAAACACGGTGCATTGAATATAAATAAAACTAAAATTGTATACAAAATTCAGTCACATACACTCAAGCATTAGGCCCTCATGATGTCGATTCACGGTATTCCCTCACTTTACACTATCTTATTTATCGGCTATTTGAGAGAAACAATTCTTATCATTTGATTTCGTGGCATTATTTATCATTATCTTTCCATAAACATTCTTATTTTTGGGGCAAATCGTTATGGTTTTTGACCTATGTTATTCAAGAGAGCTGATGTCAGATTTTTACCCCATTGTGATTATGTTATATAAAGATGTATTTCATTCCTAAATAGGGTTCTCCTGGATTGAGAGGTGATTCCGGTCCAAGGGGATTGGAGGGTCCTCCTGGACAACCAGGACGAGACGGTCAACCTGGTTCAACTGGAAAAACTGGCGACAAAGGAGATAGAGGCGAGCAAGGTTTACAAGGAGCAAATGGACCGAGAGGATATCCAGGAAACTCAGTAAGTTCACAATTTGCCTTTTATTTGGCCTGAGCGCTTGTCCAACATTACAAATATACTAGTCAAAAAATTAAAATCAAAAAAGGTTTAATATCTACGCATCGATAAAAGTGTATACAGCGGCACAAAAATTAATAGTTATTTATGGTACTAGTGTGTTATGTTGAAAATAAGTCACGCGAGAAATATTTATACCACGAAGCCGTCAGGCCGAGTGGTATAAATTCTAAAGTGACTTAGGAAACATAACACATGAGTGGCATACAATGTTTTATCCAACACATGACAGTTATGACCCATTATTAATGTCATTTTAGAGAAGTAAACTATCAAATAACACACTAGTGAGTTATAATCCATAAGTCACTAGTGTCACTAGTGTCACTAGTGACTTATGGATTAATGACACTAGTTATTTGATAGTATACTTCTCTAAAATGACATTAATAATGACAGTCATAACTGTCATGTGTTGGATAAATATATAAAATGCATTAAAACTATCTATAAGCCACAGGAGGGTTTGAGAGGGAGTAGTGTTGCACTTTAGGAGGTGATGGGTTTTTCATCGTGCCTTGCTGAGGGATGTCAGCGGGCGGGCAAAACCCCCGTCTGCCCACGGGTAGACCCTACGATGTCGTACTTGTAAGTCAGAGTATGTTAGGTTTCATGTCCCCGTCTCCTCCAAGTTATACGGGGGGTATTGTTACTTTATGTGTAAGACATCAGATGATTAGCATTCATTGATGTTTTTTTAACGAACAAATTCTAAAATGTACCATGTGAGGAACAGGCAAGCTAGATTAGTTGCTCAGGTAAGGTTTGTGTGTTAATCGTGAGCAAAAAAACAAATGTATGCATTTTCAACTCAGTTTGCCTTTTTGTTGTCTTTCATTTAAACGTTCCGCCATTATAGTGACCAATCACGCCTAAATACTACTAAGCACATGTGTAGTTTAAGGATTTTAGTTTGACATTAAGGCGCTCATATTTTTCGAAAGTGAGAATTGTCAGTTGTAAAGTGACAATTGTCAGTTGTAAAGTGACAATTGACAATTGTCACTTGTCAATTGTAAAATAACAATTGTCAATTGTAAAGTGACAATTGTCAATTGTAAAGTGGTAATTGTCAATTGTAAAGTGGCAATATCAACAAAGCCACCAGAGGGTATACAATTGATTTGGCCTGTACGTGCTGAACGTGTTGTACGTGAAACGAGAAAATGTTTGTAATGATTTCCAAGTCCATTTTGGAAAAAATTGGAAGCTCATTGCCATTAGCCATTGAATATTTCAATTTCTCAGTAATCGTTGAAGAGAGATATGTTATTTAAATAAATGATATACAACGCACCCTTCTCTAAACGAAAGAGGAAAATGGGAAGCCTGTGGTGTCACTCAATGAGATCAAATTTGTCCCTTTACCACACAAATAATTTAAATCTTAGATGCGTTACTGAGTTATCGAAATGCATATCTAGAAATTAAATTACTTGCAAAAAATATTTTATCTTCAAAAATTACAATATTGAATCACGGTTTATCGAAATTTCGGTTCAAGATTATAAATATGGACAAAAGCAAACTTTTATTAAGCGCTCTATGACATTGTTAACAGATACATTTTGAATTATAGGGTCCCATGGGTTTGACGGGTCCTAGCGGCCCAATAGGTCCAGCCGGATTCGTTGGAAAACCCGGCCCAGCAGGTCCACCGGGCCCTCCAGGACCACCAGGCGATGAAAGTCGTGGCGTTGCTAATCTTATTCAAGGAATGGGTTCCCCTGGGATATTTGGACCAAGGGGGCATCCAGGAGCTCCAGGCATAGTGAGTATTATATGCGATGCTATAGGATTAGAAAATAGGATATTTCATACGAGTTTGACAAGATGATGAATCACGAGCCGCATGCGAGTGGTTCATGATTATCTGGTCAAACGAGTATGAAATATCCAGTTTCCACACGAGTTGAACACTATACTTTTTCGACGACCTACATGAAAAACATAGGTATGTCAGAACCTTCGCAATTAATGAATATGTTACATCATTTGAATCGCATATTTTCACACTGGCCAATTAATCTCGTCTCAGAGCTCCGTTATAGCGAATGCTAAGGCAACCTAGAAGGATTACTATAAACATTTGTTATTTCTTTAGTAGTGAACACTGTATCTTGACAGAAATAATCATAATTTAGGCAATTTCTATAACATATAAAGTCAGTTTATAAGAGATAAGATTATTACTCTTCAATTATGAAACATTAAAATAGGAAAAAAATAATACGCGGCAGGGATTCGAAACTACGCCACACGAATCTGTGAGTATATGTGTCTATGCCTTGACGCGTTGAGCTATTGAACGATACCAATATCATTGATCAAAATAAATACAGATTTGGCAAAAATTCTAGAATGGGGATTCAAAAACTCAGTAGAATTCAATGCGAACGAAACCCACTCATGTCTTTTCTTTAAAATGTCTGATCTCATAGTGGCCACCTTAACTATAACAACAAAATGTTTCCATTTCTATGCTCGGTATTACCATCATCAGTACCCTTTGATGGGAAAACTTGATTTTCTGTTTCGTGCCGACAGGTATTTCACTTCCTGTCAGCTAGCTCGTTATGATTTACAAGGGTTAATCCTGTACTGGAATACTGTTTCCATATAAGAAGTGCAGAACCTAAACACACAATAAAACTTTTAAATTCTGTCCAAAAATGAGTTATTCGTCTCGTCGGCGATACTTCTCTTATAAGCTCGCTCACTTATCTGAAATATCTCAGGAAGTTTACAGATCTTTCCCTGTTTTATGGTTATTTTCATAGTCGATGCTCTTCTGGAATATCATCAATCGATCCACCGTTAGCAATACCATCAAGACTGACCCGTCGAGCTCAGTCGTCACGTCAGGTCTGATTGTTAGTTTGAACTTGCTATTTGTTCTAAAATGTATTCTAACCGTCATCTGGCGACACCCTTACAAGCAACCCTCAGAAGTCTTCAGAAGACTTGTGCGAGCTGAAAATGACAAGGGTCTCGCCTTTTAACGTGCGAATACAAGCTATTATGATATATCTTTTGTCATGTTGTCAGATCGCTTTCGTATTCAATAGCAGAATATTTGAACAGACGGTTCCCCAATCATTGAATGCAAATAAAAAATAAAAGTAAAGACAAATTTCGTGCACAAGCCTCTTGAAGACTTCTGAGGGTTGCTCGTAAGGGTGCAGCCGGTTGACGGGAATAACAATTATGAAAAACAAAGTAACAGAAAGAAAAAGAATATTTCATTCCAAAGTATTGTCCATCTTGAAAGACAACGTTGATTATTTTTTTATACGTTCCTGTCAGCCAAACGTCATGAGAAAACATTTCAAATCGACCAATAGTATCAAAAATACACTGATAATTTGTCAGTAGCAAATTACAGCGATAATTTTCTCACGTTGTTTGATTGGTTCTTTCTTTGTTTAAATGAATGCGCACAAGAAAGTGAGCCACTCACTTGGTTGTCAAGATGACACTGACAAATATCCGGAAAAAAAATAATCAAGCCGAGTTACATTCCTGGTAATAATATTTTTTGAGATAATTTGAACTAGACCAGCACTCGTCTTTGTTGCTATTAAGAAACAAAGATTCGTGCATCTAGTTAAAATTATGAAAAAATTACCACCACTTGTGTAATTACTGTTGACAATTATATTATCTTCAACTGGTTCACATTGTCAAAAATTAAAGATGCACTGAAACCCACGGTATCTTGTGGTCACACGCGTTGGAAATTGGTTTCAGTATTTATATATTTCTCTTCCAATATATGAAAGAATTCTCAATTTGTGTTACATATTATGAGTTTAAGGGACATCCGAGGGGAAAACCGCTGGAGAATTTTGTGTACATGCCTTGGCTATTAGTGGTATTAGTTGGGTGTTCGTCGGGAATTAGAAGAAGTAGTTGAAAATTATTGGGTATTAGTCTGGAATGAGAGTAATTAGTTGAAAATAATTGGATATTAGTCGGGAATTAAAGGTATTAGTAGAAAATTAATGGGCATTAGTCGAGAATTACAGGTATTACTCGAGTATTACATGGGTATTAGGGAATCATAATCGTTGAATTGGGAATTTCATGAAATTAGCGAACATTGGTGGAAATCATAATTGTTAAACTCTTTATATAGTACTTGACAAAAAAATTAACATTAGGACAGGATTCAATATTTTCAATACTTTTAATACTCGGGTATTACTTGTGTATTAATGGCATCAGTTCGTGGTATTACTCGGGAATTACTTGGGTACTAGAGAAATTAGTTAGGATATTTGGGAATCAGTGTACATAATTTCCTCAGCAGTTTCTCTCTCGGGGGCATCTTTGTTTTGAAAACAAACGATCTAGTTATCGGCCACTTTAAAGGTGCACAAAGCATCAGACCCATTCAATTATTCATTAAACACAAAAGAATTGATGATGTTATTAATTGAATTCATTCAATAAAGCCCGGTGGACGAGGAGCAGCAGGAGACCGAGGCCCAGCAGGTCCAAGTGGAACACCAGGAATGCCCGGAAAAGATGGGCCAGCTGGATATCCAGGACCACCAGGACAAAGCGGACAACCCGGATTGCCTGGAGTGCCAGGACCGTCCGTACGTATTAACCAATCTTTATATTATCTTGATATATTATTTTTAATGTCGATATGGTCAATCGTAAGAGACTCTCTGCGACTTTCGTGTGTAAAAATCATCATCAATTTATGTTATGATTAAATTTTTAGTCATATGAACTGGAGTGCAATATAGGCGCCATCAATTTCAGTGAATAGAAGCAAAAAAACATCAATATATTCATTTTGATCATGAATGCCTGAACTCATCGATACTTACTTCATATTTATGAAATCGATGACCTCAACACCAAATCGTTTGAAACGACGACTGCTGTAAACGTAATTATATCAGTTACTGGAAAAATCGATAATTCTACTCGAAAAGTATACAATTTTCCTGGAAATTTTTATGAAGATCATAAAGATTTATTGAAAATCAAAGTGGTTCTTTTTCCACAGAAGAACAATTATTGTGTTTTGAATTATTATCAATACCATTGATGAGTCAGTGCCTATAATATTGATTCGATATTGAATACTGGAAGTGAATCGAACGACTAAATCTTTCAGAAATTCGGAACTGAACACATAAGTATTGGAGTATTATTTTCCAAAAAGGTGAGAAAACGTTTGTTATTATTTTTATATAAATTATCATCAAATGTTACATCAAAGGATCCATTGTTTTTTATGCGTAAGAAAAACACTGGTAAGTACCATTCTTTCGTCTTGGTCAACCCCTATAGCTATAGGTGTGGATCTGAGGTAAGTGTTACTTTCCAATTCAATAAAAGACACTTATCATAGTTAAAATTATTAGTCTATAATATTATACGATGTTTATGATTGTACAGAAATGTATTCACAATATCCGTCATATCAGTACCAACACATTTTTCTTGGGCCTAACTAAATCAAGTTTTTCTGTACACAATTGTTTTCAATTTCGCTCATTTTTCATTTTACAATCGACGTAAAAATATCAAAAAAGACAGTTCTGAAAAAGCGTGCTGGTCATTTCATTGCCAAGACCCTATATATTCAGAATATGTATCTAAAAACCTCTGATAGCAAAGTTTCCATTCATCATTTTCTATCTTTAGCGGAGATTTCACGAACTAACAAATAGCAGATACAGAAAAACTTGATTTATTAAGGCCCAATATAAATTGGGAATGAATGCTCAAATTGCTCAAATTTGACCTTCTGAATCTTTGTGCAAACTCAGCTTGCCCATCTTTTTAGGAGCGTCTTTTTGATGGATAAATTCACTACTACAGGTCATCGTCACAATTATGGATGTTCAGTTTGAATTCGCAAAATCCCTCGTTTTTTAAGCACTTTGTTTTCCGGTGATAAATAATCAGAGATGTATAGATCTTGAGAAACTGCTTCGATACCCAACAAACGATTTGGAGATGACAGCTTCCTGATTCCCGCAGCAGCTTGGATACCATCTCTCACTTTTCCGGAAAACTATTTGATAACAATATTCTTCGGCTTACTGGAACTGAAAATGTTCACTCTATGAGCCGAATATATCAGATTTGGTGAAAATTGAACATTCAATTGTGATGCACTGGCCTCGATTATTTTGAAGATATCCTTTTTTTTCTGGCACTCCTTGTCTCAATATTTACTTCTATGGAACTTATTTTGTTATGCTGTCATTATTCCCATTATACGGTTTAAAAATAACAATAATAGAATTTTTTTCCTTTTTGAAATGTTTTATATTAAATTAAATAATCGATTACATGAAAAATAGTTAACTAAAATTAATACTCTCCCACTAATTTTTTATCAGATATTTCCGAAATGAAAGTACCTATTGACAAAAAAAATGGAAGATGGTAGTACAAAAATGATTTTTTTTCATTCACGCTAGTACAAACATGACTCGCTATAATACATATCACAATATTTTTACAATATTATCACATTAATGTCATATTTTTCTAAATCTGGAGTAAACAGCAATAAATTTGAATGGAGTCAACAAAATAATTACATTTAATTGAATTCTACTTGCAATTGTTCGAGCAAAAATGCAACTGAATGGAACTTGACCTCAAAATCTTTTTCGACTCAGGGGTGGGATTCTGTGTACCATAGAATTCTACTGACTATAGAAAAAGTGAGATGACATTATAGTTAAATTAATGGGAGATAAAGAGACAAAACTTTCGACAATAGAATTCTATGGTACACAGAATCGCACCCTAGGAGACATACAGTGAGGAGCAAAATTCTGTCGCCCCCGCCGTAACTTCTTTATTTTACATATTACAAAAAAATATTGATTACATATGTTGTAGGGTTTCATTCGATCCCTCTAATGATTTAAGTTTCATTTATACAGAGTGTCTCAAAAAAGCGCAGCAACTTAGAAGTTTATTTTTTGTATTTCATTTCATGATCGGTTAGAGATGATTAAAGGAATCCCACAGTACCAAGTTTAATGCTGTTATTTCCAAAGACTACGGAGATATCACCTAATATTTTATTCATAAGCCCAATGAGTGTGAGAGAATTTATTGACCCGCCGGAAAAAGTGTCTCTCTCCCACTCATTGGGCTTATGGATAGAATAATAGAATAATATCCGTAGTCTTTGGAGATAACAGAATCAAACTTGGTATTGCTGGATTCCTTATGAGCATCCCTAACCGATCGTGCAATGATATACAGGGTGTCCTATTTAAAAAAAATTAACTAAGTGGTTGCGCTTTTTTGAGACATTCTGTATAAATGAAACTTAAACCATTGGAGAGATCGAATGAAACCTTTCAACTAATCTAGTCAATATTTTTTGTAATATGTAAAATAAAGAAGTTACGGACGGCGACGGACTTTTGGTCCTCACTGTATGTACCTACAAACCTACAATTAGTGTTCAAATGCATTATACTACCCCAAAGCAATTTAGTTCATCAAAATAATCTAATATGTAGGACCTCCATCCAAATCAAGCATGTCTCACCCATACTTTATAATTAATTTCTATTTACACTTATTCTCTAATTGTAGCAATTTTAACACCAATGGTATCTATACAATTCATAAAATATATGATATGTATTTTATCCCTCTTATTCTAGTTCCAATATTTTAAGGCAACTATACTCTACTCTATATGGTTCGTAAATTTTAGATTGTGGCTCATCGTACATTTTCAGCTTTTTACGAGATTTGAAAGTGCGGAGAGGATGTAAGAAAGTGGCAAAATAAAACGACACGACACACGACCACGATGCGCAATAGTCGTATGACGTAGTACTTAGTGATAACGAAAACGTATATGCAGTGAACTACTCGGTACAGTCTGTGAAAAATTAATACACCATAAAAATCGAGTTTCAGTCTAATCTTAACGGCAAAGTAAATGGTCGGACACGGGAAAGTGATAGCAAATGCTATTCATTTCATGAGAAAGGAGGCGAAAAACAGTGAACCAGTTGTATCAATATTATTTTATTCTGTAAATTCTTCCAGATACCCAAGGTTCCTATATTTGTGTATCCGATTGTATCCGTTTTTTCTCACTGACTCGAGCATACAGCCTATCCTTTTTCTCCCGATTGCCTTCTCACGTTATTCTTTGCGCATTGGAGTAGGAATTTAACATTTTCAGCTATAATAATAATAATAATAATAAAGTTTATTACTGTACCTAGCTGATTTATATTCTATTTCTCGAGCTGCTTTATATGAATTATGAACCGTACAACCTATGAGTCACTATCTAAAATTTACGAACTCGAGTATAAATAAGACGATTCCGTAGCTTCAAACTAAGTCAAGAGTCTACCCCAAAATATTACGAAAATTGAGAAGGAGCATTCCTAAAAATACGTAATCAATCAATGAGAAGGCGAAACACATCAAACAATAATTATACCTAAATATTTTTGTGAAAAATACCAATCCATCACAAACGACCTCAGGCCTCAGGACCTCACCTTCGTATATAAATCCTTCTTGTTGAAGACATTATTTCAGCTTGCTACATAAAAACGTTCCTTTTATAATTTTAAACATCCTGTTAATTTGAGAGGCAGAAACCATTTGTGATTTCGAAAATTGTTCCTGATGAAGTTGTTTGTTACTCGGACCAATCTGGAAAAAAAATCAACAAGCTTCTGAACATTGCTGCCTAACATTAAATTTTTCAACCACTGGCTCCATCGTCTTTGTTGGCCTTGTTCTCTCCGTTAGCTCCCGCACGAGAGGTCCGTTTAGTTTCGAACTGGAACTGATGTAATCATAGGTGGAGCTACCGTACTTGGTTCTGATAAATTGGAATTTGGACGACCTACTATTGATTAACATAGCAAAGCTCACTATCAGTTCTTTCATATCATCGTACTCATAACTTGTATACTGGACGAGATTGGGTGTCCACAATATCGAGATATCCATCGGTTCATCCAAGATCCCCAGCGATAAACAACAAGCCGCAGCGGCTTGCAAAGAAGGCTTGATGTAACTCATTTCATATTCCACCAGAGCCATTTCCAGTATAAACTTACCCAACGAATCATGGTCGCTCGAAACCTGGGCAATTTCGTTATAACTTCTCAAGAATTGTACTGATGTGGGCCGTCCAAAGCTGTGATCTAGCTTCTTCATCATCTGTACCTCCATTGTTAGAAAGTGTTTTTTAGAAAAGGCGTTTTCGCACATGGAAACTAGATCCTCTATAGGCGGAACACTCGTTTCTTCGTACTTACACGCGACTAAAAGTGCCGTTGTTCCGACCAGCTGTAAAAAGTTGGGTCCTACCTGTTTATTTTCTTGTAAATATCTGTCGATAATTGCTACGCAAATATGCAGAGATTCGACATCCAGTTCGAATCTTGCGTGAACTTGGATTAGCCATTTCACAAGTATCGCCCTCATCCTTGGTGTCGTTTCCAGTCCCTCGAGGAACCCTTTCTGTATGGCATATTTCTTCTCCAAGCTCCTCAGATGATTGAGGTTTTCCAAGATATACTCAAATTCCACTGCTGGTTTGGAATCTTTGAACGAAAGAGAACCTTGACAGTCTCCCTCAACTGTTTCACTGTCGTCAACAGCGTCAAACTTGGAAACACATTCTTGTCCTATCCTGCTGTCGGGAATATTTTTGGTTTGTTTAAATGGAAGCGAATATTTCTTGCTTTGCTTGATTCCTGCCTGTATTTCCTTCTGATAATTTGAAAGGATGTTTCCAATTTCAGTAAAAGCCACCCTCTCTTTGTTTTTATTGACAGTTCCTACATGGGTAGATAATTTAGAAAATTTGGATATGATGGTCCCCTGGCTGATTGATTCTTCATTGATACGTTTCAAGGAAGTCATTCTGAAACAATAATGATCATATATATTATAAGAGTAAGTGTTCTCAAACTCAAAAACAAGTCCCGGTATGATCAAGGGAGTTATATGGTGTGGTAGCCACCCAACCACGAAGAAAGTTCCCGTGTTTACCTGAAGGGCGTGCTTTTGAAGATATAAAAATTTTGACTATCCAGAATTTTCTGGAACAGTCCAGAACATTCGAGAGTATTCAAGAGCATTCCACAACATTCCAGAAAATCCCGGAAAATTGTAGAATGTTGTGGAGTGTTCAGTGGTCTGGAACGTTCGGGAATATCCCGCAACATCCTAAAGAGTATTTTAATATATATTCATTCATTTTATTACCTATGACTGATGAAGGAACAACGAATGAAATCTATTAAATTTCAAAAATGAGTGGTAAATTCAAGGGAACCACGTCAGTTTCTGTGGAAATATACAGGGTGTTCGATTTGAAAAAATTGACTTCTACTAAATTTTTCATGTGAACAACGACTGTATGAAGCAAAAAAAATGGATCCGAAGTAAGCATCCTCGTGGTATCACTCCACTCCATTCCGAATTTGATCGTCTTTGTACTAGAGAGTTCAAGATTATCAGCGTTTATAAAAGTACATGTTTAGTAAAAAAAATCGAAATTAATTTATACTGTATCTTAAATGGTAACAGATAGGTATAGGGAAATAATAAATGAAGTGATTGATAAAGTGATAAGCAATCATAATATGATATTATATACATGGTGTCCCATTTGAAAAATCAAAGTAACCGCTACTTTATAGTAGAAGCGGCAACGCCGCGTCGTCTAAAATATTTTTTGTACAACTGTCATTGAAAATTACGTTTTTAGTTCATGGACACATGAACTAAAAACTAACGTTTTCACAAAATCACTTTTAACACTAGTGTTGAAAGTAAAATGACAGATGAGATGATGGATACTCAGTAATATAGATCTCTGTAATAGAAACACTTCAATCAGATATTATAAACAGAACACCTACTCAAAAGGAATCATTTATAAAAGTTCACACATGTATTTGGCCGTTTGTGCAATTGGTACTACTAATTCCTTTTGAAGTTATAAACAAAGTAGTATTCGGTCCAACTGTAGAAGGTCATTCATCACTGACAAATAATGACATTCATAAATAAAGTGCGTTGGGGTTTATTATATTTGAAGTATCTGTCAGTCGGCCTTGTAATTCAAAGATCGTGTGTTCGAATCCTTATGGATCTTATATTTTTTTGTTTTTTTTTCTTACTAGCAGTAACTGTTGTACAAAAAATTTGTATGATGCATTTGTTAAAAGTGATTTTATTTTGTGAGTGGGGAATATTGCGAAACGAGCGTTAGCGAGTGGAGCAACCCCACACTTGTATCATAAATAACTATTAAACGTGCAGATCATACTCATTTATGCATACTGTCAAATTTTAAGGTTGATCTGTTGTCTGGTTTGTCCGAAACGTCTGATTAACGCTCATCGTGAAAAGCCCTGTATGAATTGTTAAAATGGTGAAATCCATAATATTCACCATAGTATTCACCAGAGGACGACTGCGGATAAAAGCAGTTGAAACGTTCTAAATTATACAAATTATAAGACGATGGAAGTCCGAAATAAATGTACTCAATCAAGTTACATCATCGTCTACAACCTTGAAAAAACGTCCATAATATGCGTCTGCGACCTCTATGAGTTCCAGACACCACCTTTGAATTTTTGATTATTTAGGTCCATATCCAGGCGATGTAATCATAAAATATAGGAAACAAATGTTTTGGTGCCTAGGTGGCTGTGATTTCAAATTTCAATATTGTCTTCAATTCTAAATAACTTTTCTCAATAGACTTTTCGAAAATATCGAAAAGGAGGGTAGTTTACTCCTTATCAAAATTCCTATATTTTGTGCTCTTCTGTTTGGAAATTTATTTATTTATTAAATAGATGAAATCAATAAAAATGGTGAAAAATATCGGACTCTCGAATGATTCAATTAAAAAAAAAATCCCATGTTTCGGAACGATGCTAAAATTGAAAAAATCCGTAAAAATAGTGAAAAACATCGCACCGTCAAATAACTTAATTTAAAAAAATGTACCTCCCTGTCCCTTCAAAGTTAGATAGAAAAGACGTAGAAAAATTATGTCTTGAAATAAAGCATCAAGCTTTTAAGAAAATATAAAAGTTCAAAAGTTTGAAAGTTTTTGAATAAAAGCTTGTTTTTGAAAATATATTCAACGTTTATTTTTTATATTAACGTCTATGACCGTGGAGGAGATGAATTGGTGAATCACTTGAGAGAAAAATTGAGAAATTTTAAAGTACTCACATATCGAAGAAACTATCGAACGACTTATACACTGTATTGATGATTCTTTTAAAAAATTAGTAGTTCCACAAAAGCATCTATTATCAAGACTATTAACCTGTAAATAAGCTACCTTTCGGTAAGAACATTCTTAAACTTTCTATTTATAAACAATTCGGAATTGAAATAAAAAAGTTACTTCGTCGAGGGCATAAAGTAGGCGTTTGTGGCATGCGGCGTGGATAATAGTCCGATGGCGTCAGCCGAAGGCAATAACACCAGCTTGACATAATGGCCCCGCGGGCGGTAAAATGCAACTTTACGCTTGCTGAACCGGGCGGTAAAGTTGAATGATATTTTGATCGTGAGCAAAATATACAAATAAGTGATTTAAAGATAAACAACATGAGGCATGTACCAGTTCCAGTACAAATTTGGGCAAATATGAATTACATATTTTTATTTAGTTTAAAAAAATTAGTATTAGAAAACATGTTGATTGTATTCAAAGAAAATATAAAGGTAATAGGAATTGCCTATCTATGTAGTAAATGGTCACCCCTGTGTCATTTAATTTATGTGATGAAAAAAATAGCAGGATAAAATTTAAATATTAATGATAACTTCTTTGGAAAAATCTGAGCGATTTCAGTCCCACACTGGTAAGAAGGATATTAATTATTAATATTACTGAACCTACCTCAGATTTTTTTTAAATACACTGTATTCACACAATCCGAAGACTCAAAGAATGCTGTAGCACCACACTCTGTCCAACTGAATTTATTGTTGATAACTCTACCTACGTAAAACAATATTAGTATTACTATATTTCAAGAACAATTCTTTATCTCAACTTAAGTGATGGTAGAAATGAACTGATATAATCGGAAAATGAAGTACATTTTTGCGTATCTCTGCCTACTACAGAACAATTTCATGCATGCCAACATCATGTGTAACGAAAGCTCTCGTACCGTAGCGCCCCCTAGATATATGTATATCTATGTCGAGAATACCATTTGAGAGTTTCATAAAGAACGTTGGAGTACTACAGAAAGTATTCGTTAGAGTGATAGCTGTAGTCAAAAATCGCACAAACCCTTATGAAATTGTCAATAGGCCTACTTGTCTTAGATCATTTTCGACTGCGCTTCTACAAAAAATTGATTTCCACTCTGGTCGAATGTAAAGAACACCCTCCGATTATGCATACATACGGTTTCACAATTATAATTATTGAACGTTCTCCTGCTATTGGCTAATTGCGCTCGAGAGGTGACAGACAACAAAAGCCTCTAGATAGAGATGTCCTTCTGACAGGTTCTTCTTCTATCAGCTCTTTTTTGGAATGAGAGTGACAGGTGACACGAAAATACAAAAAAAATGATATTTATTAACTGCATTTATAAATTAGCTATTTGAAGAAAAATTTTCTTCGCATCATAATCATGGAACTGAGTTTCTTGCAATTTTGTTTCAGTCATTTGAAATTATAATTTTTGAATTTTATAGAAACTAATTAGTCAGACTCAGAAAGTAAATGACAACACCAGTCCCACCACCAACAAAAATGAAGGAAGTAGATATTTGCAGTGTTTGAATCAAGTTGCTTTTTGTTAAATGGAAAATAAATCATAATCATATACAGGGGCATTCCCATGGTAACACATACTGGACTCGAAGAAACATATCCCAAATTAACACCAAAATTTTTTCAATCTATGGCTTTCGGCTTTTGATATCCCATTTGAGTCTTTGGATGGGAAAGATTTTTTCAGCTAGTTAGGTTTGCGGTGCAACTCCTTCCACAGTCGTTTTAGAACCAGGAAAGTGTGTCTGCAGGAAAACACTTGAGATTTTTTTAGGGTTATCAGTGTCTCCGTTTCTTTTTCTAATCATACCGATGCTGTTCAATTGTATTTTGAGAGAACTTGAGTTCTCTATTGTACTCAGAAAGAGCTGATATGTAGTCTGCCCAGTGCTCCAGACTCTTAGCTCTATTCAAAAGTCTCCAAGATTTTTTCAAAGTTTGCGTAATTTCTCATTCCACAAAGGCACGTCTCTGGTGATTTTCTTTTGTTTTTCAGGCAACTAAATCCATATGCTTTTGTTATAGCAATTTGAAGTCGTTTCGTGGCTGTGTCAAGGTCCTCCATTTGAGATGTTTTTTGTAGACATCCCAAATAGCATTGAACAAAGATCCCAATGATCAACACCTCAAAGTTTCACGGGACCTAGATGATAAAACTTTCAAAAGAGAACAAAAATTTGCCAGAAATTATTTTTCAACAGTAAAAACACAAGGGCTTTTTTTATCAGATAAATTTTGTCTTTGAGTTGAAAGTTTATCCTATAAAAGAAAAGTTCGGGTGTTTTTTGGTAAGATAAATCAACGACAATAAATAAATGCACCACAATAATTATAATCTTCATTGAAGCATTTATTTAAAAGAACAATTATTAACATCATAGTTATTTTTTCTCAGTTAGCGAAGTGTCTCTTTTTCGTTCTAGAACGTAAAAGAGTTTTTTCATTAAATCCTCCGTTACTAAAAATTGAAATTAAAAAATGAAAAATGTTTTTTTACGACTGTTCACACTGTTCACAGTGCGAACACTTATATTTATAAGTGCCTGAAGAAATACAGTATTTCTCGTCAAATTTTAATCGGAAGGCACTATTTGATAATACGACAATTCCTAAAAAAAAAATATTGAAATTGATGATACAATTGCTACAATTTGGCAATATAATAACTGACGAAGAGAAAACTTTGTGTGATATACTTTCATAAAGAGCTTTTTTTTTACTCGCGTGTTTGTTGAACTTGTCTGCGCCTCATTCAACTAAGTTCACGATCATACAAAAAATCATACTTTACGAACTTAAAATAATACATGGGTTTTTGTTACATTGTGTAGAAAGAGAAAAAAAATATACAGTGACCGCCAAAAAGTATGTACCATATGGGAAAAAAGTTTATTATTAGAGTATTGGAAAAAAGATTCGTGGGAAAAGTTTGTGCATGTCCGATAACCTAAAAATCGATTTTGACATATGTCACGTGATTGCTGGTATAGCGGCAAATTGAAAATAAAACTATGAAAAGGCAAAAAGTGGGGTGAAATGGCAAGATATCAAAAAAAGTTATCCTAAAAAGTTGCTTAGAATTAAATTTTATAGACATACCCAAAGTTTGAAAAGTTATCAAAGAGCAAGATGAATGAATAATGATTAAAAAAAATGGTTCCTTAATTTTATATACAAGTGTCTATAAACTGTCAAACGAAGTGACGTCCGTTTGCTGATTCAAGTGCCAAGCCAAGTAGTGAGATTAACTGTCATTAGTGTCAAAAATCTATCAATTTGTTCTTAGTATATTCTCATCTGGTCGCATGATAATATTCATTCGTTTAATTTTCATCTCTAGAGTGAAAAACTATCAATTTCATAAAGGGTATCGGGTTGAAAAATCTCATTTTCATATACATCAGAAGAAAAAATATGTGTTTCCAAAATTGTAGTAGGAAGAAAGCGGGAGTACATATGTTAACGGAAAATATATGGAGTTCTGTATGGATCTGATGCAACCAGCCCTCAGAAACGTATAGACGCGGAGACGTGGAGACTAAAACCACGATTGTACATTCCACCAGAAAGAGAAACCTAAAGAATAACAGAGCTTTTTGATTCTTTGGAACAAACATCTGAAAAATGTGCTAACCAAGGCAAAGACATCACTGATGATGTCTGAAGCAGTCCTTCAGCAAAAAACATGGGGACTTGGATCCAAACAATCATTTTAGCTAAACACAGTGGTAATGAGGCCCTCGATACCGTATGGAGCCCTGCGGTGTTGGTCAAAGGTAGAACAAGTCACAACGAGAGGGCTAGTATACAAAGACTGGCCACGCTTCCTTCTCTGCATTTGCATAATATAGCGGCGAGGATAGAAGCGCCCAGACTAACGTTCCTGGACCAACCTAGGCCATTCTAACATATTGGAGGTCATATGAATCGACACATCTGAGATGACGTCGGACAAATGACTCTTAATGGAACATTATATCACCACCTTAGGTCACCTCAAGGGCCATACCAATGCTGCCAAAATCGTAAATCTGGTATATGGATGGCTCTAAGACAAGTAATGGAATAGGGCCTAGAATATACAGGAAGAAACAGAGGCTGAACATTGTCTAAGTGTTCAGGACTCAAGACTCAAGACAGTCAGACGGCAATAAAAGCCTTGCGATCATTAAGGTTTTCTTCCAAACTAGTATGGGAAACATCTAAACGACTCTTGTTTTGCGCAGATGCACAAGCAAGAGCGGGGGCAGCAATAACTCTCATTGGACCAGAAAAGTCTGTGGACTCGGAGAAATTGAGCAGGACACGAAGAAATGAGTTAAGAATCATCATCAATCTTCCTTGTTGCTAAAGAAATTTCACGAGTGGACGAAGTCCACTCGTGGGATTTCTTAATAGCAAGAAAGACGAGTGCTAATCTAGTTAAAATTATCTCAAAAAAATTATTACTACGAATGCTATTCGGCTTGATTATTTTTTACCGGATAATTGTCAGTCATCTTGACAACCAAGTCAATGGCTAACTTTCTTATGCATTCGTTTAATAAAGATCCAATCAAACAACGTTAAAAAATTATCAGTAGTAATAACCCAAGGACTTCGATAATTATAGCAGATTTCGAAAGCTTGTTGCATGGAAACAGACCGATGCCGAAGGTCCTAAACGCAACAAGCTTGAGGAAGTTGTTATATTCATCAATGTTCGAGGGTTATTCGAATAGAAAATTTTTTGCTAACCGATACTATGTAACATTGCAATAGTCTATAAATGACAGTTTATTTCGATATATTTGATAAGAAAATTTCATAAATCTTCTCGTCAGTATTACAACCAAATCACTGACATTTTGACGTTATTTGAAACTTCAAAATCGAAATAAATCAAAATATGTATATCCATAGCAACGTGCCTGGGAGTGAAAACTGTCTGTTATCAGTATAATGTTGTTCTTACTGGTTGTATTCAATCACATGACCTTTTTCATTGCATTTCCGCTTGGACAGAAACGTTTCTTTGTAATTTGCTACAAACAGATTATCAGTGTAATTTTGATAATATTGGTCGATTTTAAATGTTTTCTCATGACGATTGGCTGACAGGATCGTATAAAATAGTTATTTATGCAAAAAGTGCAAAAAGTAGGTATTTATTGCACTCGACATGAAATTGTCCAACGACGCCATCAGGCCGAGTTAGACAACACGTCGAGTGTAATAAACTCTTTTTGCACGAGTTTCATACAATATTTTTTCTACGTTCATGCAAAAGCCAGAAAATGTTTCATTTAGGTGGCACTAAACTGTAAGGAAGACATTGTTTATTTAAATCTATCTGCTAAAAGCAATTCAAAAACATTTTGTGTAATTCAGATGATATTCGAAGGAAATAATTTTATTTTTAACAAATTGCATTTTCTAGTAATTTCATAGTCCATTATATAAAGAATATGATGAAACATGCAACTATTTAAAACGTAATACAATCTCACAGAAAATTGGCTAAATTTGGCGTCGATTTGAAAGTTTATGTCTGTCATGATGACAAAACGCCATAGTAGAATGACAGACGAGTGCAATAAAGTCTTTATTGCACTCAGTGCAATAGACAGTTTTTCCACCAAATATAGTTCAATAAAGTTTTGTTTTTTGCATGAACGTAGAAAAAAACAATTTAAATATCTGTGGCACACGTTTTTAACGTTAGCATGTGACATGACTTAGGGTATGAATAAATTTTAAGTTGGGATTTTTTCCTGGTCATTTTGTTTCAATATGATTTTTTTCAGGGTTTTTTTTCTGGGGATTTATGATCCGGAATTTTTTCCTCTTGCTTTTTTTCTAACCATTTCAAAGGACTGATGTTTTCCAAATATATTGAATTTTCCAGGAAAAATTAATACAAATCATTTACAATATCTATTTACCTTATCTGATAATTGGAGTGTTCCATACAATATTATTCTGTGGTAAATTTCTTTAATCCATTCCAACCAAACAAATTAAAAATATTTTGTTGAATCACATTAAGCTTTCAAGGAAATAATACACAATGGGCCCTAAGAATAAACCACGAGTAAATGCATTCACTCAGATTTCTCGAAACAGGCCTATTTATTTTGTTGAGTTATGAGAGAGAAAAACCTACAGTTTAAGCATATTCTAGCTCTCAAACATGCACCACAAAATTACTGGAAAATATAAAGTTCAATTAACAAGCCGACTCACCCTTACATTATCTTCTAAGTCGTCTAATGGGCATAGTACCCTGGAGAAAGTGGCTACATACCTGGTATCTGTATGGCAAGGAAAAGATGCCCAGTAGACAAAAGTTAATTTTTATTTTTAATTAATCCACAAACCGAACCGATTTAATGCAATAAGCTTTTGAAGGAGAGTTTGCACCATGATCTGGAAATATTCTAAGGAAATTTTTGCGTACGGTCCATACTTTGTTCCACTTCAATTAACTCAATCTGAATATTTTCACCCACAACTATTTTTGCTTATGATTAATAATCAATATTTTCAGATAGGTGAAATCACTCGAAAACATACATTATCTCAATGAAAATTTAATATTTCCAATTGCGAAAAAATCGAAATATATGTTTTGCTTAGAATACTTGAATCTATCGACCTACTGTGCAAATTTCACAGTCCGAAAGAATTCTCAGCGAAAACCATCAAACACTGAGAAACAAATAATTTATTTTATGTTTTATGAATTTCATGGTAAATAAAAATAGTCGTCCGTCCTCTACCCGCACATGCTATGACTTTGGGTACTCATAAACACTTGGTGATTATCGAAATAAAAATTCCTTCGACTTTGAGAAACAAATTATGTTGCTTAGCAACCACACGAGTGCGAGGTTTCGAAAAAGAGCAGGAATTTATGATAATCCTCCAGTACGCTATACTATTCCATGAATGAAACAGCCTACTACTTAATTCAACGACATTAATCCTGCATTTAGGTTCTAAAACTATGCAACTAACAAAAGCTAAATTGTTTATCTACTTCTTGGCAGTAGAACATAGTATTGCTAAACTGTTGTCGTATTCGCTTGAATGTTTCAGAAAAAATTGTTCTACTTCCTTCGACAAGTGGTTCGACAGGTGGTGTGACGCAAACTTTAGATTCAAGACACCCCCACAAAAAATATAAAGTCTGGTGTCCAAGGTCGCCCTTCTATTGTACTCTGTTGTCCAATCTACCAACTGCACTACGTCTTACTGCAACATAGTGGTTGGAGGACCACCGTCTTGTTATTTCCAAGTCACCAAATTCTTCTGGATTGTCTTCCAGCATTTAGAAAATTAATGACTCAATTACGGTTTTTAACATCGTCATGTACGCTTCACTGGTTAAGTTGCCATTCAAATATATAGGTCCAACTATGTGGCTTCCCAAAATACCTGTCCAAATTTTTACTTTTTTTGGAAACCTTAAGTTTTTCACGAGTGTTCATATTTCCGTTGAGATAGTGAGTAAATGTGCGTTTCCTATGACGCGGATAACGCACGCGGCTACCGCACAGCGTCTGACGCAAACGGCTGACGCCAGTATACCCATCTGTGATGTGTTGTCGAAAAAGTATCATCTTCTAGGTTAAAAATTTGCAAAAAAAAAATGTTCATAGAATTTTTTATTAGAAGAAATTGAGGACGAAGAAATTCTACTGACAAGCAAGTGCAAAGAAAATGAACAAATTTATCCATTATTTAAAACCATAACTGACCAAGGCTCTTTTTAAACTTTGATAAATAGTCATTTATTGAAAGATGAAGAAAAATTTTAGGCAATTTTTAGGTTAAATATTGCTCAGTTCAATTATATACTGGAATTGATAAAAAAAAGATCAAATCTTATACCTTGACAGTTATAAATTGTAAAGGCAACAGTATTTTCCAACCCATTCCACCAATGTTTCATCTTTCTCTGCAGACAATAAAACTTTCCACATCGTACAGGCTCGCCTTTCACAACCGGCGGCTGATGCTTGACTGCCTCGAGAGGGGTAGGGTAGGGACGCTTGCTTCTGACGTTGGAAAAGAAACGAATAAATAAATTGTCACGTGAGCAGTACTAGACGGCAGACGCTGTGTGGCAGCCGCGAGCATCAGCCGCCCCATAGGAAACGTACCTTAAGCATTTTCGCGACGGAAGCAATTTTTGTTTCATAGTATGGCTCTTGGTCAATTCTAGTGGGCAAATTTTCACAGAATTTCAGGTTTCGGTCAAGGTCGTCAAATAAAAACTCATACAGCTTTTCTGATTCATAGGAGTGATTGATTTCTGCAATGGTTTTAATTTTTTTGTCTTGAGAAATTTTTAGTCGGCCGGACCGAGAGTTCCACGGCAGATAATAATAATAGCTGTTACTTGTTACTTTTTCATTCAATAGATATTTATGATACAGTGAGGTGTGAGATGTTTAAAACACGGGTGTGATAAACACGGGTGTTTCAAACATACTTCAAATAAGTTTATAATGCAATATTTTTTGAGACGGAAGTATAATTTAAAAACTCTGGCGAAATTTCAACACACATAGTATATATCATGCGAATTTTAAATAAACCTATACATAGAGTAGGCGTTACTAGGGTAACGATGTCGGTTGATATGGTTTGTTCATAAACAAATAGTGATCTCTTGTGATAATTCAAATCTCATAGAATAAAATCAATTATTATTATGTAGAAACTTTTGATGATCAAAATAATGAATACCTGAAAAAATAAATGAATATTCCAAGGCATCCCACATAGGAAAAGGGCAATAAATCAACCCACCATTTCTATTTCAGAAATGTTATCAAAATTCTGATAAATTTCTCGAAATCTGTTCATAAATAAAAAAATTATAAAATGATAAAATTTGAAAAAAATGTTGTTCAGTGGAATTTCAAGAAAATTTTATTTCCTTATTTTTTTTATTTATCAATATTAGCCTATATCCATTGATGTGGTATGTTGATTTATCGGCATGATATTCATATATTATTCCCATATAACTTTTTTTATTTCTACGTAAGTCTTACATAATCCACTTAAAAATGTCGTGAATCCAGTGGCGTCGTCAAATTTCATTTTACAAAATCATTATTACTATTGGTTGAGTGGAAGAATAGCTATAAGCTAAACTCCGCCAAGTAAAATAAAGTCCATTTATTATTATTATTATTATGTTTTTTGGATTTTTGACCTTGAAAAAAATTCGAAATACTACATTTATCACAGACAAATAATTATAAATTTGGTCTCCACTGAATGAAATTAATACATTTTCCGGCTTTCTAGGTGTTATCAGTGTAGGTACTCAGTAGACGGCCTTGGCAGTGTGGTATCCATTCCTCAGGCTGCATCCTCCAGTACTCTCATTTCAATACTCTTGAACTTTTCCTTTATTTTTACTTCCTAGTGTTTCTTCAGCATCATTTTCTCACTTTGTCACTCTATCCTATAACGAAAACTGTCTGTCAGTATTTGGTTATTCCTGATCAATAGGCTTCGTCACTTTTTGAATCAGGTTGTAGTAGTGAGTTTTAGTACGAGAGGGCCGTTCAGTTTTTTATTCAAACTTATCTCGGCAAAGCTGGGGCTAGCATACTTCGTCCTGATATTTTGTAATTTAGCTGACTCACTCCGAACAAGAACTAGAGCAAGACCAAATATTACGTATTCAAAATCAGGATATCTGTATTTTGTGTAGTGTATTAAAGTGGGTGTCCATAGTTTCTGCAGGTCCATGACTTCATCCAAGATTCCCATGCTCAAACAGCAAGCTGCAGCGGCTTGCAAGGAAGGCTCAACGTGACCAAGTTTATATTCCATCAAGGCCAGTTCTAGCAAAAATTCTCCCAGATTTTGGTGATCGCCCTGAACCTGTGCAGCCTTATTGTACCACTCCAAAAATTGCACCGACGATGGTCGTCCTAAGCTGAAATCTAGCGCCCCCAAAATGTGCATCTCCATTACTAGAATTTCTCTCACGGAAAAGGGGAAATTACAATGGCATATGAAACCCTTCAAGTCTGGAATGCACCTTTTCTGATACTTGGTAGCCACTACCAGTGCCGCTATTCCAACCAGCCTGATAGTTTTACGTCCCACGTCTTTATTTTGTTGTAAGTACCTATCCATGGTCGCTATGCACAGATGCAGCGTATCAAGGCACAGATCGAAACCCATATGGACTGCGACAAGCCAGTTGATGATATAGGCTCTCATCCAGGGGGCCAATTCGTGGCCTTGAAGAAAACCTTGCCGAATGGGAAACCTGGTTTCCATGGTCCTTAGATACCTGAAAACATCCAACACGTGGTCGTTAACCACAGAAGAGTCATTCTTGAAAATGGCGATATGTTCCGATGTTTCACTTTCGTCATCTTCGTTGTTGAAAATACTTCGGTTGGTTCCATTCTGTAGAGATTGCATAATGTTTCTAAAGGTGTCCAACCTGGACTAGATACTGTCTTAGAATTTGAAGAACAAGTTGGTTTCTGCGTCGAAACTTTTCTATAAATTCGAACTTTGTTCCCCACTTCTGAATATCTTTCACTGATTCTGCCAATTCAAATTCCGCTAACTACAACTCTCCAACGAGCTTTCGCCTGGTTGATAAGTCTGTATTAACACGTTGTTTGAGAGAGTTCCTGAAACAAATAGAGGACTTGAATTACATAAAACATTATTTTCTTTTAGAATTTCAATTTTAAGATATATGGGGACTTATCCCACTCATATTATATCTCCATTAAGTATAGAGTGGCAATAATGTATACCATTTCATATATTATCCGTAAGCATGTCATGTTGGCAATAGTCGTTATACCTAAAATATCATTATACCTAATGACTTTTATACTTGATACCTATTATTGACTCCGATTAATCAAGTGTTTCTCTATAGAAATTCACTTGAGTGTAATCTATTTTTTTTTAATATTAATTATAATAGTGCAAAAGTAATTGTGGTTGAAAAATCTTATTATTTACTAAGATTGTAATTTCCGTCAACCGGCTGCCTTCTTACGAGCAACTCTCAGAAGTCCTCGAGAGACGTTTGCGAGCTCGAGAAGACGCAGCCGTTACCTTTCAACGTGTGACGAGGCCGGTGACAGCATGGTGAATTGAACCCGCGTACCGTGGATTAGCAAGCTAGCTTACTTACTATGCGCCACCAAAACCCATAATATTGATAATAATTATTCCCCACTTGAAAGTGATGAATAATTTTTGAACTTAAATACATTCCGAAAGTGCTTTTTTCAATGTTGCGGCCACATATTCAACTAAATGTGTAAGTCGAACTGAAAGCATTTTCCTTTTCGAAACCGTTGAAATTCCTTCAAAAATAAGAAAGTTTTGAAGAGATGGACATAGCAAACCTTTAGAGAGCGCATTTAGAGCCAATACACAGTGGGAGTCCGAATAAGACCGACAAACTCCAAATACAGATTCCTCAACTCATATCGAGGTGAAAAGTTCCTATCGAGGTAACTAGCTAAAATCTATCCCCTCTGAGTTTTGGAGACAAAAAATTGAATATAAATTTTCCTCGTACTTTTGATACCCTAAGTGATTCATTTTAAGACATACCTTGATAGAAACTTTTCACTTCGAAATGAGGTGAGGAGTTTGTCGGTCTTATTCTGATTCATCCTGTATATCTACAAAATGTTCTTGAACTGTTTCTGATATCCCCATAGTGGACTCACTGTATATCTTTAGAAAGCACATTTAAATCCGACTTCAAAAGTGTCAAAATATACAGGTTGTCCATTAGTCCATTGTAAAATACAATTTTCAGCCTTTAGATACTTGATACTGAATTTGAAACACCTCAGGAGTTTCTTCTTCCGAACAAAAAACAATATGAATAGGTAAAAAAAATATAGAAAATGTATGTGCTATCGATAACCTCTCACTTTATTGAAGTCTTTCAAAAGTATCTAGAACGTGTTAGGTGTTATATAAATAAATAGCTTCTACTATAAATTCAATGTGCTAAAAAGATAAATCATATCATATAACTTTTCGACTATGAAACTCTTTAACTGCATGGCTGGAACCATATTAAAAAATTGTGTTGTGTTACAGTTTCTTTGCAGTATCTCAACATTTTGTTCGATTAATTACAACGTTAAAAACTCTCTGAATGAAATTGTTTCTTATCAACAGTAAAGAAAATAATGAAATTGACATTATCAATTATTAAGATCAATGAAATTACCTACCTCTTCAAAACACTTTGTATCTTCAATAACTGAAGCTTCATACACTCTGTTCACTTGGAAATGTTTTTTACAACTGTAGTAGTTATACCTATAAATATCACCCCAGCAGGTAAAACTGATTATATTTATTGTGAATTTTGAGGCAATCATCCAAATTTTTAATGACGGGAAAATATATTTCTAGAAAGTGGGTAGATTGAGTAGTTGGTATACGAATTTCATATTTCATGTGTATTGTTGTGCAACAGTAAATCAAATTATCATACGTACCAACTTCAGTTCGATATTTAGTTGACTGATATTCAGTGTGTCCAGGATCTCGGAAACAGAGATACCATGTTGGTTAAATCAGAGAAATGTTGGATAATCCAAAGTCGTTTCATATGGAGTTTGCAGAAGTGCCGTATCTTTTTCGACTTTCGAGAATAGTTATTTATGTAACAAGTGTGATTCATGTGATTGTCGTATTCACCTTCGGCTCATGCGACAATATTCACATTCGTCAAAAAAAAGCCTTTTCACACGAATTACATACAATATTTTTTCTACTACCGTACGTAATTTTTCGCTGAGATTGGAAATATAAAATTTACTCAACACGCTATGGTAATGAATGTATATTTTACGAACTTAAATTTATTTGATGAATGAAGCGAAGAATTTGTATATAAGTGTATAAATTTATTATTTATTGCAAAGCACTTTCGACTTGCGTCATCTTCAGTGCTTACTAGTCAGGCAACAGGAAGTATCGAGATTTGTAAAAACATTATCTCTTTAAATTTAAAACTTATTTAAGTCTAAGAACCAACGAAAGGCATGTTGGGGTTATAAGGCCATGTGGATATTTCAATTCAATGAAAACCAACCAGTTACTGTCACGGTTATAAAATTGGTACAAACAGATAAACTAATAAAATTTGAATGAAGAATTATCAGGTATACAAACATTATTGACAAAAACTTGTTACATTGTGTGATTAAATTAGATTTTAGATAATGTACTAAATAAACTTCATAAATCAATCTATAACAAATACTTTTGCTGTGTTCTGTGATACTAACACAATTTCAGATATTGATTATCAGTTCTTCCAATTCTCGTAACCACACAGCCTACTTACTTTTTGAGCAAAATCGACATCCACGGTCTGTTTACATTTAATTAAAGCAATGACATTTGCAGAAAATTATGATCAAAATAAAAAACATGATAATTTGTTGCATACTAAACATAAGCAAAAATTATTTTTAATCGTAGAAGAAAATACCATAAGTGGCAATTCAAATTAAAACCTTTTATTTGGTTGCTATATGTAAACATTTTTTGACATATTTTACTTTACGCACTAGTGAAAAAAAGTTAAACTTTACGCACTCCAAAGCGTGCGTAAAGTACGTACGCACGGTAGTAGAAATAATTTATTTCTGGCGTTATTTCAAAAGATATAAAAAAAAATTTTTATTGCCATTTTTGACCTCATCAAGATAACGTCCTCAGATTCCCAATAAGACGTTTCTTTTCTGAATAACCTTCAATTTTTTTCTTGAATATGATTATTTTTGTTACATAATTCAAATTCTATTATGAAATACGTCTATTAACATTTATAATTGATCAATAGCTATTTATATAACAAGTTGCAAAATGAGCGTGATATTTGCACCAAAAGTGTAATTTGGAACACGAGCGTAGCAAGTAGTCCAACACGTTGCCGTCGTGTGCGAAAATCTCGCCATTTTTTAATGTGTTGTATACAATTCTTTTTGTAATTTCGTTGGAATCTTAATTCATATAATATAATGGATTTCACTGAATACGGAATAGGGCAATTTGCATAACCGGAATATCGAATAATGGGATTTGAAGTATAACAAAGAAACTATGTTTTTTGTAAACAAACCATAGCAACCGACATCGCTACCTTAGGAACGCCTACTCTATGAATATGTTGATATTGTATTCGAATGCTTATACTAGGTTTGTTGAAATTTGCGTGTTTTTTTTAAATTATACTTCCGTGTCAAAAAAATTGTAAGATACACTTGTGAGAAGCGTATTTAAAAAACATTCATACTAGTGTTAAACATCCACCTTTGACACTCGTAAATAGCAAATCATCGTGGATTATCTATTATTTGTGCACCATCCAAATTGTTTCAACAAATAATTTAGTCTAAATTATATGACCATACTGACAATTATATAGTGTCTCAACAACATGGCTTCCTGAAAGGTAAATCAACCAATACCAATTTATTACTATTTTTATGGACTTCCGCAAGGCATTTGACCAAGTAGATCATGATACTCTTTTATCAAAATTGAACAATTTTGGGCTGGCAGATAAATTCCTGCAATTGATGAAAGGTTATTTAAAAGATAGATCGTTGATTGTGAAGCATAATGGAATCATCTCTAGAAAATTCTTAGTTAACTCAGGTGTACCCCAGGGTTCTAACTTGGGGCACCTTTTATTCATTATGTTCATTAATGACTTACCTTCTATAGGGAAAAATTCAGATTGTCTACTCTTCGCAGATGACCTCAAAATATTTAAAAGAATTCAAAACGTAAGAGATTGTGTGAAATTACAAATGGATATAGACATTGTTCATAAATGGCAGTCAAGGGTCAGCCGCCGGTTGTGAAAGTCGCGTCTGAACGATGTCGAAAGTTTTATTTACTGCAGAGAAAGTGAAACATTGGTGGATTGAGAAAAAATATTTTTCTTCTCGTAATTTTCAACTTCAGATCACTCGCGACTAATACTTTATAGGAAATGGGCATACTGGCATCAGCAGTTTGCGTCAGACGCTGTGCAGCAGCCGCGTACGTCAGTCGCCTTATTCGAAACGCACCTTAATATTGTACCAGTGTACCACTTGGGCGGCGACTAAATTCACTCACATTTTCAAACCTGAATAACAATTCTAAAACTCCATCCAATGAATTTTGGTGATTTTGACAAAGATAACTATTAACAGAAAAAATTTACTATTTTAATGAACTTGTCTCATGTATACATTGACTTGGTCCGTTTAGGAAAAACTAACAGTTTAAATTCCCCTCTCTCATAGGTAGGATATCTATAAAATTATTATAGTCAGAAGAGTGCTATATTCAGCTTTAAATTCGAACTTGCTTTGGAATAGCTAGAACCAGCGTACTTTTCCTTAACATTCTGAAATTCACAAAACTCACTTCTATGCAAGATTTCGGTGAAGCACTCTATCACGACTTCGAAGTCCGAATATGCATATCCCGTGTAAAGGACTAGAGTGGGTGTCCATACTTTCGTCATGTCCATAACCTCTTCCATAATTCCCATAGTTAAACAGCAAGCTGCAGCAGCTTGCACAGATGGTTTGACGTTACTCAATTCATTCTCCAATAACGCCAGATCTAGAATAAATATGCCTAGCCAGTAGTGATCGCTAGTAATTTTCGCAATTTTATTGAACCTCCACAGAAATAGCACGGGCAAGGCTCTCCCTAACCTGAAATCAACTTGTTTTAATATATCCTTTTCCATTGCCAGAATTTGCTTCCTGGAATAACTGTAGGCACAAATGTACTCGAATAGTCTTAATTTTGGTACGCGTACTTCTTCGTATTTACTGGACACCAGCAATGCCGATATTCCGACTAGTTGAAGGGTATCACTCCCTACGTCCGTGTTTGACTGCAAGTATTCATCTACAATTGCTACGCACAATTGCAGAGATTCTGAATACAAGTTGAAATAGTTGTGGACCCCAACAAGCCAATCGACGAGCTTCGCTCTCATCCATGGAGTCGTTTCGTGATTATCCAGAAAACCTTCTCTAATAGGAAACTTAGTCTCCATGGTTTTCAGATAACTGAAGATATCCACCACGTGCTCTGACACCATAGTAGGGTCGTTTTTAGAACAATCATCGGTAACCTTGGGCTGTCTCAAGCTGTATGACTCTGTGTTGTCCCTCTTAACAGTCTTACAGACGTCATAACCGACAGGATTCATTTTTGAAGATTTGTCCGCTTTGGTGACTTCTTCTGGTACATTATGAGGTGTCTCAATAGTTTCTTTGGTGGGTGGTACAGCAACTGTAGCTTTCTCGAATAGGGCCAGCGGACGTTGTATGGACTCTGGAAGACATTCAGCATTGACTATTGGCAGACGACTTTGATGTCTTTCCAGAATTGTTCCACTCAGATCTAGTGCGTTGTTTTTCTGAATACTCGGAAGTATATTTCCAAGTTCGGCTAGAGTTGCCCTATTCTTCATAGCTGTAACGGGTGTTACTTCATTAGATTTCACTGCATAATTAGAATTGATGTTCTCTTGATTGTTTGAACAATCGGTAATACGTTGTCTTAGAGCCATTCTGAAACAGAGTTATCAATGAAATAACAATAACCACAGAGCTGTTATCATATACTCTGGAACAGCAATTTTTGCATAAACGCGTTGAACAATGTAAAAAATCTTTTTCGTGATCAAAATACTAGAAGAAAACAGAATAGACGATCATATGAAAGACCATCCGTTGTTTGTTATGTTTTGGACTTGCAACTGTCATTTATTTTTTTTGTTTTTGGTTTTAACAATGGAAACTATGTTTGAGAAATTGATATCCATCCATGAATGCAAGATAGTGCATAAGAAAATAAAAATTGCAATTGTGCTAAAACTAATGGTCTGGCCTTTTTTGCCTTTTCTGTGACACATACAATAATTATGTTTAACTACTTCTATAGATCTGTAATAAAAAAAAATGCAATTCTAAATTTTAAAAAAATAAGGAAAATATTCTTTTTCATGGTGAACTCTGTTATTTTTAAAAAAATATAGGATTATCAATTTTTTGAGAAAATTTTTGTTCAATAGAATAAAATATGAAAATAGTCGTTTAATCAAACCCACCTTTCAAATTCAAAACTATTATCAAAATTCTGACTACATCGCTGATCGGAAATTAACAGAAATCTGATGGTTTTTGTGGTTCAACTTTTATTGTTAAATCCAAATAGAAATTATAACTCAACAGCGGTAAATCCAATTAGAAATAACGCATTTGACGACTTACCCGCACGCGTGTGGAAAGTTACTCTCCGTGGGGCTGTAGAGTGCGATATAAGTTACTTATAACTGGTCTTATAAGTGGTCGTAGGAAAAACTGGATTATGGTTGTTGTGTACATTTCACCTAATGAAATAATTAACCATACCATTTTATTTTTATAGTCACAGAGGTTCAATGTTTATTAAAAACAAAAACTTGAACTGTCTTTGATTTAAGCAAGGAATTTCAATGTACATTTTGCAAAAGATATATCAATGCCAAATTATTATGTTTTTTTCATATACACATCTGCCAGGCGTCCCAGGACGCCTTTTTTTATTCAAGAAAGAATAATGGCTTTGTCAGAATTTTGATGAAAGTTCTGAATTGAAGTTGTGGTTTAATTTAATGGCATACCTACTTTCAAATTTCATTTTCTTATAACATTTTTATTGATGCCAACGCAATAATTCTGGTGATATCAGTAGGTGGAACTATATTTTTTATGAAATATGATTTAATTTTGTAGGTACTATTTTGTTACATTATCAGGATGTTCCATATATAAACAATAAAGATATATCTATCTATACTGCTGCCCGGCTAAACTTGCAGTTGCTTCTCTCAAATAATATTTTCATCTCTTGATACTTTTTTTATTACTATAATCAATACAAATTTCTCGAAGAAATAATTTCAGATTTACAATTATCTAGATTAAGGAGCTTACCTCGAAAAAGAATTATTAAAACACAATAAGAACTATACACAATGAACCTAAACCAATTCCTGGTAAGAGTAGGTATATATTCCACCAGTAAATTAACTGCACTGATAACATTATCTCAAAAATCCGAGTTATATTACCAATCGATAAGGGGTGGGTAAATTTATTCCCTAATGGGTCTTTAATAATTAGTTTCGGGCAGGAGTGATTATTTGACAACATTACTGATGGAACCGTAATGCTCGTAATGAAACCACCAGTTGTACTACACACTTTTTTGTACACAATCACATCCTTCAAAATATTCCGAGCCGAGCGTAGTGAGAAAATGTACAACACCGCAAAACAGTCAACAGAACGACTGTTGTTTTAGATGCCAAATGCTTTATTCGTTAACGTCAATTTCTTGACTTGTTTGACATTGTAGAAAAAAAACTCAAGAGAACGACGTTTTAGAGAAAAAACGAGGATTAATTTTCTCATTTCCTTCATTACAAACCGGAATCGCTCCAGACACAGATAATAGCAGTGAAGATGAAGAAAATTTGTATTCAGATAGTGACTGATAAAAGTTTATTTTTTGATAAGTGTATCATTATATAACATTTTAATGAACTGTACTACTACCTATGACACCAAATTACAAAGTCATGTTTCATTTGCTACCGTAATTAAAACTAATTAAAGGTACGACACTGGCCGGCAAAGGGCTTATCGTAATTCAATAGTAACTTAGTGGGTAGAGTCTATACCTGCGCGATCGCTCGCCATCACATTTGGCGCTTACAGTATGTCTTGCTTGACGTGTTTGACAATTTTATTATTTTCTACAAAATACAGCAACTACACACAGTCACACAAGTGAAGAAAAAAGCTAAATATAAAAATATTAATTTGAGATAGGATAAAAGTGAATCGCATGTCTTTCAATTCTCTATATTTATTTCTGTCATTTGAATAAACATGTCGTGTATACATTGGCTTGGTCCATCATTTTTGCTTTCAGTAAGTTATCAATACATTTGCGGAATAGTGTTTTACGAAATGTAGAAACTGATCATTATGAATATCTCAGAATCTCCTTTGGTTTGACGAACGTCACAGCAACCTTCTAAAGACTTATGTATTACATATTGAAAAACTCCAAAATGAAACATGCACCAAAAACATGGTTTTAAAGAAATATCGACTGAATAAATTCAACGACTTGTCATGAAAAAAATTTGTTATATTTTACTTTCCCCATTTAAACACGCAAAACTATCATTCTTTTTCATATATCTGACTTCAGCATTTTTGCAATAAATGCCTGTGTTATTACGTTAAAAATTAGGTCAACTATTATTCCACCATTTATTGTTAACTACATTTTGAGAATTAAAGTAATCTATAATAATAATGTTTATTCACATAAATATAGATTAGCCATATTAACAATTGTATAAATAAAATTAGTAAATAAACAAAATATCACAGAAGCAAAGATATGCTTGTTTGTGATATAAAGATATACATTACATTCAAAAACATGACCATTACAAATTTTGCTATTAAATATTCATGGGATCAAAGAAAATAACTAAGAAAATTAAATTATCTATGTTTATTTTATTCACTTCAATAAACATGTCATGTTGTACTAACATAGCTGAAACCGTGAAACTTTCCGGGGCCTCTGTTATGGTTCATGGTTTTCTTGAACTGCCTAGAACTTTCCTGAATCATCGAACATTCCAGAGTTTTCTCTCGTCTAGTCCAGGCATTTCTAAAAAGTTCCGACCCTCACGCCCAATTCCTGAGAACTTCATTCAAGTATCTTGTTCATAACCTTCTAGAACTTTCCAAAGCCCCTTTCCTAATCCACTTCACAATTCTTTAGAAACTTTCAGAACCTTCTAGAAGCTTGAGAACAAAATTCTCTCTTATAGTCTGTAAATTTACTTCCGGAACATCTGTTATGGTTCATGTCACGGTAGAACTTTCCTGAAGCTTCGAGAACATTCAACAACTTACACGTGTGGTAGTCTGAATATTATCCCAATAACAAGGAAACCTTTCCCTAGCTGTTTGGTCGATAATTAATGAGTAAAAACTAATAAAGTTACCATTACAATCGGCCATAGAAAAATAACTCATTTAATTTGTTTTTTGATAATTTATTGATCACTTCAAAATAAAATTCGTCCAAAAATTAACAATACACGAGAATATATACATCAGTACTAGGTACTAGGCAACCCTAAATACACACCAGGGCGTGGCATGCATGACCGTAGGAAAACCATTTTGTGACTGAAAAATCTGCGCCCTCCAATATCTGGTATCCGATTCTTGTACAATTATTGATACACTGTTTGAATAAAAAAAAAGGATTCTGCATGTTTAATTTTGCACCTTCTTAGTACCTTTGGCAGAAGCATATTTCTTCACCGCAACGGCCCTAGTGGCGCGGTGAAAGAGCATCCGACTTTAGTGCTAAAGGTGCCGGGTTCGAGTCACGATAAAATCAACAGTGCTGCTCCTAAGATGGCGTATGAGGTTAGTAAGAAAGCCTACACAGAACACAAAAGCATTCACGGCTACAATACATCCAACTCCGAATACCATGACGGAATAGTTTGGTCACTTCTTGGTTGTTGTTAGCATTCGTACGAGAGGTCCATTCAGATTGGCATGTAAACTTATTTTGCCATGGCTCGAGCTAGCGTACTTCTTTCTGACCCTTTGAAAATTAGAGGATCTGCAATTTACTAAAAGATCTGCAAGACTCACTATCAATTCTTTGAATTCCGAATATTCGTAATTCGTGTAGTAGACCAGAGTGGGTGTCCACAGACTCGACAAGTTCACAAACGGCGCGCCGTTCATAATTCCCATTGATAAACAGCAAGCTGCGGCAGCTTGCAACGAAGGATTGACGTGACTCAAGTTATATTCTACCAACACCAACTCTAGAATAAACTTGCCCAAAGAGTGGTGACTGCTCGGAACCTGCGCAACTCTATTGTACCTCCTCAGGAAGTGGACCGAGAGGGGTCGTCCAAAGCTATAATCTAGCTGTCTCAAGATGTCCTTCTCCATTGTCAGAATCTGCGACTTGGAAAAACTATCGTCATAAATATGCAGAAATTCTTCAAAATCTGGGACGTACATTTCCTCATACTTGCAGGCAACGAATAACGAAGCTATGCCGACTAGCTGAAGGGTATCTGGTCCTACGTCCTTATTGTCTTGCAGATACCTATCCAAAATGGCCACGGAAAGATGCAGCGTTTCAAGATAAAGATCCAAATGCTCCTGGACTCCCACGAGCCAATCGATCAGTGACGCTCTCATGCAAGAAGGAGTTTCGTGGTCCTTGAGGAAGTTTTGCCGAATGGGAAACTTGGCTTCCATGCTCCTCAGGTAACTGAAGATGTCTTCTACATACTCTGTAACCATCGCAGGATCGTTCTTGAAACATTCATCGGGATCAGTAAGTCCGAGTTGTTTCGCTGAGTAGGCTTTCTTATAATCAAACCTAGAGCCTTTACATTTCTCATTCGAGAGCGGGTTACGAATATCACTTCGTGGTTTGAAGACTGGCTTGGCATCCATATTGATTATAGTAAAGGGTAAATTTTTAGTATCCACGAATATAATTGCAGCAGATGCCTTTTTCCAGTCTCCCATCTTCATAGGAGGAGGCGTCGGTGTTTCCTCTTGTGAAAAGGCAGTAATATCTGTTGATTCTTCTCTTACTCGGGTTTGTATGGGCGTAACACAGCCTGTCCCAATATCTTCACTTTCATCATCATAGATACCGTTAAACTTACGTCCTTGAGGTTTGTGCTTTGTTTTGGCAGCCATATCTACTATCTTTCTTATCGGAAGCACAGCTGTCTTCTTGGCTCCGGCCTGCGGGGGAATCGATTTTCTGCCTGCGTAAGCAGGTCTCGCATTTAGATTTTGTAAGAGATTTTGTTCCGGCAGGACGTTAACAGGAATGCTTCGCTTGGAAGACGTCTTCGTTTGGATACTGTCAATTTTATGATTAACACCTGTTCTGAGAGCCATTCTGAAAAAGAAACTGCTGAGTAGTAACATCTATGATACTCTACCAATTGTTTCAAAATTATTAAAAGAAAGAGAACACATTCAAACTAATATGAATGTTTTCGGGAAATTCCTTGTAACGAAGTAACGTTTTTATGGGAAAACCAATAAAATATGATCTGCTGGTATCTATATGCCAGGGATTCATCAAGCCAAGTAGCTTGAATTTTTTCTTAAATATTTGACTTCTAAACTCAAGCTTTTGAAAATTTGATATTTGACTTGACTCGATTTAGGGTGTGAAGTTTCGAGTCGGCTTGAGAAGGTCAGACATGGGTGTTTTTTAATTTTGAGTATCTAGAAAAATCTATTCAAGCAATCTAGTAACAATTGTGGCACATGTTATGCAATTTTATATAGGGCATTTCAAAAATATAACCCACGTTGCCATTTGAAAGTGGGGCATTATAACGTGAATATTACTGTCCTGTATTTTACTAACTCCGTTATGTTGCTTCCATATATTTTTATTGTCACGACAAATAATAATAGCCGTCATCTACCCGCACAGGCTATGCCTTTAGGTACACTCTACGAATATTTATGGGGGAGTATTATTATTATGAATAGAAATGAGTTATGAACTAAATAGAGCAGAAAGCGCATAAGACTATGAAATTAAAATAATTCTAAACTTATCAATAAATTCCAGTTTAATTTATTCTAATCTTAAATATACATCACGAGATATAATGCTTTCAAAAAATCTCCCTTCGAGATATTTTTATAATAAATAGAAATTGAAGTTTTGCTCCCATCAGTAGTTATTTTCTGAACTATTGGTACAATTTTACACTTTTCTGATAAATTTTTATCAGTAGAATATTGCTGAATGATTAGTTAGTGCAGTAAAAAAATATATACGAGATGCTGGGTATCTCAGACACCCACTACAGATAAATAAACAAATTACCAGAGCAAAATAAAGTTTTTATTTAAATGTGCCAAAAAGAAGATATGCATTGGTACTTCTTGTGACAAAACAAGTTCATGATTGTTCTTCATTTTAGTGCATTTAAATAATTTGATTTCTTCAAAAGTTTAACTTTTTACTTGTTTCCATATTCTTACAGCACTCTACTTCCGACTTTTTCTACTACTACTTATTAGACTTACCTTATAACTTGATTATCCACAGATGATAAGTACGAAATACTATTTGATATTTGGATAAATTATTTGTAACTTTAGGTATATGAGCACCTGTATAAGTATTAACTGTACTGACCATTACACCATGAAAATATGGCTTATATCGTGTTTCAATATGGGGTGTCATTAGTGAGACTAGAGGTAGGCAATTTAACATGTTACTGTATTTACCTGAAAACTGGAATATACATGCAAGTCCTGATTTGTAATAACTATCAATATAATTATAATAATCATCTTGATACATTGGAGTTTTCTGAATGGTGACCCAGAAAAATGATTTGAATGTCTAACACAAATGATTTTTCTTGATTTTTTGGGATTCTCGGTTTATTTACTAATGATACCAAACTAAAATTGTAAAATTATTGTAAACTTTTTATGTAAATGAACTTATTATTATTATTATAATTATTGAACTTATATAATTATATGCTGTAAGAAATATCGATTGACTTTGACTACTTATATCAATTATTAACAAGATGAGGAAAAAAACGCATTTTTTCTGAAACCCGTTTATTTTTTCATTTACTTTCTCTAATGCGTGTCTACACAGTGGGCAAAAATAGTGTTGAATAGTGGGAGATAATACGAGTAGATAATAGTTCGAAAATATGAATGGGAAATTCATAAAATCTATTGTGGAATCATCTGCGACTGAAAGACAAACTTTAGTCGCTATTTTCCATCGTTCAAGATAACCTCTTGGGAGGTATTCATGTAGATAAATTGTTGAATATGCGAATTTGATAACGAAATCATGGGCGAATATTTATTTATTTTTCTCGATACGAAAGCTATTTATTATTTTATTTATTTTCACAAACAACAATACGAACAGGACGAACCCAGACAGGGTATTTACATGTATACTAAATATATTATATAGTTTCAATTAAAAAATATTGTAAAAAAATTTTATAAAAAATATTAAACATATTATCAATTAGAAGATGGAACAGAGTATTTCTTAAATGTATTCGTGTTTATTATTTATTATTTTTATTCACAAAGGTAGTTAAAACGGTCAGAAAAAGTATCAATGCCTTTATATTTGAGGTGTAGCTATAACTTCTCAAGCATCTATGTGAAGGGGAGTTCAAATACTATAATTTGTGTTTAGTGTGGATGTATGGAACAAATTATACTAGCGAGTGGAATATTGTAGAACATTGTATTGAAGCAAGTTATTGTGTAGATTTATCATTTTAGAAGAAAATTTGATGTCATCAAGACTAGTCCAATTTTGAGTTTTGGGCATTAGTTGCTGAATTACCAATGAAATATATTCCCAGTAGGTCCACAATTATTTCATAATTGAAATGTCAAAAGGCTTTGAATTAAATGTTCACTAAAATGGGTAGATATTGCTCAACGATTTCAAATTGGTATCTTCGATAATATCGCTATTGTAAGAACTTCAAGATACATACATATTGCTATTGTGTTCTGAATATTCTGAATGTTAACCTATTCTTTGGCAAATGAAAACTAAATCATGAATTATGATCGAACGGTTCTGAAATTAAAAATATTGTAAGTAAGAAACAAGAACATAATAACACAATAACTTAAAGAGGAAAATAACAATTAGGTACTTACGTACAGTATTATTAATTTCGGTGATAATAATATGAATGTACGATGAGTAAACGAAATTGACCTCAATGTAATGTAATATTCAGTTCAGGGCTATACAAAAAGTATGCAACAAATAGAAAACTTTTTTAGTATTCATTTAAAAAAAAGTTGGTGCTCATCGGAAAACTCCAATGGGTTATCCAAAAGTTATATTGTGTTCTTGGTTTCTGGATTTTTTTCAACGAGGTATCAAGAATAGAGTATCTCTATTTTTTAAAATATAGAAAAAATCATAAAGAATATTTCATTGTCATCTAATGAACTATATAAATATCGAAGAGATTCTGATCAAACTGATTTATCATTATTTTTTTTCATTTACATCTGGTATGTCATCGTCTCATCATTGCAAACTAGCTAACTAAACTGAACTAACATATTTATCAAGAAAACGTTTTAATCACTCCTTGTAACTTTGATCTTCATCGGAGTAAGAAAACTCCATAATCTTTCTCGTATCTGAGTCGACATGTATGTAACCGAATAATTCATTTAATGATTTTTTTCAACGAAAACTAGAGAGAATTAAAAAAATCAGTTATTTGAATGAAAATACGAATTTTCACTTTCAGATTTTTTCTTTCCTTTTCAGTTAGAGTCTTTTCACAATATCTATCAGATGTAGTTCAATGTCCAGCGTGGCTTGTGCCGGGGAAGTAGTTGTTGTCTGTTAATTATTACAAATAAATCACATTTTTCATTTTTCAATTTTCATGGAGAATGTTCCCTTTTTCAACATGAAATATTTATATTTTGTTCGGCTCATATCTCACCTGGACGAACTGACCCACTATGTACTCGTTTACATTTCAGAGATAGCAAAACCGTTAGAGGAGATCATTGTCGAACCAAAGTGATGAATTTCTATTTTATCTTGATTTTCGTTCGAAAATATAGATAGGATATTCATAAAATCTATTGTTGATTATAACATTTTTCCGTCTCTTGTTGAAATAAAGGAAGTTTTTTGTTAATAATCGCTTAAAATAGGCTTATTTGTGTGAATTTCAAGAAATTCTAAAGGGAAAAGTTGGGATTATTTTGAAAAAATTTAGTCGCCTAAAATTTGTTGTGTAAAAATTCCTGAAAATATGAATAGGACATTCATAAAATCTGTTGTGGAATCATCTGCGACTGAAAGACAAAACTTTAGTCGCTATTTTTCATCGTTGAAAGTGTTGAATAATATAATAAAATTATCAGGTTGCCTATCTGTGAGTGATTGCACACGAAAAGTGAGTGAGTGTTAATGGTGAATGCACACGAAATTGGAATGCAAATCAAAAAATATGGCGAAGTTGCCAGTTGGACCGGTTTGTAATGAATATAGGCCATTCAAATTGGCATTTAGAATAAAAAACGAGGAAAAATAGCAAAACAATGCAAACTCTCACAAAATTTGTATTTTAGTGAAAATTGGCCACCACGTACAAGGCCGGAAACATTGTTGAATGTGAATCATTAGTTATCTGACTATTTTGTAAAGAAATGCAAAAGAGTCGCCAAAAGGTGAAAACAAAGAAAACAAGATTTTGCGATCATTTCCAAGCATAAATTAATATATAAATATATATTTTATTCATACCTTTTCTTAAAACCCTAAAAGAGTAGCAAAAAGGTTAAAAATTACGACGAATCCTACGAATTGTTTCAAAATATTAGGTATCAAAAGTGTCATGAAATACAGGATGACCCATTCAAATAAAAAAAAGTTTTTATCCACTTCCAGTTGTGTTGTATATTGATCAAACCTACCTGAAATAATAAATTCATCATTTATTGCACTGATACGATGTTAAAAACATGCCTAATACTTAAAATTCATAAGTTAAGCAGGTTTGATATCCATTTAATGTTAGTAATGGAACTCAAGGTATAATAACTTCTGAATAATATTGTATAATTCTACAAATTAAATATACGAATGAACAAAATATTTTGCAGCACCATAAACTAAATAATTAGTTTTTTCTGGAAAAGTCAATCTCAGAGTGGCCAGCGTTATTACATTGTGTCAAAGAATTTTGTATTCCGGATAGATCAGGTTCGGAGAAATTGAAAATAACTTGAAATCTGACACATGCTTAAAGACTTCAAAACAGACTGAAAATAATAAACTAATTTATCTTATTCCCATACAGTAGAGAATTTTTAATAGTTATAAAAATACTTGTAAGATATGAGTACCAAATTCGTAAAAACTCTTCCAAATGTGCAGATGAGTTTGTTTTGTGTTCATTAGCCACGTGTTCTGGGTAGGACTTGTTACTAACTCCATACGCCACCTTAGAGCAGCACTGTTGATTATTAACGCACCAGTGGATCGTGGAGGATTATTCCCAGTCGGCAACGAGATTCAATCATTCACATTTTTCGCGCGCCATCAACGTATGTATTGCATTCGTTCCTGCAAACAGACATGAGCTGATGACCCAAATAGTTTAAGTCATATACTTATATTCATATAATCATATAAAAAACTTTTTTTTCCAGGCAGTTATCAAAATATTTCAGATTGTTAGGTTAGTCTTCTGAAGAGAAGCATAGGTATACAAGTTGGGTTTTCCATGTTTTCTCGGTGCATAAGACTGCATTCCTCCACTGCTAATCACTTTCAAATCTTCAAAAATTTCGAGAAGAAATGCTCATTTCCAAAATGAACAGTTTTTTGTGAACTTAATTCTACAAATTTCTTTTGTTTTTTTAATTATTAACGATATGCTTCAGGAACTCTTTGAACGAGCTATCGATCTCTTATTTTGATTTATGTTATCACACAACGTAACTCATTGCGGTATGTTTTGAGTTCTAACTTTTTTCAATATTTCATCCCCTTCACTACTCCTGATTACTCAAACTATAAAGTTTTGGTGTTCATTTTATACATTTGAACATAACTCACACTTGATTTGATAGGATTTCTGTATTAAAAATGTATCTTTACGTTGGAAAATATTATAACAATGCATTTTGCTATTCTAATCATACTATATAATCCTCTTATTACTTGTCAAAATTGTTTTGTGCCCTGTCCTTTGTTTTGATTTCTTACCAGAACAGCCATTACCTAAGTTTTGTGTTACTCAGTTAATGGGTTAAGCAGGCTTATTCTAATATTACCTGTTCTATAATCTGACATAAAATTAATATCATTAGGAAGGCAATTATTGAAATCATATAGGAGGATAATCAATGAAGAGGAACTGGCCGGTGTCATTGTACGTACCTAGAAATAAATTAAGATGTCATCGACCGTTTTGCCAAACATAAAAAAAATTGTTCTGTATACTGAAGTATACTTGACATTTCAACGAGAATTTCTTTGCTTTATTTTCTGCTTTGAGGGAATGTGTAGAGAGAAAGGAATTTCGACTTAGTCGAATATATTTAAAGATATACATACAGATATTTTATCAAATACAAGCAATTTTTTAAAATACGAAAGATAAACTTAGGAACTGAAATATCTATACATATATATGATTATCATAACCAGTAGGTACACTATATTCATCAATATCCAATTGCTTTGGAGAATATAACTACTACAGTCCATGAAGAAAGGAGAAAGAGAGGGGTTCTGCCGGGATCTTCTTTGGTTAAAATCTCCAAACGTTTCAACTGCAACTGCGGCAGTTTTTTTCTGTAACGGGAAAAAAGTTTGACCTTTTATCCCTGGTGACAGGTAATACAATATAACTTTTTATGAAATAACTTTTTTCGCGTCGGGAGGCAACACAACCTCGAGCTAAAATCTAAATCTTTTTTCCCTTGTATGTTATATAACTATTTTTTCAAAATTATCGCTTGAAATAGGCTTATTTGTGTGTATTTCAAGAAATTCGAAGGGGAAAAGTTGGTTAGATACGTCAACTATCTTGATGATTTTTTTTGGTTAATGAGTTTGGTATAAATTTGATACCGAGAAATATCGAATAAATTAAATGTTTATCGTTATGCTTGAATATACTATAAATCAACTTTGCATCAAACTAAACAGAAATTTGAAATGGTTTTCTAAAAGAAAAACATTGTTTCATCGAGATTAAAACTTGTTATCATAATGAAGATTGTGGTATAAAACAGTTTTGTAGAAAATTCAATTTTTTAATATATTAGACAGAACCCCGCACTTGTCTTATGGAAAATAGCCTTAGGTTAAATTTCTTGAAATTTCTATATTTAATAGTATTCGACTACCTTTTCAAAAGTGTCCATTGGCTCAACACGATGACATGAATAGGTTTCCAGATACGGGTAGTTGAAGTTGAGAGTGGCCAGTGTGATTGATAATTTATTTTTTATTAGTAACAGGTCCAAAAAAGATGTTCTGGTAATTATCTTTTTCTTTGAAGAATGTTTGTTGAAGATTAGCTTTTGGTTTTTATCAGACATATTAATTTCTATATTAGTTTAGTAGATATTGAAAAGACTTGCTTTCTGTTTATTGTTAGATACTGTCTCCTCATTTTTATTTCAATTTGTTACTTCTATATTTTTCTATATTCTATATTTTTTTATAATTATTGCCAGCCTCTGGTATTATATTTTGATAAAATTCATCTCTTGTTTTCCTGTTTAAAGTATTTAGGTGGTTTCTGTATTATTTGTAGTTCCTTTCAGACTATGGAGAATATTTTTCAGTTAGTTCCTTCTTCAGACGATCTCTATTTTTTATGGATATAATTAGGCCTTTTATTTTCATTCCATTCCAATTTTCAACCTTCAGAGTGTTTTGTAGTTTTTCAGTTAATTTTTTTGTATTATTTCATTTTCGTGGTATTATAGTTCAGTAAGTAGGACTTTTATCTGGCAATTTTCTGCTCTCTTTGGATCTTTTTTCCGATTTTGGACATCTGCAATACAGTTTTCGAGATATTCGCGAAAAACTAAACTCCTAATATATTAAATTGAATTGTTCATAACTTCTCCAATTTATATGAGTGGAATCTTCTTTTTTGTTACTTTTTCTATATGGCATTACGAATCGAATGATATCTCACTCATAAATTCTGGTCTGTCCAGAAAAATTGTCGTCCCAAAAACACTCGCGAAAGACTATTGGTTTGGAATTTTTGGAAAGAGAAAATTATGTTATTTTATTGGTTTATATAATAAGAGGGAAACCAGCACAATAATAGCATACCGTAAAACTACTACAGTGCATTGAGGAAAAATAGCCGTTCATTCATTATAATTTTAGTCATTACTTTAGAGAATCAATAGGTACAAAAGATCACAGGAAGAAGATTAATTCGTAAAATAGTACAAATGCACAAGATACATTATTATTTATAAATCTGTCACATCAATTATAGTCTTCGATCAAGTAAGTAACTTTCTTCATCGGAGGATATGGTAGAAGTCAATTGTCGCATAAGTGGCCCGTTCAGTTTTGAATTCGTGCTTACTTTATTATGGTTGGGAGTAGAGTACTTCCTCCTAATCCTTTGAAATTTAGAAGATTCATTTTCAACCAAAATAATCGAAAGCATGACTACTATATCTTTAAAATCGGAGTACTCATAAGTCGTGTAGTGAACAAGCGTAGGTGTCCACAGTGCTGGTAAGTCCTCGATATCCTCCACATCATCCAGGATCCCCATTGATAAGCAGCAAGCCGCAGCAGCTATCAAGGAAGGCGGAATGTGACTCAGTTCATACTTCAGCAGCGCTAGCTCTAGAATGAACTTGCCCAAAGAGTGATGCTCGGTCCGAACCTTCGCGAACTTATTGTACCTTCTCAGGAAATGTACCGACAGGGGTCGGCCAAAGCTATAATCCAGCTGTTTCATGATCGTCCTCTCCATTGCCAGAATCTGTCTCTTGGAAAAGGTATGGGAACAAATGTCAACGAACTCTACTATGCTTGGTGTGCATATTTCTTCGTATTTGGCTGCAATCAGCAACGCCGATATCCCGACTAGCTGGAGGGTATGTCGTCCCACGTCTTTGTTTTCTTGTAAGTATCTGTCAGTGATGGCTACACAGAGGTGAAGTGTCTCGAGATAAAGATTGAAATGCGAGTGAACTCCAGCAAGCCAATCGATAAGTTTGGCTCGCATCCAAGGAGCTGTGTCATGGCCGTCCAGGAAGTGTTTCCGAATGGGAAACTTCATCTCCATACTCCTCATATAAATGAAAATATCTACCACATACTCGCTGGCCATAGTAGGCTCGTTGGAAGACTTATCGGGGTCAATTATATCAAGCTTCTTGGAAGAATGTGAGTTAGGTTTATCTTTCCTAATAGCTTCTCTTTCGCCCTCATCGATCTCTTTCAAAATACTTTTTAGGGAATTGAGGTCTGGCTTGGCGGCCATATCAAGGATCGTCTTGGTCTCCTTCAAGAGAATCGCAGCAGTAATGGTTTTCTTAGCCCCCGTCTGTGTGAGGGGCATGACTATTTGGGGCTCATCCTGGGCGAGGGGCTTTGTATGCGGACAGAGAGTTATATTTCGTTCTGGCAGGGCACCATTCTTTTTGACCGGAATATTCGTCCTTGAATTGGGAAATCTGTTTCCAATTTCACCTAGCGCTGGTCTCTTTTGGATGCCTCTAACTGGTTCCACGAGTGCAGATTTCGCTGAAAACTGCGAAAATCTCGAACCGGCGTTTTCGTGCTTGAAACGTTGTCTAAAAGCCATTCTGAAACAAACAATAGAGTGAATAGAGGAATGGGTCAATAAAGCTGATTTATCATCATTAGAACATATTTCGGGCAAACGAATATAATTGCTCCCTTTGTCGGAATGATGTCACGAAAATGCAATTTATTAAGGAATAATTATAATGCCATTTGATGTGATATTTGTTATTCATTCTTATGACCTTAAATCATATATCGATCACATGATGTAGGATTGGGACACGAATATATTTTGTACGTAAGTACATACCTATATGGTTTTTTCCAATTTCCTATTATTAAATATTTTGAAAACTTTTACTTACTCATTTTCACTTATTTTATACCATAAAAACACCTTATTTCACATTATTCAACTAACTAATACAACTTCATTTATGTACAATTGACGGAAACAAAACTGAGAACAAACAAACTCACGCATGCGACGTTCGCACAAAAAAAAAATCGAGAAATAAAAACACGAAAAAACAAAATTAATAAACTCAGTGCTAGAATCTGAATCAAGCGAAGACTTAAATATTAAAAATCACAAAGGCGGGAGCACGGACCCAGTGGCAGATCCAGGGGTGATAAAGGGGGTAATCATCCTCAAGCCTATTCTGAAACACTCATACTGCCGTCCTAAGGTCGGAAGATGAACGCAGTACATTTCAAAATATCGTAATTTGAGTGTTTCAAATACTTTTATTCGCAATTCTTACATACCGAACCACTGTATTGCATGTTTTTATCATTTCATATATTCATATATTACTTTTCTTAAATGAAAATATTTATATTCATTGCCCCCTCCATACCAGTACCCTGGATCCGCCACTGCACGGGCCTGTATTTAAAGGATGGTTAGATACCTGTGGAAGGTGTAATAATAATTTATTATTATAATCATTATGATTAGAATATTTTTATGACCATCCTCTAGAATTTTGAAATAACGACACACATGTCATCTTATAGGTACACATATTGAAGTTGAAAATGTTCATACCCAGTCCATAAATGATATGATATTTGGCCATAGAATGTGAATAAAAAAAACTACTTGCGATTTTATTTCAGTTTGGAAAAAGAATATTTGTGTCATAATCTTTATGGAGAAATTGATAATTATGGCAACACTGAATGGTAATTCCTTCATTGGCCAATGGCATCACTGATTACTTCGCTCTGATGAAAGAATCATCTAGCAGCATTTGCTGAGAAAAGTTCTATATCCTGTAGCTACATACTTGGTCGCCTTGTAGAGGAATTAGTGGAAACACTAATATTTTACATGCGAACATTTTATTATATGCTGTAAATCCATAGGACAAATTCGCAGAAGATGATAATTGAACTGGGAAAAGCACATCAGAAAGTCGTAGTATAAAAAAAGCTAAAATGAAGTAGTCTCCCGAATGAATAAACTTGTAGTATCTTACATTTTGTTGACATACTGTAGATAAATTCATCATACTTGAATTGTCACTAGAAAACGTCGATTTTCTTATAGAGAATTTCCAATAAAAATCGAATATTCCCTATAAATAGTACGTCAATAGTACGTCAATAGAAAACGTTACCAAACAATTGTTTTTCCGCTTTGACTTTAGAATTGTTAATAATACAAGGCTGGTGAAATAAAAAAAAGAAAAATCACTTGAAACAATTAGTGAGAGATCGTTTTCGAATGAAAAACAAACAATTCATTGAGACTGTTGATTGATAAATTGAATAGCTCAATATTCCCGTAGTTTCAAATGCAAATTCAGTTCAAACTTTCATTATATCTCAAATATAAATATCTCAAAATCTGTTTCGTTCGTTTGGAATTATTTTGGTTTATTATACAGTGCGCTCATAAAGTGTGAAAACGCTCCATTACCTTACGAGTTAATTATTTTCGGAGATAAATCTCGAACGGGTCGATTTTGTATTTCAGTATTATTCCACTTTTATTATAAAATTCCACTACCGCAGAATTGGGGGACTATATTCATTAGTTATATTTAATTGCGACAAATAAGCATTATTATTTCTTAGAGAGAAACGCATTACATGTTTAAAATGTAATTAGATATTTTGCTACATCATTGAGTTGATTATTGCTCGTTTTCTCAAAATGACGTTTGGTACCTTTTCAATACACAATCCATTTCGCCTACCGACCGACGGCGACGGGTGCAAAAGAATCGTCGAATAAAACTTACGAAATTGTCTTTTCCAATCAATTTAAGAATAATTATCTCCTATTTCAGACCTTTATCCAACACATGAGTTATGACCCATTATTAATATCATTTTTATTATTGTCTAAAATGACAATAATAATGGGTCATAACTGTCATGTGTTGGATAAAACATTGTATGCCACTCATGTGTTATGTTTCCTAAGTCACTTTAGAATTTATATATCTATATTTATATATCTTTCTCGCTTGACATATTTTCAACATAACACACTAGTACCATAAATAACTATTATTTGTGAGAACGTTTTGTTTTAATTGTTTAGATGAGTGAACTTACCTTGGAAATGAACTTCAAATGTTTGCTCTGTCGATATATAGGCTAACCCACCACACAATTTTCACCTGAATATTTTCTTAATAACTTAAGATATTTCTATCTCCAAAGGTAATCTGAACTGAAGTCTGAATATCAACTTTGAACCTTTATAGGTATTCGATAAGAGTGGGTAAACTAATTATCAGAGATCATTAGTGAAACTTAGGAGGGTTAATTTGTGCGAATATTTGTTAATTTTGATCCAGGCAGGTAAATGAACAAAGGGCGCAATATAAGCATATTAGTACCTAACTGACTAAATATTATAGGTATGAAAATAAATAATAAGAATGAACTATTTTTAACATCAGATTCATTCATAAAAAAAAGATCTTCATGAGAGCCAAGGAAAAGAAGATTCATTTTATTTTCGTTTCCAGTTTCAGTGAATTTCAAAAAGTTTGCACCATATGAGAAACTTCGAAACTTCTTTATTATACATTTGTCAGAAAATTGTATTCTTCATAAAAATTGGTGCATTGCTCAAAAAATTCGAATTAGAGTTATCAAAATTCTAAATTTCCAAAGTGTACAGGAAAGAATAAAAAATAGAAATTTTGATCAAAGTTAAATTACCCTTATTTTTACCTTATCAATAAAGTTCATTTAAAAAAGTTGTTTGTTATTGAAAATAATTATTAGATTTATAATGACAGCCATCTACACAACAAAATATTTTTTTCGCATTTTGTTTATGGTTCATCGTTCATATAAGTCAATACAAAATTTGAACATTATTATGTGTACTATCGACGTTTGTTGCAAATGGTGCAAATTTGATATTTCACTCTTTGTATATCCATAATAACTACCAGTAAAATTTTATAGCAGAAAATTATTGAATAAATCATTTAATTGATGCTAAATAATGGAATAATACAAATCTGCAAATTTACGATCACTCATTTTGTTGGGTAGGTGGCTGTAATTTCAAATTTCATAGGTAGCATTTTCATTGGTAGATCACGCCCATAAAATGCCATTTTATCAACTCTACAACAATTTCACAAAAGCAAAAGCCTTTGTTTACATGAAAAACCCACTTACCCTCTAAAGATATCTCTATTGCTTCTTTTAAAAGACATTTCAAGTTGTAGAACATATCATTTTACTAATAACTAATTGTATAGATAAACAAACAACCAATCAGATAAATATTACAATACAAAAAAATAAACACAAAAATTTGCTGTATTTAGTCAATACATACAGCGTGGCAAATCTATCAAGACATGTGAAATCGGCACGCCTATCGATGCGCGGTAGCAGCAGATGTCAGTATATACATTCTACTAAATGTACTATTACTATCCCCTTTATCGTCCTTATACTTTCTCATTCTAATTCACGCATCTCATACATTTACCGACATGCCTTGATGGATTTGCCAAGCTGTACATACAAACTGAAAAAATAAATAGAAATTCAAGAAAATAAATTAAATTATTCAGTCACAGATTGACCTTGGTCATTGAGATTTTCTTCAGTTATGTGCTTATTTAGATGCCAGAGTGGTTTTCAGAATTTTCTTGAATTTTTTAGACCCTGGAAATGGACTCAATACTACTCTGCCAGACTGCTTTTCTGTAAAGTAGCAGTGAATGAGCTATATTTATATTATATTAGTTTGGGAAAGAATAATAATCGGAAATGCAATTATTCTGTATTTATTATTCGAACATGTCATATGTACATTGCAATAGTCGTCCATTCAAATAATAATAATAATTTACTAGGCTGTTACCCCACTAATGCAGTTGCCAAACATTTACCCAACAGATATACATTACAGAACAAAAATAATATATTGAGAAAACAAAAGGTAAAATATATTAAGAAAACGAAAGTTCCACACTTAAACCAATACAAATACACATAATACACTATATCCATAAACCTTAAGTAGACATTTAAATGTATTTGTGAAAAAAAAGTCACATTCGAGTACTGGACAACAGAATCTGTAATTCCAACATATTTTGACATCGATAATAACACAATTAATTAATACAATGTATATACATACTTTAATATTTAAGAGAATAAAATTATAGATATGAAATAAGAGTATTAAATAGCCTAAAATTCCATCAGCCTATTTTGAATGTTTCCAAAGTAAATTATTTTATTTCAAAATAAAAATTAAACTAGACCAAACTAAGGAGCAAGAGTCCCTTGGAAATAGACAAAAAGAGGCCCGGAATACTCTTATTTATATATCCTGTGTATCAATTACAGGATTTGCAATTCCTACATTATAAATGTTATTTACAAGATATATTAAAACTATACTTTAAAAGAAAAAAACAACCAATAAAAAATGTTCTCCAGAAAATTAATAACACTTGTTTCTCATCAGATCTCTTAAATTAATTATTCAGCTACATATTAAGAAATTCCTTTTATATCACTATTGATAATTTACCTTAAAATTCAAGAAAACTTGTTCATTACCCTAACAGCCATAAACATTAGTTTTCAAAAACTTTCTTCTGAAGGATTAGTTTGTTAAACTTTTCAAGCTATAACTTTTTTGTATACAAGACGTACAAAAAAAATGTTTATGAAACCACACTGAAATGCAAAAATATGTGAATCAAGCATAAGACATTCTATCAAAAAACTGCCGCGACGGGAATAGGTATGTATAAAATGCACAAAAAAATCATGACAATCTAAACTACGCACTTTTTGGTCAAGAGATATAGTCTATTTCGTCTTTTTGTGTTCATAGTTTACCCATTTCTAAGGATCTAGTCACATAGATTTGCTCATATTTTCTATGCGTTTACATTTAAATGAAGAAATTATAGCCAAAAAAAGTAAACATTATATCAGTAATCATACCACTGAAACATTAAACAATCTTGTAGTTTTTCTTCAAGATAAATTATTGAATTAACACTCAAAGCAGCACAGAAGTCACTATGATTTTGTACAAGAAAAAAGGAAATTAATACATATATTACTCGTAAATTACTGATATATCTAATGTTTGCTTGAATACAGAATCTACATTCCATTATCTCAATGTGGCAGTTAAAAATACTCTTCAACCGAAATGCCGAGAATTATAACGCAGGACAAAGAAAGTCCTAGATATTATTGATAATCAAATTAGTATTTGGATGTACATTATCAATTTGAAGAAGTATATTGCCAAAACGAGTTTACTTTTGTGGAAGTGCATGATTTACATTGGATATTTACTATTTTCATACTGGTCAGTCCCTCTTCGTTCTTGAAAACATCGATATTGAAGTCCCATCACAATTGGTTGAAAATATCGGCACTAAAAGTATATACACACACACACACAAAATGCTGTGCAAGCCCCTCCGTCATAATTTATCACAGAAAAATAGTTTATTTATCCTCATTAATTGTCGGTTTATCAAATGTAATTTCAGTCAATAATAATTGGGGCATTTGCACTTCAAACTCAGTACATTAAAATACCTGAATACAGGAAAAAATTCCTCATTTCAGTGAATTTATTAATAATAAATATACAAATGAATTCTTATTCGAAAATAAAAGAAGTAAAAACTATGTATACTAGACAATAAAAATATACATTTTTTGTTAAAGTAATAGTTCAAACAAGCACAAAAGTCTATAACCAATGGCTCCGTCACTTTTTGGTTGTGGTTGCAGTAGTCAGTTTTCTCACAAGAGGTCCATTCAGTTTTGTGTTCAAACTTATTTTGTTGTAGTTAGACGTAGCATATTTCTTCCTTATAGTTTGAAATTTGGAAGACTCACTTTTAACCAAGATGTTAGCAAGGGTCACTATTATGTCTTTGAATTCGGGATATTCGTACTCCGTGTAGTGTACTAGAGTGGGTGTCCACAGTTTTGACAAGTCCATAACCTCATTTATGATCCCCATGGACAAGCAGCAAGCTGCCGCGGCTTGCAAAGAAGGCTTGACATGAGTCATTTCATAATCTAACAAAGCCAGTTCTAGCATAAACTTGCCTAAAGAGTGGTGATCGCTCCGAACTTGAGCTACCTTATTGTACCTCCTCAAAAAGTGCACCGACAAAGGTCGTCCCAGGCTAAAATCCAGTTTTTTCAAAATCTCACGCTCCATCGTTAGGATTTGTCTCTCTGAAAAGGTGTTGTCACAAATATACACAAAATCCTTCAGGTCTGGAATATACATTTCCTCATATTTACTGGCGACGAGCATGGCTGCCGTCCCGACCAGCTGAAGAGAATTGCGTCCTACATTCTTGTTTTCCTGCAAATACCTATCTACGATCGCTACACACAGGTGCAAAGTTTCAAGATAAAGTTTGAAATTCGTATGGACCTCGACTAGCCAATTAACGAGTATTGATCTCATCCTGGAAGTTGTTTCATGTCCTTCTAGAAAACCTTCATGAATGGGAAATTTTTCTTCCATTGTCCTCAGGTAGCTGAAGATATCCGAAAGGTATTCGGTTACCATCGCTGGTTCGTTTTTGGAATTTTCATCGGGATCGATAATGGCCAGCTGTTTGGATGAGTAAGATCTTCGACAATCTCTACTACTAGTAGTTTTACTTTCGTCAACGGCGATTTGCTTCAAAATACTTTCTTGTCTTTTGAGGCCCGGTTTGGCAGGGACATTTACGATTTTGTCCGGTATCTTTTTGGTTTCCTTGAAGGGCAGAGCTGCAGTGATGGTCTTCTTCGCTACAGCCTGTGGTGGTGGCATGTTCTTGGCTACAGCCTGTAGTGGTGGCATGTTCTTGGCTACAGCCTGTAGTGGTGGCATGTTCTTGGCTACAGCCTGTGGTGGTGGCATGTTCTGGAGACGCGTAGCCTGGCCAAGAGGCTTGGCAGTTGGAAGATTTGTTGGTTTTTGTGCTGGTAGGGTCCCATTTTTTTTGACCGGGATATTTTTCTGAAAAGTCGGGAGTTTGTTGCCAAGTTCACCGAGAGCAGGCCTCTTTTGGATATTTTTGACTGGTTCTACTAGGGCCGATTTTGCAGCATACCTCGAACTAACGTTTTCCTGGTTGATTAAGTCTTCGTGAACACGCTGTCGGAGAGCCATTCTGGAAAAAATACTTGAATGAAATATATGCCTTACGAAACATAAAAAAAATCAAACAGCCCAAAATCAGGACCCTCCAAATGAACTTGTCTATGAGGTAACCGAAATCGAAGCTATTTGTGAACAGTGGCTAATCTTAAACCGATCTGCAACCAAGGAACAAAACCATGACATCTTATGATGGGAGTTACCAGAAACTCAATCAAAATTAAAATATCCAGAAAAAACAATTAGGGAAACACTATTACAGATGGTTAAGTAATTTTTTTTTTCAACAATTTTTTTTTCATATATTACCTCAGGGAAACAGTTCCGTATTTTCTGCACATATCAATTCTGTAAATTTCCCAATTCTGGGTAAATAATTACGAGAAATTTCTTCCGAATTTTCAAAATGGTGTAGATCGAATTTAAACCAGCCTGTATAATGGTATTGAGATATAAAAACACCTGCCTGTCAAAATAAAAAAAAATTATGTTCATTCATCAAAAAAAACATATTTATTAATAACTTAGTTTTTTGCATTTTGACTGAGTGCTATTTTACTAAATTCAAAATCGTTTAATAAAGTGGCATTTTACTACATAAAACCCACTTCACTGAATAGTACTGCCACTATTAATAAAACACAGTTTGATAGAAAATTGTTCATTTGATATTGGAAATAAACAAACCGCGTCAGGCTACTAGGTTAAGGAAATTCTACATATGTGCCTACTATGAATTTTCTTAAAAGATACAGCACATTTTCTATGAATTTCGTAGTCCAATTTACAGATTGACCCTAGACCAGTTTTCGAGCTACAGGGCGTCAAATAATCGATTTTTGCTATTTTGGGTACTATGCATCGTTTTGATTTTTGTGCTCTAATTCGAAATTAAACTGTCCTAGAAATAAACTTATTTCATCTCCATTCGAATAAAAAATAATATCTCACAAAGGATTTTGCATCACAGCATGGCAAGACAATGTTCATAATCAAAAATCAAATACCATAATCGTTTTGATTTTCACTCAATCCCTTAATAGTAGAAAACAAACGGCTAGAATTTGCCAATTTTTTCAGAAAGTGTGGGTCTTGATCCAGTACATGACGATTCATATGATTGCCTGTCCAACAGTATATAGTTTTCCATGTACAGGGTGAAAATTTAGATACCTTCAAATGCAATATCTCATGAATAAAATTATATAATCGTTATAAATTGTCCATTACCGTTACTAGGATATGAAAGTTAAACTGAAATGACTCATGGAACAATCTTCTCCATCGCCCCCCTCATTTTCAGCCACCCCCATCACTCCCCTGATTTACAGATACTTTCAACAGAAATCTCTACTTGGGATACCTCATTTAATTTGATGGTAAAAATTGACCTATTTCCCCTCCTCATCAAATAAGCAGTTAAATATTATTTTACTTCTGCGTATGGGAATAAAATGAAAAATCGCATTATATTTTATTTACCTGAACAAGTATTTTCAAATTTTGAGTAAACTCGAATTCTTAAATTATAGATAGTACTTACTTATCGTACATTTTATGGAGAGAATGCAAAGTGAAACTTGATTTTAGGCTTATGTACCTAGCTGATTTTCATTCCTTTTCTTGACCTACTTTATATGAATTATGAACGGTACAACCTATGAGTCACTATCTACAATTTACGAACTCGAGTATAGTTAGTTAGAAAATATATTGTGAACTTACAAAACCTGCAAAACAATGGTTTTTACTTTTTACATTCTATATACAATTATTAGCATCTTTAGTTTCAAAAATAAAATATTTATAAAAAATTCAAAAGCTTGCCGTGCAAAGTCATCAGTTCGAATACGAAAGCGGCGAGCTTTTGAATCTGCAACTCACAGAATAACCTACATAATACATCTAAAGAAATTATTTTTCACTTTTGAGCGCATAAAAGCTCGTCTTCAAACAGATTTTTTTATTAATATTTTATTTTTGAAACTAAAGATGCTAATAATTGTATATATATATATATATATATATATATATATATAGAATGTAAAAACCAATGTTTTGCAGGTTTTGTAAGTTCATTTATCTAATATATTTTCTGTACGTAACTAACTACCTATCTAGAATTTGAAAATACTTATTCAGGTAAATAAAATATGATGCCTTTTTTTATTTCATTCCCATAGGCAGAGGTGTTCACAAAAATAACATTTATTTACTTGGAATAGATTAATTTTCACCAGCTATTCAATGAGGTATCACAAGTAGAGATTTCTATTGAAAGTATTTGAATGTGGGTGGCTGTGGCTGTGGATGAGGGTGGCTGGAAATAAGGAGGGTGATGGGAAGGATTGTTCCATGCGTCATTTCAGTTCAACTTTCATATCCTAGTTACAGTTATCAGGCAAATATAACATGTATCTGAGTACCTAAAATGTGTTTTGTCCCACTTCACATAACCCTTCTACGATATTTACGGGGGATCCGAAAATCATGGATATTTTAGTTGATATGAAATAATTATACTGGAGCAGGAATCAGTACCCTCTTTGGACCATATGCAATGATTTAAGGCTACTGAGACAAGTCTCACTTATACATGCCAAAGAAAAAACTGGGTTTTACTCCTGCCTCAGTTTTAAACTCACCCATAATCCTGACAATTTATTCTGTAAATGTTGAAAATAATTGCTTACATCCTACATAAAAAATGAAGTATGTGATTTCAAGCTTGAGGTTTGTACTTCACAATAATGTTATTAAATATATATATATGCAGGATATGAATAAGAGATTATTTTCAACGTTTCGTGAAGAGAATGCCGATTTTATGATGGGTAAGCTGAAAATGAGGCAGGAGTAAAACAAAGTTTTTTTTTTGGCATGTATAAGTAAGTGGGACCTGTCACACTACTTTAAAATTGTTGCATATAGTCCAACGAGGGCATGGGTTGCTGCTTCAGTATAATAATTCCATATTTACTAAATTATTCATAATTTTTGGATCATCCGTGAAGTGCGACAAAACACATCTTCAGAAACGATATGAACTTTTCCTTTTCCTTCTCCGATCATTTTTAGCAGAGTTATGACCAATCAAATATTCGGCTCCGCCAGAACTTTCAGGGCCGGTAAGGGTGAACCTGAAATTTGATGTCGGCGTTCAATCACGTTTTCTGGGAAAACGAGAGCATTTCATAAGAAATTACTAGGAATAATTCTTGTGGAAAATTGAATTGTTTTTCACCCTGTCGAGTTGTTTTTTCGATAAATCATATACTTTATACTTTCCAAGATTACAGCAAAAATCTATTTATATATTTTTAAACGAAAAAAAACCCTGGAATAATGGTAAAAATTTTTTTTTTGTTTTATCATGGTTCCAACTTCTAGCATACCAAGTTTGGTGGTGCTACAATCGATTCTTGTCTCAAAACCCAATCGTACTGGATTATAACCTTTTTGGTCATAGTGTGCAAAATCTTGCACATACAATTCATATTTTTCAAAATTTATGGGTTCATGAGTAAAAATAAAAATATTTAGAATAGTCACAAATTATTGACTGTAGGCAACAAATTCTTTCCACCTTCATTTTCCTAACTGAATCAGAATATGTTATTCCAAACTTTTTTTTTTCATGTTCGTACATCGAACCGTTCAAAAATTAACAGTGTGAAGGGGGACTATTGAAAGCTGCACTGTACGTCGATAAGGTTTCGAAAATAGCGTTTTGGTGTTGGGATAAAACTCCAGCATATTCATTATTACAAGGTTACAAACAGTGCAGTGTACAATGATAAACAATGTTAACTTTCTGCTGATAATTTAAACAATTGAAAAAAAAATTATAAAGTTGGTCTAGCAAACCGACTTTTTCAAAGATTTCTACAAAATTGAAGTTAATTGCAGAGAAAGATTTTCTTATGATAATGTAACTATCTTTCGAGCAAAACAAACTCCCGAAATTCATATGTATTATAATCAGTTGAAATACTATAAGTACATTGATAACTTGTTGTACAGTTTCAAAGAGTGTCAGTTCAACAGTTTAAATAATCCAACCGTGAAGCGATTATTTTTTGAGTGACACAATGATTAGATATACGTCAAAACTTTACCATGTGCTTTGTTTGTATGTAGGGATATGAATTCATTACTATGCAAATTCAAATATTTCTAAATTTCTGATTGGTGGAACTACTCTATGTATAATCAGGTATTATTCCAAATTATAGGAGGTAACCTAACTCAACTGGACGTTCTAATTGGTTGAAAATGATATGAAAAACAATCATAACAATCTATGCATAATCTAGTGTTAAGCTCTAGGCACAAATATTTCCTATATTTTCAGAAAGATTATTTGGTTGTTGAACACTTTTCAGTTCTTCTAAACATACAGTGTCCATTTTTTGGGTAACAATATTTTCAGATTCTATTCCAAAAATGTCAACAACTCTACCAAACTGTGTTCATCATGAAGTATTGTATTAAAATATATATATTATTACTGCAATGAAAAAAGATAACATTACCATCTCTTACTCAACTTACTACTTAATAGACACACACACTTTCGAAAGGTACTATGAAGCGTAGATTTAAAGGCCCATGGACCAGCCTCAAACAGCAAAAATTCGAATTGGTTTTTTATCTCTTTCATAACCGATAGGAAAAGATTGATGGCATTACACACTTTTTAGGATGAATTACATTGTAATGTGTTGTTTTCGGATCAAATCACTTCGTCATTAACATGAGTATACTTACCTAAAGAATTTTCAAAAAACTGCAAGAATTTGAGTTTCCTTATTCCTATAAAATGTATGCCTCAAAAATTGCACACAAATATTGAATATTGCCAAGTGTCTGTACACTGATGTGAATTGTTTTCTAGGAACTGTGGTGGTTATTATTCAAATGTCTTCCCAAACTAGTTAGGTATATCGGATTTCCAAGCAATTTTCTCCTTGTATTGAAACAAACCAATGTTAAAATTGAAATATAAAGTTGAGAGCTGTCAAATAGTTTTCCCTCTCAAAAACCACGAGGTATTTTTTTCTAATACGAATTTGTTGGTTTTATATAATTTGATATGACGATAAAATTTAATCAGACTACATATAAAACATTTTTAGTATACCTAGATTATAGCTATTATTCAATATTTACATTTCTTCTGTCATACCAAATAGTATTTTTCACCCTAATAATTGGACAAATTGGGAACGTGATAAAGAATGGGCATGTTATGAAAAACTCCTTGAATAGAGTTCACGACCTTTGAATTTAAAAAACAATTCGTCCATTTAACAGTTTAAATAATTTAAATGGCCGTTGACGTAGGCGACTTCCAGCAAAAGCGGCTGGAATCCTTCAATTCATAGCTAATTCGTAAAATCTCACCTTATCAATTTGTACAATATCACTTGGGTGTAAAAACTTAAAGAATAAAATTTGTCAAAAAGTCACTTATTAAAACATAAGATATCTATCATAACACAATAGTTGCAACTGCCTAGTTACCATCCATTAGGATTTCGTTATCGTTTTGATTTGAAAAAGTAACGGCTACAAACGACCATCGGTGCCGGACGAAGATTTACGAACATTTTCGTTCATCAAACGATGTGCAAAGGTGGGATGAGTTCAACCGCATATATTTTCGTCCTTTTCTAACTCTCGATGTAAAAAAGTGACAGATATACCCGGAAACAGTTCATCAATGTTAAGCTGGATTTATAGTTTAACGGATTGTAATCGTACGCACTGCAAAAAGATCACAGAACTACAGAATGTATATACTCTTGTTTATAAATGTTACGTTATGTCATGCGTTCATGTAAACTTATAAACAGGAGTACCTACATTATGCAGTTGAGTTTTTTACACTGCGTCTACGTTTACAGCCCGTCAAACTATAAATCTTTAATCGCTAGCACAGACCCAAACAGGTGTGGTATTCCGTTCACCAAAGAATTCTATTATCGACAGTTTTGTCTCTGTCTCTCCTATGAATTCAACGTTGATGCGATCTCACTTATTCTGTCGACAATAGATATCTTCGGTGAACAGAATACCACAGCTGACCACCGAGTAGGCCGGATTTTCGTGCATACGATATCCGACAATTCAATATCCGTAATGAAGTTTAATTTCGTATGGAATATTTTGTAATTTTCATCAAGTAGCAGAGGCTAGCAAATGGGTCCTGATGACAACTCAGTATATCCCATTAACGTAATTGGATGCATGAAAAATTATGATAGGTATATCAAGTAGTTTCTTTAAGGCCTATATATTCAGATACATGGGTGCCACCCGTGTGCCTAAAAACGACATGACCATTCACATTACATATATGTGCCTTTCACTTGCTTTTCACAAAGTCATATTTTCCCTGGTTCTGTATTAATTTTCTCGATACTAGAGGTATGAACTTAACTTCGGCCATGTACGGCCGAAAGTGATCGGCCGATATGATGATGATGGTCTACCAGGGTTTTTAGGCGTTTTCGGTTGAAATCACAAAATAGGTAGGATAGCTACTACGCGTTTTAGTTTTTCATATAGTGAAAAGTGAATAATCGGTATGAATTTACGAACCTAGGTATTTGTTGACAGAAACTAGCCTAGCGCTAAAGTGTTATTGTTGAAAAGGAAAAAGAAACGCTACTACATATTAATGACATTCATCATTTCAAAAAGAGGGTTGGTAAATATCATACACTTTTTTCAGAATTACTGGATCAACGAGAAAAGTTTTTTTTATTCCGTGTATCCCATAAAGCAGTTTTATAAAAAACTAAACTGATCAAAAGTTCACAATCCACCATTTTTAATATTAAATGGAAGCAAATTTCTTCAAAATATTCGTCCGATGCCAGAAAAATTCGGCCCGAATCGGTTTTACTGGTGATGTGACCACAAATGTGTTCTGTGTATGTAACCATGTCAATGTGTGTGCTCATAAATGAAACGATCGGAGTAATCTGCCGTACACGGCCGAAAACGGTGCCACTCTGACCGAGGCCTTATGCCGGGTTCATATGCCAGCTTTTTGTAGTTGAGCTTACAGCGTATTGTTTTCCGATTGGTCACTGAATGACACAGAACGACATGTTCTCAGTCAGCGGCCAATCGAAAAACAATACGACATAAGCTAGAGCTATCATGTGTACCGGGCGTTAGGCAAAAAGAATATATCTACAATAGGTGAGTTCGGATTGGTTATAAGGAGTTGGAGCGGAGTGAGAGTGGAGCTAAAGTGGATAAAGACAGGTGGCAAATTTTGAAGCACCGCGGTTTTCTGTGTCCGAAGTTCCCGAACGACTTTTTTGATAATAAAGAGAACCTGTATATCAACTAACACAATTGATCACCTATTTTCAAATAATGATTTATCGGTGCTTCGACTTGACCTTGCTCGAACTGCATAATATTTTTAGGTTAAAACCAGAGACCCAGAGAGAAAAAGAGCTGCTCTAGCTTGTGCCCTCATAGGTCGAGGTGGTACTTTTGGAGTCACTTCTATCCACTACCGTCACAAAACCCGAACGCTGAAATTCGCACTCCTTGGACGCTTTTCATTATACCCGAACGCATATGGTGCTTACCGAGTGAATAGAGTCAAAAGAGTGAGCAAGCCGAACTCAGCTAATGTAGATATTCTTTGCCTTAGGGCTGTGTCACACGCATCCATTATCCGACGGTACGATGATCCGACGGTGTTCCTATTGTCAATCCATCCGACGTCGGATGAGTTGAATTCATTTTATCTTTTGTCCGATGTCGGACGTTTCTTAACCTAGCTGTCTGAATCCCATAGTGAAGGCTTTGCCATAACACAACTTATCAAAAGTTCTTCCACTGCCGTTGTAAGGTTGTAGCCATTTCCTCCTCATATTGTAAAAAACCTGAAGATATTTGGAGTTATTTTCTATTTCGTTCCAAAATATACATTTAGTTGTTGCCTGTGTTTTCATTGTATATGAATAATTATTACCATTCACCTGTCTCAATTAACATCTGCAGCATAGTCTAGCTAGAAAGCGATTCGATGGAGAGGCTATTTTTTTATGCTAAGTGTTTCTCAGAAATCATATCATACTTGTTACATTCGCAGAAATTCTTTTTTTCTAATTTTTACTCTATAAAACATTAAAATTGTGAAAGTCTCAAAATAGCATTATTATCAAATGAAATCGCCCTGTACTACGGACAGATTTGGAAATTAATTTCTTCTTTATTCTTATTTTCTCTTAATCTGTGATGATAATACCACATAATAAAATCACAGAATAAAATCATAATTTCATAATTTGGGAGATACGGAGTGATGAGAAGTGAATTTTTCTCATATTCAACACCCTGTATCTCGAAAACTAGTCATAGGATTTGTTGCGCCCATTGAAACATTTCATCAGATTGATCAATTCTACATCATATCAAGAAATTTGACGGAGAGCCATTTTCCCATATAAGGTGTGCTGGGTCCTTTATCCTCTTTGTCAATTGTAGTTTATTATAACTGCTTTTTATTTACAGGGCAGAAGCTTCACAGAATCAGAAGTGAGAGATATTTGTGCTGCGGTATTGAGAGGTATGTCTAAACACTTTTAACATTAACAAAGAAGGAGGCCAGAAATTGGCACAGCTACGATTATGGATGAAATGACATTGATACTTTTTTCATTCCACAGCATATATTCTGTCATTATTTCAAGCAACTAAAGTAACATTTTACCGAATAATTATTTAGATATATATTTTTTCTACGACAGTGCGTACAGTGACACCTTTGCGCACAAGTGCGAAAAAAAATCATCTGTGCGTAAAATCATCAACAATGCGTAAAATGAAATACGCCGTATTAGTTGTATTTTCGTTTTGTCTACATAGTTGCTAGGCAAATATCTATTTTCCATATTCAATATGCCTCCTATAAACATATTTGAATTCGAAAGCGAATAGGTACCATTATTAAAAGTTTCTTTGGTATATCATTTTTTATGTTTACCATTTAAAAAAGTATGATAAAAATATTGTTCATTACCCGTTCAGAAATTGATTTTTCCGTGCTAGCATGACTTCCTGTGTTCAGCTTCGCTTTACACAAGAATTATTTGTCACACACACACAGAAAAATCGATATTTCCAGACTCTTAATGAAATACTTAATATATACTATTCCCCAGTTATTCTTTGAAATACAAATAATTTTAATCCATCTTCAATTTTCTAAACAGTTATTATAAAAAATATATTTTTTTCTCCAGTTGCTTTTCTGGAGTCTTTGGGAGTATCCAGATTTTCATCGGGATGATAATAAGATTGTTCCGATTTGTTTTTTTCAGAATAGCTGCTGAATAATAAATATACTTGAGCAGGTGAACAAATTCAACATGTAAAGTGCCAAGCGATGAGATTCAACTGGTCTGGCGTCTCGCGGTCTCGCTGACTTTTGGAATTCTCTGGCCCATCACTACCACAATGATCTGAGAACTCACGACGTCAAAACTCAAATTTGGCCGAGCATTACGCCATTATATTCAATGTAGTTGTTATGGAATAATGATATATGTGGTATGAAGTATTGAAAAATACACTTTTGGTCTATATGTAGACTTTTGCATAAGTGAACAGAATGAAAAAACTCATAGAATCGCCATTATTCCTTATATTGTGGCACTTTACGTGTTGATAAGAATATTATTGAGTGCTCCGAAGTTGATGATGATGATGAATATATGTACCATATCGTTCATTAAGTATATCATGCAGTCTTTCGGAGAAAAAAAAACATACATACATATGTGGAAAGAACAGCAAAATTTGTAGACGCACCCTTGAATTGCAACTATATGGAGGTTGTTCACGTTAAGATAAGAGCATCACGTCATGTTTGGTAATTTTTGTATATCCGACATAACAACGTTAAAATTTCCAATATGTTATGCGTTCAATAGCGGTGAAATTTTAACGTTGTTATGTCGGATTAACAAAATTATCAAACATGAAAAAATGACCAGTCTTAACATTTAACTTGTGATAGATAAACAAGCAATTGTTAAATGTGCGACATTTATAAGATAGTCAATGAAATTTTATATGCTTTTCCTTCATTTTCTCACTATTTTTCAAACTTCAGATCAACTCACCGAGTTGACAGCAACACTAATCGGTCCACCGGGACCTCCAGGTCAGTCCAGACCTGGTAGGCCAGGTCCTGCAGGTGTTCAAGGCCCCCCAGGTACAAACAACAAATGCTCTGAAGACTGTAAATAAAACAACTATAGAATCATGCCTTCTAATATTTTGTATTATCTTTGTCAGCGCAATCATCGGTAATTTACTAAATTTGCGAATGCCAATGAACTTTGACATTCGCATTTTGCCACTACCCAGACCATCTTGATATTGTGTCAACTGATACGAATGTTTTTCGAACCACTCCAAATTACATTTCGATTTATTTGGTGTTGAATCTGTTGAGTCTTGAATGAAAATTCAACATTAGAAGTGTTGACACGCGGTTGGCACGACTAAAATTCTATGAGAACGCTATCTAAGAAAGATAAGCAAACCTAATGAACTCGACCAATCAGAGATCAACAAATCGAAAAGTGGCAAACTTGACGTAACAAATTGAACATAATCAAGTAGGCCGGTGTCTTCATTTCTTCCATATTTTTGCGGGCGTGAGTGGCATCTCTATAGGGTTTTTACAAATCTTGAATCTATGGTATCCTCTTCAGCAGTCGACATATTGAATTACCGATGGTATAGCGTTGACAAATTTTAACATAGCCAACTGCAAGTCACAATAGTTACCACTATTAGATACTTTTTAAAACTAATCCTCACATGTATTGCACACGTAGACAGATCAGCAGAACTAATTCTGGGATTGAGGGGTCCACCTGGTCCCCCTGGGCTCTCACAACGTGGACTGCCTGGAATGACAGGAGCCCCTGGAATCCCAGGTTAGAATTTTTAATAATAGAATAGACGAGTTAAATGATATACAGTGTGTCCATAAAGTAACCCCCCCCCCCCCGATTGGAATTGTTTATGGTGAATTGGTTGTTCATAAGCTACTTTTTGACACCAAAATATATTAAAGGCTATTTCGAATGTTTTTTTTTATTTCAAAGGAAAATATTCATCCAAAACAAAATGGCGGTACATAATAGAACCTTATTAATTAACCGTACCCCTGTTAACATTTGAAGGGATTGGAATTTTCCTTTCAATTTATTTTTTGTCGAATGATAGTCCATGCAAGAGCAACTTTTTGACAAGAATTTTTTTTTTTCAATATTCAGATATTTTTCAACATATCGATTTTTTCCTATGATCTTAGGATCTAACCCAATGGGCACGAGGACGTTGAAATAACATTGTGAAATGGCCGAAAACCGAACGTTTTCTTAACAAAAAAATGTCGCGTGTAACAACCAATTAACCAATTGCTTATACTAATTATCGACTTATTGCCGTTTTCAATCAGTTTTTTTGAACGTCGAAGATACTCAATGAAACAACATTGTGTTTATCAAATAAAAGGATAAGGAACGTATCATAAACATTGATAAATGAATCGCATAAAGCGAGTTTGATTAAAAATTCTTTTTGAATTAACATAACGTTTGTTAAACGTATGTTTAACGAGTTGTTGAGGAAGTAACGTTGAAAACACATCTTTATAAACTAAATTATTGTCGCTAAAATTTTCAACCAGAAACGTTTATTTAACCAATGCCACGTTTATAACACGTTTGAAAAACGTACTTGTTCCCATTGGGAAGCTATAAAAAATGCATCGACCGTTATTATAGAAGTTATATGTGGTCGTGAGTGGCAATTTTCCAAAAAAATCATTCTGTGTCATTTTGTGCCCCATGCCAAGGGTACCCTGAAACAGCTAAAAAAATATGCAAAATTTCCCAAAAAACCTTTTTTTTTTTAATAAAAATGTTGAGAAGAGGCATATTGATAAAAAGCGGTGTCTGCAATGTAAAATAAGTTCATTATTGATCTCATTAAGGTACAAACACGAAATCTTTTTACGTTTAGCCAATGTTCAAATTGCCAAACTCAACCATGAATGACATGAAACCTTTTTGTCTTTTAGTGCCCTGAACCACAGAAGGATTTTCCATTAGTATCTTTATGTCTTTGTCATTAACTGTGTCGATTCCAAACTCCTGTTTCAAGGAACCCCATTTCGGTTTGCCCTACTCTCCACCACGAACGTTAAGCAGTCGAAAGTCGTTCAAAAACTTAAGGAATATGTACGATGAAATGACAAGAGAGCCGATTGCATAAAAAAATCAATCTTCCGTTGGCGGAAAGTTTTTACTTTCACGGCGAAAAGCGGTACCTCACCTCGTCAAGTCTGGCACGCAACTGGTGAAGAGGAGACGATGTGCTGGCTGTCTTGGGAGTGGCCCGCAGCGCTTACTGCCGGAATCCCGCTGCACTAGACTCTTCTGTATGACCGGTACACGGACTGTTTTACTGTGCCCCGTGTGTTCCATTTTGGCCCACCCTCCCCTATCACTCGACCCTCCATGCCATATGAACAAATCTTTCAAATGGTGGTCAAACGCCATTTTGAAATGTAGATAATTTTTTTTGGTGTGAAAAAGTAACTTTAAAACAACCATTTCACCTGGCTAAAATTTCAAAGAAAAATTCCAATTTGTTCAAAAGTTAGGAGGGGGGTTTACTTTATGGACAGACTGTATTCACATTCATTATTCATTCATAATCAGATACGGAATAAATCATCACACCACCAATAGTAGACATCACACACATAATAATAATTATTTTTTTAAGCTTTAACAAGTTACGTACAATAATAAGACCTGTACCATCTGCTTTGCTTGTGATGAAGAATATCATATGTACGTTAATTAGGTATCAAAGTATTTGCTTTGAGCTTTATCTGAAAGTTCCAGTCAGCATTCAATACCTTTAATAATTGCATGGTTCAAATAAGAAAAGGATATCATAATAGGTACAGTAAAAGCCTTCATTCCACAGTTGTCAACCTGTCTTCTTTGTCGTTTTCTCAAATCTGCAGTAAAAAAAAGTTTGAATGAATTTTTAATTGTAGTATCATTTTTGCTTCCACACACTTATGAGTATTTCGTCTCAGATGATTTATGAATAGATGAATAATGCACGCTTCATGCCAAAATATGATCGACACTTTTTCGGAAGTATGATAGTATAAGAAAACAAATGAACATAGGTATGAAGCCTTCCCCGGCTGGCGTCAATGTTCTGGATGGATTCCGGTTTTTGTTGTGGTCTTCTTTAGTTTAAATCGCCAAACGTTTCAACTGCAACAATCTTCAGTGGTCGAAGTAAACTCCTTGACGTATCTACTGAAACTGAAGCTCTCGTCCCTGTACGTCTTTTATGTTACTTTCTGCCGTGGTAGCTTTGCGCGTACTTTCCGCAATCGCCGAACATGCATTGTCTGACGGAGAACACAAGATCCTTTCCGAAAATACCGAGAGGCTAGCAACGGCGAATAATTATCCAACCAGAATGTATTTAGAAGTCATAGAAATACCAACAAAACTTTAACAGAAATAACCTGCCGAAGGCAGGGGCTCCGGCGACGCCAGCGGCAACTTCAACAGGTATAATAGTGAGACTACTAATCATACCTTTCACCAGTCAGACACGCGGGGTCAATCAGCCCTCACGATAGGGCCTTCAGACAGTTTATAAGGGAGCTTCAGGCGCGTAAAGACTATGCATTCCATATCACACGGTCAGATTTTATTCTGCTGATCGCCAATCAACACGATAAGTATCCACTCAGAGAGCGGGGCCTCAACCTTAGAGGGTGCATGGTGGTGGAGAGCTTCCGTTTCAGTAGATACGAGAAGAAGAGTACATCGACCACGCCACTGAAGTTGACTGCTGCAGTTGTAGTCGAAACGATTGGAAATTTTAACCAAATAAGACCACGCCAAAACCCAGAAATCAACCAGAACAAAACAAATGAACTTTGAAATGGAAATTTCTATACCATATATCAAGCAGCTTCAATCTCATAGTTCTACATTTGTGAAACAAGCACCAATCTCCTATGACATTGTTCAAATACTATCATACTTATTTTTTTTTTATAAGTAACCTTTGTTAATAAGGATGTCACGTTTAATGTAGGTGACCAAGGTCCACCTGGTCTGCAAGGTGAAATGGGTTTCATGGGATTACCTGGTCCAGCTGGTCCTCCAGGATCAATCGGTTTCACCGGGGAAAGGGGTGAAAAGGGTGATCGCGGCCCCGAAGGTGTTGGCGTTGAAGGTCCCATTGGAGCTAGAGGATCGTCAGGTAATAAGTTCATTACTTTTTTTTGAGTTTTAGAATATTTAACTTTTTTTATGGTCAATTATATTTAGGTTAACGCAAAGCCAAAAAGCTCAACAAAGATCCAAGATATCCATATATCTTTTTGTTGCTATTGGAAGATTTTTCGGTTGATTGATCTTGAAGAATAATTAGACGTTGAATGAGAGGTTTTGTAACTCCACACTTTTCTTCGATTCATTTGCAATGATTTTCCTCCTTATGCATGATTTTGGCCAATTCATGTAAACGTAATGTTTTATCATGAACGTGTCTACACTATTCCCATTGTTTAAATTTCTTCCGTTCTTGCGTTACCTCACCTTACGTTTTCTTTTCATGAATTAGGCTTAAGAGAACGAAATACTTGAGCTGTATCGACGTCTAGGTATACCTTTTAAGAAAAGTTCGTGTCATATTTTATATTATTACGTCTCTTTTAAATATAGGTATCATTTTTTCAATATTCCTGACTAATAAGCCTCAAAAAAATATATTGGGACTTTATATGAATATCATGATACACTACTTCTGTTTTTTCAGGACCCCCAGGAAGTCCTGGAATCGGGTTGCCAGGTCCAGAAGGCAACAGAGGTGAACCTGGAAGACAAGGTAAAATATATCAAAAATGTAATAGAATTTTCTGTAGAGAAATCTTAGAAAGTGTATCAATATTTGATACTGTAACCTATTTTCTACTTTTTTCCCGATTCTCATAAACATAATTTCTAGTTTTTTTTTTCATTCATTTTGAAAAGATTAATGGAAAATCTGTATACGACTCACGTGTCATTCGGAAAAGTATCAACAGTAAAAGCACAAGAGCTTTTTTTTATCGGATAAATTTCTTTCTTCAAGAAATAATTTTGCCAATCAGAAATTTCACGAGGAAAACTGACAAGAAAAAATTGCGAGACCGTAGGTCGAGCAATTTTGTCTAATGTCAGTTTCCTATATGTTTTTTAGCACCAAACTGAAACCTTTTTTGGCAGAACAAATATTTTATAGTATAGAAGACTTTCTCAACTTCTAAAATGTATTTTAAATGTACTTCAATTGTATTTTAACTATATATTAATTATTTTAATTGTATACTTATATCCCATTTTTTGACTAGTCCGATAAGAATGCATCTGTGTTTGATCTTTTTTTGTATTGAATATATCTGTATTTTTTTGTGACGAATAAACTGATTCTGATTCTCCGTTGTATAGGGTCGTAAAAAATTTAATTCTGATGTTTGTAATTCAACCTTGGGATGAAGAAGAGTTTTTCATCAAGAATGAGAAATCAATAATAAGAAAGTATTCCACATGCGAACTTTATGCGGGACAATGTCTAATTTTCAAAATAATGAATTGAGTCTTATGTACTGATTTTTTGTTTAGGTTTTCCTGGGCTTAGAGGCACTCCAGGTCCACAGGGTTCTCCAGGATACTGTGAATTCTGCAATAATAATAACGCAGCTCAAAATTACCAGACTTACGCCAGATCTGTTGGCACCAGTAAAGGGCCGTAATAATTTATAATTTTTAAAAGTTTATATGAGAACTTCTCCATCAATGAATAATGTGAAAAAACCAACAATCTTTAAATACGAAAATTGATATTAAAATGTGTGTATGAAGAAAAATATTGTTTTTTTTTATATGCAGGGTGAAATCGATATGGAATATGCTTCCATTGTTATGCCTTGTATAAGGAAATGAAGTGAAAATTATACCAGATTGCTGCTATGTGGATAGCAATCAGATAATAATAATAATAATAATCTATCAACACTCGTAGAGTATAGACCAAAGGCGCATGTGCAGGAAGAGGACAGCTATTGTTATTATTTGTCTTGGCGATAGTTGCGATATTTAAATGTAAATTACCTGTAATGAAAAGTTCAAGCTGTACTGGGTCATTTTTTTACTGATATGTCAAAAGCCAAACTTGCTTAAATAGTTTTTAATCAAGAACTACAGTATAACATGTAAAACTTTAACAATTGTGTGTCACTATTTCTATTCAAACTTTCAGTCGAAGACGTTTTTGTACATAATATCTAATAACAATAAAACATATTTTAGTGGACAGGCACCAACAAAGTAATACAACCAACAATAATTTTCTAAATGAAATTTAAAACTGACACTTGACCAACTACCAATTATACATAAATATTTCTAATGGCATATATATTTTCATTACAAGATTTTGTGAGTATTTTCATGAAATGGTTAGGAAAAGTAGTAAAAGCTTTATATATTAAGTATGTAATTTGCTCAGAAAGGCATACAAAGTTTGAATTACGATTGGTCCAACTAGAGGAAGTAAAATTATAATTGATTCTTGGTCTCTGATTACCTCACAAAAAAAGAATGAAGAACTTCAATCATTTCGTCGGATTAGAAAGGAAATACTTACTGGCTATCTCTGATCGAATTATTTCAACATGAACTTCAATCGAAATTATGATACAAAAAAAGCATGTCCTATCCTAACAAACTTTGTCATGCTATATTAACGAAATTATTTACGATTTCAATGGATATCAAACGTTCAAGGGTAATATGCAGAATAACAATCCATAGTGAGGATTTTAAATAAAATATGTAGTTTTTATTAAATTTTGAAATCTGAAATATTTTACCAATTTGAATTTCTTCATCATCAAGGAAAAAGTAGGTCATTACAATTATTGCAAATGATATACTCTTTGATTATCAGTGGTTCATGCAAACCATGCTTTGAAGGTTATTACATGTTATATGACGGAATAAAATTTGGAAAGGGCAAAATAAAGAATCTTGCCTGAAATGAAATGTGATATTCTCAAGTTCGGATACTCTTCAGTCATGAAATAAAATTTTAATATAATTTTTTTAAATTATTATTTTTTTATATATCGTACCAGATTGGAGTCCTAGATGTCTTGATTAAATTGCCGTCAAATTACCTATAAGGTAATTAGAATCTATGGCAATAATTAAAATACTTGGCCTCTCTCAATACCGTCAGTTCCCCACCTTGGGCTTTAAGATAAGTCGGTTCCCTGTATTCTTCCTTCTGATGAAGAATAGTACTGGGTAGTTTTCTGCGAAATGTCGAGAAATTCTCCAAATATTTTCTCTATTTTTCTCACTGTGTGATGTGCTGCCTCTGTTAATGTAGCTGCTCAATAATGAGATTGTTTTATCATTATTTATAACATGATTATTTATAATATTGCCGAAACATTTTTCATTCCAAAGGAAATGCGTTTTTTCTGGGGATATTTTAAACTGAGAGAATCCATTACGTAGCTAGGTAACGTAGGGCCAGCGGGTTCAGTTCATATTTGGACCATGGTAATTTTGCTACCTAAAAGCTATAATATATGAATGGTGCGAGAAAAATACAAAATTTCAACAAAAACAAGCAATATATGTGATTTTTCAATCTAGGACGATATCTTACAACAGTTATGATTTTGCCAAAAAGCTATAAAATGATGACAAATATTACATACATATCTTACAGCATACTTTATACAAAAAGGAACTATTAGGTGTGAAATTTTCGACATTTGAAGTATTTCTACTGAGAAATTTTCAGTTTCAAAATATCTGCTAGTAGAATACTCGAGAGTCTTTTAAATTAAGAGATTATTTACATTCAATAGCCTATTTCATAATATACAAGTTTCATTCTTCAATCTTGAGAACAATTCACACATAGTATTCTTCAATATAGTGCATATAGCTTAGGATGTAGATATGATAACACATTAAGATAAGTTATGATTTCATTAATTCTGGATGACAAATGTTTCATTACAATTTAACATTCACACTTTTCTTCAAATAACACACACAACTTCTTTTCCTCATCCTCTTCAAATGGATTCAATCGGAAATATTCCAAGAAGTGCAATACAATTGGCAAATTACCAACCAAAAAAATATTAGTTTTTGTATTCTGGCCGTGACTACCAATAACAAAGTAAGTACTTGGAAATTCATCACGATATTTAGGTACTTTTTTTCGTCAACAAATTTCAAACAATGTAAAATATTGCACAGTACATATTTCCTAACAATTAAATTACAATAAAAATGGCATATCCATTTCATGTGTGCGCTACTATCTATAACACAATAGTTTCTCATTAATATAACATTTCATTTTACATATATAACAAAACATCCGTAGTGAATACTCCAATATAAATAATATATTTCAATAAAAACTAAACTCAGTTCAACCTTACCGATTTACCCACTGTTTTAAAGCTTCTTCAAATTGCAACGTTTCCTTGTTTCTAATTTCACTTTCCTCTTCTATGGAATCTTCTCTGACATCATTGTTTTTGATTGCTTCTTGTCCCAGAAGCTTATCAGGGCGATTATGTGACTAAAAAAAACGTACTGATAAATTTCCATAAAAGTTATTATCCATCAAAGTTTTCATGTACTGTTTGAGTGTTGGAAAACTAGCTTTCACCCGTGACTTCCTCGGAGTGAGCTTTGATAAACTTTTTTGTATGACCACAGTATTAATTTTGAATTGCTCATCACATAACTTTCTACGACAGTAGGTTGTGTTTGATGATTGCTAAACTCGTCGGTAAATAATTTACTTATTGTTTACCGGCATTTTGAAATATACCTATATACAATTGCAGAATAATCATTTCCAAGAATAAAATAAAAAACTAGAAAATAGCATATGTCTTTTATAAAATATATATTAGCATCATTCAATATTCAACACTATCTTGAAAACAGTTTTAAAAAGTTTTAAACATATATATATATCTGCAATTGAATAGTCACAACAATCACCCGATTTAACATCTCTAGATTTCGCCCTTCTTCTCTCTTCATGTTCAATAAAACACAGCCTCGACATTTGGAAGATTTGAAGAGAACAACAGCTGCATATAGAGAAATTCAGTATATGTTTTTCGGAAACCTAGATGAGCTTAAGAGCAGGCTTTATTATTGTTCACAAGATAATGGTAAAGTTTTTGAAAATTCAATAAAATAAAATACTTTTTTTCGTCGACCTCTACTAAAAATGACATTTTACGTATTAATTTCCGGACGAAAAATCGACTATTTTTGAAGGCAAACACTTGCCTAAAAAAACAGTCGATTGTCGATTCGAAAATCGGAAATTAGTAGGTAATTTGTAGAGGTCGACGAAAAAATGTAATATGCACCTCGGCGAAATACTGTCTATTGTGTCGCCTGCTTGCTAGCCTCGGCTGCGCTTCAGCTATCAATTTGCAGGCTCGACAATAATAGACAGTTTTTCGTCCTTGGTACATAAATAACTATTTATAAAGGATACCGTACACTTAATAGGGAAAGCTCCCTCTATTCGAATTGGCAGAATTTTTGATATGTTTTAGCCTGAGTAATTCTATAAAAGAGTCCAATACTAGGCTGCAGGGAGCTGATATTGTAGCAGACAAGCAGATAGACATGACGATCAACATGGCAGTATTTTAGACGAACACATAAGGTTAGGGTACGTTCAGTTACAGCACTTTTCTGTATTTGTTTCACAATATACTATTTTGTATATGTTTTTAGTTCAAGACGGTACTACAATTACATCTCATCGACACGAAAACTTACCTGGTACCCAAAATGCCCTTGAACTCCAGCCTGGCTATAATTGGGGTAGTCCTGTTGAACAGCATAATTGGAGGCTGAACTTATATTAAGATTTTGGGGATAGTGTATTCCTTGTATGTGAAAATTTTGTCCGTTGTTGAAATTCTGACCAAAGGAAGTCGGGGGAAAATTGGAGCCGGGAATCTGATTATCCTCTGGAGGGGTGGATGGATGGCGAGCCCGCAATTCAGCCATAAAGTTCGCTTCCTGTGCATATCGGCGTTGCAGTTCTTGTTGCCAACCACCATCTGACTCGTCTTCGCCATCATCTTCGAAATCTAAGTAAAAATAACGAGTGGAAGCTAGCCACCTAGCCTTTGTTTATTTTGTTTCTACCAATCATACATGAGAAATTTTGAAGCAAATGGTGGGATGAGATTTATTGAGAGCTTGATCAAAATTAATACTTTACAGATAAGGGTCCCTATATTAGAAAATATACTTGCAAACGACCCCGCACTTCTCTTATGGAAAATGGTATTCGGTTAAATTTCTTGAAATTTTTGTATGTTGTAGTATTCAATTGCCTCTTCAAAAGTGTCCATTGGCCCAACACGATCCTATGACTAGTTTTCAAGATATGGGGTGTTGTAGTTGAAAAAGGCCATTTTTATTTCATTATTTTTAAACAATCAGAAGATTCAATATTTTTCTGCTGGTGGTCATAATTTATATTATCCAAGATAATATTTTGATAATTGAATAAGACCCAATTTTCAATTATCTACAGGGTAATCTTCAAACAAAAATATGCTTAATCGATTATTATGCCATTGATAATATTTTTTTGTAAATCCTGTGATGAACTAACCTTGATCAAAAATAGTTTACCACTTTTAAACTCATACTGGGTGATTAAAAATTTTTGATCCTGAATGGCTCCGTAACTTTTATCCATCCTGTATATTTTTAAAGGCATATGAATTTTATGTAAGAACAATTCCGGATCTATATCAATTTGGAGAAATCCACCGAGTAATTCATGACGAAATATGGTTTTTTATTAAGAGCAAACAATACCCTTGATGAAACGGGAATCGGTTTTGAGCGTTCAATTTTATTTTTTTGCGAAAATTTTGTTGGAACAAATGATTCAATTTGTTTGTGAGAATTCGGGAATCTAACTGATTTTTGGTTTTGATGATTTTGAAGATAACATTTTTTTTTATGGTTTGACAAATGAAAAAAATAGGCAGATTCCCGAATTCTTAAGGAAATTATAGACTCAGAAGGAGAAAAACGAATTGTATAAAATCAGTAGTTTTGACGCAAAACCGATTCTACGATTAGGAGCTATCTACCTTATTGGCGCTCCCAGCTACGTAGGTTTTTTACGGGCAGTTGCTTCGTCATCTCCACTATCACTCTTGAAAACTGTATCCCCATACACTTTCCTGATGACGCGCTGATGTTGCCTCTTAAAATCAACCTATATTTCAAATTTTCGTCGGTTTCGTTGATTTTTCTAAACTTTATTGAGTGATAAGATTTCACCTGGAATAATTCATTTTATCCACATTCTATGGCTACTTTTTGAATAATCAGTCGCCAAAGTTACCACGTACATGGGTTGTGACAGCAAAACATTCTATGAAAATCGAACGAACAAAACTTTTATATCAAATACAGAAAATCAACTAGGTAGAAATCAGAAAAGGTATGTGCATAATGCAATATATGAAATGAAAATTTTGCTATTTTATTAAGTGAGAGTATTTTATTGAGTGAAAAAAAAAATTAAATTATTTCAAATGTTTAGGAAATGTGTAGTAGTACATTTTAATTTTTTTATCTAGAAAAAGTTATCTTCCATAAAACGTTCTTATCAATTATGAAAAAATGCAAAGTGGCAACATTGCTCTTGAATTAATACAATAACTAATTGTCAGGACTGACATTTTCTATTTATTGTACATTGAAACCCAACATAAACACATACGCTTTGTTGCCAAAATTTGTATTTTATCATTTTTTGCCTTCACAAATGAACTGTTGAAGAAGTTATTTGAAGATGTGAAGGTATGGTTTGGAAATTGAAATTTTGGGAAAATGTTTCTTTTTTATAGGTGTGCAAAATCTTATGAACAGGAGCAGGTGGCCCAGAAAATCATACCCTCCTTTCAAGAAATTCAACCGAAGGCCATTTTCCATAAGAGAAGTGCGGGGTGCTTTAACCCATATCAAAAAAATCAAGTAAAATATAAAGTGGATGTTTCAAAGTGAAAGTGATGGTATACAAGCAACAATATGAGGTTGGATGTTCAAAATGCTTCATAGCTCGGGAGGCAGCGTTGCACGTTTGATAGTGATTTCAGGTCGCAAAATTTTGTGTGCTTGCGAAAGTTTAGATATAGACCAAGCTATAGAAGTTTTTTATCCACAGAATAAAAGACGCAAATGGCCTATGCTAATTTTTATAAGATGTGTATTATGAAAAATTATTCGAACCCTTGAATTTTAGTTTCAATACATTTCATGTCACTCGAAATTTTCATAGTACATTATTTAAAAACTATATATAGTAAAATTGTACGTCAGCTATTTTCAAAAAGGAGGCAAGATCGTCAGTTACATCATGCATTGGATTGCGGTCAACTAAGATTAAATGCGCACTCAGCACCTATAAACGCTCAGCTGACGGTCTTACCCCCATTGAAAGAATTTTCAATCGACCTGAAATCACTTTTTCGACTTTTTTTCACATAATTTACATTTTCTCACAACCACGTCCACGACGACTCTGATAGCTGACGCTTGTTTCGATGGCTAGCTATATGTAGACTACCGCCTACATACTAAATTTTGCAAGTTAAAATCACTATCAGAAATACAATCAGGAAAGACATTTTTTGATCCAATATGGTGCAACATTTTTGAATATAACTGATTACAAATAGGTCCTGTTACTCCTGTTTCGGAGGGTTTTAGTTAAAATGGTTCTTCATCCACCTGTGCCATCAATAATATAAATACTCTCTTGAACACTCCTTTATTAGCCAGATATCTGAACACAAAGCTCAGAGTTCTTTTGGGAGATCGTTCAATAACAATAGTCGTAGGCTAATTGTGGCAAATACTTGTCAGAAAACAACTACTGCTCTGGTCAATACCACGACGGGTATTGCATGATCTCCAACAGATACTTGTTTAATGTACCTCATTGCAGAGAAAACAATTTCTCGCCAAGCAGAGCGGCTTACATCAGCGTGAGACCAGATTGATCAAATAGATGGAATGATTCGGACGGGGAACAGATGGCTTCAAAGCTGTCTGCAGTGACCTAACCTGTACAGATGACGAGAGAAAAACCTCGAAACTAGTCTGCAGATGGTCCCCCTGTCTGAATCAGAACTCTGGTATTTGGTTACAGGAAGCACTTGTTTCCTCTGCAATTAGGTACATTGCACATGTATCTGTTGAATATAATTGAATACCCGTCGTGGTATTAACCAGAGGAGTAGTAGATTTTCTATATTCTATTATTTCAATTCCTATATTGATATGGAGTGGACGGCAATATTTGTTCGAGAATGGGATGATTGAAGGAGTGAAATTCATTTATTACATGTACGTAGTTACAATGAAGCTGACGAAATAAAAAACAGCATTACAGTGCGGTTACATTATTATGGCAAGTGAAAAAATAAAACAAATTGAGTGTATTAATAAAATGGGTCAATTATTAATAAGGCAGTGCCTGCAAGAAAAAAAATAAGAACCCAGAAAAAATTACAGTAAGAATAGAAGTAAATATAGAAGAGTACGAGTGGCACCCCTCTTACCAATAAAAGTTTCGGAAAAAAAACCTGAAAAATACAAAAATTTCTCATGTGGGGAGATCAAGAATATCTCGTTAAGATGTTGTAAAAAAATCGGAAAGATATAAAAATTCCCGTTGAAGAAATTCTATGTCGTCTAGTGCAGAGTATTGTCTAGGCTTTTCTCACTTTCCTCATCTATTAATCTAATTGCTCATCAATGAAATTAAGTTATATTACTTTATAACATGTCTGAAACGTCGCAGGGAAAATTTTTTATTCCAAAAGAAATGGGTCTATATTCGTAATTTCAATTTCTGATATTAATTGAAAATTGTTTTTTTTTAAGGATATTTTGAACTGAAATAATCCATAAGTAAAAAAGGTAACGTAGGCCAGTGGGTTTAGTTCATAGATGGCCATTGGTAATTTTTTTCTGGAATATATTCCTAAATGTTGAAAAAAAAATGGTAACAAAAATAAGAGTCCCTGAATTCTCAGATATAGCAATAAATGTGACCAATTCAATCCAGAACGATATCTAACAACGGTAACGACAATATTATTATAAGTATTTTCCGCACTGTCGTATTTACAAACATACCCTGAATTGCACAACAGATTCTCAAATGGCATACAGGGTTTCTCATTAAAATGTCATATCTAATGCAGGGTTTGTAATAGTTAGCAGACAGTGGATAAATTCTCGTTCATTCAAGCAATGGCAAAACTACTCACCAATAGGTTTTCTGATACCACTAGCCTCTGGCTGGACTGAAGGTTCTGCAATGTAACAATCATTCAACAGGCAGCATTCCACATACAATCTACCACAATATCCAATAATTATATGCAAATGTATTTGTTAACGAAATGAAAAGTAAACAAAACTTACCTAAAAATAAAACACTCAACATAAAACGATATGTCCAAAACTCATAACAGAAAACAAAATAAATGACAAACATATTTACATTTTGAAAATAAAGTTTCAACTGAAGATTTTGTTTATATATACACAACCAAATGAGTATACATCACATAGAGAAACATTTCACTGCATAGAATTTTTTTTTCCTTTGACTTGTGTAGGTATGGGAGGAAATTCTTTTCAAAAACGGAAAATTTATTTCAGGACATTTTTGTGTCAGCATAAATCTGTTGGGCCAGAATAACTACAAAAAAACACGGGGTCATATCACATTTCTACTAAAACACCTACCTATTTAGAACTGAGAAATAAAATAGTATTAGGGGGTTAAGCATTTTACAAAAAACTTCTTGTTCCCTTTTATAAACATAGGTTGTTTCTTGGGAAATAAATAATATTATTATTACTACAATAATTACTAAGATGGTGACCCACTTCCTTATTGAATCCCACTTGATGTGGAATTTCCTTTTGAGGGGGAGGTTGCAATTTTTTTTCCAACAGTCCTTGTTCTGCAAAAACGAGCACTCAGGTAAATGTCTACAGCAAAATCTTGTAACAAAATATATTTTCATGATACATAAAATATCAAATATTTTTGCTCTTTACATTCCCTCTTCCAATCCCAGATTTAATTAAAGGTCGTTTTATTTACAGTGGGTGTAAAATGTTCAATTAATTACCAAACGATAACTTATGTGTATAAAATTGCTCACACAGAGTCGGTGCATTGAGCCAATGCAATGTTGCTAAATTTGTTTAAATAATTTTTTTATTTGGATGACCATCTCTATCTCAAAAACTGTTTGGTTTTGGACCCATGTTCTAAATAATCATTTTGTCAGCATATGATCTGTTGAAATTACGGCAGTACCCTGTATATTATCAGATAATTATATATTCGAATTATGATGTTGGTAAATGACGTTTTGTTTAGTTTCTTGAAATGTTCAAAGCATACTTTTTGAAATGGATATGCACAGTATTTAAATTCACATCAATTAATTTTAACAAATAAATAGTATTTAATAGTAACAGAATGTTACTACACATAAATTTTGTGCTGTTTTTATTGTTCAACTGGAAACAACTTCCACATATAACGTTTGAACATTTTCCACTTGAAAAATTTGGAATGGACAGTGGAACAGTTTTATTAAGCAAACTCATGAAATGGTTGATTGAAATTAAAAGTAATAATAAAGATTGTAAATATCATTTATTTGTAAGATTTTTTCATCAACAATAGTGACACGAGTCTGTCATACTATCATAAAAAACTAAAATATTCAAATATATTCAACAACAATATAAAATTCTCAAATAGGAAATGATTCAACAAAACAATTTAAAGAGTATTTCTCTGTTTTCCGTGATGTATATCATGCTATACGCAAAGGGGCATTCAGCATGCCAAAATTATCATTCTCAGTCATTATCGTCAAGTTTTTTTACAAAACATACAAATAATAGTCTGTATAAGTACAAAGAGTAAAAAAATATATAAAACAAATCAGGAAAATAATCTAAGTGAAATTTATACAAATATAACTAATAAGAACTAATAGAAAATATAGAAACATAATCACTGAAAGTAGCAGGGAGTTTATAGATTTTAGTAATACTAAACGGTTTAAAAGCCTTACATTGACATTAAATAGAGGAACTAATCAGTACCTGAATTCAACTCTCGTACCAAAGTCGACATGGCATTCGTAACTGAATCTGCAGCAACTAATAAGTCATTTCTCAATGATCGTCCTACTGATCCAGGTGTACCATTGCCATTGGAACCTAATAAAAAATGATTTCTTCAAGAAACGAAACATAAACAGAAATAAATTGCGGGTTCTGCCGCCACAGCCTTTGAGCAATGAGTTCTGGCAATCGTTACATTCTGTACAGCTTGGCAAATCCAGCTGTGCCTCTGAGATAAACGAACGATAAACGAGGGTAACTGTCCAATACCAATTTTTATCTGGAATGAAAAGGACGCCAACCAGCTGGTCTGATGCGCACCCGATATTCAGATGCACAGCTCGATTTGAAAATCTGTACTAGTATACAGTATTCAGATCTTTCAAATGTCGTTGATTATATTTTTGAATTTCACTGCATGCGGACATATTCTACTCTAACAACTTAACAAATTCTGATTGTCTCATATTATACTTGATACAGTTTTGTATTAAAAGGAATTAGATAGCGTCCGAGTATAAAATTATAATGAATCGTGGCATTCGGACAAATTAAATTCCAGAAAAAGATCAAACCTGCAAACCTCTAGATTGCTAGTTTGTGTTCTAACCAACTGAGCTACCGAGAACACACGTTCGCATATGCATATCCGGATACCGCTTTTCCTAGACTTTCCATGTTAGTATTAACACGTCCAAGCTTCGGAGTTTGCAAGGTGTTGGTGAGTTAGATTAGTTGGTTGGTTAAAAGCTGACGAGCGTGATATGCTAGGGGTTTTCCTTAACACTGAGATCAGCTAAGGTCTATATTATTATTCCATCATCAGTTGTTCCTAGTTAAATAAGCCTGTATTTTTCACCAGGTTTAGTACTCTACTTACTAGGTGTTTAGGATTCATGCTTGTTTCTAGGTTGATCTAGATTCTAGATTTCCAGATTTGTGGTATGAAGCCAAGTGCTAGGCTCATCCTGTTAAGTATTCAATTCCCTGCTGCAGTAGAACAGGAAATATTCCATCTGATCCAGGCGATTCATATGGGCTAACCGAGTTTATTGCCCATATAACTTTTGGGTATGCTACAATCCACTTGGGTACCTCCCAATCAGCCCTGTTCGCCCTTAGCTGAAGGTTGACAGGGGTTTCTTTGCTGGGATTTCGATAATGGTAGATCTTGGCAAAGTGTGTACCGAGTATTTCTTTCCCAGTAATCGTGTGGCCTCTTGTGGGTTTTTTGAGAGTCCACATTGAGTTTATGTGGACTCTTTTTTTGCTATATTAAATGGACAGCTCACTTTTCCTCCAGTTTGTCTGCTCTTTAGGGGACAGTTGTTCTAATAAGAAGCATTATAGTATCTTGAATTTTCTCCGAGGTTTCCTCTATATCATAAGCGCTGTGTGTATTCGGTTTGACATTCCTAAATTTTTTTATTCACCAAGCTCCAGTTGAATGTGTCTGTGATCCCAGTTTGAGGGTTCGTCCGAGACCAACTATGATCAGGGATTGAACCTGCGACTTCTAGATTGCTAGTTCGATCCTTTCTCAAGGAGAATCTTTTTCTGGAATTTAATTTGTCTGAATGCCATGATTCATAAAATTTATTATTATTCAGACACTATTTACTTCATTTTGATTTTCAAATTTGGCCTAACATTGTTCAGTGATCGGAGATCCACACACCTGATTCCTGCTGAAATCACGTATATATCGATGACCCTAGATGAAAGGAGAACTGATTGATGATTATTGATAATAAATGAGTTTCTTTTAATATTCTAACCCACCGACACCTTGCAAACTTTGAAGTTTGCAATACTAACATCACATTCAAGGAAAAGCCATATGCCGATATGCAGATGCGAACGTGGATCCTCGGTTGCTCAATTGGTTAGAGCACAGACTAGCAATCTAGAGGTCGCAGGTTCGATCCCTGCTTGAGGAGAATATTTTTCTGAAATTCAATTTGTCTGAAAGCCACGACTCATTATACAGTTTTAAATGTTTGAAACATGTTACGATGAAATTCAACTCGCTGATAGAACACCAAACATTCAAAACAGAACAACTTCTTTCTGAGTTTTGAGTGGCATACTAGGACATTATAGTCTGCTTAGTGCTTATTGAAGGGTGCAGAGGCTCTTGTTGAGTTAATTTTTGTTGTGAAGTTCAAAGTTATATGTTACTTGCAAACAATATCAACTCACCTACGTTAATATTAGAAGACCCACCGAAGGCGTTCCTCACATCCCCCCCTACGCCCACCAAAGACTCGCTGTTGTGCATCCCCCTCTCCCTGTCGCCCCTCTCCTGCGGCAGACTGTTCAGCTGCTCTCTGCCGCCCAGCACTAGGGGCGGCACCATGCCCTGCGAATGGGGGATGTGTTGGGATCGATCCCTCTCCCTGTCTCTTTCGGTCTGGTTCATCGGAGAGATCGAATTGGTCATGGATGGATTGCTGGATGGAGGCATGCCCATGGGGGTTTGCGGGGCGCTCCGCGGGTTGGCTTGAGACGTAGGAATGGCGCCGGGCGGCAGCGGGGGGGATTTTGTGCTTCGTGGCGATGAGTTGGGGGTACTCCTCGGAGATGATTGGTGGTTCTAAGATACAAATATTGTACATGTTCAACTGGTACTCTGTGTTAAATGTAATTATTTGATATGTCACCTTGTATAAGTCAGTAATAGTTGAGGTTTTGATATATTTCAATAAATTGTAATCTGTTAAAATATGAGTATGGTATATGTCGACAGACCTATAATGGACAGATAGACCAAAGTTTCTTAACAGTTTCTTAATGTTGGTAGATTTGTTGATTAATCTTCAATTTTTCAATTGAACCGAGGGTTCTTATGCTGAATAATTTTGATTGATTGATTCAGACATACATATTACAACATTCAGATGGAGAGAACAATAATTGAAATCCTAAAATTAATATAAAACAACCCTAAGTCAAGCCCAAAATGTCCTATTTTATTCAATGCCCAGAGAATTGCTATAAACATTATTTGTAGTATCAATTTTGGATGTTTACAAGAACAAACGCGATTGCACATTGCACTATTATTTTATGACCACGCCCTTGCTTTTGATGCAGTAAACGGTAATGTAATGATATTGATGCAAATACTTGAATATGATGGGATGTATGGCAATGGAATGTTACTGATTTTGTATTAATGGAACACAAAGTACCACAAGGGTCAATTCTTGGACCACTGCTTTTCATCATCTACATGAATGATATGATGTTCAATTAAGATAATACAAGGAATAGTGTACATCCAATAGGATATGACAGTGGGATATCAGTAATACTTTGTGAACATTGGGAACGAGTTGTTATCGTCTCACACTTAATATAAGTTTGACAAAGGGCTTGTATTTCACTCTTTATAAAAGTACAAAAGATGTTTGTATTTTCGTTTATATATTTATAGCACATACCTTCAACATTTTCATGAGTCCTTCTAGCTGCATCATGAGCTGTCGTCTTGAATCCTGTAAGGTTGTCAGATGCGTTTCCAATTCGTCTTTCCTCATTCTTAAAGCCCTTAACTCGTTCATCAGAACAGGATTATCGGCACCATGGCCACTAGATTCCAACTCTTGCTGTCTCCTGTTATATTATTAGCATTTAGTAGTGATTAAAAAAAATTGAGAATTTTAAATAAAGCTGAAACTGTTTCTGAAACAAATTCTTACCGTAGTCGGGCGATTTCTCTCATGATCTCCCTATTTTTGGCTTCTAACTGACTGATGAGTTCCCTCTGGGCTCTCGTGGAATCCATACCAAGACAAGCCTCAGATGGAACACGCCCCTAAAAATTATATTATTATAAAAAGAACTTCGAGGATTAGAATATTATTGTCATCAGATAAAAATTTAGGCTTAAAGTTCAAAGTTGACTGTTGGCTCAATTTTTTTTTTATACAGTGAGTTTCAAAAAGTTTGCACCATATGGAATTTATTATCCATTTGATTTGTCAGAAAATGTTATTCCTGCTGAAAATTGTGCATTGCAGAATCCTTGCATACGATTTATCAAAATTTCAAAATTTCCAAAGTGTACAGGGGAGAACAAAAAATAGGAATTTTGATCTGGTGTTAACTACCCATATTTTTGACATTATCAAAAAAGTTTATTCCAAGATGTTGTTAAGAATTGAAAATAATATTCAAAGTTGAAATCAAAGCCACCTAGGGAAAAATGGTATATCTTTCAACAAGAGATGAAAATACTTTTTTTTTTCGTAAGGCGAGAGTTTTTTTGATACGATAGATGTTGTTGACTGGATTACAATTTTTAGAACTTAAATTTTTATAAACTGTCAAACAAAGTGAAGTTTGTTTGCTGAATCAAGTGCCAAGTAGTGAGATTAACTGTCATTAGTTTTTAGGATGTTCCGATCGGGTCTGTTCATATTTATTTGTTTCATTTTTATCTCTAGAGAGAAAAACTATCACTTTCATGTAGGGAATTTGGTTGAAAAATGATCATTTTCATATACATGAGTAGAAAAAATAGTTTTTTCCGATTTTTTATGACTAAAGTGATAATAATCTTGCAGATTTGTATCATTTTATCATTTTTTGATTTATTAATTTATTTATTCAATAATTTAATAATAATAATAATAATAATAATAATAATAATAATGTTTATTCACTAAAAAATTTACAAAATAATTTTTCACAAAAACATAAGACTACAATTAAACATAGATAACACATGGGTAAATAGACGAAATATCACATAAGCACAAAATATGCTTGTCTGTGATTGACAAGTCATTGGAATAAACATGTTTGGGACCACATAAGCAACAGATGCTTGTATGTGGTGTTACAGGGCTGGGAATGAAAAATATTGTTTATATATTAGGTACTGACAACACTTGTGTTAAAGGTATGATATGCACATAATATTAAAAAAAACATGTGAATTGATACCACGTGAGTAGTGTCAGCTACTTGTGTGTGGTATATTGTCTTCATCATGATTGGTTCAATAAGTATACAATATCTAAGAAATAGAATAAGTTGATAATTTAAAATATGATGCAAATTATGTTACGATGTAGATAAAATTAATGCACAAGGAGATGGGTTTACAGAATTCACGATTAATAATAATTTTAGTAGAAAAGTAAAAGAGCGAATATATAATATATATACAAATCATGGTGTGTAGCCATACGCAGAATAAAATGTGTATAATGTTCAACAGTAATGAAGTAAAACATTAAAAGTGGAACATGAAATGAAGTTGAAGTACATCATGAGTATAAATAAAATAATATCCTAGGTTAGAAGGAGTTGCAAAACAATTGTACTCGCTCGCAGCCATTGTTTAACTTTTTTCTTGAACATTGCAGGTGAATTTATTTCACGAATTTCCAAGGGGATTTTGTTGTATAATCTTGGACCAAGAAAAATATGACTTCTCAAAGTAATTGTTCTGTTCACTTTTGGAATATATACGGCAAGAGGTTGGTTTCTTGTAGAGTATATATTCTTTATAGGGTTTTTGTTTTTTGTAAATTTTTCTTTATTAATTAAACACTGAAAATAAAGTTCTTTGATCTCAAGTACTTGTGATAGATCAAAAAGTTCTGCTGTGGAAAATGTTTTCTCTTTTCCATATATGATTTTTAAAATCCATTTTTGTAAGGTTATGACTGGAGATATATGGTGGTTATATGCACCACCCCATGCTATCAATCCATACCTGAGTTGTGATTCCACTAAGGCGAAATAAATAGATTTCAATTGTTCAATGTTTACCATCGTTTTAAAGTGTCTGAATACGTATAGCAAACTCCGTAGTTTTCCTGATAGTTTTTTTATGTGATGATCCCATTTCAGATTGCAGTCGATAATCAAGCCCAAGTATTTAGTTGAATTGGCCGGTAAAATTGAAAATGTTGATGGGGTTGATTGCGAAATTGGGGGAAAGTTATCGAAATCAATTCTCTGTAAAATCAGACATATAGTTATTATGCACATTCATACAGAGTGAAACATCAAACTTGCACCAAAAACTACTAAAAATTCAAACCATTTTCAACAAATGTCGATATTCTAGTACAAATAATGAATTGGACCAAATTTTTCATAGAAATATGTTTATAGGAATATGAGAGAGGTGCCTAAGGTGCATATGAGATACTAGTTCTCTTTATGAGGCTATAAACTGTGAAAAATTGAAGAAAAAAAAATTTTCTGAACAAACTTTTTTGAAGAGTAGTTTACTCCTAATCAAAATTAATTTTTTTTTTGTTCTCCCCGTACACGTTTGGAAATTTAGGATTTTGATAACTCAAATACAAGTATTCCGCAATGCACCAATTTTTATGAAAAATAAAATTTTCTGACAAATTGATAATAAAAAAGTTTCCCATATCGTGCAAACTTTTTGAAACTCATTGTATATAATAGAGCACTATCACAAACAATGATTATTTTGGAAGAAATGTAAGTTAAAGTATGAAATTGATAAAAAATATGAAAGGTGCCTTATAAGTTTCACCTAAAAATACGAACTTATACTTATTAATTAGTTTATCACAAAAATCAACTATTAGCAACTTCACCAACATAACTCAAATTGATACTATGATATACACAGACTTTGCTAAGTCTTGTGATGAACCTGGACATCATGATCCAAATATTCCAAAAACAGTGTAACGAACCAAAATGTTCATGGATGAAACTAGATCTAGGCATTTGTTGATACAGATGTTCTTGTATCATTATTTCATCAGAAAAACTTGCAATACATGGGTTGCCAATATATTCAACTCACTTTCTGAAGAACTACAGACATCTCCAAATATTATTATTTTGGTGGATATCTTATCTTGGACTCACTGTATATTGAGCCTCAACAATAACTATGGTGAGAGGTAATGCATGCAAAACTAACGAATATTATGTAATATGTACATGAATAGTTTAAAATTAAATCACTTTTACTGACTCAAACTTACTCAAAGTCAATGATTTAATTATCTTATTTTCTAAGAAGACTTTGAAGTTTATACATTTAAAAGGTGTGATTCAGTGATTAAAATAGCTTTCACGTTTCCAGCCATATATCTTATACTCAAATAATAAAAATATTAAGTTATCTTCTAATAGTTTGTTTATCTGCACCCACTATTGTTACCTTGTTTTCAAACCATTAAGTCGCTCCTGAGCGACACGGCAAATAACAATAAAAGCCGTTCTTTATACGCACAGGCTATGCCTTTGAGTAAGTACATTGGAGTATTTATGAGGGAGTATGAATACTATATTATCATCTAAGTGATATGACATAAATTAATGTCAAAAAATTACTCAGCACTACCTTAATTAAAATAAACTGATCAAAACAAATATTGAATATGATTTCTCATTTCATGAACTGTAGTTGTGGGAGCAGATACAATGTTATTCACATGTATAACACTCGCAAACAAATTTTGCCAGCCCTTACTGCGTTTGGGCTTGAAATTGTCCCTGGCTAGCAAAAAGAAAGTACTTACCTCCTATGTACTTTATTATTAGATAACTTCGAGGTATTTGTCAGTAACTCAAATACAAGCAAAGAGTTTTGATCGGATTTCATGAAATCAAAATATAAATATCTATTCATGTAGAGAATGAAAAATATACAGAATTAGTCAAATGTATGGACCCGCCCATTTTTCTCAGTTATAATATTAGAACCATCGGAAAAAAGTTCAGATGAAAGTTGAAGGGTATTTCATTGAATTCATTTATATTTTTGATATGCCATTGGTAGTATGGAGTAGTGACGTCATCGGCAATTTTTTTTAAATGGAACCATATTATTATGTCATGTTTAGTATCATTAGAAAGCTTGATTTTAGTAGTACTCATATTATTTCAACTCTCTCGATAGATACTGTGTATTTGGTGATTTTTTGTCCACCTCTGTAATTAACTTACCTATTGCTTGATTTGTTAAAAAATTCACTTAGTTGGGTAATGTATCCAAACAGGTATTCTAGTGATATGGCAATTTGAATCAGACAGTGGCTATTAAGTTTCATAAATAAAGGTTTTCAAATGCTACATTAACAGTTGTTTCATTAAGAAATTTCATTTACAGTGTTTAGGATAATTTCAAGTATCAAAAACTGGAATTAGTCCATTAATAGTTGAAGAAATATTTGATATAAAAGGAAAAAACATTTGATTTCGTTTTTAAACAAAACTAGTCTATTAAATTAATTTGTCCATTAGGTCTGTCGACATAGACCATACTTTTGACACGACCTTATAGAAAAAGGTTGTGTAAGATCTGGATTTTGTGCTGGCCACTCGATTGTAGCATGATCCCTTTAAATCAGATATTTCTTCAACTTTCAATGGATTAGTTTTAGTTTTCTATACTTAAATTTATCCCAAACCTCGCAAGTTGAATTTCTTGATGAAACAACTGTTAATGTAGCATTTAAAAACTTTTTTTATGAAAACTCACGTACGCCACTGTCTGATTCAAATTGCCGTATCTCCAGAATTTCCGTCTGGCTACATTCCCCAACTGAAAAAACGAAAGTGAATTACAGAGGTGGACTAAAAATAACGAAACACACTGTATCTATCGAGAGAGTTGATACAATATCAGTATTACTGACACGACAAAAAAAAAGAGCTTATGGTTCTATTTAAAAAAAAATTGCCGATGACATCACTCCTCCACCAATGGCACATCAAAAAAATATTTAAATTCACAAAAAGGTGCAAAGTAAAATGCCCTTTAACTATCATCCAAACTTTTTTTCAATAGTTCTAAAATTATCTGAGAAAAATTGGTACGTCCAAACATTTGACTAACTCTGTATTAACAAAAATATTGCTCAAAGCAAAAATTTTCCGACTTACCGTATCTGGTGAAAGGGAGTTTTTTCTATAACCACTTCGAGGCTAAAAGAAGCAACAGCAAAAGCACATTTAGGAACATCATCCAACATAAAAAAGATAAGTAAGAGTCAGAGAACATGCCATCTTCATATGATACAATGACTGATGTTGAAAATATCACCTTACCATTCCGGTTCTAGCTTCCTGTGCTAGTTTAGCAGCGTATCTGGCTATAAGACGGTGTTCATCATCACGAGCACTATCCAAACTGAAAATTAATCTCTAATTAATAAATATTAATATTAAATCAATATTAAGGTAAAAATATTAAATTAAGTAAAAACAGAACATAATGTAAAGTACAAATGAAACATAAAACATAAAATAAAACTAAGTATAATCTGAAAGATGTGTAGTGCCTTCCTGCTCATAAAAGAGAACATAGGCATCTCCGCTCATAAAATAAATTATTCATGTAAATTCAGATGGAAACAAATCTTAAAAAAATTATCAGACCTTAGACATTATGACTCTCCCATCTTCCTTTTGGAAATTTATATTGAAATAACCAAACTTCACTGATGAAAAATAAATAAAAAGGAAGGAAGAAACAGTTTTCACAACCCTGAAGGCTCACAATTTATTAAAAACAGAAAAGTTTACCTTCTAGCAGTAGATCTGCTGTCAAGACTTCCCATACCATCAAATGCAGAAAAATTGCCATCCGGAAAGCCATTGTGTGATGGAATAGGTGATGGAGGACTACAAAATAAAACAAACAGTTTTTTCATAAAAAAAATAATATTTTAATATTCAGTACAATTAAAATTAGATTTAAAATGCAAACATATTCACTCAGGTACATATGAATAATACAAGAAACGGGTTAGAATATGATGTTAACAAATTAAAATGATTTTTTTATTGAAAAAACTGTTTAATTGTATAAAATGTATTATCAGTAAGAAAGTTTTTCAGTGTAATCCTGAATGACACATTACAATGTTTAGCATTCTTGTATGTAAGTTGAATTTATTAAACAATTTGGTCCCTATGCAGTTGGATGAATTTTGGCCAATTTTTAAACAAGGATAAGGATGATGAAAATCACTTTTTTGTCTGATGTCGTGAGATTGCACATTATTGTCTAGATTATTGTGTTCTCTAGATCGAATATATAAGATTAGTCGATAAATGTATAAGCTAGATAATGTTATTATATGTGCTCTAATAAACACATTTATACAGGTAGTTGTTGGGTTAACTTTCAACATAGTTCTTAGGATTTTTTTTACAATAAACACCTTTTAAAAGTGTAACGATGATCCCCAGAATATCAGACCATAATGTGAAACTGATACACCCAAAAAAATTAATGTGTCTGTAAGTTTGAATTGATTTCTCTTGAATATGTAAGTAGAGATCACAGACAAAAGATATATTTCTTAGTATAAATTGCACGAAGAATCTTTTCGTGACATTCATTTGGAGTCCATTCTGAGAACACAGAATTGCTGTTTGTCACTTTAGTTGATCAATATACTTATGGGACATCAGAATATTTGTATAATCAGCATACAGTACTATTTGATGGGGAGAGTCATGCACTTTTTTATATCTGATGTGAAAATAATGAAGAATAAAGGATCTAAAATTGTTCCTTGGGGCACTACTAGACTGATTTCTTTTGATTGTGTAAGGTTAGACACATATGTTTGTGCCCTATCAAGCTTATGAATCAATAAATTGTGTCACAAGCGCGGCTTAAATCATAGAACAGGCCCAGTGAGTTTTCATGATTTTTAAGAGCGTTATATTGTGAACACTCCAATAAAACTTAAATTTCAGTTGTAGTAGACTTTGATTTCCTAAATTTGTGAGGTGTATCGGGAAGTAATTCGAAGAATACTAGATATTTTGTCAATCTTTGACAATAAACTGAATTAAAGATTTTTGAGATTCGATCTTGGATGCATTTTAACCTGCAGATGTTTTACTTATTATTGAGATGATTTCTTATATATGCTTATATATGCCTTTTCAATATATATTTCAAAGTTAGGTATCCGGTTGTTTTTGTCATAATCTATGAAATTATTTATATAGTTTGCTTTTTCAAAGCAAGTATGTCCCTCAAGAAATCTAACAACTGGTGTATTTGTTAACATATTTTTACTTTCTTTGATAATTTTCCAGATTTCTGACGTTTTATTATATGGTTGTTCACTGTTCTTTTACCATAGTTCTTTTATCAAGTGCTGTGCACTCCTTTTCATACTGCTTGTATCTTTCTGTATACCAAGAATTATTCACAAATTTATTCATTTCGCAAAGGTGTTTATGCATCTCCTAGATTTCTGGAAAGAACCATTTCCTTCTTTTTGTTTTTATACGTGTATTTTTCAACAGCAAAAACACAAGAGCTTTTTTTATCGGATAAATTTCTTCCTTCAACGAAATAACCATTTCCTTCTTTTTGTTTTTATACGTGTATTTTTCAACAGCAAAAACACAAGAGCTTTTTTTATCGGATAAATTTCTTCCTTCAACGAAATCATTTTGCCTATCAGTAATTTCACGAGAAAAACTGATGAATGAGATTTTTTTGTTTTTTGGTAAGATAAATCAATGACAATACATAAATACACCACAATAATAATCACCTTCATTGAAACAGTTATTTGAAGGAGCAGTTATTAACAACACAATTATATTATTAATACTTTTTGTAATTTGTTCAGATGAAACTTTCCCAAAACGATTTATGTGTAAATAATACTGAACAAACATAGCTGTTATGGCAGAAATTGAACAAAGATTTCCACATATAACAAAAAAAATTGTCTTTTTTATAAATATTGTGTAGCAATGTATCAAACTGATCCAAAAATTGTTCAGGTTTTTGTAATTGGGTGGTTGATATCAAAATCACAACTACGAAATCAACAAGTTTTAAAAAATATATAAAAAATAATTTATTCTTATGAAGAAATTTTTCATGAAAAAACTCGTAATTTAATCAAAAAAACTTTTTTCTTTTTTGACTGATAATGTAATATTTTCCCAAATTGAAAATCGTTTAATAATGTGGCATTTTACCACATATAACTGTCACTTTCCTGCGTAGTACTGTCACTGTCAATAAAACACAGTTTTATAGAAAATTGTTCATTTGATATTGGAAATAAACAAACCGCGTCACAGAAATTCTACACAGGTACCTTCTATGAATTTTCTTAAATTCATAACGTTGTAATGCTTTTATATCTACGATTATTCGTTTATAATTACTAACACAAAATGCAAAAAAATAATATAAACAAACCACATAAAAAAGCAGTTTTACTAAACTCGTATAGCTTTTAAGTTACTCGCTCGATGTGCTCGCTAGTACTCAAAAGCTATACTCATTTAGGAAACCTTTGCTTTTCTTGTTGTTTAATATACTATTACTTACACTATATGGGACAAATTCAACGTTTTCTCGGGTTGCTCTGGAAATCTTGGCAAATTATTCCTTTGTTTATCAGGAACACAACGAAATGATTTTCTCAACGACTGCCCAATGGTTTTACTTGGGGACTAAAATATTCAGAATAATTAATAATTCAGCAATGAGATCAAAAAAATAGTCTTACAAATGAGGCATATTCTTTAACTTGATGGTCTAAATTGTGTGGAGCCGAAACTCTACCCCTCCAAAAGCAGTCTTGACATAGGGTGTAGTGAGGGCATTTTTGACACCGGTAACGAAAACCCGTGAAGTTTTCTCTCTGACATGCATCACACTGGACTGGGTGTATAACTGAAATGTGTTCTCAATATTATAAACTGAAATAATCTCCAGCAGGTTAAAATGTCAGAGATGGAATCAGCTGAATTAGACAATTATTTAGGAATTCCACAGGGAAGTGTTCTTGGTCCTTACTTGAATGATATTGATTTAGTACAATTCAAATTCATCAACCTATTTACATATTTACGTTTGAATATAATTTTTTCATGTAAAATATGGTTGCTAAATCGATGAGGATCTATGCATCCAACAAATAAAAGTTTGACGTGTAACCTCAACTTCAAGTTACATTAAATTCATTATAATATTCATATAATATGTAGAATTACTTCATAAAATCCTTGGAAAGGTCGATCCTTATTCCTATATCTACAATTCGTAACATAAAAGGAGGGTATGCTTTTCTGGGCCAACTGCTCCCAGTCATAAGATTTTGCACACTTTTGGGTCTATGAAAAAGAAACATTTTCCCAACATTTCAACTTCCAAACCATTCCGGAACATCTTCAAAAAAGTTCTTTTGGAGCAGAGTTTGTGAAGGCAAAATATGATAAAATAGACATTTTGTCAACAAAGAGTATGTGTTTATCCTGGGTTTCAATGTACAATAAATGTAAAATGTCAGTACTGACAATTAGTTAGAGAGAGAGAGAGAATATGCTTTATTGTTCAAAGATACAAGATCTTGTTGACAAAGGCCTAAATCTAACCTTAAATTAAAGTAAGAACACACAAAAATAGATGAAATGAAAAAAAAAACGTCACTGATACATTAGTAAAATGTCTTATAAAACAATATAAAAGCTAGGACATGAGAAACACCTTACAACATATTAAAAACAAGTTCGAGCTAAAATGCATCATCATTGAATTAATTCAAGAGCAATGTTGCCACTTTGCATTTTTTGAAAATAATTGATAAGAACATATTAAAGAAGATTATTCTAGATTAAAAAATATTAAAATGTACTACTACATTACTCATTTGTAAGCATTTGAAATGATTCAAATATTTTTTCATTAATAGCCTAAATTTCCCTATCAAAAGCATACCCTCCTTTCTTAAAGTATTTTATGAACCAACTTTTCATGTTGTTCAACATGAATACCTCCCAAGAGGTTATCTTGAACGATGGAAAATGGCGACTAAAGTTTGTCTTTCAGTCGCAGATGATTCCACAACAGATTTTATTCATATTCATCCTATTCATATTTCCGAACTAAAATCAGCTTTTCATATTCAAGTATTTTCTATGCATTTAAATTTATGGTTCCTTACCTTTGAACCAGACAAAAAACAAGTATAAATATAAATATAAAAACATATAGGTATGTTCCATATAACTATTTCTCTTTTTTTTAATATATACAGGGTCAGAATAAGACCGACAAACTCCGAATACAGATTCCTCACCTCATTTTGACGTGAAAACTTTCTATCAAGGTATGTCCTATCCCCTCTGAGATATAGGGTGTCAAAAGTATGAAAAAAATTAAGATTTAATTTTTTTCTCCAAAACTTCTCGAAATGAGGTGAGGAATCTGTATTCGGAGTTTGTCAGTCTCATTCTGACTCACCCTGTATATATTACTTCATAAACATTTCTTACTATAGTATTCTGAAACAACTTACCACTTTCCACATTTGCTATTCGATGTAAAAGAGGCAACCAAACTAGGGCGGGGGGTGCTGGATCAGACATCAGAGTGTCCAAAAAATCATTTACAGTAATTTTCACGTTCTAGAAATAAAAGTGCCGTTTTTTAATGTTTTAATTTTCACCAACGTGTTGAACTTACAGGATTAAATATGGAGTTGGCAAGAGAGTCTGTGTAATTGAAAGTAGGAGATTCATATACTGCAGCAGGAAGGGCTAACACTTCTTGGAGGTACTCATTGAACCTCCACTGCAACAATAATCCGTTGCTATCGGATATTTGGGAAAAAATATCTGTAACATAGTATACAATAATCAACCTTCGTGTCTGCAAATCAAATCTCAGTAACAAATATTAAAAAAAAAAAGTTACTACTATTATACCAGTTGCCCACAAGATTTATTATATGTTATATGAGAGATATTTTTCGATTAACTACTTTTAAATCCAAAATAGGACTTCTGGTTTCTCAAAAATTCAAAACTTTGAATTGAATTTTGTTTTCTATCTTAAATTCCTAGATGTGAAGAAAAACTTTGTCTTTCAAATATCCTCACAAAGAAAAGTCAGAAAGTGTCAAATCGGGAGAAGTGGGAGAACTAGCGGGCCATCTGACTGGGCATTTAGTTGAAATCAGTCTCTATTTCCAAAATTTTCAGCAAGATAATTTCTAAAATTTAATGAGTTTAGAGGTGGAGCTCCATCTTGTGGAAATACATAGTTGAATTTACAATCAATAGTAACTATTCTAATAAATTTGCTATTTGGATGCGGAGAAATTGTAAATATAGCTGTCCATTTTAAATACCTTGAAACTGTTATTCTATATTTTCAATTGGGTGGTACTCAACAGTCTACCCCGAATTTACCCATTTTTTTTTACAAAAAAAATCTTGTTTCCCAAAAATACTAAAAGCTTACCAAAATTAAGAAAATAACTAACTTAGAGCAACAATCAAATATTTACAACATGCTGTCTCTTATATTACTTGTTCCTAAAAATAACTTTTGGCTAAAATATGCTAAATGCTCACCAAATTTTAATTGCCAAAAATGCTCGAGATTGACACACAAGCCTAACCTGAGCAAGCTAACCTAGCTTGCTGGTCGAAAATGCGTGAATTCTAAATTTGGTGAACATTTAGTGAAATCGGTAGACAATTATTTGGGTTCCATTAAGATTTTTTGATGTTCATTAAATTTTTTGGCGGACAGTGCTAGAGATGTATGGTTTATATTTCCAATATAACCTGCCCAAATATAGGCATCAAAGTTCTCTTAATTATTTTCTGTTTTATTAAATTTTGATTCTCCTCAGACCAATATCCTGTATTATTGCGGTTGAATAACCCATTTATTAGTAAACCTACTTTCTTCGGTGAACATGTTTACAAGGAGACCAGAAAGTATTTTACCCCTTTACCACACAAGTAACTTAATTCCTAGATGCGCATTTAGATAACTAAGTTATCTTCATCAGTGGTCATCAGCAAAGTCTAGTTCATCCCTGGAAAAACCATAAAACGTACGAAGTTGTGTTCCCCAATTGAAATCGAAAAATAATTTCAGCTATGTATTGGAAAATCATTGCAAGAACTACTTTCTTGTAAAATACTTTGGCAATTATCAAACAGATATAATTCAATGGTCATAGGGGGAAGTGGTTGTTTTCTGTGGGATATTTGCAGACGAATTATTTATTTTTCATTATTAGTTAATGGCCTTCCATCAAGTTATGTCGTTCATTCTTCAGAAAACAGTGATTGATGGAAAAACCTATAAACTGTGTCCAATATAAAATTAATATCTGGGTGGCTACCTGAATTCATTTACTTATCACATTTAACTTATATTTACTTATTAATTATTTGGTTCATTATCCAACTGATTGTTTTTATTTTCTTATCTTATTTTTGTAAACGACTTTGTCAATAAAAATTAAGTATTATTTTTAAACGGTTTTCTGAGTTCTTCTTATATTTAAATATGATAAAACTGAAATAATTGGAAAAATAATACTTACATCTTAATTTATCCATAAGTTTTCCAGCACACAAAGTAGCAAGAGCCACTTTAATGGAAAATACTCTGATCTTACCAACATTATCTCTACAAAAAAGTATACATTAAAAAGTCTAAAATAGTAAAAAAAAGTTAAAAGTTGAAAGTCAGTATGGTTCACTGGAAATAATGGAAAAAGATATATTATTACCGAGTACCATTTTTCAAACTAATCATTTCAGACAACAAGGGTGATAGTTTGTTGAAATGTCAAAATATACAGGTTGTCGAAATAACATGCGATTAACTTTTTTATGGAGATTTTCACGTTCTATAAATTATATGGAAATTTCCAACCCCTTTCAAGTTATTGATTTTCCGAGCTTTCCCGGGAATTTTTCCCACTTTCCATAGGAGCTCGCGTGCAGAACATTTTTTTTCTTAAAGTACTCTTTAGATAGATAGATAGATAGTTTATTTGTCTTTTAGGTGTATTCAGAATACAAATAAGATACGTCACAATATACATATCTATATAAGTCAGACTAAATGGCTAAGAGATAGCTCAAAGCACATATATATTAAAATACATTAAAATACTATAATAATGGACAAACCAGGCCACAAAAGGTACATTGATAACTAACACATGTTATAAATATAAAACAAGTAAAACAAGTAAAAGCCAACATTTAAAATTAGCTGGCAAGTGTCAGTTTATTTGGCATGGACAGTAGGGCAGTTATGTATTCCTCGTTTGTGTAGAATACATTCGAGTTCAGATAAGATCGCATGTGTTTTTTGAAACTGTTGAGGACCAATTCCGTTACATAGGAAGGTAGTATATTATAAAGAGTTACATCGAGGGAATTTTTACTGGATTTTTGTAATCTGAATTTAGCAGGTCTTATTAATTGACAACCCCTGGTGTTGTAATCATGGAAGTCAGCGTTTTTATCATGATTTTTGTTCTTATGTATTTCGAGGATTGTCTGAAATATATAAATAGAGGGTACTGTCATGACTCTCAGAGATAAGAAATGAGGTGCTTATGGCTTTTTTTTAGACATTCTTAGCGTGGACACTGTTTCCCCATAGTATTTTGCCGTAAGAAATTCGGGAATGGAAGAAGGCATAGTATACTGATAATAGGGCATGCGGACTGATAATAGTTCTTAATTTCCTCAGTAGAAATAGATATTTTGAGAGATTATCACACAGCTGCTCTGTGTGAGTTGACCAATTTAGTTTGTCATCAAGATTGATGCCAAGCATTTTTACACTATTGCCATGTACTTCAGTGGTATTGGTGGAGAATAGGATGTGTTGTATTTTATTAGTATTCAATTTGAGGTTATTTATTCTGAACCAAGTTTCAGCTCTTTCTTGTGCCAGTTTTATATTGGTCATTAAGTCTGCCTTATTATTACAAAAGCTTGTGAGAGTTGTGTCATCCACAAAAACAATACAGTCATAGGGATGCATGTATGAAAAAAGGTCGTTCATATATATGATATATAATAATGGACCTAATACAGCGCCCTGTGGAACCCCGAATTTCATTACCTCAGAGTCGGATACACTATTTGAGTCTAGAGAAACGCATACTTGTCTGTTATAAGTAGGATGAGAAGAGGGAGAGACTTACTCCTCTGATTCCATACTCCTCTAGTTTTTTTATGAGAATGGAGTGTGATACCCAGTCAAACGCTTTGGTCAAGTCACACAGAGCAGCTGCAGTGTGTCTACCATTTTCAAATCCCTCGATAATATCATCAACTTTTTTCAACTCATGTATCGAAGATGACGATTTTCTGAATCCGAATTGGCTTGGGTTTAGTAAATTATTTTTGTGGAAATAGCTATAGAGCCGGTTTTTCATAATAATCTCAAACATTTTGCCAAAGTTGGGAATTATTGATATGGGACGGTAATTTTCAATGTTTTCCTCATCCCCTTTTTTATAGACTGGGAGGACTGTAGTTACCTTAAAGTCATCTTTAAAAACAGCAGTGTACCAAAAATCATTTCTATTGGATGTATTATCAGGTGGTAGTAGTGACATTTTAGCTACAGCGCTTGGATTATTAAAGTAAGGACTATTTACAAGAGCTAAAATTGGTATTTTCAAGAATCAAATTAAAACTCAATGAAAGACTTACACTGTGGCATACGCGGCAAGTATCCAATTCAATAATAAACTAGAACATACATCAACATGAGCCTGTTGTGTTGGAGGAGCTCTCTTATTCAGACTGTGATAAAGTGAACACAATAAAGTTTCCAAGCGAGCTACGCTCAATTCCTGTGATGGCTCTAAGGCATGCAAACCTTGTTCACGGAATGCTTCTATAACATTCCATATATCTACGGCATGTACTAAAAAAAAATAAGGTGAATGGAATATAGTAGTCCATTTATATTACTCCTAAAATAGCCAAATAGAAAAAATACATTATGAATTTTTGCCATTTGGAGATTATTTGGAGATTATACACAGCAAAGGAAGAGCTTTCGAATTCGAAAGAGTTTTTAAGTTAGTAGGGTGAGCTTCACCCCCAAAAACCAGCCCTATTACGCATTGCAGTGGTTTATCTCGTTTTTCTCAGAAACCATTGATGGCACAGAAAATTTTATAGCTACTAAAAGTGTTCCTTATAATATTTTCTACAAAAAAGGTCTCTCTCATTATAAAACTGTATTTCGAGCAATAACCGAGTAAAAGAGGGGTGGAAACAAACACAAGTCGCCTTCCTAAGTATAGTCCCCCAAAGTGGTTAAGTGTTCTAAATATGCACATGACAGATTTGATACTGCAAAATATAGACAAACTTGTTTTTTGTGTAATATTTTGTTTCTGTTTTTATAGTATAACCTATTTTAATTTCGCTGTTAGTTTCCACACCACCTATGAGGTACAGCTACCAGCGTGTTTTTCTGTAGGCCTATTCCACCAAGCTTACGTTGGACTACTATGTATATAAAGTGTGTCCAAGATAAGGATGGGATAGCATTAGGCTCTCGGAAACAGTTGGAATTACAAAGTTGGTTGAATGAGAGAAAGTTGCATAATCCAAAGTCTTTTTAGATGGAGTTTGCAGAAGTGGGATATCTTTTTCGGATTTCAAAATATTTTTTGAATCAAGTAAGTTTTTGATATTTGTTTTTATTTATTTCTGACGTTATTTTAAAAGATAACAAAAAATTCTCATTGCCACTTTTTAAGCTTACCAAGATTATCTCTACATATTTTCACTACGATTTTTTGTTCCAGATGAACCCTCATCCACTTATTTTTTTGAACATGCTGCCATGTTAATTGAAAAGGGTGAAACTCCATTTTTCCTTATATTGAGAAGAAAGTCGTATCTGTATCTCTACTTGTTAAGATCTCATTTCCTCAGGAAAAGAATGCGAAACTGTCAATACATGCTGGTAAAACACGAATGGAGATACAAGGCACAGCAAATTTTACACAAATCGACATTCTGCAAAATGAAGCTGTATGCCGTTACGCCTTATTCAATTAACAGGGAAACAAGGCCCTGTTATTTTTATTACAAAATGCAAAGTTATTTTTTATTCTGAAAAACGTTTTTTTTATTTATAGTTTTTTAAACATATTTTACTTAAAAATTATTCAGAAAAATCCTGCTGAAGGCAACCCCCAACTTCAATCATTCGTTTCTCGAAACTCATTGAATAAAACAAGATAACTATGAAGAAAATTTATTGAGGCCATTTTCAATATAAATAAAATTTTCTGTGTGACCAATGATTTCTGAGAAAAATGAGTAAAACTAATGCAATGCTTGTTAGGGGTTGTTTTTGGGGATGAAGTTCACACTTCTAACTTTTTGGTGTTTACTATAATCTCAATACCTATATCAAAACTTAATATTTTTTTTTTCTAATTTGCTAATATCAATGGATTACATGTTCTATTAATGCAAATGATTTCGGAATTACTACATTCTTTAATGGTTCTGGAGAATATACAGTATAATAAACTTTGTGATACTTACAGCTGACTTTTTTCTGTATGAATCTCAACTTTGTAGCAGTTCGGTAGGAAGCAAATCTGATCAAATCGAAGTTATGAGCACTCATTTCGTGAATAAGAGCTAATCTGTGGTCCGAAGACCCAGATAGGCCTTCTTGACCCTGCATACCTGGAAAAACGAAATCTCAAGTGGAAGTAGGTTAACGATTTTTAGTAGATATTGGATCCGGATTGAATTGGTCTAAATTCAGTTTTAAATAGAACACCTATTGGCACAGATTATTAAAAAATCATTGGATTCCAATACAAACTACTTCTGAAACATAAATCAAAGCAATTGAGCTGTCAATTTCATTTGATAAACAGGAATTTTTTATACAAATATACAAAAATATGCAAGTTTATAAATGAAAAATTGTAGAAACTTACTGATGCTACTTGTATTTCATGAAATTAGGGAGATCATTTTAAACTTCGACACACAATTGATTAAAATTCGTCAGACACAAATTTCAACACAGCACTCTGCACCATTTTCTCTTTTTGACATTTTCTGTTTTCTGACTTTTCTCCACAGGGCACAGAACGCCTTTTTCTCGACCCTCTTCTCTTCTCACTTCTCTCACAGTTTCTCAGAGTTCTCGAGTTCTCACTTTTGCGCAAGAAGAGAAGGAATTCTTACCAAGAATTCCTTTCCACATCATTTCCCAATAGGCAATCTTCATGGACCAATCAAAAATATTATTTTAGTTGCGCCTGCGTGATGTGCGATGTAATTTTAGGTTGGGAATGTCATTCCTCACATATATTTTTCCAATGATCTAACAATAATATTAGGATAATCCCTAGTTAAATGACTAAGAAATTTGTGTTTCCAATATTATGTTTGTTGTGAAAACAAATAGTGAATGTGAGGAAGGAAAACTTATTTGCGACATTTCCAACCTAAAATTACATTGCACATCACGCAGGCGCAACAAAAAGAGTTTTGATAATATAGATGTCACAGTCTTTGCGAATAATGAATAAAGTCTATGGTTTTTAGTTGTGTTCTGTGTGGTGTGTGTCATTAATCGCACTGGCTGAATGTACCATTATCGAAGTTATAGCAAAAAAAGAGAAGAAAAAATAAGAGGTGTTCTCTTAACCAAAGATTAAGGTAAACACTCTTTGTCTTAACCCTGGTCTTAACCTTTCTTTTTTTTTTTGGTTAGATTTACGTTTTGGGGTTGTTTCTTTGAAAGTGTTTCAAATTTAAAAAATGTTACAAAAGGCAAATAAATGGAAACCTGTCGAGATAGACTGCAACTTATCTGCAGGATACTTAGATGGCTTAATTGGAATTGAGGAATGCACAGATTATGACCTAGATGTAGTGTCTTCTAAAAAGGTATGGTTATTATGCAGAACCGAAATGACAGATTTAAAACTAAGTGTTGTAGGTTCCCAAACGTAAACTTTTACAGAACGCAGATGCTCCCAACTCCAAGAAAAAAAAAGGGTCAAAGATGTGCGAGACATCTCCCAAAATTTGCGAAGAAAATGATTCCCTGTTACCATCGAAGTCAGGCAATACACAAAAAGTTGTATTAGAGAATACTGAAATTGAGGATACTTCCTTGAATTCAGAAGCTTGGAATAGTTTTGGTCTCCCACAATCAATTCTGAAGGGTCTGGAAGAAGCTAAATTTTTCCAACCTACACACATTCAGGCTTTGACTTTACCATCTGCGATTTTAGGTTAATACTCTTCATTTCATTTCATTTCTAACACAAACAAATCTGATGAATATCGTCCAATTAATACTTTACCCTGTGCTGAAAAATTGTTGGAATTAGTAGTTTATCAACAGTTGCTGGAATATTTTAATAAAAAAAATATACTCTTCACCAACCAATCTGGTTTTAGATCCAACCATTCATGTGAATCCGCACTTCAGCTTACTGTCACTGAATGGAAAGATAAAATGAGTAAAGGCATGTACACTGTAGCAGTGTTCTTAGATCTGAAACGTGCGTTTGAAACTGTTAATCGTGAAATATTAATCAAAAAATTAAAAAAATATGGCATAAAAGGAAAAGTACTTGAGTGGATCAGTGATTACCTCACAGGTAGGAAACAGGTAACCAAAATTAATGATTATGTTTCAACAGCAATCGGTGTAGACCATGGCGTTCCCCAGGGAAGTATTCTAGGGCCATTGTTATTCTTAATCTACATTAATGATATCAACAAATGTAGTGAATGTGATTATGAACATTATTTTGCTGATGATGCCCTAGCATCGGTAAGTGATAAAGATCTAAATAAAGCTATCCAAAAAATGAAAAAAGCCTTAAACAATATTTCTGCATATTTAAAAACTAATAAATTAAAACTGAATGTTAACAAAACAAAGGCTATGATACTTACTACACCTTTTAAATACAGAGAATTAGATTTAAAGCAAATTGAAATAAAAATTGATAATGACAAAATTGAGTGTGTTACTGAATTTAAGTATTTAGGATTTATGTTAGACAATCATTTAACACTGAATAGCCATTTTAATTACATACAGAAAAAAATTTTGAAGAAAATTTTGAAGAAATTGTATTTTTTTACAAGAGTGTCTCAGCACTTAACCATGCAGTCACGAATAACAGTATATAAGACTATTATACAACCACATTTCGAATATTGTCCTACTCTCTTGTATACATCTGATTTAAATAAAATGAGAACACTACAGAAATTACAGAACCGCGCAATGAGGATTATTTTGAGATGTGACAGGAGTACCCCGATATCTTTAATGCTAGACACTCTAGAATGGTTATCTATAGAAAGCAGGCTTACATATTTAACGATGATATATGTTTACAAAATGTTACATAATCTACCTTCATATTTTGACAAATTTGTAATTTTTAATAATCAAATTCACCAGTATAATACTAGAACAAGAAATAATCTGTACGTAAATAACCAAACAAAAACGTTTAATACTAAAACATTAACTTTCAAAGGATTTATTACTTATAACAGTCTACCTGAAAATGTAAAGTCCTCTACCAGTCTTATTCTGTTTAAAAAAAATTTATTAAGCCATTTCAGAGATCATTAGGATGATACCAAATTGTTAGGTATTATAATGTTTTTATGTATTTTTTTTGTATGATAATAATGTAGTTAGTACTTATAAACAAATATTGTAGATAATTTTTTGAATTGTGTTTATAGTAATGTTTAACATTATCGTTGGTGTTTATTAGGATGTACCTATTTCAATAAAGTTATCTATCATTACTTTATAGGTAGAGTTGAAGCAGAATATTGAAATAATCCAACTAACAAAATAGAAACACTCTGATTTCGATCTTGTTTAGAAATGTCTTTGATGTTGTGATATGTTATAAAACCCTTGGCTCTCAAATAGTTTGATCTAACTCCCCTGAAATAATTTCTGAATTGAGAAAATATAAAAAAAAATAATCTTCAAATTATCTTGATTTCCCAGTTGCCGATTGGCAATTTGACAGATACCCTGACTCCCAGTGCAATAAGGGGGCCAAGTACTGGGTTTGACACAGAAATAATTAAAGAAAACCTTTGAGACAATATAAAGAGCTTTTTTAAAATAATTGGTGATGTTTAGTTTACTCTATTAAAAAAAAATGTCAACCACACCAAAATTAAATAGCATAGCTTCTTGGATTCTTGTCATTTAAAAAAATATATGAACAATTTACCATTAAAACATATCCTATCATCAGATAACCAAATAATATCATTGTACAATAAGTAAATGCTATTTCCTATGACCCTGAACTGTACCAAATATCTCAAATTCTTTACCCTACTCAGAGCATGGGCCACACAGTCACAGTCACAACTGCGCATTGACAGAGTTGCCGATTTCGGCAAAAGTACTTACTTGATTTTAGATAACAAAATTTACTGTTGAGTAGTGGGTATAACGATTTCTGAAATATTTTCAAACGATTTCTTATTATCTCTATTTATTCAATGAAATGGTCGACTATAGGTGCATTTATCTCGTATCTTGATTGTCATAATGATGAGAATGGGTGCTTAACAATTCTTAACAAAGTTTCTGGACATTTTTAGGAAGAAAAAATATCTTGGGTGCTGCTGAAACAGGCAGTGGTAAAACTTTAGCATTTGGCTTACCAATATTAACAGGAATCTTGAATTTGAAACAGGAGGATCATTCTGATATTTCACAAAATATATCAGACTCTGAGGAATCTGATTTTGAAAATGAAACTGAGGAAAATGGTAAGAATTTTAAATTCAAATTGAAATATTGATCACAGTTTGTGATGATTTAATTTTTTTAGAAACTGGTTGTGTAAAAGTAGTTAATAATGTAAAAATAAATGAGTTTTCCAATATGAAACCATTCTATGCTCTCATTTTAACACCAACTAGAGAGCTGGCCATGCAAATTAGGACACACTTGATGGCCATAGCAAAATATACAGGTGAGATTCAAACATTCAGTATCAAAAATAATGAGTTACATTGTTATGAAGTCCAATTATGTGCTGTTTCTGTATCTTCATATTCTTGTGGAGCATTTGTAATTTATTATGAATAAACTTTATTATTATTATTATTATTATTATTATTGATCTAATTTTTGGTGAATTGTTCTTGGACAACCAAATAACTTCGACCTTGGCATTATGGAAGCATTTTGTTTCCCATTAGATGGACTTAATTAATTTCTTCAGTTTCTTCAGCATTGAAATCACATCATCATTATGGTCTTCTCTATTCCAAGGTAATATTTCTAGGCTAGAAAAATACAACACAATTTCTGTGAAACTCTGCTTAAAGATTGTTTTTTGTTTCAAGAGATCTATAACTTGAGAAACTGTCCATAATTGGTATTAAAATCAACTTTTTACTTCAAATACAATAATAATAATAATATAATTTTATTCTCAAATAAATACATACATAACTATACATAAGTGTATACATTTCAGCAATTAAACTGGAAAAAACCTTATTGTAAGGTAAACTTATGTAACTCAAGAACTTACATACGATTTACTAAAGATTTTTTTTTCATTTTCAATATAATTTTGTCTAATTTCAGTATCTGAAAAGTATATTGAAACAAATTAATTTATATTTATCAAATTAATAAATATATGTATGTCTCTGTTATATAACCAATCTTTTTAATTTTTTTTGTAAATGATAATATAAAAAAATGTCTGGTACATGTCAAATGATTTTGGGATGAGTAAAATTCTTTGTACCAAATTTTTTATTCCAATTCGTTTTTATTGTGATATTTTTTTATATTTGGTATCATACAAATGATTTCCAAAATTGATAACCTTTTTATTTTTGAAAATATAAATCAAACTTTTATAAATAGACAATATCAAATTTTGTACTTTTTTTATGTAGAAAACCAAAAGAAAATGAATAATTTTGGTAGTATATCATTTTCACAAAAAAAAAAAATTATTTCACTTCTAAATTGTAAAAAATTTTTAACATCATCCCATAATTGGGATTGTATGACAAAAAACTATGATGGTTTTATCAGAATTTACAGTCAGTAAATTCGAATCGAACCAATTTTTTATATTTCCTAAATCTTCATTTACTAGTTGTTTAAACTCACCCCCAGTTGAAATACTAAGAAATTAAGTATCTTTGTTCCCCACCATTTTATTAAACTAACTACTAACATAATTTCTTTATAACAAGAAATGTGACATATGGTAATAACATACTATTGTTTTTCCCTTTTGATACTTGATTTAGTCCATAAAAAGTTGTGATGTTGATTGGCATTTCTTTTGAAGCTTTTCAAAGAATGTAAATTTGTGTTATATTTTGATTTCGATTCTTTTCTATAAATTTCATATTAATATTTAGATTTGATTAGGTTTTAGTAAATCTAATGTAACATACAGATTTTCACATTGTGCTTGTACACTTTCAATAGTTCTTTGTTGAGCTTACAATTCTTATCAAACAGGCACCTCAACTCTCCAGAAATAAATTAATAATAATAATAATAATATTTATTTATTTTTTTGGGTGAAAAGTACAGTTTGAAAAAAACAGTGCACAATAAACAAAGAAAACTTCAGCAACTTCATATTGGAAATAAAGTCATATGGTCTAAAAATAAAAAAAAATACCTATGAGCTCAAAAAATTTGAAATATACATACATACTCACATTATACACATATACACCCACTTACGTATAAATATACACACTTATTCAAGTATAAAAACATAAACAAGTAAATTCAATTCCATTGAAGTTTCCTTTTTTTGTTTGTCGAGTTGATTTGAATTTTTTTTTGAATTTTTAGGAATCAATGTTGCTGTACTTGTAGGAGGAATGGCAGCTGTCAAACAGGAACGAATATTGAGTAAAGGCCCTGAAATTGTTGTTGCTACTCCAGGAAGATTATGGGAGTTGATACAACTTGGAAACCCACATCTATCTCAAATAGATAATATTAGGTAAGGACATGAGATAAAACAATAGATAATGAATAATAATTTTTAACATTTTACTACAGAATGATCAAGTCAGTCATATATTACAAACTTAATTGTACCAAAAAATATATCATAACATTTGAAGCAGGGTTGGCCCGATTTGTATGAAGTGATTTAAATCAGAATTAAAATCATGGTTGAAACCGCTTGATTTTTAAAATTAATATAATGATTTCATTCACTCATTTAATTTTGTTTTCACTTTTGTATAATAGGGACTAAAATGTATATTTCAGTCCCTAGGGAGATAAAGTTGCATTTCAAATCTCTAGGGACTTAAAGTAAAAAAATTAAACTATACTGTAACTATACTATCAATAACTGGGACAAAAATCAGGGAATAAGGAGTTTTTATTAATTGAATTAACATTGTAAGTAAAATTAACAGTATTACAATTATTGATGAAACTGAATGGTCGAAAATGTGTATTTGATAAGTGATCATTAGAAGGAAGTGAAGATATGTCACGTTCTTGACGTATCGGTTAATGTCAACATTAGTTGTAATGACACTGAAAAAAATTCACAGATATTTAGCCATTGATGAAACAGACAGAATGTTGGAGAGGGGCCATTTCCAAGAACTCCACAGTCTGCTGGAGAGAATCAATTTGGATGAATCAAAGAGAAAAATGCGACAATATTTCGTTTTTTCTGCCACTTTGACATTAGTTCATGAGATGCCGAAACATTTGAAAACTAAAAGTAAACTCGGTAAATCCAAGAGAATCGGGGACATGACTGCAGCTCAAAAGTTGCAAAAAATTGTCGATATGCTGGGAATAGCTGATCCAAAAATCATCGATATCACAGCAGGAAAAGGTGAATATGAAGATTTGCATCCATCTATTAATTTATCCCTGAATTTTCAAATATTTATAATTATTTTTAATATATTGAGTACAAAAATATTACAAAACATAACTTCAATCTGAATTGTGAAAAATGAACAAAACCATGGTCACTTGGTATTAAATAATGAAACTAGTCAATGAGTATAGAATCTTTTAATGAAAAATAGACAAAAGTGTTTCATTCTATTCTTAGTGGATAAAAACTAAAATGAATAAAACAATTGGTACAAGGAATTTAACTCATATTATCCCAAAATTATTTGACATGGTACCAGATACTATTAAAAATACTGAATCTTTATATTCGTATTATATTTGTATCAATTTGTTTCATTATAAGTACTAACTTTCCTTATTTTGAAATTGAACAAAATTATATAGAAAAAAAACTTTTTAGTTTTGAAAGAGATACTCAATTTGTATGTTCTTTAGCTAAGTTTACCTTACAAGTTTTTTTCGTAAGTTTTTTTTTTTCAGTTTATACTAAAATGTATATACACTTATGTGTAGTTATGTATGCATTCATTTGGAAATAAACCTATTATTATTATTATTATTATGTTTGTCGAGCAATCCAGTGATAACCAAACCTTGAATTTCTTTTAAATATTACATATTTGTGTTTATATTTTCATAATTTTTAGTATTTAATGGACTGTACATATATTATTATTGCTCTAAATTTTCAGATCTACAATATTCAACTTGAAAGTTTATTTAAAATTTCAGGTACTTCCGAAACTTTGACAGAATGTAGGATAACCTGCGGTATAGAAGAAAAAGACTATTACGTTTATTATTTTCTGAAGAAACATCCAGGTAGAACTTTGATATTCTGTAATTCAATCGGATGTGTGAGAAGATTAGCGACGTTACTCAATTTATTAGACTGCCACCCGTTACCGATACATGCTTCAATGCCTCAACGTCAACGAATAAAAAATCTTGAAAGGTAAAATCATGAATTACGGGAAAAAATATGCTTATAATTTTCATTTTCAGCTCTTATATTAGAATATTGTAATAACTTTATAATTATAAAGAAACTTTCTGTAAATATATAGTGTATCCACTCAAGTTGGCGACAAATGAAAACAAAAAAATTGTTTTAGGAACATAAGTCGTCCCTCGGTCCCTCATAAAAAGGTCATAAAAAGAAATCTCATTTTGAATAATCAAATCATCAAATTTGTCAGTCCTGTATAAGTAGTGTGGGAATGTGGGAAAAACGAATTTGGTACAAAAGTAAATTGCTTTTATTTAAACCATTTCGAAAATTGTTATAAAAAATTGTTTGGAATTGAAAATCACGTTCATATCTTCATATCAGTCATATCAATCTTTAAAAAAACTTTTTTTATAAAAGAAAAGAAAGAAATTTTTATTGGACACTAGCTGAGCATGCTGCTCGGACCCCGAATTTTCTGTGCTAGCCGTTATTTTAAAGGGTAAATTTTAGGTGTTATTAAAGAGAAGAATGTATTTAAGAAATATCCTGTAATGATGGTCCGCAACCGTTATATTTCTGAGTTACAGGGTGTTCAAAAACAGAACAGAAAAAAACTAATAAAGCACTATTTTTCAAGAAAAATCCTAAATAATCACGATTTTTTCGATTTTTTCATTTTATCATACAGCTTATCTATATTTTCACAAAAAACGTAGTAATTTAAAAGGTTCAATTCAACAGTGGGTATTCAATATATGCAACCAACAAAAATAAATGAAATAAAATCATGGAAACTTAACCTATTTTTATCAAATGAGACATTCAAATCGCGCGCCACTTATCCAACATGGTTGCTATTTTTGGAAGGACGTCATTTTATTTATTGTAATTAAATTGATTTTTCATATGTATGTATATCTTTAAGATATAATTGTCTGATTTTATGTTGATTTCTGCAAAAGAAAATTAAATTAAACACATTTGATTAAATCACTAATTTTTATTATTATAAGTTAACCAAGAAATTTCAAGAAAGTAATACGTTAATTCAGAAAAATTCCAAATCACGTAATACTCGGATTTTGAACCACTTTCACTTGGTGATATGCATTCGAATAAAGAAAAGGCGAATTCAGTTTTCAGCTCTATAGAAACTCTCAATAAATTACCAAAAAAATTGAGTATTCAAAAACTATAATTCTATTTGTTAAAAATAATAAAAAAATACTATTAAATAAATTTATTACATAAAAATAGAACAATATACTTCAAGAATTATTTTTGTTATTTGATTAGTTTTTAATAATTTGAAATTGTTTACTTTATTTGATCATTAATGTGATTAACATATCTACACCCGTCATTGAGTACCTGGTGTATCTGACAGCATGTACAAAAAATATTTCAATTCAAACTATAATAGAATTGAATTTATCTATGATATTTAGAACATACATGGATTTATTTTTCATGGTGAATTGTTTTTAGGTTTAGAGACAATGAAAACAGTATATTGGTAGCGACTGATGTTGCAGCAAGGGGGCTGGACATTCCTTGTATAGAACATGTTTTGCACTATCAAACTCCTCGAACGAGTGAAAGTTATGTTCACCGATCTGGACGAACTGCCAGAGCTTCCCAGCAGGGAATAACTGTTTTACTCATCGAACCTAATGAATTACGTAATTATTTGAGGATGTGCAGGACTTTAGAAAAGAGTAAGTATGAAAAATATTTAAATTATCTAAACTTCTTTTTATCATTGAAACAACCTCAAGGTTTCAAAATCAGGATCATACATAGCAGAAAAATAATTTGATTAGAGAATTTACATTTTCATTTTACGAAGGCTTAGGACTATATTATTTCGTAAAAATAGTTTTCAACTAATTTGAACACCGAAATTAAAGTCGAAAGTCGGAAAATAATAGAACTCCATGATTGAAGTCAGAAATTAATAAAATTCCGAGTTTAACGTCAGAAAATGATAAAATTCCGAGTTTGAAGCCGCAATTTTATTAAATTCCGAGTTTACAGTCGGAATTTGATAAGACTTCGTGATCAAAGTCGGAATTTTATTATTTTCATTTCGATTTTGACTGCTCCAATACGTTTTTGTTTAAGCATGTATGAGAGCTTACATTGTCATGGAGGAGAATGATTCGTCTTCTACAATTGATTTTTCCTAACACAATTCTGGCAAACAACCATTCTACATTGCTCTAACGGAACTGTGGCAACATGTTCAGTTATTCCGAAAAAACAGGCAGACATTTGTTTCGAAGTGCTTGGCGCTCAAACTACTTTTTTTGGATTTGCCTCGTCTTAAAAGACCAATACAGTCGAAAGATAACAAGATAACTGCATATTTATGAGAGTCGAAATAATATGAACCACATGAACATTCGAAAAGTATTGACAAAAAAATATAGATTAAAAAAAAAAAAAATTTAAATAGTTGTAAATAACCGTACTATAAGGTCAATATAATATAAAAAACACAATTTCTCAATACAAGAAGACGGTCAAACTAAAAAATATATACAAAAACATGTAACATCAGAGTATTCAGTGAATCAATATTAGTGCTGAATCTCGGTACCCCAGCTTAGCAATTATTGTAACTGCTTATTTCTGGAGGAGAAATATCCTTTGGACAGAAGCACTCATACCCCATCTGAGAATACCATAATGGAGGTGTGAATGGAAGTTGGCATGATACAATGTTATGAGTAAGTGATTTGGCATAAATCCATCAATATGATGCTTCCATATTAATTTTTTGTCTAGAACAATTCCTAGCATATTTACAGTTTTTACTGGACTAATTGATTTTTCACTATTTTCATATAGTAAAACATTTAATTCCACTTCTTGACCAATATGAATGTTTCAAGTATCTGTAAACAACACAATTAGTACTCCTATGCTCGTATGATACCTTCCGGTTATGTTCACCATTAAAAATGTCAAACTTCATGATGACAATGTCAGATTTGACATATTCACATCAGTGTTGCCATATCTCAAAACTTAAGTAGCAACCCTCTTACTACCCCCTATAATATTACTAGTCCGAAATACGTAATTTTCTGAGCTAGTTTACAGTGCGAAATTATACGTACGTTTCTCAAGTAGGTCATCGGAAATATTCTCATAATGTCCAACATTGTAATAATAATATAATCTTAATTACTATAAACAATTCGTTGTATTTGGGTTGTGCCACTTTTCTCCTAATCCGGATTTTAACCAGATTTGGTGCACATAGTACTTACCTCATAGAAAATAATGTGTGGGTCCTATAGTACCTTCGGGAGGTAATAAAAAGGGCCTGTGTGGGAATGGGATCTTCTAGAAATTTATAGGATATATTATAAAAGACAAAAGTCTAGAATGTTCTTGAAGCTTCTGTATAAAGCTGGAAAATTCGATAAAACCATGGCATGTACCAGAACAGAGACTCCGGAAGGTTCTAGAACATAATGAAAGGACACTCAAGTGAAATTCTTGAAGGTTTGCTAATTGTATCAAAGGAGCTGTGAGATATCAGTTGCATCAGTTGTTCTTGGTAGAGGTGCAGTCGGGTAAGTTGAATGGATGTTTCAGAATATCGTTGAACTTTCTAAAAAAACAGGAACATTATTAGTGAAGATTCCGTATCGTTTCAAATTTACACCACACACTTACCCCCACTATCAATCTAAAATCAAATGTTCTTGGCCGGGTAATGCATCTCTTATACCTATGAAATTTCAGATGAGGATTTACCGATATTTCCGATTCAAGAGAGCTTCTTGAATGGTGTGAAACAAAGAGTGAATTTGGCAAGAGAATTGGATAAATTACAGTTGCAAGTGAGGAAGGCAAATTCAGAAGCTGGATGGTTCCAGAAGGCAGCAGAAGACATGGACCTGATCGTTGATGACTTGTATCCTTTCAAAACACTGATCACTATAGAAGTGTTAGCAATTCGAACATCAAAATAGAAAACTGTGTTAATTTCATTTCATACAAGTATGTTTAAAGCTTAATTTACACGTGTCTGGGGATCCAAAAGAATTGAATTAAAATTTTGTGAGGTTATCTTTTCGAATGAGGTCATTTAAAATAAAACTTTGCAGACTCTTGGTGATTTTTCGTTATACCGAAAGTAGATGTCAGGTTTGAGTTTTGAACAAAATATCCTGTTTTCTTTTCATCAGATTCTAGTGTCTTTTTATGTAAAGTTCCATATATGTAAGTTCAACAGTTTTTGAAATGATTTTTTCTCGTTGAATGACACCACAGGCGTCCAGTATCCCATTTTCCCATACATGGTAGTTGAAAATATTCAAATAACCACTAAAGCAATGAATGTTCTGCAATATTATTCAAAAACTCGTTTTTCTCCTTAAATTGTAGCAGATATCTGACAGAAACCACCTGCTTTCCTGGCTGTTGCTCCGATGAATATTGAACTACATCTATATGATATCTGAGCAAACTTTCCCAATTCAATGTTTATTGTGGTGTTTATTCGCATATTTGCTACAATATTGAGAGAAAAAGAGGTTTTTAATTAATTCTGTCCCTTTCTATGAACCTGAAATTTTGAATTATCTTCTTTCTTCTTTATATTCCTTAATACTTCCAATATAGCTCTAGAAAACATGACATCGTTGACGCACAAAGATGTAAAAAACTAGCCGACATTAAACGGAAACACCTAGCATCTCTCCTGGCCACTCCGATTTTTCCTAAAGGTTTCAGCGGAAGATACCCTTTGAGTTCTCAGTTACCATTTCCATTGAACGAGAACATCAAGGAAGAGAAAGCCGTCGATCTCATGAAAAACACTATTGAAGCAAATTCCAGCATGAAAAAGAAGCATATTCCCTTATTCAAACCGAGAAATAATTCTTGGAACAAGAAGAAAAACAGCGGTGCGATGAATCTGAAACTGAAAAACTCGAATTTCAATAAAATTAAGAGGAGCGATAAGTCCAAAGGGGCGGGTGGCAGGAAGAAATTCAAGAGGAGATAGTTTTCAACTGAGGATTTTTTTATTGTTGTGAATATTGTTTTATGGTATGAATAAATGTTGTTTCATAATTTATGTCCACTTGTTATTGCAAATGTTTTATATTTCATCTGATAGTCCAAAGAGATCACTAAAGCCCTAAAGAGGAAAGCCCTATGATTGGGCAGAGTCATATTTATCAAATTGAACACAAGCCATCATAAGTAATAATGTTAGATTGGATCCTCTTCAACCTGCAATGGGGGTGCCACAAGGTTCGATACTTGACCCCTTATTCTTTATATTTGTTAGTGATATCACAAAATTTTGTTCAACCCCAAATCAAATCATTCAATATGCTGATGATACCAAAACATTCTCATGTCAAATACTCAAATCGAACAGCTCATTAAAAAAATAAACAAAGCATCTCATGAGTTAAATTGTAAAGAAAATGGTCTAGAATCAAATGTGACCAAAACCCATTTCATGCGCTTTCTGCCAAAAAATGTTTCAACTTATTATGAACCATATTTACACATAAATGGAAAATCCATTGAGAGTGTTGAAACTATAAAATTTTTAGGAATAACATCAGATTCCAAGCTCACGTGGGAGGCTCATATAAATAACGTAACTGCCAAGCTAAGTACTTACTGTTATATTTTAAAAAATGTGGGAGATACTGTGTCTTTTCATATACTAAAACTTCTTAATTATGGTTTGGTACAATCAACTTTACAATATGGTCTTATATTCTGAGGTTCATCACCATATTTTCATAAAGCATTCATTGCTCAGAAAAAAAATTTGCGAGCAATGTATAATATGTCTCCTGCCACATCATATAAACCATTTTATAAAAAAGCCGAGATTCTAACGTTACATAGTCTTCTTATTTTACAATTGATCTTGTATATTAAAGAGAATAAGCATGCTTTTAACAAAAATAACGACGAACATTCACAACACAAGATATAAAACAAATATTTATCAACCTTTATCAAGGCTAGGCATAGGTCAACATTCACCAAGGCACATTGGAGTGAAGTGCTTCAATAAGTTCAGTAATATAATGGATATTCAGAAGGGTGTACAAAGACAAATAAAAACTTCAAGCAAAAAGTCCAGACATTTTTGGATGACCATATATTTTATAGTGTAGAGGAATTCTTCAAATTTGTCTTTGTCTTTTTTTTTGTATTTTATCAAATTTTTATTTTCTTATCATAAGGTGACTAGTCGGATAGGATTGTACATTTTATATTTTATTATGTATCCCACACAGCACTGGACGTCTTAAAGATGTCCAATTTATGTCTTTAAAATGCCTGAACGTCCAGAGACATAAAATGGACGTCTTAAAGACGTCTGTTTCAATACGTCCCATATATTGGTCCAGAATGTTGATTTTTTCCCAATAAGTTTTTCTAAAAGGGGCAGTAATGTTCAGTGAAATGTCCATGCTAAGTAACATATAAGTCAGCAGAACCACATAAAACTATTATTTCAGTGGGAGAATATATAATTTGAATAACTTTGCCAATGATATGTACAAACAAAATCTAAGATCATAACATTTCTCATTGTCTTCCACTATGCGTGAAGCCTGCATCACTCATAACCGTTCTTGTTTCGAATTTTCTGTATCAACCTTAAATACCAACAAACGTGAGAATAAAAATCCGATATTTCCTTTGGTGGAATTTGACAAGCGACAATTTTTAACCAATCATAGAATTGAAATGGATTCGGCATTTTACTCGTAGGGCGTCGGAACTACTCGTGAGTCGTCCCACTTCGGAATCACTCTCCATAGAGAAATTGTTGCGTCGTTCTGACATTTTGTTGAGTGTTCAATGTAATGAATGTGTTGTTTCAATGGGTGTTATGAATAAAAACTAGCAAAAGCTTTTACTATAGGTTTGTCTCTCTCATTAGTTAATAAAATAGATAGGTCTGTTTCAAGAAATCTAAGTAAAAGCATTTGCTTAAGGTTTATTCATTAGACCCAATATCAATTACTCGAATATGTCAATGAATGGGTAAGAAGATAAATATTGATAACGAGGCTATTATTGTATTGATCATAATTTTTCAGGTCACTGGAATGGCCAAAATGGGTAGAGGAGATGGAGCAAGTAATTACTATTTCGTTAAACATGTGCTGCATAGCCTGATCACAAATGATTTGGGCTTGAAATACTTATTCAACTGCAAAACTGCTATTAACCAATAATAGGTGATTTAGTTTTTTTGTTGAAATCTAAAATACTAAAAAACTGTTTTTTTTTCATGATTTTTTAATGTTTATTATTGTTCTAGGTGCCAGAGTGAGATGACAAAAGTTTTTACCGATCGGAAGGAAACTGAGAAATGTATTCAGTCTTAGCTGACGAAAGCGGAAGATCGTACGATGTTTAGTAAAAACAAAAAGTTATAGAAAAAAAGTTATAAAATATAATTTAATAAAATTTCTATAATTTTGTTTTTCAATTTAATTTCACAGGTAGGTACTGAATACTAAATAAAGTCTTTTTATTTTTTAATGTCCAGAAAAGGGTCCATTCAGGCCCGTATTGGACATAAACTGGAAATTCCAAAGATGTCTTTAAGACGTCCCGATTATGTCCACATGGACGTATCGAAAACGTCTTCAAGACGTCCCGTTTTGTAACAATGGACGTCTTAACGATGTCTTTTGGACGTCTTCAAGATATTACTGGACGTCTTGAAGACATCGCGAATATCTTAGGGTGGACATCTTGAAGACGTCTTTAAGATGCCTTCATGCTGTGTGGGATAAATGTCTTTCTTCTTTCTTATTTATATTCCAGTTTAAAAGTCGTTGCTTTTTAGAATTGTTTCCTAACGTTTAGTTAACGTGAATAGATAACCTCTTCAGATGTCTGTTCATATTTGATATTTCACAAATGACTCAAGATTTTCTATTCCGCTAGTCGTATTTATGATGCCTTGGGTAGTTTTGCTCGTCAATTACATTTTCTTGGGTTCTACCTATACTTGTCATTGCATTGGTATTTGAAATCATGTTTTTATCTAGGATTCCAGATCCAGTTAGGTTCAGAGTTTCTTCTTTCCTATTGAAATTCTCCGTGTGCTTGTGGATCTCTATTGCTTCCCGTACAAGTCAATCCTGTGATCTCTTTCATCAAGCGCGTGTTCAGCTACTGCTGAAAATTATTTTGAGAAATATTGAATTTAAAAGTTTTAAAGGCTTTTTTTGGTAATCACTGATAAGAGGTCTACAGCCTGCACAAACCGCTCTGAAACACTGCCAGCGGGCAAAAACGCTGTGACCTAGAGAATTAAACCAGTGCCTCCCAAACAAAGGTAACTGAAAGCGATTTCATAAAATTTCATAAACATTTTCAACAATTTTTGACTACTTCAAAAACGAACATTCTTGCCATTCATTGATGCATTATGTTCACACAACTACCCATTTTTTTAATTGTTCCCTGAATAACGGTAGCAACGTGATATATAATAAACTGGACGCAAATGTCTTTTACGTTCTAGAACATAAAAGTCTTTTACGTTCTAGAGCAAGAAAGAGCCACTTCGCTAACTGAGATTTTAACGGGAATTTCAACATTTGTGTTAGTTTTCGAAAAAAAGTATTAACGAAATAAGAAAATGTTCAGAGGTTGTAATGTTGCCTCAGTATATTGTTTTTTCTTCGATTTCTAGCTGTTTCTTATAGTGTGACCTTATTTGAGGAGATGAAGTAGCAACACGTTGTCCCTTCCCAAAGGCATCGATACCGTCTTTCATCGTTATGCTTGGAACTTGATAGTTTTCCTGATTTTTTCATTCCGCTCTTTTTATCGAGACACAGAAAGCGATAGTTAATATACATATACAATGTTCCTCACCTTTTTATGTATTTAAACCAACCCCAGGGACACCTACCGAGCCCATTCTTCGAATTTCGAAGAGCGATGACCCAGCGGGAAAAACCGCGGGGATCTACAAAACCGGATTTGAATTTCAGAGACATTCTGTATAATCCGGTCAAGTTTTCCAAAAATAGTAGTGAAGTTACGAAAAAACGCATAGAGCTGAAGATTTGTACGAATATTCGAAACACCATTTGAAATGAAATGTGAAAAGTCCACGTCGATCCGACATTTGCAAAAAAAATATTTATGGTCAAAGTTCGTAAATATGAATTTTTTGGGTATTTCAGCCAAACGCTGAAAAACCCAAATTATATCAGACTAAAATAGTTTATAATGCAGTTATCTATATAAATTGTCTCAACACTTTTTCTCCGAAGAGTTACCGTTTCTGAGAAATAATTCAAAAAGTTGTAGTCTTCGTAATATACACACGTTTCCACGGTAGGCCTATTCCACGATCTATTATTGTGAACCGTTAAATTCGATACTATTTAATAGCTCTGATGTAGTTGGAGTCTTTCGTTTTTGAAAGCCTGTGCATGCTTTTCATATTAGGGTTATTGTGTTTTGTATTATTTTTTACCATTTTCTTGGTTTTGAGACTTCTTTTTGGCAAAATGGGTGATTTATATAGTGGTTGGACTGTAAAGCAATTGAAGATGGAGTTGAGAAATAGGAATTCGAAGATTATTGGGAACAAAGACAACTTATTCTTTCGATTAACTAGGCACACATGGCAAATGTAGAGATTCCGTCGAAAGTGATCGTTTCTTAACACGTTTTTGCCTTTGCTTGCTTAGTATAGATTGTGTTTTAGTACAGGGAAACTTGCTAGGTACGGCGTATATTTTCAGTAATGGTTTAGCTGATTAGCTGTGGAATGAAAAAATGTATAAATGAAAATTATCTATATGTATCATGTGATCAAAAAATCCGTGTTTATTTAGACTGCCATAACCGATAACATTATAATATTACTGCTATAAAAATGCTGGATTTGCTATTGTCAAATAATAGTTACGATTAACAAGAACAGACTCCATAGGCATCACATAAAGTTTGTTCATTGAAGACTGCTCTAGATACTCGAGATTAAATTCACAAATGTTCATCTCTCTAACACTTGTGCTTCATTTGTCTTTCTCTTTTGAAAATATCAACTTCAAGCAAGTCTTAACGAACGACGCTATAGTCTGATTCAACAAAATGTTGATTTTAGAAACCATTGTCCTGATGTTTTGAGGGACACAAAATGGCGCAGCACAACATTATGGCATTATAGTTGCAATAAATTACAGCTCACACATCTAAAGGTGTTCCTGATGCATATCTTTTATGCTTTTCGCGTCGCGCGTCACGGCTTCTATGAATTGTTAGAAAATAGCGACTAAAGTTTGTCTTTCAGCCGCAGATGATTCCACATTAGATTTTATGAATATTCCATTCATAATTTCGAACAAAAATCAAAATACAATGCCCATGACAGGTCTATGCCAAAAAATAACTTTCAAAGTGTCACCGCAGAAGAAATATTTCCATCAATTTCCATCCATGATGTGTATAATTGCTTCTGAAGAACCTGCTTTCCAATTATATCAATCTCCCTGATGAGCTTGGCAAAGCGAAATAGATTTTCGTCGACCAAAATGTATTGGGGATTAAATGCGAGAGAAGCGAATCCTCTTCAACCAAATGAACGATTTCTGTGAGTGATATTTTTTAATAACATTCTCCCTATCTAATTTATTTAATGAATTTTCAATGAAATCTAGAGACAATTATAAAAAAAATCGAATTTCACTTTCTGATTTTTTTTTTCAGTTAGTCTTTTCACAATATCTATCAGATGTAGTTCAATGTTCAGCGTGGCTTTAGACGGGGAAGTAGTTTTCTGTTAGATATTACAAATAAATCACATTTTTAATACTTCAATTTTCATGGAGAATGTTCCCCTTTTCAACATTATTTGTAAGGTTATACAGTTGAATATTTCTTGTGTTGCTGCTAGCAGGTAGATCAATGTAAAGCTGAGTTCATGTAAATGCGAATTGCGAGTCTGGCCCCCATTGGTCGATATGTAAATATATTTGAATATCGACAAATTGATGGGAGCCAAATTCGCGTTTCGCATTTACATGAACTAGCCTTAAATGGCAAATCGCGGCACCAAAGCAAAAAGATGCATTGGGAACTCATCTTAAGAGCAAAACGACAATATTTGACTGTTATTGAGCGGACATTGACAGTTGAAAACCTCCAGCCTAACTAGCGCCACCTACTTCAATCTTTCCAGATTGCCTGCCATTAATAGATGTTTGTATGATATACAATTTTAGTCTAATCCATTTTTACCATATGGATGATCTTCATCACATCACGGGCGAATCAATCAGAAACATACCGTTTGGCTGAAAACGCAAAACACCCATATTAGCGAACTTTGACATTGAATTAATTTTTTTTGCAAATGTCGGGTCGATCGGGACTTCACATTTTATTTGTAATGCTCTATGCCCTATGCGAATATTTGTAATCTTGGATGTCAAACTTGACCGGGCTATTATACGCTTACATAAATGAATTACCCACCGTCCAGATCAAGCAACCAGGCCGCATTGCGCGCGCAACTATTTCATACTACACCACCACGGGAATTTCATGAATCATCACGAATAAACCTAAGGAACCGCTGAAACAGAAATCCAACGTGCTTTTCCAGCTAGTGTTGTGACGGTGATATAGAAGTGAGTGTCGGTAGCTTAGTTTCTGAACTCGACGCTGGGGTGCGATTTCTACCAAACAGCCGCAATCGATAAAATCTAACCAAACTGTATTTATTTTTTAATTTATTACCTATACCTATTATTCGAGAAGCGGCGAGCTGCGTTTCCAGAAGATATTACTGTATTATTATTCAAAGGGTGAGTTCTTTTTCTTTCAATATTCTTTTTATCCAAATATAGGGATGATCATCATTTAAAAAAAATGTATATCTCAGATTACTTACTTGAAATTTATTCTCGTAATGTTGCGAAATTTTCGGTTGTACCTATTATGCTATAAGCTGTAATCATTGAATGACTCTGCAAAAATTGCTGGCTGATTAATTTGCACTGCAGATTGATTGTGTGCTGTACTGAAATGCATTGGTGGAGATATCATGTTTTCATAAGGAGGTAATAATTATAGAAAATAGGTCTATTTATATACAGCGTGTCTCTACACCAGTGGGATCGTTAAATATCTCTTGGAATAATATAAATTTTTAAAAATATTTAATTTTATATCATACGGCACTATAGAAGCTATCTTCAGCGATGACTATTTTTTATACGAGAGGCGCAAGGAACGCTCAAGAAATCAGTTTTTTTTCAAACGGAACACCCTATATATTTCAACGTAGATATATGAATTCTCATTTATTTGGACTATCAGCTTTGAATTATTGAAAATCTGACAAGGCGTTTTTCATCAAATGCGGAAATATTTAAGGAAAAAACCCATTACCTGTATATTACGAAGAATTCATGGAACCATTAAAGAGATTGACAGTCCATAGTATATTCTATATCATGGGATATATTCATATTGTTTGAAAGTTATACAGGGCGGTCAGGATTTTTCATGAAATTCTAACTTTCTTTACCTCATCAATTTTTCAAATAGTCCACCCTACAATATGTATTATTCATATCTCATTGGTGGCCTGATTTATTACCCACAATAGTTTTAAAAGAGTAATTGAATTACATTATCAGAAAAATGAATATACAAAAATATAATAATAATAATAATAACAAGACTTTATTCATCATCTTAAATGTTGTACAAATAAACGAATGATGAAAGGGCGGGATTCAGCTATTGAAGCTGAAAAATATATTAAAGTACGTATTAAGTGTACTTAACTACTTGACTTGTCACAACAAGGAATTACTATTTTTACTAATAAGTAGACACAATAATATCACTTTAAATATTCAAATTGCCTTCAGTTTGCTGAAATACACATTTAAAAATTTCTTGATTTAGTGTAAATATTTGCAATCAAACCATCATTGGGATATAATATCATACATATTGTAGGGTGTACTATTTGAAAAATTGGGGGGAAGAAAGTTAGAATTTCGTGAAAATTATATTATTTCTCTGACTACCCTGTACAACTTTCAAACAAGAAGAATATTTCCTATGACAGAATATGCCAGAATATCAATATACTTGAATGGTTCTATGAATTCTTCGTAATATAGGTAGGTAATGTGTTTTTCTTAAGAAAATTCCGCATTTAATGAAAAACTGGTATAACTTGGCAACGCCTTGTCAGATTTCGAAAAATAAAAAACTAATAATTTTCTTTCATAGTGCCGTATGGTATGAAATCATAATATTTTTAAAATTCCTATTGGTCGTCCAAGGTCCAAGAATTAGTCAACTGTCCCCTGTCCTACTGGTCTGGGAATATATGCAGTGTACCTTTGAAGTATAGAATAGAGTAGAGGCCAAATTGTTTAACTGTTTCTGAAGTATATTATAGTGATTATTATAATTCTATACTGTGTCAAAATGCTGAAAACAAGCCCTTTATGACAATATTTCGAAAATTATTGAAAAACTATAGTAAAAACGAAAGTGCAATTTGCAAAATCTGCCAAAAATCTGTTTTACTGGGTGGCAAAGGAAGAACGGTCAACACGTCCAATATGAAATACAATCTGTCGAAGAACCACCCAGAGGAATATCATTAGAATGATAAATGTACGAAGCGACAGAACATTTCAAAAATTTTTAGGCGTAGATTATCAAACATGATCTATTCGTCTAAAATTAATTATAAATTATAAATTTTTAGGTCTTATTATTGATAAAAAACTATCATGGAACAATTATGTTGATAAATTGAGAAAAAAAAATCAATCCAGTCAGGAGGGTATGCTTTTGATAGGGAAATTTGGGCTATTCAGAAAAAAATATTTAAATTTTCTCAAATGCTTAAAAATGAGTAATGTAGAAGTACATTTTAGTGTTTTTCAATATAGAATAAGTTATCTTCTATATGTTCTTATCGAATATTTTCAAAGAATGCAAAGTGGCAACATTGCTCTTGAATTATTTCAATAACTAATTGTCAAAACTGACATTTTCCATTTAATGTACATTGAAATCCAAGATAAACACATACGCTTTGTTGCCAAAATGTCTATTTTATCATATTTTGCCTTACAAACTCTGCTCTAAAAGAACTAACTTATTTGAAAATGTTCAGGAATGGTTTGAAAGTTGAAATTTAAAAAAACCTCTATACAAAATAAATCTTTGAAATGTATTTACAACTTGCCATTTTGAACTTATATAAACCTAATAATTTACTAAATTTGAATTCCCTTTATAAAGTAAAAATTTGTTCATTTATTCACTTAATTCGATCAAAGCAGAAAGTTTCTAATTTAAATTTCATTGAAATCAATAACATCCATAATCATCAAACAAGACAAGCAAACTGTTTAAGCCTCAGCAATTCAGAACTAATTTTGAAAAAAAAATCGATATACCATGATGGTATAGATATCTACAATTCACTAACAAATGAAATAAAAAAAATAAAAAAAGTGATTTTTAAAAATAGAACAAAGCTATTTTCTTTGTTAATTATTCTAAAATGGCTTAATTTTTCCATAATTTATTTTATTTTCCTGCCTAACTATTTTGAATTCAATCAACATGAATACTTTTTCTTCTCTTTTTAAGTTGCTTTTGAATTGTATCTATATCAATTGTACATGATTTTTTATGTAGATGTGTAAGGTATTGTTATTATCATTATTTTTTTGTATCCCTATCATAAACAATCCTGTTTCTTGGGATATTATGAATGAATAAATAAAGCCCTAAAATATTTTCACCAATTCAGTGTTGCCGCTTGTATCAGAAAGTAGAACCTACTTTGTTAGTTAAAAAAAAATCACTCGGGTATGAAATGCTTTATTTTCTTCCCTTGATAAACAAATATCTATTCTTGCGAAATATAGCATTTTTGTAGAGAAACACGTTCATACCTAGTGTAGGTATACAAATTAACAAAAAGATTAGTATCTTAATTATATAAAATTCCAGCATATGTCCTACATTAAAGAAGAACCCACTATTGAAGATTTCTCTGTTATATTCTAGATTCTCGTTCATCACAACAGTGCCAGTTCAACTTGAAAAAAAAAACATTCCAGGGTCTTTGTTTATCCGTTCCGCACGCACACCTTTCTAGAAGCTTGTTGATTGAAAACCCGCGTGTGCAATGCACTTATCGGTTTATTTCAACAAAAACGATAGTACTTCAGTACTCAATGAATTACTAGGTATAGTAATTTATTCCAAGAAAAAAAGTTAAATGGTAATTATAAACTAATTATCATTTCATGTCATGGGAGTTACTGACCTTCCAGCCTGAGGTAATATATGTGATTTGGTCTCCAATTTATTTGTAATCTAGGAAGTTTGATTTTTGGTTTTATTCACAGGGTGTCCAGTTAAAAAGTAACACCCCCCAGTATCTCGGTAAATACGTCATGTTCTTCTCTTCTCTCTGGATATTTGGCAGACATATTTGTTCGTCTAGTATCTATGTGTGTGATTGTTCAGATTAATAAAACTACCCGAGTGGTGCCACTGAAAGTCAGAGGGGGGGCGAGAAGACAGGGCGTCCGGAGTCCTCTTGAAACATATTGATTATTCAATAGACCATTCCAGAACACGTGACTTTGACAGGTCGGCGATCTTAACATGAGGGTCAAGTTATATTTGTTTACGGTTTATGGTTCAGTTGCATTGTTGCATTATTATTTTTGTTTAGTCAACATCAGTTTTGTATCTCATGTGCTATAGTTTTTGAAAAAAGTTTGTACATTCGAAGTTTATAGTATTTAGAGTAATAACAGAAAGAGACTGCTTGTGAAATTATTGCAATTATGTCGCTGTAGCGGAGTACATATTTTGCTACACTATCAGGAGATGTTCTTGCAAAATATTAAAAGAAAATTGAAGTGATAAATAATTTAGAAATAACATACCCTTACAAATAGTGAATGTTTGACGTTTCTGGTAGTAGTAGTAGTAGTAGTAATCATGGGGAGGCCGCTGCCGCAGCCAGGCAAGTAGACCCCAATTGGCCCTTTTTGCCATCCCCTGTTCTCCACATAACTACGTCGCCTCTTCTAGTCTTCCTATCCGAACATTTGTGACCTTCTAGCGAAGGTCAGTATGTCCGTCCACTCTAGTTCGATAAGTTCCTCTTGTTGGAGTTTTTCGATTCCGAAGATTTCGAATCTTAGCCTGCCGTACGCCTCACACTCGCCAAGGAAGTGAGACGAAGTTTCTTCGTCTTCTTCGCACATATGGCAAGTGGTATTGTCTTTTATACCCATTAGTGACAGGTGTCTAAAAGCCACGTCATCCTTGACTTTCTAGAGCCGGCCACAAAGTCTTTTGACTGCCTGCAGCCGGCGGTATTCCTCCAAGTTTCGTTTAGTTCTCTTTCCACCCATTCATCTAGGGCAGAAGAGATTTGACCTCTTGCAATGCCTAGTACTGGCTCCGGTCCACAGAACGGCGCAGCGGAACCGGTTCTGGCAAGCTCATCTGCCACCTCGTTTTTGATAAAGAACCTCGTTTTGATTTTTTTTTCATGCATTATAACGTTCACCAGATAGGTAGTGTATTCAAATAACTTCCTCGATTTGTTGAAACGGCAGCAGGGATTCTAAAAAATAATACCCTGCCTCTTTCAGCTCGCATAGAGCATTTCAGAACCGAACAAAACACAGGCATTTTCAGTGATATTACAGATTATTTTGTTGGACTAGAAAACTTTCCAGAAAATTTGCTTGGCAAAGACAAATACAATCCAAACGGATATTACACTTTATATTAGTTATTACTAAATACCATCAATCACGAAAAGTCAAACCTATTCTCAAAAACTACCGGACAGAAACTTAAAAACTGATATAAACAACAAAGCAATTAAAACAAAAACAGACCTTGTTTGTCCTTCAAGTAAAGATGGCCAACCTGTCAGTGACTTCATTCTGAAATGGGCTATGCCAACACCTAACTATGAGACAGACACGACTCAGTGGTTTGGCAATGCTCTCAATCGAGTCAAAGTAGATAGGAAGCTGAATTTTGAAAAAAATAATAGATGATTTTGCTGTCAGAAAGGCGAATTTATTTTAAAAAATTATTGTATTGTTGAAAAGTATAATGTTCCATTTATTTATTTTAGTTACACTCGTAGTTACAAAAGTTTACATTTATTTTAATATCTGTCAAATAAATAAAACTTCAACAAAAATGCATTTTTGACCAATTGCCTAAAACTTCGAAAACTGATGGTATAAATAGAAAAGAACAGGAGGTAGGGGCCCATCTACCTCCGCCCCATGCCCAATGCTGGCTCTCTCCGGCCCTGCTGAAAGTCACTGCAACTTTTTCTTTTCGTTATGAGAAAAACTGATATTTTACTTAGAAATACGGTCATACAAGGTTGCTGATTTTGTCACTGTTGTGTCTTTGATTATTAAAAAGGTTACGTTGATGACCTGGTCATCACTAAAAAAACCTTCAACGGCCTGATGTATCTCAGAAACGTAGCAACTCCGGACATATGTTCATGGGAACTTTATTTCTTAAAACGACCTCATGAAACACCCTCTGTAGTTTCGTAACTTTCGTACCTTATGTAGGAAACACGAGGGAAACACATTAAAAAAATCGTTTTTTTTTAAACGCCCCCAAAATAAAAAAAAAGTTACAGAGGAAAACGGTAGCAGACTAGGTCCAAATAAGCCATACAGAAAGTTTGGAGAGAGTATCTATCAGTAAAAATATGACCGATGGGCACTATATATAGACTATAATGGAACCTTATTGCAATTTAGTGAGCATGCTCAGTAGATTCCAAATATTGCTGCTCTCTCTGAATTTTGGGTAAATAGTCGTTATATTGTAATAATTTTGTATTTTTATTAGGTCTAGGTAAGCTTAGTCAGGTCAGTTATGGTTGGCAAGTAATTTACGCATTTTCAACTCCTATGAATGCGTTCCCGCTAGGTGGCGCTAAAAATATAGGCGCGAAACAATATAATGGTGATCAGCTGCTAAATTCCATGAGCGGCCATAGTGTTTAATTTCAGTCTCAAATTTAAATAAAGTACTCGAGATGTGGAAAGTTGAAATCAGTTTATCAGACATTTTTATTCATGACCACATTGCCACATCTTACATAATTCTTTGTTTTTTAATGGAAAATAATGTAAAGAAACTTTGTCTTTGGTACTATTGATAGTACATTTATCATTGCAGCACTGAGCAAATACACTTGGTATTTGGTAATGACACTTTTGACTTCTGACGTCATTTCAAATTGACTTATTCTAAAACTATGAACACTAAAGAATATCACTAAACTCAATGTATTGTCCAAAAATCGATTAATAAAGAGAAAAAAGTTGAAATAGATACAGTACCGCTTATGGCAAGGAAGACCTGATCTACATTGTATCAGTTAACCAAATAATTATAGATGTCGCACCCTTCGCGCAGACTGCGAATTGCATGCAGCTGTTTGTTTAGGTGAGGTTAGTTTGGTTTGGCTAGTACTCAAAGTTACGCATTTTCAACTCAGTTTAGGTGCAGCTCTTTGTATGGTTATTCTGTCTACGTTAAGGCCGGTCCAGACACAACGTCTTGTCGAAAGACGAGAGAAAAATGAGCGTGTGGACCACGAAACGTACGTCTTGCATGATCGAAATCAGGTTGAACGATAAGTCGAAAATCTGAACCACCAGGCATCATTTTATGAAAATTGATTCGATAAGTTGGAGTATGTGGATGAGCGTTCGTTTCGTTACAACGATTTGTAGTATTTTTACGGAGTGTCAGTATATTCCGGTGTTTGGTGGCCGTATACATTAGTGCACTCGACAATAATTTTTAAGCTAGTTTACTGAACTCGACAAGAGTTTTCCATGCTTGTGGCAAGTCAAAAGTGTGGAGTATACCTAGTGACCGAAATAAGAAGTCACAAGCATATGAAATCCTGATTGAAAAATACAGGATAGTTGAATTACAATGCAAACAATATAGAGTGACCAAAGAAATTCTTCCTATATGATAAACACGTCGCTAAACTGAAATTTGAACGATAAAATGGATTCGTGTGGATGCGCTGATATCTGTACGTTTTCTCGAACGACTTGCACGATCATTTTATCGTTCGATAAGTCGTTGTGTCTAGACCGGCCTTTAGGCTAGGTTGGGCTGGCTAATAATTCACGAATTTTCAACTAAGTTTGCCTTATTGTCATTCGAAAAAGTGCCCTGTGGTGAACAGGCAAGCTAGGTTAGGTTGGGTCTTTTTTTTAAACACCTCACCATTAAATGACCCGCTTGTTGATTTACATTATTTGAACTCTAGTTTGGCGCATGCTCACTAGATCCTCATGTGGTTGGTATTGGTAGGTATATATGGTGACTAATGCGCTGCGACCTGATTAGATGTATTGTGCCCCATCTCCTTCTGCTATCACAAGGTGTTCTTGTTTACAGCAGCCTTTCAAGCCTCGATTCCTTCAGGAATTCAAGGATTCTGAGAGGGTCTACTCGTGGTATTTCTCCCACAGTCAGCTGGTGTGATCCCAGTATATTCAATCTTTTATGATGTACAGCGTAACACTCCATCAATATATGGTTGGTGTTTCTGGATGTTCCCTACAGAATCTGCAGGTGCTGCCCTCCTCTAAGCCTAGCTTCCTCAGGTGTTCTTTGAGTCTGCAATGTCCCGTTAGAAATTCCGTGATTGTCTTTAGACTAGTTTTGCTGAGGTTAATTAGTGTCTTCGATTTTGCTCGGTTGAAATTGCCGATGATATCTTTGGCCTGCCTCAGCCCTGGAAGTCTTAGCCAGTATGTTGCTCTCATTGCTTCTTCAGCTTTATTGAGTTCTTCTCGGAAGTAAGATTTTCCAAGTCCGCAGAATGGTTCCGGCCCGATCAATGGCGTTGATGCGCCTTTTCGTGCCAGGGTGTCTGCTTGTTCATTGCCCTCTGCTCCGACGTGCTCGGGCACCCAGAGGAGGGGCATCTTGTTGTTCCTGCCTAGATCATTAAGTTTGTCTAGGCATTCCCAAACCATCTTCCAGTTCATGTTAGAAGAGCTCAACGCTTTAATGGCTGCTTGGCTATCGAAGAGGATCACAATTTCCTTGTTCCGGTATTTCCTGTTGAGGTTGAACTGAATGCACCTTTCTATGGCGTGAATTTCCGCTCGAAAAATGCTGGGGAACTGGCCCATGGGTTCCGAGTATTTGGTGCGAGGCCCGAAGACTCCTGCTCCAGTTCCCTCGGGAGTTTTGGACCCGTCCGTGTACCATGTTATGGTATTCTTTCCCAGTGCTCGAATGGATTCTATGTTCCATTCTCGCTTGGTGTTTAGTTCCGTTCGAAAACATTTCTCGAAACCAAATTTCTTGGTAATTTCGTCATTGGGCCTCCTTACATAACTACCTCAGAGGTATCACCTACAAAAAATGTAAAAATCAGAGGATCAAATTTCTGGAACTTAATGTTTTCCAACATCAGAAAATTAGCACCAGGAAACTGATGAATAATGATATCCGAGTTTTTGACATTTTTATGTGAAAATTCATTATAAAATACCGAATTGGGAGTATGGGAGTTTTCAATTCGACCAGATCTTGTGACTCGTCTGGTTATTCTCTCGACCGATACTCTTTAGAGAGAGTAGAACATTCGCGACTAAATGTTGAAGCTACCGCAGTTTTATTAAAAATAAATTCAACTGCTTTTTTCCCTGTACCCTTCAATTTGGATCTACCCACATTTTCTGTCTAGTCTGCATGTCTTTTTTGTAGAGCAATAATTTTTCTTTTTGACTGCCAAATGCTATGAATCCGCTAAATTTAGAAGCACGTTGGTATCCGTAATATTTTCTAGTAAACTGAAACGATTACATAACGATTTTTCATTCACAAAATCTGTTTGTAAACACTACGCAGTGTGATGTGTTTTCCTTCAAACAAGTTGTAATCGGTCCAATAATATAAAATGGAATTAAACGGTGTTTATGTGGAATATTTGGTGATGGATTTGTTCTTTCTTTGAGAGCTTTCCAGAAGGTCATAACTTCAATTGTATTTTATAAGTTAGATATATTTTTTTTCAGATATACTTACTTATAGGGTGATCTGTAGACGTTAGCAGGTTTGTTGAATGGGAATGGGTGTTTTTTCGCCGTTGAGAGGATCAGAATTAAAGCATAATATCAAAAACGTCAAGTGTTATAAAATACGGATAATGTGTAAAAAATTGCGATGAGTTAGGTGAATTTCCAAGGAATTACATGAATTCCCGATAAATGTCATGAATTACCGATAAATTACAACAATTCCCGATGATTTTGGTTGGTTTCAGGGTTTTGCCGTGGTCTTCTTTGGTTTAAATCTCCAAACGTTTCAACTGCAACTGCTGCAGCCATCTTCAGTGGCGTGGTCATAGTACTCTTCTTGTTGATACGTGATAGAATGGTTGTACCTGATTAGGTATGAAGATAGTCTTGATACTAGCTGCAAGGTATTGCAGCTAAAATCATAACTATAAAGGAAATATAGTTTTGATGCAAAAAAAATACCTAGCCTCTTTTATTCTATTCTATTTACGGGATTTCAAAGCTTTACTTCAATATTCGCCCCAATCTGGATACTTTTTCCACTTCAGATTGCATATAATTTTTGTACATTTCATTGTCACACACGGTAAAAATATAATTATCCGGAGATAATTATATGACTGTAATCATTGAATTTATTAACTGTATGGCATTTTGATATTTAATATTATAATTGTTCAATATTTTATTGTTTCTATATTGGTTTTAAGTTCCTGTGTCGTTTATTATTTATAGTGTTGCTGCTTTTCCATTAACTAACTAATAAAAATAAAATAATATGGTTTTAAATCATTTTTCCATTTTTTTTCTTTACAAAACGTTCTGAATAATTATTTTCAGTCTTTTATAGTGGTAATTCTGTAAGCTGTATGTTAATTTTTAACGTATGTTAATTGTCACACATATTTAATATCTGGTTATTCTGTAAAAAATGTATATCTAAATGTAGTGGTATCTCTGTAAGCTGCATGGCCGGTATGTTTATGTTCACACATTAACATAAAGCTTACTGAATTACCACTTATGGATGCTATTTTGAAGAACATTACAATATTTTGAAATTTATGTCTCGGAATTTTTTATATACTACATAAATTGCTTTTAAAATAAGGTTTTTATCGTTCACCAGTTCAAACAAAGGCATTATATTTCATCGTTTCATGTTATCTATGAGAAATAATATTCTAATAATAATTTCTTGTTTAGGATACCGGGCAACAACAAGATGAATAACTGAAAATGAGCTGAATTCCATTCAATCTGTTGAATAAGATATATTTCCATTTTCCCGCATCGCGGAATTTTTTTCTAATGTAGAGACAAAAATTAACACATCTCAAGTAATCTTATCAGCATTCGCACAAAACCATTCAAAGATCATCAGTATTTAAAGTCTTGACTTGAATGGACCAATTCAGTAATATTGTTTCATGATAAAAATTCGCAAATGATATACTTAGATAAAATAATTATTCGAGCCTCTTGATAAGACACAATGTATTTGTAAGCTATTTGCAGTAAAATTATCTTTTCTGTTAAAAATGATTCGGGTGAACGAAAGTTTTCGCTACTGTAGTGCGAAAAGTTGCAGTTCTATTTTTTTTTTCAAAGTTGTTGATATCTTCAACCAGCTATTCCTTTGAGAGCAACCCTTTGAGATATTAATAAAAATAATAATAATAATAATAATATTTACTTATGTTTCTTTGGAATAAATTGTAGGTGTTTTATAAAAGGCTATGTGGCCTCACAAGTACTTGCCCAATCATATGGGGTTTTTCTCAGGAAAAAAATTCGAAAGGATTTTTCTCAACGGTTTTATATGTATTTTTGGTCGCTGCATTTGATTTTTATACTTTTTTTGATAATTGCTATTCAGTACAGGTATCAACTTAATTCCTATGATGTTTCAAATACAAAATGGTCACTTTTTTTTACTTAATATGAAAAACGCAGGAAATGACATTTTGAAAGTGCAGTAGAACCGCGATATATGACTATATTCCCAAAATAGATTGTTATATGAGTACCCATGGTTTCTCTAGTAGTCGGCGAGCCCGACAGTTTTTGAAAAACCGCCTAACTTTAATTTTAGCTATTTTTATTTTTTTGTTACGAGTTGAATTAAAAATTATCTGTTTTAAAATTTATTTTCGCGACAAGCTCTTATATCATATAAAAATTTTATGGTTATATTTCTTTTTGATTAGCACTTTTTATTTAAAAGTTTCGTTACATTTATTTCATTGTGTAATTTTGAGCATTATAATTTGTTCATTTATATGTTTTGATCTCGTATCCCTCCTTAATGGAATCATACATACAGGTCAAGCTACGAAAATTATTCGACGATTCGATGTTTTTCAGTTTTTCAACATTTTTAGCAAATTTTTCGATTTTGTTTTTGTTGGTTTTTGCAAATTTTTCTTCAAGGGTGATAGGGTGGTAACATTTTTTGAAATTTAATTTTTCGACTACCTATCCGATATTATTTTTTGCGACTTTTTTCGAGAAGAAGGGTGTTCGAGAAAACTGACCAGTATTTTTTTTCGTCGTAATTTTCCTTTTCCGAAAATTTATTTTTTTTTTGAATTCCTACGTGTTCTCTATCAACTTTCTGGAGGTGAAGCGTGAAGGGGGGGGGGGGGTAAACTACTTTGAAATTAAATTATTCGACGGTAAGATATTTTTCACTATTTTTACGAATTTTTCCGATTTCGATTTTGCGAGTTTTTGCAACTTTCTTTGAGAACGAGCCTTCCGACCAACTTTTTTTTCGTAAGTTCTCTATGTAGCTTTCGAGGGGGTCTCAGGGGGAGTAACAATTTTGAGACTATATTAGTCCTCGGTCAGATATTTTTCACTATTTCTATGGATTTTTTCGAATTCCTTCATGTGATTAACTGCCGGGCCTAATAACCGTCGGGCTTTATTCCCCAACACTACCTCATCATAAATAACTGTTTCCGAACTCACGAAAAAAAATCCTTATTTTTAGACTCCTAATGAAAATTACTATTTCAATTCACGTATCGTTAACTTGATCGGTAAGTTAACTTTACCGATCAGGCAGCGGCAGACATAACTTTCGGTTGCTAAGGTTGATTCAGTAAACAAGCCAAAGTACGCGAGTATTCTAACAGCTCAATTTATGGAAATTTCCTCTGAATAATTGTAGTTCATCTTGTTAAGATAATTGGGGGTCGAATCGTCTCAACTGTGTTTTTTGTTATCTCCCGTTGTTTATACATCGTGTGAACTTAGATCTCATTGAAGTTAATTAGATATACGAATAATTTATTTTTAGTGGAGCTTTCAAGCCGTTTGATAAAACTTGGGTCATGGTCATTTTATTTCTAACGTTCAAAAATAAGGAATAGATACAAAATGTAAAATGGAGGTAAAAAATGAAAATTCCACAATTCCCATTTTCGTTCTGCGATATGTAAGTACAGTTCGACAAACTAGCTTAAATCGTGAAAACGTGATGCGCACCCGTCGGACAACGAACTATAGTCCGTAATATATCCAGCGATGAAGCACTGAACATGAACGCACGCGCAATTTCACATGTTTTCACATTTTTTTATTAATACATATTCCTATCTCATTTCGAGATGAAAAGTTTCCATCAAGGTATGTCCTAAAATGCATCCCTTCTCAGATACAGGGTTTAAATTTTTTTTTTTGCCAATACCACCCAAGGAAAAATTTCCAATTTACTCAACCAAAGCACTGCTGGAGTTCAGATGGCGCCCGTGGTTTAATGAACGCTAGGCTGCGGGCGGTGTCTCAGCTTCTGCCTTTACATGGGGAGTTTGTTGAACCATTTGTTGTAAACAATTATTGTCTACAGAGACCTACCCTATACTGATGAGGGCAAGAACACAGAAATCGATCTATAGGTGGTCCAAATGTTTCAATGAACATTTGCACGGAAATTCATTATAATTCACCATTCGTCGTGGCATTAGCCAGGAAAGTAGTTGTTTTCTGATGGATTTTCGACCCAATTATTCCTATTGTATAAGATTATGGCAATGAGCGTCGTCCTGGTAGGACAGGGCATCTTGTTTCTCTCTTGACAAGCTTATTGTGAACAATGCAGGATTCTTCATTTATTAATAATAAATATCAATGAATCAACAGTTTATATGCATACGAAATTTTAATCTACAATACAATTCACTAGGTGGTGTGTCAAATACACTCGGCAATTGATTTTTTTCTATTTATATTCACTCACAAAGCAACTTGTCGCTTGGTATCATATTGATTGATTGTCTGAAATATTCAAGAGTTTGAATATTCGTACTCAACGAGTGAGCGTTATAATCTTTCAATATTTGATGTCCATGATATATTTTTGATGAATTGGGTCAACCTGTCGTTTAAAAAAAACTAACAATACCTATGCTTAAAAATACAGAGTTCAGACTATGCGTTAAAAATAACGAAGGCTGGTCATTAATGAGTTGACACTGATTAATTTATTCTGGTATTCATGACTGAATTTGGACAAATCTTTCAGTAATCAGATTTCATTTGCTGATTTGTTTTTCACGCATCTTTATGATAATAATAAATATAACAATCTAAACTCTGTGATTATTGGTGGTCGGCGATTATTGCAAGTATTGTCATTGCGTTCTGAACAAGTTTGCCTGGTTTTTCTGCATCCATAATTTCCGATACAGCCAGATTTACATCTGCAGAATCCTATTTTCAATATCTGCTCCGCAGCAGGTGGCTGGTCCATGATATTGGGTATTCTCAAGCTTCCACCCCCATTCAGTTGGTAACCTTTTTTTAAATGTTCCATAGCAGAAGCTGCTTGGCAAGTCAATAAGCCAATTTCGTACGAGCATATTTTACTATTATTATATTTGTAAAATATTTGAAGCGAAATAGATATGCATCCACTTCAGATTTAGTATCCTCCAGATATATTGGGTCTCCGGAGACAGAGCCCGACTGGGGATACTGATGGGGTATTCCCATCGGATAGAATAATAATAATATACGTAAACTTACCTAGCGGGAACAACGCTACTATCAAGAGGTACCCACAGTTAAAAACTCTCTCCGCGGCAAGTATCAGCATGAACTACGACAGATCTGGTCATCAGAACTGTCGGGGAAGAACAAAGTTGCTGCAACTAATAAAGTTGCGTTTCGATCTTACTCTACTCCTTTGGAGTGATGAAATGTACTCAAGAGGAACTGCTACAACTAGACGTAAAAAGTCGCTCGCATCCTAAATCGTCCGTTCCACGGTTGTATTTTCCCAGACAACAGGGAGACCGTGGACTTTTAAGTTTGGTTATCAGGAGTTCAGATTCTCTTCTCTGCTCGGTCTGTGACCATGAGAAAGCCAGGAATCGGAGCATTTCTGTTTAAGGCAGCAGCTCGTTATCGACTTTGAACGGGTAAACCCAAACTCTGTCACCGAGTTAGAGCCCATGCAGCAAAAAGCTCACATTAAAACTGCGGAGACTGAAGTACTTCTGGAGCTGCATAAAGATAAGCCAATGCATTGGGTTTTCTTCAAGAACATCGAAGACCTTGGCTAATCCAGAAATTTCACCTTTCCTTTCTTCAGGTCAAGTGGGCTAAAGTCGGAGACCGATGGATCCATAATGGCCTGCCAGGATGGTGTCTTCAACACCCTGGTCTACAGTAGTCGCGTGATGGGTATAGAGGTCCCGAACACTAGATGCAAAACGTGTCGTCGGGCTCCTGAGACCATAATGCATTTGCTGTCTGCGTGTCAAGCGTATGCGGTTTCGGCCAATAGCCACCGGCATAACGCGGCGCTACGAGTGTTTTGCTAACACCTGCGACACTCGTACGGTATAGACACCGTTGTTGCCTTATGTTCCGGGGATACTGAATTAGTTGTGGAGAATGAGAGGGGTCGAATGTATTGGTGCCATTCATTCCCCACTCTCAGGCAAATACAAGCCAACAAGCCTGATGCAATTCTCGTCGACCATCAAAGTGGGACGATTTTCGTCATTGAGTTTCCGGCTCCCGGCAAAACGAACATCGTCCGAAAAGAGGAGGAAAAACAGACTAAATATCAAGATTTACTATTTGAACTCCGCAGGCTCTAACAAACCATTCTGTTGAAATAGTGCTTCTGATAATCGGAGTACTTGGTGGAATGATGCGGCAGAAATCTTAGCCGGAAGAATGCAGACGGCCTTCATCCTTAATTCACTGCGTCTACTCAGAGCACATGATTTTCGGACCCAGACGTGGGTGTTGGTCTTTTTGGGTAAATGATACTAGAGCGCCCTTCGGAAGTATAGAAGCTCCTATTGGAATATTCCTAAGGGGAAAAAATAATGACAATAAATATTTATTCCATGGAAGTCTAGGAGGTCCACGCTCTGATCGTGACGTAATCCAACTCGCACTGGCCGTTGTCTACTTGTTCACATTTACTGAATTCTCGGAAATGTATTCGTTGCTTCACAACCATTCGCCATGCAGTGGTCTAGGGTATTTCGTAGCAATATGAAAAAAAATGGTGCATATTTGTATCAGTTTATCGTAAATAATATACGGTCACTCTCGTATTTGAATTTGTTAAGAATAATAATTGTCTAATCATTTCAGACATTTTAGTGAATTTGGCAACGTCGACGCGGAACTAAGAGCGCGAAACCTACAATGTTTTTTACTGGTTTTTGCAAGGGTGGCAGAAGCTAAGAGACTTTCAATCAATACGCATCGATAATAGATATTGTCTTACTTTAACGTACAAAATATATTTGTTTGTTAATTTGTAGGTGAATAAAGTCCAGTATTTCTCAATCTACGTTATTCTAAGGTCCTTCGAACTTTATATAAACATTTGGTCAATTCGAGCCGTGATTGATTCAGTGATAGTGATATCGATAAAAGCCAGATTGGCGCCAATTCTGAAGCCGGTCGACAATAGTGCACCGGACATATTAGTGAGACAGACAATCTTCGCCAGATAGGTGGAAGAAGGATAGCTACCGCTTCAACAAGTGTCGCAGCAGAAGGAAGGTGCAGCCACACCCCTAGTGACAAGGTCAGATCTGATATTTGTATTTGCCAGAGTCGTTTCCTTTTTTTCACTTCCTAATCTTAATTTTAGAAATATTTTCTATTTGAAATTGTTACTGATTGTGATTTGATTTCTATTACTGATAATTTTGATACCTACTATGGAACAAGGTTTGAGCAACTTGAAGAAAAAAAGGGGAAACATAAAAGGACAAATTACACGTTTTGAAACATTCTTTACGGCCATAGATGAAAATAATTTAAATGATAATTTAATTAAAGAATTGAGTCAGAGATTGCAAAAGATTCAGTGCTGTTATGATAAATTTCTAGATATTCAAAATGAAATAGAAATTCTAAATCCTATTGAAAATATCGAAACTGATACCTCAGAATTTGAAAATTCATATTTCAATTTAACGTCGCGTGCTGAAAGTTTAATCGATAAGTTTTACAAACAAGGAGACACTGTACGCGATACTATTAGTGATGTCCAAGCAACATCCGTGGGGTCAAGCTCTAGAGAAAGGTCAAGTAGTGAGATAAAATTACCTATCATTAAATTACCTAATTTTCAAGGCAACTACAATAGCTGGCCTGAATTTAGAGATCTTTTTATTGCCCTTATCGATAGCAATGAGTCATTAAATCCCATACAGAAATTTTATTACCTTAAAACTTCTTTAGGCAATGAACCGCTAAAAATAATTGCGAATTTAGACACGACATCTGCGAACTACACCGAAGCATGGAAGTTACTAAAAGAGCGATATGAGAACAAACCTCTAATGATTCATAATCATATAAAGGCAATAATGGAAAAACCTAGCATTTTAAGGGAGTCTCATATTGAATTACGCGAATTATTTGATTCCATTAATGATCATTTGTTGTCGCTAAAGTCTTTAGGTGAAAACGTTGATTCGTGGGATAGATTAATTATTTATATCATCACACAAAAATTTGATAAAGTAACCCGTAGGGGGTGGGAAGCATTTCAGATAAAAGGAGATTTACCAAATATGCAAGATATGCGCAATTTTATGAAAGAGCGTTGTCAGATGCTCGAAAAACTGGCGAGTGACAATTCTGACAAATCGAAAGGTCCATTCGTGACCAATAAAACTGAGAACAAATTTAAAAAATTCAATAATACGTCTCAGTCTCTACACGCAAATACAAAAGAGCCCAAATGTTATTTTTGTGGCAAAAATCACACAATGTATACTTGTGATGAATTCTTAAGGCTCTCAGTGTCTAAAAGAATTGAAGAAATTAAAAAACGAAACCTTTGCATGATTTGTTTTAATCCAAATCATCAAACATTGGCATGTAGATTCAAAAAATGCTTTAAATGCAATAAGTCTCATAATTCACTAATTCATATTGAACATTCCAACGCGAACAGCTGTCTTGTACTCGAGAACTCCACGGTGGGCGGAGAATCACCACCGAACGGCATCGGCAACGCTGGTAGTGCATGCATATTAGAATTGGAAAACAAAGGCGATGAATCGGTAACTGCCAAAGTTACAGATGGTAATAATTTGATGACTCCAGTGGCGGAACAGATTCTTTTATCCACTGCTGTAATGAAACTAAAGGCTCGTGAAAATATATTCAAGGTTCGTATTCTGTTAGATAGTGGATCTCAAAGTAGTTTTATTACCAAATCGTTGTGCGATAAATTAAAAATTGATAAAGTTCCTATCACTCATACTGTCAAAGGTGTTGGACAAGGTATAATAAAAATAAAATATCAAGTCAATTTACATTTAATCTCTTTATATGACAGTTTTGCCTTAAATGTTAACTGTTTGATGCTTGATAAAATTACAGAGTGTCTTCCAAAAATGTCCTTTAATAAATCGATATTGAATATTCCTGGAGGAATAAAACTAGCAGATCCTACCTTTAATATTTCGTCAGATATAGACATTCTTTTAGGATCTCAAGTGTTTTGGACAATTTTAACTTCCGGTCAAAAACTGTTAGGGCCAAATTTACCACTACTACAGAACTCTCGTTTAGGATGGATTATCGCTGGAAATTTGGGAGTAAATTCAACCACTTCCCTAACTCATTTGTCGACAGATTCCGATGATCTCGAAAATAAACTAGATAAACAACTTGCACGTTTTTGGGTTTTAGAAGAAGTTCAAAACAAAATACAAACCATGTCAAATGAAGATAAATATTGCGAGGAATTTTTTGAAAAGAACTTGAAAAAGGATATTACCGGAAGATTTATAGTAAAAATACCGTTTAAACGTGACATTGAAAAACTAGGTAATTCACATGATATTGCTTTGAACAGATTTTTGAACTTAGAAAAAAGATTAATGAAAAATAGTAAATTACGCGAAGAATACGTGAAATTTATGCGTGAATATATAGAATTAGGGCATATGAGTGAGTTAGAAAATAATAAACAAAACAACTCAGGTTACTTTATTCCTCACCACGCTGTAGTGAAGGACACCAGTATTACTACGCGATGTAGAGTCGTTTTCGATGCAAGTTGCGGGACAGATAACGGATTATCTCTAAACGATGTGCAATACATAGGCCCTCGTTTACAAAATGAAATATTTGATATATTAATTCGATTTAGAAAACATAAGTACGTGATAGCCGGTGATATATCAAAAATGTATCGTCAGATTTTAGTTAGCACTGAAGATAGAAAGTATCAAAAGATATTTTGGAGATCTGACACCAGCGAAGAAGTGAAATATTATCAGTTAAATACGGTCACGTATGGTACTGCGTCTGCGCCGTACTTGGCGGTCAGATCCTTGTTGCAAGTAGCCAAGGAAAACATTGAAAATTATCCCATCGCCAGTAATATCATTAAAAATGATTTTTACGTGGATGATGTTCTCACAGGAGCAGAAACAAAAACCGAAGTTTTACAGATTCAAAACGATCTTTCTACAATTTTAGCAAATTCCGGTTTTGATTTAAGAAAATGGCTTTGTAATGACATTAGCATTCTCAACAAATTTAAACTGAATGATGAATTATATAGTAACATCTTACCAATAGGAAATGATGACCTTAATAAAACTCTAGGCGTTTATTGGAATGCAAAGACAGATGTCTTGCAATATTCCGTAAATTTGCAATCAGGTAGCAATAGCTTAACAAAGCGAACAATACTTTCAATAATTTGTCAAATTTACGATCCATTGGGTCTAATAAATCCAATCATAGTACTAGGAAAATTGTTTATGCAAGAATTGTGGAAATTAAAGATGTCATGGGACGACGAGGTTCCTGAAAATATAAAAATAGCATGGATTAAGTTTCAGAATGAATTACATCTAATTAATACACTCGTCATACCTCGAATTTGTGTTTTTTCCGATTATTCAATAATTGAATTACATGCATTTGCTGACGCTAGTGAAAAAGCATATGGTGGAGCAATTTATTTGAGATGTTTTGTTACAAACAAGGGTTACTTGTCAAATTTGCTATGTGCCAAATCACGCGTAGCACCCCTAAAAAAGATTAGTATACCTAGACTAGAACTTTGTGCAGCAGTGCTAGTAGCAAATCTAGCCGATAAGATTTGTAAATCGATCCAAGTAGATTTTAATTCTCGCTTTTACTGGACGGACTCAACAATCACTCTGGCCTGGATAAAGGCAGAACCGAATGTTTGGAAAACATTTGTCGCGAATCGCGTAACAGAAGTACAATCTATCTCAAATACCAGTGAATGGTTTCATGTTGGTACTAAAGATAATCCAGCAGACTTGTTATCGAGAGGTGTTAATCCAGAAAATTTAGCTAATTCATCACTTTGGTGGCACGGACCTTCATTTTTGTGTTCCAACCATCTTCAGTCAGTTTTAGCGGAGAAAGTCAACACCATTATTGACATTCCAGAAAAAAGAAATGTATCTTCCGTATATTTAACTGCTTTAAATGATTTTGATTGTATAAAGAATTTAATTCATCGTTGTTCAAATTACCTGAAACTATTACGCATAACTGCTTATATTTTACGATTTAAAAATAATATATCAAAATCAACTAGAAGTAATAAAATTGTCGGTGTTCTGAAACCAGAAGAACTTGACAATGCCTTAATATTATTAGTAAAAACAATTCAAGTAGAATGTTTCTCACGGGAATACAATTCTCTTCTCCAAAAGAAAGTCGTTCATAAAAAGAGTAAAATTTTATCCTTAACACCTTTTCTTCAGGATAATGTTATTAGAGTAGGTGGCAGGTTAGAAAATTCAGATATTTTATTTCACAAAAAACATCCTATTAATTTACCTAAATCTCATCATTTCACAGATCTAATAATAAGACATGAACACGAACGACTGATGCATTGTGGCGTGCAAATGCTTTTGTGTGCATTGCGTGAACAATTTTGGCCAATATCTTCAAAAAATATTTGTAAGAAAATAGTGAGAAATTGTGTAAGATGTTTTAAGGTAAGGCCGAACAATATTTCGTATCTCATGGGAAATCTTCCTAGTATGAGGGTGAATGAATCATTGCCATTTTTAAATGTAGGCGTTGATTATGGCGGGCCTTTTTTATTGAAAGATCGACAGGGACGAGGCGCAAAGATATCTAAATGTTTCATTTGCCTATTTATCTGTATGAGCAGCAAGGCCATTCATCTAGAGCTAGTCACCGGATTAACAACAGATGCCTTTGTGTCCGCATTAAAACGTTTCATAGGACGAAGAGGTAAACCTCACAATATCTATTCTGATAATGGAACAAATTTTTCTGGGGCTAATCGAGAACTAAATAATTTATATAATTTTTTGGAATCTGAACATAACAACATTTCCAGTCATTTAATCAACGATAAAATTAAGTGGCACTTCATTCCAGCACGATCACCTACTTTTGGAGGAATATGGGAGGCAGGCATTAAAAGCGTTAAATCTCATTTAAAGAAAGTCGTGGGAGAGTCAGTATTCACATTTGAGAATTTCAATACAGTTTTAATTCAAGTAGAGGGTATTCTAAATTCCCGACCCATTTGTCCTTTAACAAACGACCCCGATGATCTTACACCCCTTACTCCATCCCACCTCTTAATTGGACGATCCCTAATTGCCCTTCCCGAAGGCAATGTCACTAATATCGTAAAAAACCGTCTGAACCAGTATCAGCAGATCCAGTGTGTTGTCCAATCGTTTTGGAAGCGATGGCATAGAGAGTATCTATCACAGTTTCAAGTACGCTCCAAATGGAAAGAAACCACCCCCACTAATCTCAAAATCGGGACATTAGTTCTCTTAAAGGATGAGAACCTCCCCCCGTTGTGTTGGGCTCTCGGGAGAATCTCCGCCATGTTTCCAGGTTCTGATGGAATCGTCAGAGTAGTTGAAGTGAAAACCAACAAGGGACAATATCGACGTGGTGTAACTAAACTTTGTGTACTTCCTATAAACTCATGAACGTTGAAAGCATCCTTTCAAGGTGGGCGGAATGTCTAATCATTTCAGACATTTTAGTGAATTTGGCAACGTCGACGCGGAACTAAGAGCGCGAAACCTACAATGTTTTTTACTGGTTTTTGCAAGGGTGGCAGAAGCTAAGAGACTTTCAATCAATACGCATCGATAATAGATATTGTCTTACTTTAACGTACAAAATATATTTGTTTGTTAATTTGTAGGTGAATAAAGTCCAGTATTTCTCAATCTACGTTATTCTAAGGTCCTTCGAACTTTATATAAACAATAATAATAATCTCAATCATAAACCCAAAGACATTGCGTTATTTTCCTGCCTAGATAAAAATTAACAAGAGTTACGAAGATATTTGAAAAAATTACTCCTAAGTTACACGAATGACTCGTCAGTAGTTGGTTTAATTAGTTTTTTCAATCAATAATTGGTTATGCGGGTCTGATTTTGACATTGAGATATACAGTGTGTCCCACTTACCATGCTCACCATGGGTATCTTTTTAACGGTGAGAGATACGAGGTCGGTTAAATGACACTAAATGTGGAGTTTATCAAGGCCAACTATAATGTGAAAAAATATTTTGATAAAATCTATTCGTTTTTGTTTTATACCCAAAAAACAGATTTTGATCATTTTCATGTTTCCTCCGTAACTTGTTTATTTATGAAAATATTCAAATAGGAATTTCACATTCTCATGGCAGTTCGAAAAAAATATGAAATTTATACCAATTATTCTAGAATTTGAGATATCAGCACCAACTTTAATTTTTCAAATGTAGGTCATAGCTCACTATGACTTAGTTACAAATAACTTTTTTTTCTCTTACAGATGATATGTCGCAGTAATAGTTTTGTGTTGATAACAACGGAGTTATCGTCATTTATACAAAAACAAAAAATATTTTGAAGCCGCCATCTTGAATTTATAAATTTTAACAAAAAAATCATGATCTCCGACCTCAAAAACCCCCATATACCAATTTTGAATGGAATCGCACCATAATCGCAAATCTTGTCCGCCATCTTGGAGCAGCCATTTTTTTTGAATTTCAACAAAAATTCCATAATGTATTGTCACCGGATTTATGAACATCTGCCAAATTTCAAGTTAATAGGACGGCCAGAAGTGGGTCAAAATTCACTTGCAAGATTTGATTACAGACAGACAGACACCGGGAAAGGTGAAAGAAACAACTGCCATGAGAATATGAAATTCCTATTTGAATATTTTCATAAATAAAGAAGTTACGGAGGAAACATGAAAATGATCAAAATCTGTTTTTTGGATATAAAACAAAAACGAATAGATTTCATCAAAATATTTTTTCACATTATAGTTGGCCTTGATAAACTCCACATTAGGTGTCATTTAACCGACCTCGTATCTCTCACCGTTAAAAAGATACCCATGGTGAGCATGGTAAGTGGGACACACTGTATATTTTTTTGAAATGGTTATTGGAATATATTGTGGTGGTTCATAGTAAACGATTAGAGCAAACATTGAAATACAATTTTCAAAGTAAGTTCACTGATCAGTTGAAAACGTTTCAGCGTATATATTTCAAATAGCTTCGTGACAGGGATATAGAATATTGTTGAATTTAGGAAACAATGTTAAATCCTCAAACTATAAAAGCTGTTTTTTTTTGTTTTTCCGCCATTTGTCAACAAGGTCGAAGAGTGACAAGTTTTCTCCATATTGGACATTACGCAATGTTACATCAGAAAACGTTATATATAATGAGTAGGCAAGCAAATGGATCATTTGTTGGTTTAGATTACACTAAGTTGGCTTGTATTTAAGTGTATGACGCGACGTCTTATCTTTTTTATATTGAGTAACCTTCATCGACCCTTTTCAAGTTTGTTGCAGTTTATTCTGATTCTAAAAATAGATTTTTTCTCATTTCGACTGATGAATATGCTATTTTACTAAATTCAAAATCGTTTAATAAAGTTACATTTTCCACATAGAACTGCACTCAAAAGCTACACTTCAAACTTTGTTTTTCTAAACCTATGCTTCCAATTCATTCAATGAGATGACACGTCAAAAAATAGCCAGCGGGCAAACTTTTAGTTTTTGTTAAAATTGTAACAATTGTATCTATCATCAATTTGAATGTGTCGTATGATGTTTTGAAATTTGAAGGCATAGGTTTTATAATTATTTAGCTCCTAAAATTTATCAAATTTTCAATTTTTCGATAATTTTTTTTTTGAAAACTTGGAAGAGATACGCCAAGGAAGAAACTTAGGATATAAAATGGCCGAGATATGTCATAATGTCTTTTCATTGAAAGATATGTATATAATTATAATATTTTTTCCGTTAGGAATATCCCAGACGGGCCCTGACTCCGTAGTGAATACTGGGTCCGAGAATCATGTGTCCTGAGTAGACGGAGTAAATCAATGATGACGGCCTTCTGCATATTTTCGGCTAAGTTTTCTGCCGCATCACGGCAAACCGGTATGATTTTTATATGAGAGAGCAGTGTGTCCACCATTCCACCAACAACTTCTAAAATTGAAACCATCGTAAATATCCATATTTACTCCATTTTTCGCTGCTCTTTTCGGATGATGTTCGTTTCGCCAGGAAACTCTATGACGAAAATCATTTTACTTTTATGGAGGACTGCATCAAGCTTGTTTGCTTGTATTTGCCTGAGAGTGGGGAATGAGTTTTTCCAATAGATTCGGCACTTCTCATGCTCCACAACGGACTCAATATCCACCGGGGTCTCGTCTACAGTATTGGAAACTTTTCATCTGGGGTATCTGAAACGCAATGATATAATACCACATAAACAAGAGAGACGCACTACTACGCGCCTTTCCTGTTGCCTCCTCGCTCTACGAATTAACAGCTCATTTGATATATCTTCCTTGAGGGAGTCGAGGAGAAATTGTAATGCTCTCAACATTATAGCAAGCTATTCTTCATGCTCTCATAAAACCACCATACCACAGATGAAAACTTTCCGATACTGTATACCGTACGAATGTCGTAGATGATAATACAACACTCGTAGGGCCGCGTTATGCCTGTGGATACAGACTGAGACCGCATAAGCTCGACAAGCAAACAGAAAATACAGTATGGTTTCAGGAGTCCCACGACACGCTCTGCATCTAGTGTCCAGAACCTATATACTTATCACGCGACTACCGTAGACCAGGGTGTTAAAGACACCATCCCGGCAGGCTGTTATGAATCCCATCGGTCTCTGACTTTAGCCCATTTGACCTGAGGAAATCAAACGTCAAATTATTGGTCTTCCATGTTCTTGAAGGAGACCGAATGAATTGTCTTACCCTTATGTAGCTGCAGGAGTACTTCAGTCTCCGCAGCTTTGACGTGACCTTCGCATGAATGGATTCCATTTCGGCCATAGAGTTCGGCACCTCGTTCAGTGTCGGAACACTAGACCAAGTTCATAGGTTGCACGGGTTACTGTCTTGAAAAAAGTCTACGGTACCTGCTTCTCCATAGTCGTTAACTAAGCAGAGAAAGGGATCTAAACTCCTGATGACTTTACAGGCTCCATCCAGTACCATTCGCTTATGTAGACACTCCAAACTCAAAAGTCCACGGCCTCCCTGTTGTCTGGGGATCTGTTACCGTGGAACTGACCCTTTAGGATACAAACCCCTATGAAGATGCATTATTAGACGAGTTTTTACATCGACTTGTCACAGCTCTTCTTCAGCCTTTGAAGGCCTGATGAATATCTTCCACGATTATCGGGATGCGCAGGTCATTATTCTCAGGCTGACGAAGTCTCCTGCAAAAAGCTTCGAACTGCGCTAGGGTGCTACGTTGAGTGTTGCGGAAACTCAAGGACGTTCTTTCAAAGGGTTTCCACCTGATCAGCAGCCGGCGGCGGGTTATCCAGTGCACGTAGAGGTTCTTGGAATTAGCGAGAGGGCTTATCGCGGAATTCATGTTTTCCGCGACACTTCTCGCCCGCCTTACTGGTGACTTCTTTGCAGCCACTAGCATTCGTATCCTATCTAGACAGTGCTCTTTAATGGTAAACAGCACGCCTTGATTCAAGGTGTGGTTGTCTCGTCGACTTGATTCTAGCTTCCGTCTTGTGTATGCGTCGCTCATGCCTCCCAATCAGAGGAGTAGCTTCCTCCTATCCTCTTGGCACAGAGTCTGCGCGGTGTCATACACGGCAGAGTTGATCTGTTATCCACCCGTGCATTTTTGCGTTTTTGTGGTATCATGCGCTTGGTGTTATGGAGCGCCCTGCTGGTTCTGATGCTTTCCATCGGTGGTAGAATGTGAGCATCCACTACAACCAGAACGACACGTGATATACCTACCACTTCGTTAACCGGCTGAGGAGGGCTTTGACATAGCCTAGTCAGATGGGATACTCGATCCCTTAGGTTTTGGGCGGAAATGGCGGCATGCTGCGGGTGGCTTACGCACTACAGAGCATGTATTTTCGCCACATATGCTCTCAGGGTGGGCTCACTGCTCTCGTAACAATTTAAAAGACCGCCTTTTAATTCATCTGTCCACTCAGAGCTTCCTTGTTCATTGCGGTCATCTTTCGTCTTGTGTTGGCAAATCCTTGTTTAAGGCCCCACCACCTTGCCTATGATCCCTAAACCGAGGGGGTCGGTTATGAGGGCATCTATCTCATAAGTTGGGAACCGAGTAATTGGGTATACCGGGGGTTAGAGTAGTATACCCACGGCCGACATCAGCATTTCCCCCCGATTTTGCACCTGTTGCTGATGTAGGTGGTGTCGCTACTCAACAGGGCCTCAGGTATCGGTTGCTCGCCCCTGCCTATTTATTATTATTATTATAGTGCATGATGCGTAAAATGTCCCATCGACTGTTGATTGGCTGAAATATGGCTTTAGGCCATTTATTTATGGCTGGCTATAATTATAACACCAAACTTTTTATCAAAAATAATCAGCTTATTTCACAGCATTGTTATCATATGTAACAACCAAATTGCTACTTTTAAAAGTTACTGACGGTGGATCATATTCGTCGATCAGTAATTACTGATAACAATGTAGTGACTAATGAATTCGAGGAGCTGATAAAATTTTTCTTTGGCGGTTTTTCAATATTTCTTTTATTAGTTTCATTGCGATGTGTATGACAGTTCTATAAAAACCGTCTGCATGGAAGTTTCTGGCTTTCTGGAGGTTAGTGGCTTGTTCCATTTTTTATTTGAATTTCTGGTACATGGATTAAGTTGAAAGGAAATAGAAAACAGTGTTTTTCTACAACAGTGCGAAAAGTGACACTTTTTAGCACAAGTACGAGAAAAAAAACTACTGTGCGTATAGAAATGAAAAATTATCGACTGTTTTGCGTCAAATTTCACTAGGAAGTCATCATCTAATAATATTTCTGAAACTAAGATAAACCACTCAGATTACAGTGTGTCAATATAATCACTGTCGTAGAAAAACCTAGTATGATACATTTCCGTAAAGAGCTTTTTTGAAAAAATGTCATCTTTACGAACTTGTCATAGAAAACTATTATTTATTTCGTGGGTCTCTGAAACACACAAATCATCATGAAAGGTGAATGTGAAGAACTCCTGAACCTGTAAACAAATTACATTCGTTAAAAATAATAATAATGATTACTTACATTTCGTTTCCGATTTTGGAGTCATTTTCAAGAACTCACGAAGGAAAAAATTAAAAGTGGGAAAGTGATTATTATGCACTGAGGTCTCATACTGACTACTCCTCAGGAATAATCACGTTAGGGTTTTGTGCCTTGACGTCGGGGTCTCAATCTGCCAACTCCCCATTTCGCGTCACGAGATCTACCACCGACAAAGCGGAACAGGGACGGATTCACAATATTTGCGACACTCCTAATTTTCAGTAGTTTTAATATCTAACTTATAACTCTCCAATCCAGCCCATCAAGCCCATAGGACAATATTGGGATTGGGGGTCAATAAGATTTTCGTTCAGCATCGTTTCTCTTAACCTGGGGCTCTTTCAGACATCCTCATAGGACGGTTTATCTCGAGGTTCATCTCGAGATTGCTTCTTGGTTATCAGGTAGAAGATGTTTCTCCGGCCTTTCTTCAAATGCAACACCCCTTCAATTTCTAGATTATGTTCCCGTAGTTCCTGTAGTTGACCGTACAGTTCGAGAACACCACAGCGATGCCCCTGTACATTCCAAGATCTTCTGCCACGTAGTGAGTTAGCGCATAATCAGCAGGTGCCTTGAAAAGATCTCGTGACTCTTCTCGAGTTTAAGATTGTTTAAAATTGCGAGCTAAGGATTAACGAGGTCTTACCTTTTAACGTCTGGTCTGGGACTGTTTGTGTGATCTGACTGAGCTGGATAGTCGTAACAATGTGACCCTAACTTGGGTGCCGGGCCACGAGGGACACCTGGGCAATGAGCGGGCCGACACATTAGCCAGAGAAGGCTCTTCGGCAGCGCTCATTGGGCCGGAACCCTTCTGCGGCGTAGCAAAATACACAACAAAAACCCACACCAAACAGTTGGTACAAAACAAATCTCAAGAGTGGTGGGAAACCCGACCAGGATTGAGACAGGCCAAGGAGTTCATCAAAAGACGCTCGCCAAAATTCACGACGGAACTCCTCAGCTATAAAAGGAGGATCGTCAGACAAGTAGTAGGTCTGCCGACAGGCCATTGTAGGCTTAACAGACATATGAATATTATAGGTCTGGCGGAAGAAGCAATTTGCAGGTTCTGCCAGGAAGAAGAGGAAACCGCAATACATGTAATGTGCCAGTGCGAAGGACTAGCAAGGGTACGTTTTCTACAACTTGGAGATGAAAAACCAAGAGCGGAAAGCTATCTCGAGAGGCCATTATCAAATCTGCTCAGTCTGATGAAATGGACGAAGCTAGATGATGTGCTATAAGCAATCGGAGCCTCCATAATAGATCTGAAAAGGTAGCAGTGGAGTAGGCCAAGGGGCCAGCTCCCTTGTAACATCTAACATCTACCTTTTAACGTACGATTCCTAGCACCATTCGAGGAGAATAGATAGGAGGTCGTTCGTAAGTCTCCATCCAACCCATAACTTCGCATAGCGTTGCTTGGCTCGAGATACCGATGACCCACGCGCTCTACTGTTCGAGCTATCCTCTACCCCATGTGAAACTTTCTGGTCATTTTAGTACAAGGACATGAACTTCTGGAGCGCCATCTCATCCTCTGACAGTCTGGGGGTGCGAACTCTGTTATAAGGAGCAAATCGACTGAAATGGATGAACCCAGTTTTTCCTCGTGGTGGATTCAGTAGACGATGTCATTTATCCTTTCCACGATCTTTTCACGAGTAACGCACCGTTACGCGCCGGCCTGAAATCTTCCAGCATCTTATTTGTCTTTTTTGCATCACTTTCCTTATGGCATTTTCAACATTAGCAGGCTCTTGTCACCTTGCAGGCTTCATTATATTCTGACATTAACAGGATTGTTTCACTGGCCTGCAAAGCGCGTGCCAGTGCATCCACGAGATGTGTTGGACGAGCTAGTGTCAATGCTTGTCTGGTTTCTTGGTCGCGAAGTCCATCCAAGAATGCCTGATTTGCTAATCGCTGCATTACCTTTTCCGGAGTGGCCGGGTAGCATAATTTACAGATGCTTCTGTATTTCGACACCAGACCTGACCTGCTTTGGGAAAGAAGGACAAGTCACTAACGAGCATTCACGCAGTGTCACTGTTAATGCGACGAATTTTTTCCCTGCATTCCAACTATTGTCGGCGGTAGTTTGCCCATGGAGTTTTTTCGTGGAAATGAGGCGGGTTCATGGAGAGCTTCCTTGTTTCAAGAATGACCCTGACATATTTTATTTCCTTTTGGGCTTCATTCAAGTTCAAACTCAGGTACAGCATTGAATTTTCGTTGAACGTTTATGTGCTGCGGGTAGTATCAATTCGATTTTCCAATTCAATGATTTTTTCCTTCATATCGTACAATTCTGATTTGACTCCGTCTGTGATTTCATCAAATATTTTTTCCTTGAATTTTCTCATTTGTAACTGACTGTTTTTATACATCTACATATTCATTTTATCTCTGTCTCGACGGTTCCCATTATTTCTTTATCCGGTTCGCTACACCACAAAGTTCTTCTTTCAAGCTTATCGGTTGGAGGTTATGGTTGCTCTTGTGGAATATCGGAAGAAAATGAGTAGCAATGATATTATAGAATGAATAGTTGCATTTTTTTAGTACGAATGCATTGAATTTAATATTTTATACCTACCTCTTCCATCTGCAACAACTCGAAATGTGTTGAAGTAGCAAAGTTGAAATTTGGATTCAGCACCCCAAAAAACATGTAAAACGAGTGAAAAAAAAAATATTTTTCTGTCTAAAAGACCGTTTGGTTGAACTAATTCCGAATTCGAAGGTACTAATGAAAATTCAACCATCACGATAAAGCTAAGGGAGTTTTCACAAAGGAGGAAGGGTAAATCCCACTCCAACACTGTATTTGTTTGCAAAATCATTACACATGACAGTCCAGTCAAAATTGACAATCAATATGTAGAAGCTTACACCAAATTCTTGTTAAAATGGAAATCAATATCCAATTACGATTTTCATTCATTTCAATATCATTATCTCATAGACCTTTGATTCCCCATACATTTGACCGACAGCCATGACCTTGTCGAATATTTATTGATTTCTTTAATAATGGAATGTTTTATTTCTAGGTGCCTTGTTGTAGAAAAATGAAAAGCGGTAACCAAGGAGACGTAATTTACAAAGAAGTTGTTATAATAGGTGAGTTCTTTTATTCATATAATAATATACCAATCTTCTCACCTGTCAGTAACGGTATTCATTTACAATCCTGAATATATAATAATGGGTAATTGGTAATGAGATTTTTTTTTTCTACAACTCTTTACGAAAATAATTCATTTTATAATAGAATACCTTCGGCGAAAACGTGATTTCTGTCGCAAAGTTCAATTTTATATTTCTATCATTTCCCGCCCTCGTATATAATGTTTTGACGACTATTATTAATAAGCAAAGACAGGAATCATTTCTATAATTAGAATGCATTTTTTTTACTTGTGTTTAATTGACAATCAAAATAAAATCGTAAAAATGCCGTAATACTTATTTAGAAACAATTTATATCTAGTTGCATCAATTGTTTAGACTTGTCAGTTTGCACTAAAAGTATTGTTAGTTTTTAAGACAAGTTCAAGCTCAGATCACCTACTAAGCTGGTTAAACAGTCGCTTGAACTGGAGCGGCAACATTTCAATATATTACATTTATACGTGGGCCACGCTCTATACATAAATTCTGATTATGAATATCAAATACGCTACAATCCCCACTAGAAACCGTTTTCTCAATAACAACATCCAAACATTTCTGTTGGGAAGCGGCAAAATATGTGCTGCTTAAATCGGCAAAATATGTGCTACTTAAGCGGCAAAATGTGTGCTGCTTGAAGCGGCAAAATTTATAATGCGGGCCTGGACAAATTATGATTTTTCATTCGGAAAGTGATTTAGATTTTTCCAAATACACCACCAGAAATAGCAAATCAAGCTAGGAAACCTGGATTTATTACCAGTAAAATCTAAAAAGAGATATAAGAAATTTTGCTATTTTTAATTTAAAATAACTAAAATATTTGTTCATCGTTCTTTTTTAACATGTAGTATTATGATATAAACGAGGTTGTAGAAGAAGTATACCGTTTCTCTCGCTTCAAAAAAATGTTACTCATAAATAGTTATTCATACAAGTGCAAAAAGTAAGCGTTTATTGTACTCTACGTGAAATTGTCCGACGAGGCCGTTAGGCCGAGTTGGACAACACGTCGAGTGCAATGAACAATTTTTGCACGAGTTACATACATTTTTTCTACGTTCATGCAAAAAGCAAAAAATGATTTATTGAGGTGCCGCACTAGGTGTAGGAAAATGAAAAACGCAAGTTAAATCTTTAATTATTACTAACGATTTGAAATGAAACAGATTACTATCATCTATTTTTCCATTAATAATGCCTATTTTAAAACTTTCAATTCTGTAATTGTCAGAATTAATTTTTGACTGACCACAGTTGCATTATAAAAATCAAAATCATAGTAGCCGTGAGCGTGTATGTTATCACAAGGTGTGGTCATAGTACAGACAGTTTGCTCTACGCAGATAAACGGTTTAGAACAAAGCCGATTAGTTTTGATTATGGAGTTTTTCTCGGGAAGGCATTGTTTGTTTGGCTCTGGCTGCTAACATTGATTATTATACTATTAAACAACAACTGTCAAAAAAGACAAACAATTCAGACTTTTCTTTCAAATATGAAATTAATGTCGCAATGTGTTGATGTCAGTATCTTTATTATCATTAACTTTGACTCAACTTTCAAATAACTAGTCCATTGGGAGATACTTTTCGTTTTTTTTTAGATTGTTCTTCAAAATTAGCTATCTATACCTACTTTATAAAATAGTTACGAACAACCTTTTTTTTTACGCTATGTTACGAAAAACTCATATTCGGACTCTCCACGATTTTTTTATTCAGTCTTCATCGCTTTCTATTTTTTACTTAGGTATATTATTATCATAATAATCAAGTAGATATTCGTTATGTCGATAAATTGCGAGAGATACACTATTTCACGAAATTCATTAATTAATTTCCACGATATTTTTACATTTGTGTAAATAAATTGTCAATTATTTTTTACTTTTCAGTCCATGTTCGAAGTAAAACGTTTTCTTTAGTTTTTAAACTATTATTTTTTTGTGACTGAAAAATCGAAATCTCCGTCCCCGAAAACCATACCAATTTTGAATCTGACCATAATCACAAAACTCGTCCACCATCTTGAGCTGCCATCTTGAATTCATAAATATTTTCCAAAAATTCATAATCTCTAACCCCGAAAACTCACACACTAATTTTGAATCGAATCAGACCATAATGACAATTCTCGTACGCCATCTTGGAGCCGCCATTTTGAATTTATGAATTTTGATTAAAAAATCATAATCTCCGACCCCGAAACCCCCTACTTACCAATTTTGAATCGATTCAGACCGTTATCCCATATCTCGTCCGCCATCTTAAAGCCGCCAGTTTGTTTTTTTCTATAACCAATTATGAGCACATGCCAAATTTCAAAACACACTTACGTGGGTGAAAATCACGTTCAAAGTTTCCGTTACATACATACAAGTGAAGCTAAAATAAGCTTGTTAATAAAAATGGCAGGTATAAACACAACAGTCTTCTCCACAGAAAAAATCTAAAGGAGTCATGTAAGGAAATCTAGCGGGCCACTTGGTTGAATCTCTTCGACAAATCCATATGCGTGGATATGTTTGGTTCAACCATTCTCTTTTAGAAACGTTATGATGAATATAAAATCAGCAATCCCGTTTGCAAGAAAATCTATGGAACCTATTTCGATAATTGTCGAGAATTTCGTGAACGAGAACAAAAATCCGCTAATTATTTTTATATGAAGCAGTTGCTACCTTTGTATTAAGCCACTGATATAAATGAACAAATGAACACTTTGATAACCCAAAATTTTCTATTTTTTTATAGTACAACATTTGTTCAGAAAAAGTACTTTCGAATGCTGAATAATAGAGATATTTCATTTTCTCAGTAGTACACTCAAGTACTTTCGTGGATTTATTTTTTCCACACTCAGAAATTCACTTAGCCATTGTCGAATTACCAACTGTAATATATCGTAAAACGTTTGAATTTGTTCTGCACCCGAAAATTCACAAAACGTACCTATGTTGAATGACAAAAACATATTTGTTTTTTTAAATTTCCTAAAGCGGAAAAACTACCTGAAATTGGTAATATTCTAATATTTCCATTCTCTCAGCAGTATACCTACGAACTGTATAATCAATTATTATTTTTCAATATTTTCAGTTTTTCTTTAAATGAACACGCTATATGCGACCTATTTATTAATTTCTATTATATCACGTAGTGATTTACAAATTAGAAGTAATCCATCATTATTGTTATCTGATTCAGACTGGTAATATTTCATAATTGATTATAGAAAAATATGAGTGATATTTGCATGCAATACTGGAAAACAACTCGAGTCATACCGATTTTCCATTGGTATAAAAACAAACAAAATAAAGAAATCTGTGGTAAAGGAATCTACAATTGTTCACACCGAACTTATCATGAGAAAAACAAGATATCCTGTCCTACCAGGACTGCTTACTGCCATAATTCTATAGACTAGGAAAAAATGGGTCAAAAATCCATTAGAAAATAACTATTTTCCTGGCTAATACCAAGCCTAACGTTGAATTACATCTAATAAATTTTCGTGCAAAGTTCCTACGAGGCTTTCTCTGCAATTGCTTGTTACATGCAGATGTAGATGTTCATCGAAACATTTGGACCACCTTATAGATCGATTTATGGGTTTTGCCCTCATCAGTATAGGGTAAGTCTTAGCAGAAAATAACTAATATTAGCAGCAAATATTTCGATCACATCTCAAAGCCTCAGCTGAAACCGCTCCCGCAGTTCGGTGTTCACTAAACTACGAGCGCCATCTCAACTTCAGCCTTCCAACCAAAAGCAATACCCACACTAAAATCACACTAGCGTCTAGCGACAGCCCGGATATTTTGGCTGGCGAGCATATTGACAGCTTCGTAACCTCCAAATTGGCAGATTCCTTTGTCTGATTTCTCAAAAACACATAAAAAAGTAATTTTTCACAGTTTTCAACAATTCTGCCTTCCTCGAAACCCGTAAATCGCAATTTTTAAAGAAGGCTGAACCATTCAAAAATGTGAAAAATTTCGATTTACGGGTTTTGAGGAAGGCAGAATTGTTGAAAAAAATGTGAAAAATTGCGATTTACGGGTTTCGAGGAAGGCAGAATTGTTGAAAACTGTGAAAAATTACTTTTTTATGTGTTTTTGAGAAATCAGACCAAGGAAGCTGCCAATTTGGAGGTTATGATACTGTCAATATGCTCGCCAGCCAAAATATCCGGGCTGTCGCTAGACGCTTGTTAAAATCACCATATCAGGAAAAGTAATCTGCAGTTGCTCACAATGAGCTAATCATGAGAACCAGGACTTCCCATTGCTGTCATCCTATATAAATCTAAAAATGCCAACGTGTAGAGAAAAAAGGAGCTATGGAAATGTTTATTTAGTTTTAGGGCCATCATGTCATATAGCCCCCAAAAAAATTAAGTTACCAGTTAATGTTATATCTGATTTGCTCGAATTTGACCTATGAATCTTTGTGCCAACTCAACTTGACGAGCTAATTCGATCGGAAAACGATAATTGCTAAAGAATTTTTTTTTTAAATACCGTTAAGTTTATGAATTTTCGACCAAAAACAATACAGAGATTTTAGTCGAGCGTCGGAGTAAATCTTATGATATCCCGAGTTGTTCGCCCGGAAATCTGAAAATATCAGAAGGAAGTAATTGTCGAAAAAACATGCGATCACCGTCTTTATGGAGATTTCTACGTTCTACAAGTTTATTCCTATACATAATGTCAAATTTTCCTACCCCTTCCAGGTTATTGATTTTCCTAGCTTTCCCGGGATTTTTTTTCTTAGAGTACTTTTCAAAAACTGCCCGTATACTAACAATCATTTCTTTTGGATTTATCGTAGTGACATTTAAGCTACAGCGCTTGGATTAGTTCGTCGAATTAATATTGAAACAGTTTTACAGTTTCAGTGTTCTTCATTTCCACCTATCATGATTTTCAATTTCCTGTTTTTTGATGTATTATTTTATTAAATTGAGCCAAATATTTTTTGACACTTCATTTTTTTCACTCATAATCCGTTTCTATATATTTCTTATCTACTTCTGCAAACTGCAGACACTGTTACCTTCAAATCCACCTTGATCTTCAGACGTTTTTTTTAAAAAGTTCATAACCCGAAAATATCTGATGTAAACAAGTTGTTTATCATATTTTTAACTCCAAACAATATATAAGCAGAAAATATGGGCCTTTAATAATAGTAATTATAAATCGCCTTCATTCATCACAAGAAATGCAATTGGTTGAGTTTCAGTTCGATGCTGTTTTTCAACTTCACCATAAAAATCATTCATCATCATCATTAAAACAAGAAATTGGTAACAAATAATTCAAAGCAATTTTTCGATGTTCCCTTTTCGAATTAAATTCTAATAATTATCTAATATAATCCATCGATTTTAAATCGTCAGTGGCATAGCACTTCCAAATAAAACTGAAAAGGGACCCAAACTTCTTCATTATGAATGAGACACCCTTTATTTTTGGTTAAAATAGTTATTGACTTTCACTGACGTTTCGCCTATTAACATCTATAGCCGTTATCAAGTGTGTGAATGCGATAGCCTTTCAAGCACATTTCTTATATAGCTATAGTGTCATTAACGTGGTAATAAATCGCCAGGTATACCAATCTTAATTAGTTTTTTCGGAATTTCAACGGATCTAGTTAACTTATGTGTGTTCCACACATTACGCGTCTCTATGCTTGGTTGGTTGACTGAACACGTTGTTATTCAGAATGTATGCTGACTCTTTCAATTTATTTCATATTATTGTTCTTCTTTATGGAAAACTTTAGCTTCAGTCCGTTTAATATCATTCTGACTCTTCCATGCATATACTATAACTGATTTCCATGTCTCTTCTCGTTGAGTATTTTTCTTGTGTTCAGCGATTCTGATATTCAGTGGTCTCTTAGTTTCTCCAACATAATCCACACCACATTTACAGGGAACGCGGTAAATGCAGTTTTTGGAGTCACTATTAGCGTTATTTTTTCTGAAATTGTTCATGAATGCGTACTTTCTCTGAGCATCTTCAGACCCCAAAATACGCTAATTTAGCATTTTAGTCCGTTGCTAAGCAACGAACTTTCCCGTATCGAAATGAATACAACCAATCAGAACAACATTATACCGATAACAGATCATACGGTCTGTTTTCACTCTCAGGCACGTTACTATGGATATACTTATTTCGATTTTGAAGTTTAAAATATTCAATAACGTCAAAATGTCAGTAATGTCATAATTTGGTTGTAATACTGACGAGAAGATTAATGAAATTTTGATAACAGAACGCCATCAGGATGGCACCGATATGTGTGAAGTGCCTTTTTTCATTCAACACGGTGGTAATCAACACACCCGTTGTTAATTTACATTCGAACTAATCAATAAATAACAAACCTTGTCTGCGTTTCAATCACCTAATCGCTGTTTATTTGGGTGGGAAAAATAGTTGTAAACAATTTCCACCATTTGTGCGATTCAATTTCAGAGTGTTTTATCTACAGTGTTGATTAGATCGACATTGAACTTGACTGCGTAATGTCTAAAATAGGCGGGTAATGGGAGTCGTGGTAATTAGCACAATTTATAGTCCTAATTGAAAAATAACTTGCATAGCTAGCACAAATGAGTATTGTCAAAATGTCTGTTCATTTTCCTAAGAAGAAACTTGTTTCACGTACCTATACCTACAGTTCGGCAATGCATTGCCAAAAGTGCTTCTCAAAAACTAGATTTTCTGTTCCGTGCCAAGAAGTATTTTACTTCCCATCCGTTGATTATGAGTTATAAGGCACAAATCCGACCTGTCCTGGAATATTGTTCGCATATGGAGTGCAGCACCCAAACACACATTGAAACTTTTAGATTATGTCCAAAAAAGAGCCATTCGTCACCAACTCACTTCTCTAGAACACCGCAGAAAGGTTGAGGATCTGTCACTGTTTATAGATATTTTCTTCCGACATATCATCAATCGTTCCATCGAGACTGACCCGTTCTCACATCTATATGCCGTCACTTATTTGGAGACATTCTGAACATCTCTTCACCAGAGTTCGTTCTTTCAATGAACGGCAAAGCTTTGGAACTTGCTGCCTCGGGAGGTGTTCCTTGAGGCACATCCTTCAGAAATTCAATAAGAAAACCAATTCCTACCTTCTTTCTTTCTGCTCTCACGATGTTCTTTGTACAATACAGGATTTTCTTTTTCGTGAGAACCAGAACTTGAAAAAAAAAACGGTACTCGGTGCTTGTTACTCGGCCTAGCCGTAGTCGGTACCCGCTTTGTAAATTCTAGATCAAACTTGGTACCCGGCAATGTAAAAATTACTACTCGGTGCATCCCTAATGTCTACAGTATGAGCCATTTGACATGGAAGCACCATTTTATAACTTACAATTTTCAACCGATTTGAATGACTTTTTTTTTTCGTTAGTCAGATACACTAGGACATCAAATTTAATGAATAAAATTTCATTTTCATTGCCAACTATAATTATTTTTCAAGGTCAAAAATCTAAAAAAATTATTGGCGATTTTTTAGAAAAAAATCGGACTACACCACATTTCAAAATGGTTCATGTTCAAATCACGTTGAAATGCGTCTATCAATAAAAAAGTTATAAATTATAAAATATGCCGTTAAATCAACCCACCAATTCAATTTCAGAACGTTTATCAAAATTCGGAATACGCCACTGTATTGAGGAAATCTTGACATATCACTGGTCAGAACTTTATCAAAATCTGTTGAATAAGAAAATCGTAAGGAAACAAATTAAAACAAATTATTTTATCTTATTTTTTCATTTATTAACAGATTTCGGTGAAATTATGGCCAGTGATATTTCGAGACTCCCTGAATCCAGTGGTGAAGTCAAAGTTCTGATAAAAGTTTACAAATTGAGGTGGTGGGTAAGTTAAACGGCATTTTTCTCAAATTTTATCACATCCTATATAAAAAATGAAGTATGTGATTTAAAGCTTGAGGTGTACGCTTCACAATAGTGTTATTAAACATATATCCAGGATATGAATAAGCGATTATTTTCAACATTTACTGAAGAGAACGCCGGTTTTATGGGTAAGTTGAAAATGAGGCAGGAGTAAAACAAAACTTTTTTTTGGCATGTATAAGTGGAACCTGTCACACTACTCTGAAATTGTTGCATATAGTCCAAAGAGGGTATGGGTTGCTGCTTTAAGATAATAATTCCATATTTACTAAATTATTCATGATTTTCGGATCATCCACAAACATCTCCGTGAAGTGCGACAAAACACATTTTAGGTACTCAAATACTCTCATATTATATTTGCATGAGAAGGTAGGAGTCTTCAGAAACGATATGAACTTTTCCTTTTCCTTCTTCGATAATTTTTAGCAGAGTTATGACCAATCAAATATTCGGCTCCGCCAGTTCTTCCAGCGGAGGGTAAGCCTAAACCCGAAATTTGATGTCGGCGTTCAATCACGTTTTCTGAGAAAACAAGCTCATTTCATAAGAAATTACTGGGAATAATTTTTGTGGAAAATTGAATTGTCTTTCACCTTGTTGAGTTGTTTTTCCGATAAATCATATACTTTCGAAGATTAAAGCAAAAATCTATTTATTTATCTTTAAACGAAAACAAAATATATATGTTCCACCCCTGGAATTTTGGTAAACAACTTTGTTCCGTGTTTATCATGCTTCCAACTACTAGCATACAAATTTGGTAGTGCTACAATCGATCCTCGTCTCAAAACCCAATCATACTGGATTATATTTATTTATACAGAAAATATGCAAGAGTACTCTTAAAGAACCTGCATTAATAAGGAGGCTACTGTTGAAACTGTATGGAATATAGCAAGTAAATTATTACAACAAAAGTATAATATAGAGTATAATATCATACTAGACCCCTTTAAAAGTGTTGCATTCAAACAAGCGCGAAATGCATGCCACGCAGCACGAAGAAATTTACAAACAGAACCCACTAAACGCAAAACAAGCTCAGTACCAAAGAACCAAGAACCCCGCACGGTTTTTATGGAAAATGGGTCCCAGTGGAATTGGCTGAAAATTTAGTTTATGATGACCTGATCGAATGTCTCCATTGCAGCAACTAGATCCAATGGACATTTTTTGAGATACAGGGTGTCAAACATGCACGCAGAGAGGGTTGCCTTTAGAAAATTAATAATGTGGCGATTATTTCGTTACAAAAAGTTAAGGCGAGTAATTGTAATCTTTATATTGTCAACTCAAGTTGTAATGAAACGTTCTAAGACTCCGTATACAGGGTCATTAAAAATTAATAATTTTTTGAAAAATATCAGTCAAACGCAAAAGCTCGTAGACCTGCAAAATAAGTACATATCATTTGATTTTAATATTGGGTGATATAAGGTTACTATTATACAGGATCACGCAAAATTTTCTTTTTCAGTTTTATTAATTTTATTTTTTTAAGGAACATATACAAATTAAAGATAAAGAACCTTTCATTAGGTAATAATCATTGGATTACGTTACATTAACCGATCATAAGAAGAGAAATCTTGCCATTCTTACGAAGATATAGCAAAATATCAGACGAGAATATACCTTGAGAGTAGTTTGAGCGACAATTAATTTGAATTTTTATATACATATAAAATATGCTGAATGAATAAGAAAATGTCTTAGATCGTTTTTACTCCACTTCTAGATCTGGTGTTCGGAAGTATCAGTACCTGTCAAACTCAAACGTCATACGCTCTTTGGGGTATGCAAGCCATCAACAAATAGAATCAGTACATACTGGTAATTACAATGTCTCAACAGATATGGTATGAACTAGTAAAAAAGATTTTCAATGCAGCAGTCCTTCGTCTGATGGCTGCATCATCATCATGCCGTTGACCAGAATCCGTGTAAAAATAGACAAAAGCCACCAAATATTGATCATATTATATTTAGTTTTCTACTTTATGTTCAATTTGAATATCTTCATTAAAAAAAATTAAATAAATGAAAGCAAAAAAGATAATTTTGAGTGACCCTGTATAATAGTAACCTCAGATCACCCAATATCAAAATCACTCATTCTGCGATTCTACGAGCTTTTGCGTTTGACTGATTTTCTTCAAAGAATTTCAATCTACAACTCGCGTCGACAATAATTAATTTGCAATTATTCTTCCCAACTTTTTGTAACAAAATATTCTCCACATTATCTCTGCATGTTTGACACCCTGTATCTCAAAAACTTTCAATTAGCTCTCGTTGTGTCCATGGAGACATTTGATCAGGACATCATAAACAACATTACACTAAATTTTCCATAAGAACCGTGCGCCGGGGTCCTTTCAACCGAAATGAATAAAATTGTAAACTTGTAAAATACCATTTTTCGTCGACCTCTACAAAAAATTACATTTTATGTACTAATTTCCGGACGAAAAATGAATATTTTTGAAAAATAATACTTTTCATCCGCAAACGCTATGATACGGCATAGTGGCCACAGCGGACGAAAAGCGTTTGCGGACGAAAAGCGTTTGCGGACTAAAAGTGCTTGCAGACGAGAAGTGTCTTGCGGACGAAAAATACTCGCCTAAAAAAACAGTCGATTGTCGATTCGAAAATCGGAAATTAGTAGGTAATTTGTAGAGGTCGACGAAAAAATGTAATATGCACCTCGGCGAAACACTGTCTATTGTCTCGCCTGCTTGCTAGCCTCGGCTGCGCCTCAGCTATCAATTTGCAGGCTCGACTATAATAGACAGTTTTTCGTCCTTGGTACATAAATAACTATTTCACCTTTTTCCCTTCCATCGGAAAATGACATTGATTAAGAACAACCTTATTACTATCGATACCGAAAAATAACGCCTGTCCTAAACATAATATCTCAAAAAACAATGGCGCCATTAGTTATGTATGATTCGATAAATGAAATCAGGTGAAAGATTGATTACTTGCAATCAACGTTCGACATCTCTTAAGGATCCTGTCATAGTTATTCGTGGAAGAAAAACTGCGTAGAAATGATTGATAATGGATAAACATCTACTCAATTTGAATACTGGCGATTATGCCAGTCGAAGTCAACAAGTGCAAAAGAGAGATAACCTAATCTAAATGTATTCTTTACGCTGGAGTCGTCTAACTAATAATAAGTAATATCTAAAACTTCGTAATAAATCTTGCCAGGGTTCGCATATTTTCAGATGTCTACGTTATTGTAAATATTAAAACAAGACCTCAACATTCAGTATAGTGACCAAAGAGATGATTTTTTCTTTCTGCTTTGCATTTCAAAATTGGCCAGAATGCTGTTTTCTGTAATTGTTTCAACCTTATAAGTACTGTTAGTTCAGGAGGGGTGCAACTAAAGTTTTCCTCTTCAGTCATTTTAAAAAAGGAAATTTACTAACTTTCTGTCGATTTTTTATTTTGATTTTTCGTAGCGTTACCATCCAAATGTTTTGAAATTTATTGTTATCAAACCAATTTTATTTCAATAAAAAATTCAAATAAATGCACTTTAGAAAAACTAGTATGACACTCGTTTTATAATTATAAGACCATGTTTCGTCGCACTTCGTTTTTTGGGTTTACCATACGATAACCAAAACGCTACGGCCGGCCCTGTTCAACACGAGGTGCTCTTTAAAAAACGAATGGCAATCAATCAAGTCAGTAATTCAGAAAAGATTGAAAACCTTGAATATCAACAGAATGTGCAAATTCATCATTGATCCGTTCCAAACAATTACCTTCCAGGTAAATATTTTTTAAATTGAATTAATTCAATTTCTAACATAATATTAATAAACTATAGTCCGGGCGTTAGGGGGGTGGTCGAGTATCCATTTTTAGGTCCACGAGGTAACTTGATAATATAAGACGTATTTTGGGTCGCCGATTCGAAATTTGGAGGTTACCAGGCCCAATTCCGGTCCATTTTGAACTATGGCCCATTTTAGGCAAAAAACGCGAATTTCTGACTATTCAGCTGAAATTTTCATTTTTCTCCTCAGGAACTGACATAATTTTTGTTTTTAAACAATTTTTGTACCATAATAATTCTTCATTAAAACGAACAAATGAGTTAAAATTGAAGTATGCGCTGGAACTGTACTACTATTTCTCAAATCGGAGATAAAAGATATATTCATTGGTTGGTAATACATATTATACAGCGAGGACGTAAATAGTCCCCCCCCCCCCCATTAACTTTTGAACGGAACAAGTTATCAAGGTCGGGTAAAATTTGGGTAAAAAGGTACCACTTTTACTAAATTTTAGCATAAAAACGATTGTGGTTACGTGACCTAGTGTCAAGAGGGCACCATCAACTTTTTTTTTCAAATTTAAGAGGGAGGGGTCATGTGGGACCTGGTCTTGAAGGTTTTCTGATTATCTATCCAACACCGTTTTGATTGTGGAAATCGGCCAAACCGTTTCAAACTGACGAGGGTTTGAAATTTCCTAGAAATATGTGAAAAATGAATTATTTTAACTATTAATTGCAGCAGAATTTCAACTACGTCACTGATTCTGGTCGAAAAGCAAGTTTTTACCACAAAAAAATAGCTTTTCTGGCATGTTGGTGGCTCGACGGGTCAGTATCGATGAGACCGCTAACGGTGTAACGATTGATGATAAAATTTTGGAAGAGCATGGTTCATGAAAATATCATTAAACAGAAACAGATCGGCAATCTTTCTGGGTTCTTTTTTGGACATAATATGAAGGTTTGAATGTCTGTTTGGGTGCTGCACTACACATATATGAACAGTATTCCAAGACAGGTCGGTTTGTGCCTTTTAAATCATAATCAGTTGACGGGAAGTGAAATACTTCTCTACAAGAAAAAAAACAAGTCTTTGAGAGACACTCTTGTCAATTGACCTCACAGGGAACTATCATCTGCAACGCTGTGCAGCTACCAACAAATCATTGATCTGGAGAAAAAATAGTGTTGTTTAGCACCAACACATCCCTGCGGAACACCAGCATTCATTGGTAGAGTATTGGATGTTACTCCAATGACCATCTCGTTGAGAGATCGATCTGACAGAAAGCTAGATAGCAAGAATGTTGTCGTACGAGCTGGCAAATTTGTATGGTTTTATTGCGCACTAAAACACAATGTTTGTGAAAGTTTCCTTCCTTTTGTAATTTTTTCAATATTTTCTCCATTTTTGCTAAAATGATTGGCCTATATGCTGCGAAGTTAAAGTCGAAAACTAATATTTGAGTGACTAGCAATGTAACACAAAAAATTATTGTTTGTAATAACTTTTTCGATAATAATGTCCATGTATTCGAATTACTTACATTGTATATTAATTGTTCTATCTCTTTCATTAAAGGTTTCGTTCCGGTATTTTACTTTTTTAAATGTATTATCCATAAAAATGTGTTTCCTCGATTGATAATAAACTATGAATGAACATTCCGAAGCCACAAACTACACATAATCTGACATTTTCTTTTATCTTCTGGTTTGGAATGGAAAATCCTGTAATATTCTGCAACATAGGGAAAACCAAAGAAAAGTGGATAGAAATTGAGGTTTCCTTGAGACTCTGGAGTACGCCCCGAAGAACTGAGGAAGAGATGTTCGGCAACTACGACAAAAGAGTCAGTGAGGAAAACTAGCAAGGTGAATCTCTGTGAAGCGAAACAGATGACCAACTTTTCTGCGGTAGTCCAGAGAAGTAAATGAGTTTGTGAGCGAGGCATCACCGACGAGACGAATTACTTTTTTTTTTTGCAAATCTAAAAAATCTAAAAGACACACTGTATATTTAGGATCTGCACTCCATTTATGGAAAGAATGGTCGTAAACCAAGGACAATCCAAATGATAACCCGATAACCCCGAAAATTAAGTAGAAGAAGTAGTTAACCTATTTCCCATTTGAAAAAAGTTTCGACTTTTGAGGGCTGCCGTTCGTAAGTGGACAACAGCTGGTTAACGGAAAAAACTTTTTTTTTTTAACAAAAATATGCATCATGTATTATAATTTATAATATTTTGAAAGCCCATAAGAACTACACAATGAATCAACTACTGATAATCTTGTAAAATTCTCTGCAAATTGGAATCTTTCGTGAAACTTTTTGAATATATTTCAATAGTAAATAGTGCAACTAGTGCAAAAAAAAGGCCTACGGCTCATGTTGTTACCAGATTATGGAAAATCCAGTTTCCGTAAGAATTGTACACTATATTTTTCTGACGACCTACCTGAAAAATCAAATATATCGGGGTTTGAAATTATGTTTGAACGAATAATAATAGCAGTTTTTACTTTTCCAAATGAATTGAATTTTACTGACTGTATATATTGTACCTACCTACAAATCATTTTTACCAGAAAGCCTAGATTCAAAATTAAATGTGCTTCAAACTACTCACCTATGCTTAATATCAAATTAACTGAATAATGAAGCATGTTATGTATTACAAAAAGATGACGAATTTATATAAAAAATTCTATGTCACGATGTTCATCCGCGCTAATCTCCAAAAATTTGCAAATAATTATTGCTTGAGATAAAGTATAGTTTTTTCCCGATAACTCACTCTTAATTCTTGACATAATTTTTTGGGTTTATCACCTTCCACAATCTGAAAATGAAAAAAATTTTTAATCCAAAGAAATCTGTACAAGTGTAGAAGGGCAAATTAATTAATTTGCCCGATAAGTTACTGCGTTCACAAGACTGTTGTCATGAAAGAAATTAATTTTTGTCAGTAACGTACCCTACACTGAATTTGCCTATCTGAAAAAAAGAGAAGTATTCTTTGTTAATTCGATCTCATTTTTTCAGATAGGCAAATTCAGTGTAGGGTACGTTACTGACAAAAATTAATTTCTTTCAAGACAGCAGTCTTGTGAACGCAGTAACTTATCGGGCAAATTAATTAATTTGCCCTTCTACACTTGTACAGATTTCTTTGGATTAAAAATTTTTTTCATTTTCAGATTGTGGAAGGTGATAAACCTAAAAAATTATGTCAAGAACTGGATTTCCTCCACAAAATCAAACTTTTAATCAATATTCACTCTTAATATTTCATATTGCAAATTTAACGATTTTTTATAGGACAACAAGCTTCTTCGCAATAAATTAACTCCGACATTAACATTAATAAATTTTTGTTGGAAGGCTTAGTTGGCAATTAAAAAAAATACACAGTGTACACCGAGGGGGAAACCGCTGAGGAAATTGTGTACACTAATTTCCGAAAATCCTAACTTATACCGAAGGAATTCTCGAGTAATACCCCGAACCACTAATGCCCAAGTAATTCATCTAATACCCGAGTAATAAAAGCAATAGAAATATAAACCCTGTCCGAATATTAGTTTTTGGTCAAATACAGTTGTGTGCATAAAAAAGTCGTACGAGGCATTGCACTAATTGCATTGCGGTGCACTATTTGCACTAGAAAAATGTTAAAAGCGCGTTACTGACAAAAATAGTTTTAGACTACTTGTCAAAGTCGATAAGAAGTTTAAATAAAGATTGACAAGCTTGACTCGCAATATCCTATAACGGCTGCTGACGTTTTTATGCACCCAACTGTACTATTTTAAGGCACTTTTTTTATCCCACAATTATGATTTCCACTGGTGTTCTCGAATTTCTGAATAATTCCTGAAATTCCCACAATTCCCATGGGTTGACCTAATACCTCGAATTCCCTACTAATGCCCATTAATTTCCGACTAATACCCAATAATTGTCAACCAATACACCTACTTTCCGATTAATACCCAATAATTTTCAACTAATACACCTATTTGCCGGCTAATATTCAATCATTTTCAACTAATGCCTCTAATTCCCCACTAATATCCACCTAACCACTAATATCCACCTAATGCCACTAATACCCAAGGCATGTACACCAAAATTTCCCAGCGGTTTCCCCATCGCTGTATACGATGATAGTGCAGGAAACATCTGCCGGATCTAATATATTTTGCATAAAAAATTATTCCCTTCCTTGACAAATCTTGATAAACAAACCGCAATCCAAAACTGCACATAAATCTCATTGTCGATCACCTTGAGTGTAGGTGAACCGCAATCCAGTCTCAACAACTCTGTTTCTTCCGCAGGAAATGGCCCCAGCGGAATCGCTTTATCCTTCCTGCTGTCCGGAAATATACCGTACGTTATTTCCAACACGCACCCGGACGAAATGCTGGCGGCGAGGTTGAGCCCGGCCGTCGGCCAATGTTTGCTTCAGCAGGACTTGGAGACGCTGTCCGCCGGTCTGGAGGGCAGGACGACGAACCAGGTGTCTTTGCTGATGGACGCCCTGCTGCACCCCGGTGCCGACGTGGGGCTGGAGATGGGACCGCTGGTCGAGTTTAGGAAAACGGGTAATAAGGTGCGTATCATCGCTTGTAATCTCCTTGAATCATTACCGGAAATTCTTGCAGTGCACGATTTTCTAAAAAAATCGTGCAAAACTAACATTTTCCGTTATTATTCAAGAACGAGGGACTTTAGGTAAGAACATTTTGACACCAAAATAGTTTTTTTTTATAAAAAATTTTTCAACTGAATTTTAATTATGATAAAGTTATTTCCTCATCGTGTAATTCATGTATAAGTAATATTTGCTATGGCCAAAGAAGCTAATTTTCTTAAACTTTATTATCATAAAATATACTTTTGCAGATTCAGACCAATTCATACTTCCAAATTTACTTCAATTCGTAGTAACGAAGTCGACGGAACCTCTCATTTATTTCTAAGAAAGAGGAAATTGCCATGGAGGCAATCATGGACATATAAATAGTATATGTAAACAAGACCCCATGCATTTGCTTGTCCTTTTGAAGCTGCAGGAGGACCTTAGTCTCCGCAGCATTAATGTGAGTTTTTTTCTTGAACGTTCAGTGTCGAAAACGAGACCAAGTAAGGTCATCGGCTGCCCGTGCTGCTGCCTTGAAAAGGAATGCTCCGATCTCTGCTTTTTCATGGTCACGGACCATGCAGAAAAGGGGATCTGAGGTCCTGATAACTTCACAGGCTCCATCCAGTGCCATTCTGTTATGTATAGACACTCCAAACTCAATAGTCCACGGCCTCCCTGTTGTCTAGGAAAGTACAACCGTGGAACGGTCTATTCAGGATGCAAGATCCTATGAAGATGTATCATTTTAGATTTTTCACTTTTGGATCAATTTCACTACTCCAAAAGAGTAGTGTATTGTCATTATTATTGTTGATACTAAGTATTGGAATAGCTAAAAATATCTTCACTTTTCAGATCGACCACATAGTGTTGGGCAAAGGACCACCTGGAGGTTCATGGCACCGAATGGACCCACAAATACTCACCCTCTCTCTAGGCAGCTGGATGTCACTGCCAGGACTACCATTCCACTCTAACGACTCTAGAGAAAAAAGGGCCTACGCTAGCGACGTTGCCAACTACTACGTCGAATACACGGAAAAAATGGAGCTGAACAAGCATTTTAGAAATAATGTTCAGGTTATGTCCGTAGATCCTCTAGACTCTGAAAACAAATGCCCTTATATATGCTTGGAAAAGACGAGAGCCAGAAAGAATAACTGGGTGAAGAAGATAAACAAGGAGATTAAAGAGAGCGTGGAAGCCTGTATCGAACCAGAAAGTGATGAAAATCGCGAAGAATACCGGGCCTGCTTCCTGTCAAACGCTATCAACTGTTTGATGTTGAGGGGCAGGCGAAAATTTCGGTGTAGACGTTCAAAGGAACAAATAGACGGTGATGTGATGAAGATCGTTGATCAAAACCCCTTTCCTCTGAATAGAAAGCACGAAAGGAAGCGTTCAATTAGTTTTTGCTGTGATTCTACTAATATATGTGATAGGTACAATGGTAGCATTAATATTTATTCACTAAGAAATTCCTGCAGCCTAGATTACAACTCAGTGCCTTTATCTTATAATTTCCCCTACTGTGATTCTAACTCGAACTGGCTCGTGAACACTGTTGATGGCAAGACTGGCGAGAAAACGTGTTATAGCTGTAAATACTTAGTGTTAGCGAACGGTGGAAATGACCTGCCCAACAGGCTGGAAATCTCGAAGGGTCGGAAAGACCCTAGTTGGCTGATGTACGATTTGAGGAGTCTGGAGAATAACATGAATTCTTACGTGACTGGCAAGAGGCCTGAAGACATCGATCCTGTTTTGGTGGTCGGTGCTGGACTGAGTGCCGCTGATGCTGTTATTGCAGCAAGGGCGAGGAACGTGCCTGTCATTCACGTTTTTAGGAACAAATCTCCAGATCTCAATAAACAGTTGCCGGAGAATTTGTATCCCGAGTATCACAAAGTAAGTTTTCGAAATATTTGAGGTTTAGCTATTTTTTTTGTGTTTGCAACATTGTTGGCCGAAGTTAACTGAAATATTGATTTTTGTTTGAAAATATGAATAGGATATTCATAAAATCTGTTGTAGAATCATCTGCGGCTGAAAGACAAACTTCAGTCGCTATTTCCCATCGTTCAAGATAACCTCTTGGGAGGTATTCATGTTGAAAAGGGGAACATTCTCCATAAAAATTGAAAAATGAAAAATGTGATTTATTTTGTAATATCTAACAGAAAACAACTACTTCCCCGGCTAATGCCACGCTAGACATTGAACTATATCTGATAGATATTGTGAAAAGACTAACTGAAAAAAATAAATCTGAAAGTGAAAATTCGAATTTTTATTCAGATAGGTAGTTGATTTTCTTTATTTTCTCTAGTTTTCATTGAAAATTCATTAAATAAATTAGATAGGGAGAATGTTATTAAAAAATATCACTCACAGAAATCGTTCATTTCATTTCTGAAGAGCCTGCTTTCCAATTCTATCAATCTTCCTGATGAGCTTGGCAAAGCGAAATAGATTTTCGTCAACAAAAATGTATTGGGCATTAAATGCGAGAGAAGCGAACCTCGCTTCAATGAAATGAACTATTTGTGTGAGTGATATTTTTTAATAGCATTCTCCCTATGTAATTTATTTAATTAATTTTCAATGGAAACTAGAGAAAATTAAAAATCAACTATCTGAATGAAAATGCGAATTTTGACTTTTCAGTAATAGTCATTTCACAATATTTATCAGATGTAGTTCAATGTCCAGCGTGGCTTCAGCCAGGGAAGTAGTTGTTTTCTGTTAGATATCACAAAAAAATCACATTTTTCAATTTTCATTTTCAATATACTACTACATAAATATAATAACATGTCATAGCAACATAATTTCATAGGTATCCATATAAAATATAAAATAACCTCAGAGATGACACCATAATGAAAACATCTACTTTAATACCTTCTCTACTTCATTAAGTAAACAAGCAGAATCAAGGCTCAATGAAGTCATACCCTTTTAGAGTAAGGACTATAAAAGGAATCAGTTAGGCTTGAACGAACGACTCGAACACTTCGTCCGTTACCGCACCGCCTTTGAGAATGTCTTCCGCAAATGTGGACGAAACATCAGGAAGAATTACCTCGAGACGACGACCAACAAACTCGATAGTTCAAAGAATTTTAAGTATAGGTTTAATGGACAGATATATAGATAGGTAGAGATCTTTGTTTCCCTTACTAAACAAATACCTATATTGACAAATAGATTACTCACAGTGCCACACAGCCTGTTTGATGTTCTCAATGTAATTATGTCACAGCACAAATAGGTTATATTTAGTAAAATATTGTTGTAATTGGGATGGAATTTATGATATTTGAATAAGTTACCAAAACAGTAAGGACTATACATGTGACGTCACCTTGATGACTTACATCACCTTATGTGGATTTAAAAAGTTTAGGGTCAATCACAGATAATCTAGACTTATCTGATACTGTACTATATAGTCGACTCTCTCAAAAGGATAGTGTTATCTGTAGTTCTATGGTGGACAAGTTGCACGTTGGTCACCCTTCAACCAGTGTTGCCAACATCTCAAGGCTGGTTTGAAATAACACACAAATTCTTACATTCCACTTGAATGATATAATGTGGAATGACTCGAAATAGCTAAATTGAAATTGAAGGATTCAATATCGTCTTTAAAATGAAGCGAAATATGGTTAGGATTTGGGTTATGACCACAGAAGTTAGGAATTCTGTGATCCAGCAACAGAACAATGTGTCATGTAAAATTAGTTCAACTGTCTTGCATATTATTGGCATCCAATATTCACCACATGCAGGTTTAAGGTCATTTACATGATATGCCAAAGTTATAATATTGAAACAAAGGAGTATACTGTGGAGAGTTTATCTCAATCGACACAGGTAGACTTGTATGATTTTCCAATAATCAACTATCATATTAGTAGCATACCAAATGTTAGTAATATCTCAAATACTCCTTAATGAATATTATTTACTCCCACCCCATACAGTATATAAAGAGGTGCTGTTTTCGATGTAACCTAGTTTATAACTTACCTCGATGATGATGAAATGGAAGTTTTCATTTCTTCTCTAATCATCAACAACACATATAAATGTATATTCATTAATATTAGGTTGATTAGTAATGATCAATTTGATAATTTCAGGTGCACCAGATGATGTTAGATACGGACTCAACCTACCCTTTATACACCGCCTATCCGGAATACAACCTCACTGACCTCGACGATAAATCACGTACGATAACTCTCACTTCGAAAGAGGGCGCTCGAATCGAGCTCAACGTTTCGTTCGCGGTGGTGCTCGTCGGCTCCAGACCGGACTTGTCGTTCCTGCCTCCGGATTTGAAATTACCCGTTCGGAAGGATTTGCCTGTCGACTGCAAGACGAACCCAGTGGATATAAACAGGATTTCTCACAGTGTTAACGGTTACGAAAATTTATTCGTAATCGGACCGCTCGCGGGAGATAATTTCGTAAGGTTTTTGCCCGGGGGCGCTTTGGCGGTTGTTTCTGAACTGTACAGAAGGAATAATTACAGCTGAGGTTGCTCATTTTTTGAGACTCGACATCCTGAGATATTCGTGTGCTGAGTTGATGGTACATATGACAAGCACGAGATGAGAGGGCTTGGACAGGGATGGTTTGAGAAAACAGTGCCATTTTGAATAAAATAAATCAATTTTATATATTTGAAAGCTTCATTTGCTTGATTAAGATAAAATAGTTCAGTATTGTCAGTTTTGAAGTCGAGGAGATTCAAGAAATGAATATAAAGCAGGAGATTTTTTTAAATACATATTTTCTTCAAGGGTGCTCTACTTACTTTTCAAAGTTGAATTTTCAAAGTTGAATTTTCAGTAGTAATATCACAAGAGCATTGAAAATAATATATTACACTTCCGAGTCGCGGGTTGTATTCCACGAAACACCACGAGAGCCCATGAAACACCACGAGAGCGTAAGCTTGAGTGGTATTTTAAGAAATACGTCGAGTTACGAAATAAGTATAATCAATTGTTTTCGTTTGCTCGAGTGGAATTCGTCTAGACTTCATTCGAAGTATGGCTACAATAATTTTTTGTTAAACTGTCAAACTTTGCTTTGTCATCTATGGTTACAACGATGGAATCACCAACACTGATAGACCAATCAGAATTAAGACAAATGATTTTCACGATAATTTATTTATTTTATTTGTCAAATTATATTAGCATTTTAGAATGAGCTAAATTATCCACAATATTCTGTAGGTATAGTAATATACATGTTAACATTTTTTCAGATATAGTTAATATCAGTTCTCTCTTGGAATGCAACTACCAACGTGTTGTTGTGTGTTTTCTAGAATTATTCACAACTTAAAAAACGAATGCCGCCAAAAATCACCGAAGCTGCACAACAAATAATAAAAGTTTTGTTTGGGTATGAGTATATCAACTTGTAATTCCGTGAATGACGAATTTATAAACCTTCAGAGAACTATCAGTCGAAGTGTTACTTTTTTTTTACACGCTGATGTCTTCCAAATTGTGCCCATGCAAAATAGTCAATACTTTACCATGCATGAAAAAAAAACGCATGTCGAAGGTATGACTGACTCATGGTTTCTTTAATAAACGGAATTGAGTATTGAAGTAAACAAGTACCTTCAATCATAATTAATAATAATAATAATAATAAGTTTATCATTTCCAAGTAGCATGCTACTTACCTATAATTAGGGAAATATCAAAATTAAATCGTGAATAGAATGACCTATTGTTATGTATTAAATTGTCAAAAATGGTTAATCCAACTTTTTCTCTCCCGCTAATTTAACTTGTGGATAAAATAATTGGCGATATCTCCGTAGTTTTTGGAGATAACACCATTAAACCTGGTATCCTTGGATTCCTTATGACTATTCCTAACCGATCATGTATTAACATACAAGGTGTTCCATTTGAAAATACAAAGTTGGTATCACTCCCGGTGGAACCGAAAGTGGAAAAATATTAATTGATATGTACACAAGCGACGTTTAGTAATTATACAGGATGTCCCATATTTCATCCAATAATCTTTGGAACTGAAGGAGAAAAGGGGGTATACTATGCATATTGATATTTGAATTGGCCATATTTTTAAAAATATTTGAAGAACAATCAAATTGGAAGTTCTTTTCAATGTCATACGAAGAAAATCAAAGAAAAATCTCCTGCTTCATGTTATTTTCACCAATACTACTAAAATTCAAAATAGTTTTTAACGTTTCATACATATATCTCAACTGTTTTGCCTCCAATATGCCCTATTTCTAACAGAAGAACGCTATTTGAATTCACACGCTCACGTTACTCATAGCATCATTATGAATTGAAAGACAACTAAACGTTTATAAAATGACTAAGGCTTTCGCGGCCGAGATTTTCACCATCACTATTTTTATTGGGTGGTAAAGGCAGTCATTTTCGTGGAATTGTTTCCTTAAGTTTCGTTAGCTCAAATGGCTAACTTTTTCAGAGGTCTGTTCATCTTTGATATTTCAGTGATGAGTCAAGGTTTTCTATTCCACAAGTTGTATTTATGTTGTATTTATGCTGCCTCAGATAGTATTGCTCGTTAGTTACAGTTTCTTGGTTCTTACCTGTACATGTCATTGCCTTGTTATTTGATAACATGTTTTATCTGATGTCATTTTAGATTGGTCTTAGTTGTCGTTTCCCTCTCATTTTAAAGTATAGAATTCCAGATCCAGTTGAGCTTTAGAGTCTCTTCTTCCCCATTGAAATTTTTCGTGTGCTTGTGTATCTCTATTGTTTCTCGTGCGAGTCGACTATAATACCCCTGGTCGGGGCGAAGAAGTCTAGCGTCCATAAAAAATATCTTATGATCCCCTTCACTGAGCGCTAGTATATAGTATATAGTTTTCCCGTTTTCCCCAAGTGCACGGTATGCGATATACCACGCAGCTAATAGTGGGTCTCTTTTGCTTTTTGTTACCTAAGGTTTTGTTGTATTATCTTCGTCTGTTCGAAAATCGTTTTTATTTTGTGTTTCCTTAATAGTTTTTAAAGTCAGTTAGTTGAGTGGTTGAGAGCTTCGTCTTTCAGTCATTCTGGCTGCCGGTCGTGGTTCAAATCCTAGCGACTGCAGAAGACTGCAGGTAAGACCTCGTTAATCCTTGGCTCGCAGAAGATTCGTCTTTTGATGACTGCCGTTCGTAGGGGGACGACAGCTGGTTAACGGAAAAAACAATTTTCTGTCCGTGACCCTGGGAATATAAGGTTAGCCATGTACGTACAACGGTTTGAGCCGCTTTCCTGTTTAATTTTGAGGAAGTATTTGGTATCATGGCCGTGCTAATCCATACTATATCTACTTACCCACTAAGGGCCGGTTTTTCATTGATCAACCAAATGTCTCTTCTACGTGACTGACGGTTAGAATGTGGCTTTAGCCTTCATTTGAGCAAATGTCACATTCATTCTATCCACCAGTCAAATTCAGCTGGCTGTCAAACTACACTAACAGGAGATTGATAAACCGGCCATAAGTGTACAACTTACAACTGTAAGTGGGGAATTATCTCCACGCTGACGGAACGCGCTCGAAGAATATCTGAACCGAAGCATCGGTATTAGGACATTTGGGCGCGACCAACTGGGCACGGGTCAACTCGGCGCAGGGACAACTGGGCGCAAGGACAGCTAGGCGCAAGGACAACTGGGCGCAGGGAGGACTGGGCGCAAAAAATCATCGCCTCCACTGTCGCCCAAAAGAAAGTCTTCTTCGTGATCTCCTTGGGATGTACATACCGAATATTCACGCGGAATCTCTATCAGAGTTTCAAGATTTGCAGGAACATGGGCACCACCTAATCTTGCTTGGCGAACCAACTTTTTGAGAGCCGAAGTACTCGGGAAAACTCCAAGACAAGCTTCAGCCAAGCAGTCATTAATGATTTGTGATGATCCCTCCACGGTAGTTCTAGTTCGGTTTTTCAGTTGTGTTTTGAGTTGAGGAGCATCTGCTTGAGCGACCGGAGGTTCATGAGTATGCTCAAGCATGGTCTTAATAATGGCCAGAGAACATGGATCCTAACTTTACAACCCTAATAAAACAGATACAATACTTTAATAATAACTTCTGTTAAAAAACATAATTGATCAAGTAAAAAAATAAATCCACCTGCGTTTTGTGGTCACAACGCCCAAATGAGACACTTGCATCACTAGAATTGTCCCTATCAAATATATGATGATAAACTTCTTTTCCATACGACATTGGCTTAAAATAGGCTCCATAACATACAAAAATTTGCAAATTTTCCTATTCATAGGAATATTCGACCCTCAATGAGAACGTCATGAAATTAAGAATTAGGAACAGGTTGTTTTTCTAACCGAGTCTTAATTGTTATGACCAGTTCTGGTTCTCTATAATCTCTAGAATTATACATGTTCTTAATCGTTTCCGGACATCACTCATATTCATTGAAAATATATTATTAATTTTGTGTCTCATTTTTTTTGCGCCCAAGTAGTCTTTGCGCCTATTTCCCCTTGCACCTAGTTGTCCCTGCACGTAGTTGACTCGCTCCCAAATGTCTTAGACCCCTAAGCAAAATAGGAAGAAGGCTCAAACGGTGCACGTGCACTGACACTGACAGAATCGAAAAACTCATGGGGAAACACAAATTAAAACGGTTTAAAAAGATTTACTTCGGTCGACAAATCAGCTGCGGGGGTATAAATATCGCATATAAATGCACTTACGGAAAAGTATATATGCTGAAGAGTGGGCTAAATGTGATCTACGTTTTCAATAGTTCAACTTTCAATCAATGTAAAGCTGCAACGTTTAAAAAATTTAAGAAAAAAAATAGTATATAAAAATTAAATTATTATTCCTACTTATCGAAAAAATAATATATCATTTCACCAACGGGGTAAATGTATTCAAAATCTGTGTAAAAGTGAAACAAACTCTTTGCTTATCTGAACTCAAATGGAATCCAAGTTTGGATTTCGACGGCTTCTAGAGGTGGCTCACTAGATTAGCATATTTCGGGCCCCAGCCAATAGGAGGCACAAGGATATTCGTTCAAATAGCGATTTTCGATCCTACTTTCGCAATTGCCCCATTATCACATATACCCCATTTCACCTTAGTCATTTAGTATAATTGAACCAGACCGAACTAACCTTACGTATACATTTTAGTGCTGGGAAATTAAACATAAATTTTAATTAATTGGGTGTACGAAACAAGAAGGCAAATCATGAATTATTGTCATAAGAATATCCATATACTCCAGTCCAGGTCCAATTTAGAATTATTGTGTTCAGGCTGAACTCGATCCAATCCTTATACCTGAGTTCACTGATCAAGAGGTGATCGCAATCGAGAGGGTTTTGTAGGACGTTCGCAATTTAGATGTCTGCAATCTAGAAGCCACCATGACAAGTATAGGTATACAAACCAAGAAACTGTTATTAACGAGCAAGACTACCTGAGGCAGCATAAATACAATTTCGAAATAGAAAACTTTGAGTCATCGGTGAAGAAGTTATCCAGTCGTGTTAACGAAACGTTTGAACACAATTTCAGATAATGACGGATTCAAACTCGAATGAAAATATTCATAGAGTAAACTAATAGTTATTTCTGGAACAAGTGCAAAAAGTAAGTGTTTATTGCACTTGACGTGTTGTCGAGTGCAATAAACAATTTTTGCACGAGTTGCATACAACATTTTTTTTACGTTCATGCAAAATGCAAAAAATGATTCATTAAGGTGCGGCACTAGGTGTATGAAAATGAAAAGCGTAACAAATAATCAATTATCACTATCGATTTGCATTGAAACCCATCACTATCATCTATTTAATAATATTCATTTTGAAACTTTCAATTCTGTAGTTGTCAGAATTAATTTTTGACTGACGTTTCTATAACCACAGTTTCATTATAAAAATAAAAATCATAGTAGCCGTGAGCGCATATCTTATTACGAGGTGTGGTCATAGTACAGACATTTTGCTCTATTCAGGTAGACAGTATAGAACAAAGCGGGTCAGGGGTGGGATTCTGTGTACCATAGAATTCTATTGTCGACAGTTTTGTCTCTTTCTTTCCAATGAATTCAACCATAATGTCACCTCACTTTTTCTATCGACAATAGAATTCTATCGTACACAGAATCCCACCCCAGCTTTGATTATGGAGTTATATTCGGGAAGGCACTGTTTGTATAACTCTGGCTGCTAACAGAATATCTACTAAATATGTAGTGGGTTTGAACGTTTGTTAGTCATGCTAACAGCATGTTGAAGTAGAATGACAGATGAGTGCAATCAAGAACTTCTTTTTTCACTAAATGTAGTTCAATAAAGTGTTGCTTCTTGCATGAATGTAGAAAAACGTTCTTTAAAGTGGCAAACAATTGTGATGAAACATTTCTTTGCTGGCCCCCGTCTCTCTGGTTCTAGATACAGCAACATCGCTTGATTTAGAATATGTTTGTAGTTTATATGGCAGGAATTGCTGATATGATTTTTCCTCAAATGAAATTGCTAGCCAGAGTATAAGATGAATGAAATTGTGGTAATTATATTCATATTTTCCTTTTTGAAACCGACTGTATTTGAAAAAAGCGATATTAAATATATGTTAATAACAATAATACCTTTCATCAGCAAATACAATAAATAAACCAGATTATTAAAAGTTCAGCATTAGGTCATTTATGAATTTGTTAATTTTGATTCATTCAATTTGTGACATGTAACGTATTGTTTACCCTAAAACAAATTATATTCAAATTTTTTCACATCTTGCGTGAAGTTTAAGCAACATTTCAAGCAAGATTGTTTCTGTTTGAATTCATTTCTTCGGGTGCTGTTGTATATGTATTTTTTATGTACCGCACATCTGTTCTGTGCTAGGTTTTGAATTCAACAAAAATTTATCTTCATGAGTAAATTTACCTTCTAAATCTGGTTTGGATAACCGAAGTGATAGTTCTCAATTGTATACAACTATTTATAGAGGCTAATAAAAATTTAGTGTTGGTTAATTTTATTTATAGTCATTTGTTAGACTTATTTTAATTGTTGATCTTTAGAAAATTTTAATTTTTGACTTTGTTATACATAAAAAATATATTTTTATTAAGAAAATGAGAGCACATTTATAAGTTATCTTAATAAATGTATGTCCTGTATATTTTGTTATTATTTATTCCTCTCCCACTTATATCCACATTTAATAGTGTTTTCAGAGGGACATAATATTCATTTATCAAAGTAGTGGATCTGTAATATTTTATGTAGGATTGGGAAATTTTCAGGATCTATAGATACACCAAAAATGTACAGGTACAGGTGCAGGCTTTTCAGGAACAAATTAAATTAGTAATAAAATGGTTTTTCTGATTACGAATCCGAAGACATTTTTATCATATTTTGCCTTCTACTATGATTTTTTGGAATTGTTGGAGGTATCATCTCTGTTGGGGTGCAGTGCATATAACTTGAAATGACCTCTTTGAGATTATTTGGTACAGTTTTGGTGTATCTATCGGTTTTTCAAATTTTACAATTTTTCGTAAAAAATGCCGGAAGTACAGTGGTGTTTCCATGATAAGTGAGACACATACTGATTAATCTAAATTTGTTTTTAGGACACGCGTTATTTTCTTGACGCAAAACAATCTAGTTTTCCACAGTGACACTGACAACCAATAAATCTCTATCCAGAGTGGATGAAAGTTTTCAGCATGAAATGATCATAAAAAAATGGCACAAGGTAAGTGAATCCCGAAGTGAGGTTAGGATTTTTTGAAAAATGAAAATTGAATTTTCCATATGAACGCGACGCGGGGACCGCTCAAATTTTCCACCATTTTCATCAGCACTTGTATATCTGTCAGTCCTCTCAAGGCATAAACAAGAAAATCACCGTCTAAAATCTGTCATCATCTCCCGGTCTATTTAGTTCTAATATTCTCCGACGTACCCTCTGTCTATAAACAAGCAGGAAGACCGCGAAATGCGTCTGCAGGTGGTCTTCTCGAGCCAAATGAAGGATAATCTTCTGTATAATTACAATACGCAATTGCAACTGGGTCTTCTTGGAAGAACGTTGCACAAATATATGTCAGATGTAATTCAATGTCCGTCCTGGTATTAGCCAGGAAGTAGTTGTTTCTGCAGAAATTTGCCTCATATTTTCCATATGGTGGAAATATTTGGAGAGAAGGGTACTTCGACATAATCAATTTTACTATTTCATTTAGTGGTGGTAGTAATTGTATTTTTCGACTCAGAATCGCTCATTTTCAAAGATTTCACTGCACATCTAATTTTACTTGACAGCAGTGTGTGTTTGACAGTGAATGAATAATTTTCTGTTGCATTGTCAACAAATGAGCGTCATTATGATCCTTATAACATAAATATCCGATTTGGAACCTTGTGTTAATCTATTGAGTTTATTTTTTAATGGGATTTTTCGAGCTAAAGCTCTCGTGATTTTTTTACCTTTGATTCTCAAGTTATTTCAGTGAAAACAAATGGTTCGTGTAATACAAAGTTTATTCGATAAAAAACAAACTTCTTGTGTATTCACCCCGATAGATATTTCACAAAAAATGCCCCTGAAACAAAGGGGATGCATAATAATATAAACGGAAAGGGTGTACGCACCATTTAACATTGGAATCGTTTCCTAGTTACAACCGACTGTTTATTTCCTCCTTTGTTTCAAGAATGTTCTTTTGTTGTGAAATCGTGTTTTGCTGCAGAGTTTGGTTATTTGAAATTTGAAGAATATTTCAAATAAGTGAAGACTATTTTCCATTCCGAACAAACGAAAAAGTGAATCCGGTAACGCTGAATCTACTTTCGAAGAATTCAACTGAAAAACTTGAATACATAAGCGATTATTGTGATGCAAATAAACGTGCTCATCTTCGAAAAATGTCAATTCAAATCGAACATTCCTTATATGAAGTTTTGGACGTACTTTCTTGAGTGAGTGAAGAATATATAACGCAGGTTGTCTACTAACGGAGGTGAGTTCTTTTACTACAAAGTCAAAAATAGAATGTTTGCAGACAGGAGGTACTCATCTGGTGGTAGTTAAGGGCTATTTCAGGTATCTCTACAGCTGAGATATCCAGAATGCTCTGAATATCAATAAGTTGTCGAACCGGTCGAGCCACGAAGGTGGCTCGCCCTCATAACTTTTTTGTTTTCGAAGATATTCAAATGAATTTTGGTTGATCTGTATGATACATAAAACTCGGCTTCATAGAATTTCCGCTTTCACTGGAAGTGATATAAACTTTAGATTTTCAAATGAAACACCTGGTATATATTTTCACTTCCTCATGACATTATGAATACAACCATCTATCACGTTACTTTTTGTAACCAACATTTTTTTCATTTTGAAATATATTTTTTAGTCTAGGGGCTGTGGATACGTTCAAATTCTTGATTTTAGGCCTATCGTTTTAGGAAAAATGCAACTTTACGGTTTTCTGTCAAAATGCATCTGCTGTGTAATAACTTTTTGTCTTAATAGGGAGGAAAGTGCCACTTTTCCTCCCGCTTCGCGTCGAGGAGTAAACATCCAAGACAGGAAAAGGCACTTTACTCCCTATGTAATACATATGATTTTTCTTCCTACCCACTTAATGAACTTTTATTTGTAAATTTAAAACGCATCTCAACTGCTTTTGTCTAAAACGGACCTATACTTGCATAATGGAAAGTATAGACGACATATCCATCTGAGAATCTTCGGTGGTGCAATGGCTAGCGTCTTGGGCTTGTAATCCGAAGGTCCCGGGTTCAGCTCCTGGCAATTGCAAATTTTTTTTAAGAACGTTATTTTCCTTTTTTCTTGTTAGTGATTTGAATTAGTGGACATTTAGGTAGCTTATACATTTCGGTTTGAGAGATTTTCTCATAAGTAATGTTATGTGCCTATTGGAATGAAGTGTCGATCATTTTTTTTTTCTAAGAGCTGCGCTTGTAGAAAAAATAATGTGTATTCAGAGCACAAAGTGTCATTGTCGTTCTCCAAAGATTAATCTTTTTGTCGAGCGACAATCACTCACTTTGCGCTCTAAATACACAAATAGCTACTAAAGAACTAAAGTAGAAGTAACATTCATGTTTGATTTTTCCCAGAATACAGGATATATAAGATGTTCTAGAAATTACGGAAACAATTTGATTATAATAGATACACAAGTTTCATCGTTTACATAACGTACTTGAAATGAGCGGGAGGAAAAGTACTTTCCTCCCTAGGGAGGAAAAATATAAGTTTCCTCCCTGGTTTGAGGGAGGAAAGTGTGTACTCTCTATAGGGGTAGGAGGAAAAAATTATTGTTGCTATTTATCAATATGTTTTCCAGTCAATAACGTACACAGTAGTTTCCTAATTTACTTTTGCCGAAGCGAGGTAAGCTCTTTTTTTTAAATACTCACCGAAGTATCACGAACGCTAAGCACTACCGATCTCAGACAATCTTGAAAAAAAAAACGAATAAATAAACGAAAAAAAAAACAAAAAAAAACTGAAAAAAAAACAGGAAAAATAATTTTAAAAACATGGAAACAAAGAAGGCGTAATCATTTAGTGTGATCCAACCGGAACGAACTAACTTTGCGTAGACATTTGTTCGTGGAAATGTTATTATTGTTATTGTAAAATAATTTTTTTGATATCTTGCCATTTTATCCCACTTTTTGCCTTTTCATAGTAATTTTTTTTATTTGCCGCCATACCAGCGATCACGTGACATGTGTCAAAATCGATTTTTAGGTTGTCGGACATGCACAAACTTTTCCAAAGAATATTTTTGACGGTCACTGTATATATTTTTTCGGATACCTATTAATTTTTGCACATTTAACATTGGGCCGCTTTCCCGTTTCTTGGACTAATTTTCATTCCCTGCATACTGATATAAGCTTCCGTTTGAAGGGACCGCGAGAATTTGCGTCTGCTGCCCCACTTTTGTGCCTGTGTGATTCCTCCGCCAGGCGAGAAGATTAAAGTGCACTCACTTAATGAAAATCAAATATTTCTCTAACGGTCATGCCCACATAGTTCCACCCAGCCAATTTGGATCGCGGGTCATCATACGATAATGGTACAGATACCATTGTAATGGCACACGGCTTCTTAACATTCATTTATTAGCGCACCTACCCAACGGAAGTGACGTCATCCTGCGAGTTCAGCCAGGCATATAAATCGATGAACCTTCAGACACGAGCTTTTTGTTGGATTCTTTTAAGCCTCACGAAATAATTCGAGCTATAACAGAGGGCAATGTCTTTAGCGGGATTAGATTACTGCGAAAATCATTCTAATCAATTTATGCGACAAAATAATCCACCCCTTATGAAGCGAAGCCTCTATAGGGTGAATGCACCAATGAAGAAACAGCTGAGACTACTTTAACATTTGATTCATGTTAAAAAATGTAAAGAATAATAATTTTTGCAAAATTTTTATTCTAGCCCTCTTCAGAACGGGATCTAATATCAACTAGAATGCTCAAAAAAATTATTAGCTTTTCTTAAGAATTCATAAAAAATATAATATAAAAAATTCCGAAATCCAATAAAGGAACACCAAATTCCAAATAGGATACTTACATAAAAATCTTGTAAAAAATAATATGATTGAAACGCTCTCAATTTTTTATACAGATTCAGGAATAATTCTTCTCTTTATATAGATTCAGCAATAATTCTTCTATACATAGGGAAATAACGCGCGCAACAGAAAACGTATTAGTATATACAAATTACTTGGTTTTAGAATTCTTTTTAGTTTCATTATGATTTTACAGGATTACACTGTTATTTTCACAGCCATTACGGCTGACAACTGTTTCACACAAATTTTGAGAGCAAGAACTTATTTGGTTAAAAAAAGTCAAATAATGTCTTCGCAAAACAAACAAAGCAAATAATATCCCACGTCGCTCAGGCAATACTAAAATGAATTTAGGAATTTCGTAGGTTGTTAAATCGCCGCACAGTGGTGGGATTGATGCATATCTCCTCTCTATTTTCCTAATGCGTTCTCTGTCGTGCACGTTGTTTCCCTATGTATAGAAGAATTATTGCTAAATCTGTATATATGACATTTCAGTTTTTTAATATATTCCACTCGAATTCATCAGAGCTTTGGGATCATTGATTTCTTATAAAATACCTACCTATCACTTTTTTACACCAAATCTGTTCAGAAAGATTTTGCCACAAAAGTTTTCATGGCCTTTACTTCATATTCGCCGTTGCTATCAAAAGCGATAATTATTCCTGGATAAGTATATGATTTTTTCGTAGGCTAATACGGAAATCCCCTATATTAAATTTTCAAATTTCCGTTAAGTAGGTACGTAGTTGTAGGATCTCTATAAGCTCTCTTTTAATTTTGATAGATTCATTTGGGTATAGTTTTTTTTTATTTTTTTCAGCTCGTTATCTACTTATGTCTTCTCAATTTTTTGCACGAGAAATTATTTTTGTGTTTCTTTTTTGAATTTCTGGATATCTGTTCAAAAATAATTAGAGCCATTTTTCCTCTGGCCTTCCTTCTTCAAAAGATTGACCGGTAGACGGTAGATGAGAGATTTTATATGACGATTTTCTCGTTTATGCCTTTGAGAGGACTGAAAGATATGAAAGTGCAGGTGAAAATGACGAAAAATTTGAGCTGTCCACGCGTGGCTTTCATATGGAAAAATCAATTTTCATTTGCACAAAAAACCTAACCTCAATTCGGCATTCGCAGACCTTATGTCAATTTTTTAATGAACCTTTTATGACGAAAAATTTCATATTTTCAATTGGCAGCAACGAGAAAATCACCGAAATTTTCCATATTTTGTCACAATTCCAGCCCTTCATTTCAACCCTTTGGCCACATGCAACCCTTACGCCTATCGTTTTTCGGTGCTAAAATCTATCCTAACATTGTTGATGAACATGACAACGATAACACCCAAAACACATATTTTTTGTGCAAATGCAAAAATTTAATTTTCTTTATGAAAGCCACGCGTGGACCGCTCAAATTTTTCATCATTTTCACCTGCACTTTCATATCTTTAAGTTCTCTCAAAGACATAAACGAGAGAATCATCACCTAAAATCTGTAATTATCTCCCAGTTTGGGAGTTCACTGTTGGTTTCTTTGATAACTTTTTGAATACTATTCGGTTTAGTGCATGAGAAATCCCAACTTTGCTGTCGCTAAAATCCAGTTCCTCTTCGTTGATTGAAATTGTACTTGCATTTTGCGTGATAGAGGCTCAATACTGCTGAGTTCTTTGATAAGAGTTAATTTGGGACAATTATACTTTTCAGAGAGCATTCAGAAGGCATCAATCATTTTTTATAGCAGATATTGCATTTTTAAAATCATCTTTAGTGTACTGGATTAAATACTGGATCTGGCAATTCTTAATCCATGATTTCACGAACTAACATTCTAATAGCATTCAGAGCTATTAATATACCTGTTCTTAAAATAACGAAAGAATGATTTATTTTGTTTCAGTCGTGTCAAGTGTATAGGTACTTTACAATTCATATTGTATTCTTTCTTTCCATATTTCTATTCAATTTATTTATCAACATATTTGTGAATTTTTTGGCGCTTGAAATCTTACAGATAACCATTGGTTTGATATAGTTAGGGAATAACGGGATAACTGCAAAATCATCCAACCAAATAAGAGGCCAACATAAACTCCCTTTCAAATTACCTACCCATATGCATGTCTATAATACTCACTGTATCTAAGTGCGATAAAACAATTAGATCAGCATTTTATACGATATGGTTGAATAGTCCTTATATTTTTGTATTAATGCGATAATTTAGATAACACAGCTATCATTTTTAAAATTTGCTCTAACTTTATGTTTAACATATTGATTATAATACATAATTATACATGTATTTTGTATACTCTCAACAGTAAAAATATAATACCCTTTTTTTCGGATAAATTTCTATTTTCAACGAAATAATTCTGTCAACCAGTAACTTCACGAAAAAAACTGTACTGTACTGTACGTCGAGCAATCCTGTCTTTTTTTTAAGTAAAATAAAAGAAAAATTCGAGTGTTTTTTTGGCAAGATAAATCAACGACAATATATAAATGCAATACAATAATAACAACCTTCATTTATACGATTATTTGACGAAGAAGTTATTAAAAACATAATTGTTCAGTTTTCTAAAACGACTCTTGTGGCGATAATACTGAACATTGAACAATCATAGCTAACAAAACAGAAATTGTAGTGTGACAATCCTAAAGCCGGATCTGACTGTTTGTTATTCGGAATAGAAGACAGTACATATGAGACATCGTACCGCTAACTACTAGGAATGCGTGACGTACTCGACACAAAACGACGAAACCCATCTATAGATGCGAACAGCTGAACTGTGATGGGGCACATTGGAGATTTCGAGAAGACCACTCTGGACCAATGCAGAAACATCAAGAACAACCTGTTTCAGGAAATGTTTCAGTTGCTGAACATCCGAAAGACAAGAAACACAGCTCTACATCCACATACCGATGAAATGGTGCAATCGTCCGCCACTTTGTCCAAGGTAGTCCCTAACCACCAAAGAGACTAGGACCTGTATCTCCAGTTATTCCTGGTGGACTATCGTTCAGCAGTGCACGAGTCAACGAGCCAAAATCCTGCTGGTATTACAATAATAATGGGCCACTTTCGTCTATGACCTACAGTTTGGGACGCTACTAGGACAGGATGTCATCCATAAACCAGTTCAGTTGAACATCCAGAGTGCCAGCGACAGAATGAAGGAGACCTATTCCATCAAGGCAGAAGCTGGAAGATTTCAAACTGGTGACTTAGTTTGGCTGCATAACCCTAATCGTCGCCGTGGTTGCGGAACTTTTGGGAAGGACCATACAAAATCATGATCAAGATGTTGAATGACATTTATCGAATACTAAGCCACCCGAAGGAAAGCATAGGATCGTTTATTTCAATAGGTTAGCTTCATATGCCGGAAATAACGACCAAGTTCGCACCCTCAGAGGATGACGAGATAACGTTTCAAAATTATTGAAACAGACAAAAAGTTCTACATGGGGTAACTCGAGAAGAGCCACGAGACCTTTTCAAAGTGCCTGCTGTTTATGCGCTAGCTCACTCTGTGTGACAGAAGATCTTGGAATGTCCAGGGGCATCGCTGTGGTGTTTTCCAAGAAGTTTGGTCAACTCCAGGAACTACGGGAACAGAACCCAGAAGTTGTGTTATAGAAGAAGAAAAGCCATAGTCATCAAGTTAACACTCGCGCACATCATAGTCACGTGTCTTGTTGGAAAGGTATTGACGTATGGACGATGTGAACCCTGTCTTATATGTCGTGAAATTACCAAGATAAAAAATGGTTAAAATGTTTTTTTCCGTTAACCAGCTGTCGTCCCTTTACGAACGGCAGCCCTCAAAAGTCAAAACTTGTGCGAGCCATGGATTAACGAGGTCTTACCTTTTAACGTGCGATTTCTAGCACTTTCTCGGGCCATCAGATAAAAATCGCTAAGGATTCGAACCTAGCCGACCAGCAGTCAATGGTTTTGAACGCTTCAGTCTCAACCACTGAGCTACTTGACCCTCCATGAACTCCATGAACCCCAGAATCTCTTATGGAGATTAACATGACAAAATTGACGATTTTTTGAATACTAGTAGCCCCTGCACTCCTATATGGCAGCTATCTACTGTAAAATATGGTGTGGCATATACCGATTTATATTCCAGAGAGCTTCGATATCAGTAAACATTTTAAATACTCATAGACTTATTAGGAAAAATTTCGGAATGGGGATCCAACAACTTAGTAGAATTCAATACCAATAAAACGCAAGCACGTCTTTTCTCTAGAAAGACCAATCTCACAGTGGCCATCGTAATTGTGCCGGAGTATCCATAACAATAAAGTCCTCCATTTCGATGCAAGCTATTATTAGCATCAGCAGTACCCATCAAAAGCTCGCAAAAGCTTGGTTTTCTATTTTGTGCTAAGAACGATTCCACTACTAAAGAATTTTGAAATTTATAGGGTATAGTTTATAGGGTTATAGGGTGTATGTCAACTGTGCCGAGAGTTAGAGTTGACTTACCCAGTATATATATATATATATATATATATATATATATTCTTGTCATAAAATATACCAAGATTTTTTCAAAACAGTAAAAATATATTATGATTGACTGTTGTACGTGAGTCAAGATTCATTGTAGGTATGTACATATTTACTTTCGTTAGAACTTGTCTGACATAATTGGTATACGACGGAACAAACACTCATAAATTATTTATAAATATCCAGAGGATTACTCATAGTATCTAAACAATGTGGTCGAATTGATTACGACAATATTAGGTACATTTTATATTGCTTTACACCGTCTAAAAATAGGAGACTACATTTGAGTAGCAGAATTGTGTACCTATTAAATGCAATGCAGGGTTTTCATTAATTTTTTTCCGTCGACGGTTCATTTATGATGTATTTTAATGCACTCAAAATCGTTGATTAATGACCCCTGTTAATGAATGATTTTCTATATTAATCAACGATTTTATTATATGCAACCCAACATTCACTGCTCTATTACATTTTATATTGGTTAGTACTATCTGTCATTATTTTTTTCAATTGGTGCCCCTTTGATACCTATTTAAAGCACGCCACAGCGTGTGCAAATCTAACTTTAAAAAACGCGCGTTTTTTTAAGTTACCATGGATACATCAATAACTCGAGAACAGTGAAGTCTGAATGACAATGTTATGATTATTGATCTGACAGGAGTACCTTGTAACGTCAAATGAAATATTACAAACAAATGAAAAACTTTTATTCAAACATTATTAACGAAATGTATACTGATGTCACATCACGAATTCAACTATTTCACATTAGAAGTTCTTATTTCCATTATTTGTAAAAATGAAACCATTATTTATGATTTCAAAGTGCACCAAATGAAAAAAATAACGTAAAGTATTCGTAGATAACTGATCTTTCAAACACGCGCGAATTTACTTAACCACTTATTTCAAATTTCAGGAAATCTTCAACACACCAGTTGTCAATCGTAATTATAGAGAGTCACTTGTAATGGTTGCTTGGCAGCTGAGAGATGTGAGGTCGATAGTTCAAATCCACACGAGAGCAAATTTTTTATTTTTTTATTTCAATTTAAAAAATAATATAAAACTCCCACTAAGGAAAATTGAACTATCTTTGATTAGAGTTACATAATATAAATAGAAAAAAGTAATTGTTTTTTATCGTATCGTTAAATAAATAAACATTGAAAGTAAGATATCGACGGAAAAGTTTTGTAACAAACTCGTGAATTTAAATGGCGATTAACAATCTCGAACATTAACACGCTCGCTCCGCTCACGCGTTAAATTATCTCGATTGTTAATCGCCCTTATTGATACACTTGTTGGTTAAATAACCACTAATGGGGTTAACATGATGCATACAATCATAATAGAATAAGATGTAAAGGAAAGCATATATAACTGAAATCCCTTCCTCAATTTTTTCTGAAATCCACGAATCACATTGTTTTTTATAACAATAAGTACAAAATTGGTTGGTTTCCGGGCTTTACCGTGCTTAGAGATCTTGTGAGATCACTGAAGATGAATAAAGCACCTGGGATAGATAATTTAAGAGCCGAAATATTTAAAAAATTACAAATCCAGTTATGTAAACCTAATGCTAGTCTGATAAATTTAATTTTCACTAATGGAGTATGTCCTTCCCACTTTAAAACAGCTCTAGTTTCTCCAATATACAGTGTCAGCCATAAAGTCCGCAGCATATGGAAAAAAAATTATTATTGATTTGTCAAAAAAAATCTTTCTTGATAAAAACCTCTGCTTCATTCCAAACCTGAAATGCAAACACAGAATTGAATTTTTTACGACCCTATACGAGGAAATATGATCCCACCACTATCTAGAATAGGATTCCTTGTGTCGTACAGGGCGATGAGGAGAAAACGAAAAAAAAATTAGAAAAATAAAATCGATCTTAGCTGGCTATGATTTGAATTTCTGGATCAACATTCAATTCTGAACAATACTTCTCCTTGACTTTTGTTTTTACCGTGAAAAATAAAGTGATGCGATCATATTTTTTTCAAAATCAAGTCATGTTTTTTAATCTCCCTCGTATACGGTTGAAAAAAATTCATTTCTCATGTCTTCAGGTTTGGGATGAAGCAGAGGTTTTTATAATGTAGATTGCTGCATCCCAGTTGGGACCGGCGGTCAAAAATCGACCTTTTGCCTGCCCAGGTGCGTCCCGGGCTGCAGCCGAATTGCGTCCGGCGATCAGAAATTAAACACATACATTTTGAGAGGAGTAATTTAGTCTAATTGAACCAGAACAAACTAACCTTACGTAGACTTTCAAATAGATACGTGTAAAGTGCGTCCGTCTCTCAGTTTGTCTAACGTGGTATAAAAATGAACAATTGGACATTGAACACTGAATACACTTGTTGAAGTAGTGATTATTTAGTCTGATCTAACCAGAACGAACTAACCTTACGTAGACATTTTTAGTGCGATGAAATTGTATACATATATTTTGGATAGGATTAAGTAAGATCATTCTACAATCTGACGCATCTCTGGACTTTGAAATTTTATTTGCGGAACGCACCTCAGCCATTTTTCTTACCGCAGGACGCATCTCGGTTCCAGCGTTGTAGATACACCTGAACCGAATCTACCACTTGCATAGATGACTTGGAATACTTCCAAACGTAAATGTATACCTATTAATAATATAGACCTCCCAAGAATAATATGAAAATACCATGATGCCATATGATATTAATAGTAATATGCAGCCGAAACTTACGAAGTGGAAAAATAAATACTACGAAAAAATCAAGTAGCGGTACTTGATGAAGCAGACTTGTCATATCTGATGAGAATAAGTGACTGATATCATAAAAGCAAACATTTTTAAAAAATGTTCAAGTTAATTCAATTCTCAAAAAGTCTATATGGAAAATAAGTAAGCAACTAAAAATAAACACTTCAAGATTGGTTGAAAACTGGTAACCTAAAAAACAGATGAGATTCAGAAATACATTTTTATTATGACTGCATCATAATCCTTGTCAAATCAATAGCAAAACAAGCCGTACCTACTGGAAATGATCAGTTTTATCATTTGCTTTCATTTTAACAATATTTGACCTTATATGTCTATTATACCTATACCTACTTGATCAGATGTTATAAAATATAAAACGTCAACTGTCAAAATAACGCAATATGTTGATGTAGTTTGTGTACCTGAAATAGTGGAATATATAGTTTTTTTCATTATCTATATACTTTTTTTTTATTATAAAAATACTGTTTTATTGAGAAGCGTGAAAAGAGTGCACTTTTCTTAATGGATGCTGCTAGGCAACAATATTTTATGCGACAACAATGACAAAACACATCCGAATAAAAACGAAATCCTATCGAAGTTTTCATTTACGGTGGCAGCTAATAGCTCATAAATAAATAATGCACGAATAATGTCAGTCCGATGATATTTACAGCGTTTTGACTATAAATTAAGTGTTATGAAAAATCGAAACATGTTGCGGCTATCAGTAATATTCACAGCAATAACATATACCCTTTTAAGGAACTATTGGAACTAATTCACACTAAAGATAATCCAAGGTAGCTGTTGTGGCTGTCTGGCCCTCAGAAACTAGATGAGATCAATAAATAATGAAATTACTGAAATTGTTCATCTCGCAATTCCTTGAGTAACGAATACTTGAAAACTATGAAATTAAAATATAAGAAAAAAATTAAAAGCGATGGAGACTGAATAGAGAAAATCGAGGATGATGCGAATAGAAGTTTTTTTAGACTCATGTATATGAAAATGATCATTTTTCAACCGGATACCCTTTATGAAAGTGATAGTTTTTCACCCTAGAGATGAAAATGAAACAAATGAATATAATAAAGCGATCCGATGGGAATATACTGAAAACAAATTAATGGATTTTTGACTCTAATGACAGTTAACTCACTAATGGGCACTTGAATCAGCAATCGACCCTCGCTTAGTTTAAAAGTTTATAAACATTTAAGTTCTCAAAAATAGTAGTAGAAAAAATAGTATTTCCCACTCGAGATGCAATGCTTCGTCAGATTGCCACACAAACTCAGCTCATGAAAAAAAAAATTTTATTCTTGACACCGTAAAGAAAAAGGTATTCGTATCTTCACAAAGATATGCTAGCTAATTTTGAAGAAAAAAGTTACGTCCAACGGACTAGTTATTTGAAAGTTAAGTCCACTTTAATAATAATAATATCGACATCAACAAATATTCGAAATTCAATTCATATTTGAAAGAAAACTCTAGATTTGCTGTCTTTTTTGACAGTAGTTCAGTAGTAGAAAAAAACATACAGTATGTAACTCGTGAATGAAGTGTTTTTTACTCGCAGGAATTGCCTCACTCCACCTACAGCGTCATGCATCTATATTTCGTATCCGTAAAAAAGTAGCCCTTTTCTTACTTGATACATAATAAACAAAATAAACTCTGAAGTCATCATTTGATAATGCGACAATTATTCATAACATAAAACAAGTTCAAATAAATGATACAATTGCTACAATTTGGCAATATAATAACTGTCCAAAAATAGTTATTTGTATTAAGTACTTTCATTCGTTTATTTATTTGTGTATTTTATATCAATATATATTCATTTGTTCAGAAAAAAGTTAGATTAGTTAAAAAGTTAGTTAAGGTAGATTGACCACCGCGGCTGATAGTTCATAGCCGATTGTTTATAATGATATATGTAGGATATTGTATTCGCAAATTATTGCAATTCCCACAATATTTTTATTTTTCCTGTAGTGATAAATTAAAACAAAATTTGATAGAAATCACAATTGTTGGAATGGTTGGTTGCTATGGAAATGTATGTCCATAATAATTATAGTTTGAAAACTTGTGAAATTTCTGAGTTTTGTGGAAAAATATTTATATTATGGACACTGATAGCGACTTAGAAGTACTTACTCCTCTAGAAATAAGGAAGGGCAAAAAAATATTGAGTTTAATTTGTTGTCTCGGATGAAATAATCCCATTACGAATAATCATTTTGCTGCCGGGGTAGGAAAAGTAATTCTTTGCTGATTGATGTGTCTGCAAAATTAATATTTGCCGTCAATCGGAGAAAAAAAAACGGGCTTTTTTGCACTTGGGTGTTTGTCGGGCAATAAAGGATTATTATTATCATTATTGTTGAACTCTGCTGCGCCTCTGCCAAAAAACTTCACTCTCATACAAAAAAGTCCTACTTCACGAACTTGCATCATAAATAGCCATTTTCATATAGCAGCATCGTTCTGAATATAATTAATGCAGGGTCATTCGATTCCTTCAAAATGTAATATGAGCTTGTAGTATGCTCAGTTCATAGATCGGAGGACCAAACGTTAAATCATGAGCTTTCAGAAAATGTCATACCTACTCTTTTATTTATTTTGATGAGTTACCTAAGAAAGGACCTTGCACCCGTTTTATGGATTTTTGGGTCTAGATGAAATTGTCTGAAACTGTAGTATTTCATTCTTTGATCATTTAGCGTGGTACATTTCCGTACGCTAAATTCGATTTCTGTTATGTTAGTAGAAAAAGTGTCTTCATATATTTATAACGTGTCTTTATTGTCGGGTGGAAAAAATATTACCAGATAAAGAATTTGGTTAATGCTGTACAGCTTGTGCTGACCTTCCATGTATTCAACTTGGCTTGACAATTCGTTTGTGTTTTCATTATTTTCATTAAAAAGCCATTTTTTGAAAAGCTAAATAAATTAGAGATGGGTAGCTGTTTGAAAACCCTTGAAAGCATAATTTTTGTTGCTACTCAACTTGTTATTAGTCATTAATATGATTCAATAAAACCATCACCAGATTGACGTTATCAGTAGATATTTGTCCTCATTTGATTGCTAAATATGACTCGATTCCTCCAAAATAAGAATGAATGATAAAACATTATCAACTCGGATAATCTGATGGCACCGGATGATGAAGTCATAATTGATCTAACAACTTTGTTATGTTGATTTAGAATCCAATTAGGAGGTGTTAGTAAAATTTCGGGTTTGTATAAACAATGGCAGTGTATTTAATGCTCATTTCAAACAAAACATGAAAAACCTGTTAAAATATTTCCAACGAAAACAGTAGAAATAAAATCAACAGAAAGTCAGCAGAGAATAAGTTAAGTTGTATTCGGCTTAACAGAAGAGGAATGTTGTTCTATGTACAAAACAATACTGAAAATAAAAAGTATGTAACTCGAATTTGGATCAGGTAATAAATGAATCAGTTCTCGTCAACTTCTGCTTCCTCGTCTTCGTCAAATTCAGCGTCTTCTTCTGTCGTCGCCTCCTGGTACTGTTGGTATTCGGATATCAAGTCGTTCATGTTGGATTCGGCTTCAGTGAATTCCATCTCGTCCATACCTTCTCCGGTGTACCAATGCAAGAAAGCCTTACGCCTAAACATGGCGGTGAATTGTTCAGAAACGCGCTTGAACAACTCTTGGATGGCGGTGGTGTTGCCGATGAACGTGGCAGACATCTTCAGACCTCTTGGAGGAATGTCACAGACGGCTGTGATCACGTTGTTGGGGATCCATTCCACAAAGTAGCTGCTGTTTTTGCTCTGGATGTTCATCATCTGTTCATCCACCTCCTTCATCGACATTCTCCCCCTGAATATGGCTGCGACCGTAAGGTACCTTCCGTGCCTTGGGTCACAGGCGGCCATCATGTTCTTGGCGTCAAACATTTGCTGGGTGAGTTCAGGAACAGAGAGAGCTCTGTATTGTTGACTACCACGAGACGTAAGAGGAGCGAAACCAGGCATGAAGAAATGGAGACGGGGGAAAGGAACCATGTTCACAGCCAGTTTACGAAGATCAGCGTTCAGCTGACCAGGAAACCTGAGGCAAGTTGTGACTCCAGACATCGTGAGCGAGACTAAATGATTCAGGTCACCGTATGTGGGGCTCGTCAATTTCAACGTCCTGAAGCAAATGTCATAGAGGGCTTCGTTATCGATACAATAAGTTTCGTCGGTGTTTTCTACTAGTTGATGTACTGATAAGGTCGCGTTATAGGGTTCTACTACGGTTTCTGATACTTTTGGAGAGGGGACAACGGAGTAAGTGTTCATTATTCTGTCTGGATATTCTTCGCGAATTTTGGAGATTAGGAGTGTACCCATGCCGGAGCCGGTACCTCCACCAAGGGAGTGTGTGAGTTGGAATCCTTGTAGGCAGTCACATGATTCAGCTTCCTTCCTTATAACGTCTAACACGGAATCTACTAGCTCTGCTCCTTCCGTGTAGTGACCTTTAGCCCAATTATTACCAGCGCCAGACTGACCGAACACGAAATTGTCTGGCCTGAAAATTTGTCCAAATGGTCCTGATCGGACCGCGTCCATGGTACCAGGTTCCAAATCGACTAGAATGGCCCTGGGTACGTAATTTCCTCCAGATGCCTCATTGTAAAAGACATTTATCCTTTCGAGTTGGAGGTCGGAATCTCCATGGTAGGCTCCAGTGGGGTCGATACCATGTTCGTCAGATATGATTTCCCAGAACTGAAACAAATAAAATCCATATTTAGTAAAGGACAAAATTGATGAAAAAATAATAAAACACCCGATATTTCAGTCAATTTGTGGGTATTGCACATGATGAAAATATAGGAATATTTTTCGTGTTAATTGAAAGATTTTCTTCGAAAAGTACGTACTCTAACAAGATATCTGTAATACTTTGTTAGCCTCTACTAGGTACTGATGAAGATCTGCGAGATATGGTTATTTAATTTTTTCATAAGTATTACTATTTCTTAGGGGGACTGGTTTTCAGCCGCAGTCCACGTAATTCTGTGAAGAACCTTTCTACTCCCCACTGTCAGGTCAATCTCATGAGTACGCCGGATCTTCTGATTAACTTTTGTAGATTCCTCACGAGGTTTACCTGTGGGATGATTCACTTCAGTGTCCGAAGACATCCATCCTCATACGAGCCATGGCTTCGCATTCAAACACTATGTGGGAGGCTATTTCTTCCTCATCACAGAACCTGAATAGTGAGGAGAATTATTATCCATATTTTAGTAATATTGGGAAATGGGATGATGGACGCCTGTGCGATTACACAGCGAGAACAAATATTATTTCCCTTCGCCACAAACTATTTTGGACAAAACATCTCTGGTAAAAATTTAATAGTACATTATGTACCATTTCCGGTCAGGTCCGGCTCCAGTCTTGTTACAGTATGAGCTTTCAAAAGTTGAATCGAAGCAATTATTGCTCAGTTTCTCATTGATTTGAATAAGGTGTCGCTTCCAGTTTAGTTGTGAATCTATGATTCCAAACTATTTGCTGTAACGTTCAAATTTGACGATGACACTGGATAGTTCAATGAATGCCTTTTGGTAAAAAGATATTCAATGGGTTTTTAAGAACTGTATGACGATGTTATTTGCTCTCATTTTCTGTTCTCGTGTCATTTCATTCATGAAAAAAATTCCTGTAATTTTTGACGTAGACTTCTGAATTTTTACAAAATCGATAGATACACAAAAAATGTAGAACTCTACGTTAAAAATAATGGAAGTTACGGGGGTGTTTCCATGATAAGTGAGAAACAATATATAGCAGAAATAGAAGTGAGCCCAGTTGTGGTACCCCTCGTTTATAGAACCCCAAATAGCATGCTTGCTAATATTTTATGATATAATGACGCTGTTTTTTTAAAAGATAACGTTGAATCATACAATACAAAGTTTGGTTTCAGAAATAATTGCCGAAAAAATTATCGAGGATTTGTAAACAAAAATTTGTGAAAGTCAAAATCAAAGTTTTATTATAAACGAAAATTAGGATATCATATACAGCTGATGAAGTGGATATATTATACTGCTGATGAAGTGGATTTATTATTCATGATATTCATAATATTGTTGACAAAGAGAGACGCCTCTTGTGCATATTTTTTTCCAAAAAGTAAGACGAAATAATTAATGAAACTTTTTTGTTGTAGTATATAAAATATCATAAGGGTACAATAATATAATTTTTATTGAATTGAAAGTTCATATCATGATCCTTTTTATTTGCTTAGAGAGAAACAAAACCACAGAAATTCGATTCTTCAGGAAGTTTCTATCAGTGAACATGAGGGCGCATTTCTGTAGCAAAATTGTCATTTCGACTACTAGGCCAACCATTCTAGCGTTTAAAATAAAAAATATAGAAAATGACAAAACAAAACGAAAGCGCAAATCGCGCTGAAACACTGCCAGCGGGCAACACGCTGTAGCCTGGAGAATCAAACCAGTGCCTCTCAAACAAAGGTAACTGAAAGCGATTTCATAAATTTTAATAAAAATAATAAAAATAAAAACGAAAATTTTTGTCATTTATGGTTACAATATGTTCCAAATAACAACCCATTTTCTTAAGTGCTTCAATTTGAACATATTTTTATAGGTACTGCATAAAATACCACCATATTGACCCACAGTTGTTTCGAATGTTATAACAGTTTGAATACTGGATGACGAGATAAGGCTCTCTCTGTCTATTTACTCAGTTGTTTCAGAAGATAAGAAATGGATTACATTTCTTACACTTCTGGAAAAACCGGTGGATCATCTTTTCAAATAAACAGTCCATACATTTGTCATGTTCGGAAACAGTTTATTTTCCTGAACATTCATCAGCCATTAATTTTATCAAATTCTAAGCAGGCGATGAAAAAAATTATGAACAGTATTTGAAATCCATATAAGTTTGAGGCGTAATTTTGATGTATCGTTGTAGTTAGATGGAGAATTCTGTTTTTTTTTTAATGAAATTTGCGCAATATACAGAATTGTACACATATTTAGATTCTGTAAAACTATACAGTTAAAGTATTCATCCCATTTGGAAGTATGTCACCTCCGGTTTTTTCAGGAAGATACGAAAATATCAATTCAACTTAATGATTGATTTCTTTTATTTTTCAGTGACTAATGGATAGCGATGGCAATACCTTCCTTAGCCCCAAAGAAGTAATGGAGTATCGTTCCAGCACGACTCGCATACTCGACCTTTGTTTGTTTTGATATCTTAGTTTATTTGAATAATTTCAGAAATTTCGATCATATATAGACAGAGGTCCCAAAAAAATGTATACATCATTGGTGCTAGCTTGTAGTGCACGCCGGCCTCCCGAGGTGGTGCTGTAAGTTTTCCGGGTTTTCCTGCAGCTGAAAAGTGAATACGCCACCAAAAATCAGTAAGTTGTCCCGGAGCGCCACGGCAAATAATAATAATAGCCGTCCTCTACCCGCACAGGCTATGCCTTTAGGTACACTCTACGAGTGTTTATGAGCGAGTATTATTATTATTATTATTAGAGAGACAAGCCGACTCTTTCATGATCGGTTTTTCTATTTTGATATTCTATTCTAGAAATGTTTAAAATATATTTTTCCTCCCACCCCTATAGAAAGTAGACACTTTCCTCCCTCAAACCAGGGAGGAAACTCATACTTTTCCTCCCTAGGTGACTACGGGGTATACAATTGTCACCAATATAAATAAATGTCACATAAAGTCGGAATAGAATAGATGAAATGAGGGCGGGAAATGAGGTCGGGAAGTAGAGGTATGTAATGTGACACTTCCCAACCTTCAATGACGTTAGTAATGACAGCATTACATATATGGTTGTAAATAAAGTACTTTTCCTCCCCCTCATTTCAAGTAAGTTGTAAACGATGAAACTTGTGAATCTATTATAATCAGTTTCCGTAATTTTTAGAACGTCTTACATATCCTGTTTTCTGGTAAAAATCAAACATGAATGTTACTTCTACTTTAGTTCTTTAATAGCTATTTGTGTATTTAGAGCACAAAGTTATTGATTGTCTCTCGACAATAAGATTAATCTTTGGAGAACGACAATGAAACTTTGTGCTCGAAATACACACATTATTTTTTCTACAAGCGCAGCTTAGGAAAAAAATTATCGACACTTCATTCAAAATCACTCAATAGCAATCCGAAATGTATAAGCTATCTAAATGTCCAATAATTCAAATCACTAACGAGAAAAAAGTAAAATAACGTTCTTAAAAAAAAAGTTGCAATTGCCAGGAGCTGAGCCCGGGACCTTCGGATTACAAGCCCAAGACGCTAGCCATTGCACCACCGCAGATTCTCAGATGGACATGACTGTATTTTCTATACTTTCCATAAGGCAAGTATAGGTCCGTTTTAGACAAAAGCAGTTCAGACGCGTTTTAAATTAATTTACAAAAATAAGGTTCATTAAGTGGGTAGGAGGAAAAATCGTATGTATTACATGGGAGTAATACAAATAGCTATAAATCTTAGAAAAGCCAAGATATGAATTTAAAATGTTCAGTAGTTGATCACGTCGTGAAGTACGTGAAAAATTACCTACACTTCAAAATTCAGATCCTTTCTAGATTGCCAAAAGTATTCAAATCGTTGTGTTGTTTGAATATGAGAATTCAAGTTCTAACCGCCAAAAATTAGACCGTTAATTAGGTCTAGACTAAAATGTCAGAACATCTGGTAGTTCTCTTTCAATATTAAGCAGCTGCAATAGTCCAAGACATCCATTCACAACTCAACACAGCTGCCTATAACGTGTTCTTTGTTGGTATATTCCGATACAGATTACAGGTAGGTGTATACAAAACGGTTATTTTCAAAAATTATCAGAATTGTATTTTTGGCGAGAGCACAATCTCACTGTGTAAGAGAAAGAGGCAATGAGAAAACGTCAACGATGCATTTTGATTTTTGTTCTAAAATATGAATAGGATATTCATAAAATGTGTTGTTACTTTTTAATAACATTCTATCTAATTTATTTAATGGATATTCAATGAAAACTAGAGATAATTAAAAAAAATCAACTATCTGAATGAAACTGAGAATTTTCACTTTCAGATTTTTTCTTTTCAGTTAGATTCTTTTCATAATCTTAATCAGATGTAGTTCAATGTCCAGAGTGGCTTTAGCCGGGGAAGTTGTTGTTTTCTGTTAGATATCACAAAAAAAATCACATTTTCATTTTTCAATTTTCATAGAGAATGTTCCCCTTGTCAAGGGGAACATTTCGACATAATTTGTATTAGCTGGGTCCAGACTATGTAACTAAGTTTCACAACAAAGTTGTTTTCTACTCTTTTGTATATCAAATGCCTAGACTATTATACCGCAAGAAGTAACACATATTGAATCAGTATAATGGCATCATATGTCATATGCATACAGTATCGGAAAGTTTTCATCTGGGGTATGGTGGTTTTATGAGAGCGTGAAGAATAGCTTGCTTTATGTTGAGAGAGCATTACAATTTCTCCTCTTCTCGCTCGAGGAGGGATATCAACTGAGCTGTTAATTCGTCGGGCGAGGTAAAACAAGAGAGGCGCGCAGTAGTGCGTCTCTCTCATTCATGTGGTATTATCATATCATTGCGTTCCTTGTTACTCGCGTAGATTTCTGTCTATACCCCAGATGAAAAGTTTTCAATGCTGTATAGAGACAATATTAAACAGCTCGAGAGAAATACAGTTGTACTAACATAGCTAAATCCGCCCATAATACGCATTCGTCGTACAACGGACTATGGTCTGTAATATATCCAGTGATAAGGCAGCAAACCTGAGCGTTCGCGCAATAAATGATAATTTCACATGTTCAGCTATGTTGGTAGAACTATATATGTTGGAACAATTCTTCACACCAGATTGCTCACCGGCGACGGTTGTATACAATAAGTAAAACAAGTAAATGGAAGGCCGCTCTCAAGGCCGATTCAGATACATGGGTGCCCACCCAGGGTTTTTGACCCCGCATGATAAATTCCTCCAGTATTAACAAAGTTAATACTTCTGAACCAAAAAAAATATGACTTTTTGATAGAAGCGCAAGTAAAAGGACGTAACTATGTGAACTGTCCTGCGGTGTACAGACACAAGGGTCAAAAATATATGCTTGAAAATTGCCCATGCCGGGCTTTTGAAACATGTGTAATTTACAAGCAGATATTTTTGACCTTTTGTGCCTATAAACTGCAAGACAGTTCACATACGTTCCTTTTACTCGCGTTTCTGTAACAAAGGCATATTTTCTTTGGTTCAGAAGTATTAATTTCGTTAATACTGGGGGAAGTTACAGTGCAGGGTCAAAAACTGTTTTCAAGTCTGGATGAGCCAGGGAATGTTATATAAGGTTCTTTCGTTTGTATCGAGGTGTAGCACTTTCCTAAACCTGGGTGTACCAGAAAGAGATAGCGTATGCTTCGCTCTCGCTAGCGATATAAGTTCCGTCCCACCCCTGGGCTGGTATTTTCTGACTTTTACGTAGGCGAATTTGTTCAAATGTTTCACTCCAACATAAATGAAGTGTTTATGTTTGTCTCCTTTCATTCGTAGACGAATTGAAACCGCACGGTTAGAAAATAGCCAGACCTGTTGTAATTTACACTCGATTTTTAGCATTCCTTTGCAGATAGATTTGACACATTCCTTTGTACAGCTACACTCAAAATGTGGTGTAAATTAAATTGCACTACACAACACCTCGAAGCAAACTAAACGACTTGTAATGTTTTGAAACTTCTTTTGATCTTTATCGATTTGTGATGGATAACATAAAACATGCTATATAAAACAAGAAATATGTAGTACAAACTTGTTTCTTAATTAATTTCTAATTTACTTTCTATAACAAGTTATACAACTCAACAACCTGTTTTATTATATAGCCTGGACGCGCCTTTAAAATATATTCAGTTCTGTTTCTATCAATAGAAGCTTTTTATTTACGACTCTGACCCGACGAGCAACTATGTTGCCATTTGAAAAAAAAATAGTAATAATAATTTAAAAATTAAATTTTACACAGCAGATGAATTTTGACCGAAAATTTCGTCAATAAATTGAACAAAAAAATGGATGTAAAGAGTAACAAGTAAAACATGGTTATAGTCAGAATGTCATATGGAGACAAAAGAAGTGAAAATATACCAGGTATCTTATTTAAAAATCGAAAGTTTATATCAATTCCAGTGAAACCGGAAATTGCATGAAGCCGAGTCACTTGTCAAAAAATGCAGTTTCATGTCTCATACAGATCCTGCAAATTTCATTTCAATATCTTCAAAAACAAAAAAGTTGTAGGGGCGACTCACCTTCAGAGCCCTTGAAGTGTAGTCCCCTGGGCCTAAGATATTTTTATACGCGCCGTCCTCTCCAAAATGTTTGAACCCATTCGGAGAAAAAGCTAATAAATTTAAAAATTATGAGAGAACCACACCTAGTTCATCCATTAAAAATTAATGGGTGACCTCATACCTCCGGTTTTTATTATTATTATACTGGACCGACTGAAAATAAATCCATAAATTCCATTTCTTCAACATTTGTGTTTACTTTGTTATTGATGTTTTCAATATTTTAGTAAAAATAATTTTACATCTTCGTTGTTTTATTGGCTGTTACCAAGACCACAATAATTGAATATAGAAGAGAATTCAATTATTATGATAACATCAGATTTTTGTAATATCTGATAATGACTTTCCTAGGTACGAAACACAAGTTTTGAGATACAGTACTGTATTCAAATATGAAGTACGTCAAAGGATGTGTGTTATAACTTCGTTTCGTTGCAGAAAACATCCAGAAATTTGGTTTTGAAACGATACCAGATATAATGATAATAATATTTAAGAATAGTTTATTTTTGATTTTAGCACATTACCCAATTTCCTTGTATTTTTTACCGTTATCTTATCACACTATTTAATGTTAGTTGTACTCAAACATGTTAAAATGTATAACAATTTCAGCCAATATTAGATCAGCACCCAGCATTTGAAACAAATATAACAATTGTTTAGGGATTTTTTATTAAAAATTATAATAAGTCAGATCAGCTGAAGCCGTTTTTCAACTTGATACTTTTTTGAGTTCAAAGTGTTGGATTACCAGGTGGAGATTTACAAAAATAAATATAAACTAAATAATTTGTTGTCTATAAATAGAAATGTCGAGAATTCATTACCTACCCAATGTTTACATTAAAGACACTCACGAAATTACAATTGAACATAGTGGTGACCTTGATTTAAAGAACAATATATAATTCAAAAGTAAAATCTATCACAACCAAAATCCTAGTCTTTTGAAAATCACTTTTAGTCAGGCGAGTGCCTAGGTTGGGGGGTTATTCACCCTTTTAAAGCAGTCAAGGAGGGAGTAAGTACCCCTTTCCCCGTAGCTGCTTTTGGTCGAAAAAATTCCAATTTTATGAACACGTCAACTCAACTAAATTTGATTTACTTTCATGTATTCATTTATTTGCCACACAAAATTCTTATAGTCACTAGAATAATTAGCCACTTCACAGACTGGTAACCTACCATAGCTATCAAAATGGGCATCTATACTTCAAGTAACCGTGAGAGACAAGGGGAACATTGTTTTCATTTAATTAATTTTAGTGCATAATTAATCCCAAAATGGACTGCAAATCTTTGATGTAAGTTTGCTTGATAGACATTTTTCATCGAAAAGTAGGTAAAACGTCTTAAGGTTTCTAAACAACAACAAAAAAATCATCTTTCAATCGAAAATGGGATATTGATTTCAATAAAATGATAATGGTAAAGCGAGCAGATGCACAACTGGTATTTTCGTCATTTCTTCACATGAATACTTATTGGTTATCATCCACCGAATATACCATCATCAGTAGGTACGAATAAACTATCATTAGGTACCACCAGAAATTTGAGGTTGTTGTTTAAAGACAGAATAAAAACATCTCAATTTTTTTGTTGGTTACATAAATTGCAGAAGGTACCTCTCAACCTCTCAACCAGTGAAAAAGGTGACGACAAATGGTTTAAATACCTTTTTCAAAAAATTGCTGAAGATTTCACCAGTTCGTTTCAAGGCACCCAGTGCTTTGACTAACATTATTTTTTACCGGTTTCTTGCACCATAGACTTTCTTTTTCTTTACACCAGTTAACAGTTGTTACGGCAGTTTGATTCAAATGGTAAAATGAAGAAGTGTACCGTTGATACAATACAGTTATCTCTAACGGAACTCAATCTAATGCTTTAGACTGGAGTTTCCTGAAATTTTCAATTGTTCGAGAGGTCTACTCTTCATGAAAATAATAAAATGTCTATTTTATCTTGCAGACTATGCGAGTTCAAAGATTATTCATAATTTGTTGCTGTGAGATAAAATACTGCCAATTATTTGTATTTCAATTTTTAAAAAAAGCTAAGTATAGTGTCGAATTCAAATATATCAAGCAATGATCCGTCCTTGAATAATTGATTTCTATAATAATTCTTGTTGCACTCAGCTGCAATTTTAGGATAATTTGGTTTTTTTTTGACTGATATTGAAACTGAAATATAGAGCAATATACCACATAAACTTTTAATGCACTCCAGAGATATTAAAACCGAACGTTTCGATGTCATTTCAACCATCTTATTTTTTACAAAAAAGGCAAAAGGTAATTCAACCAAATTGTCCTAATAAGTTCCTGGTTTTACAAGACTTTTTGAAAAAAAATAATGTCAATAAGTATTCGTATTCTGAATTTGCCCATCTGATGTTATCGACAAAATCAAAGCATATTCTCAAGACAACTATACTGCCCTGTAAAGGCAGTAACTCATTACTGCAAATTTCATTTGCACATAATTCCTCGAGTTTACATTTTTATTTTTAGACTAAGATAGTGAAATTCCAAAAATACAATGTAAGAAGCGAATTTCCTCCACAAAATCTAAGTTTCATTCAATGTATTTTATTTTTTATTATATATATATATATATATATATATATATATATATACCACATTTTTTGTATGTTTATTCTTTTGTATTGTATTTTGGTTATTTTTTATACAAATAGTATTTAGTGAAATTACATGTTTAGTTTTTTTTGGGAAAAAATAAAGATATTTATCAAACAACCACTGGATTTCTTTAATTCTTATGAAAAATTCATGTAACGAAACCTAACAAAATTTGTAATTTTTTTTACAAATCCCTAAGTTCCCAGAGACAATCCCCAGGAGCTCTTGCTCTTCACCTATATTCTAAATCATCTATTTTTGTTTTTAGAATGAGATTATTAAATGTGAAGCATGATCAAAGATGAAGGTTTAATATGACATCTCAAGATTTTAAAATATAAATTATCAAGTGAGGATAAGATTAAATGAAAAATGACGCATCTTGTAATCATCAGTTTTTCGAGTCAATTTTAATGCTGTCTCAATCCTCAATCGAAAAATTATGCCACAACTCAAACTACTTTGTGAATATGTTTTCTAGTTATTGACCCATATTATTTTAGCCTCCCTGTATATTTTTTATAAGGTTTTGTGTACCTGCGATACTAATACAATGTCCAGAAAATATTCTCTTTTGTAAGGACTTGATGAGAAAAACCAATTTTGTGAAAAATACAGCGTTATTTAAAAAGTATGCAACAAACGAAAACCTTTTTATTAATTCAACAAAAAAAATTATTTGTGATACAAATTGGTGCTATCAAGAAACTCATAATGAGTTATCGAAAAGTTATCTAAGGTTTATCTCTTAGATATTGTTACGTATTTATGATGACAATATTTCAAATACTAGAGGAGATATATCTCATCCAAAAAGGTTTGAATAGTGAGATAAAGATGTACCACTGGGATGTTATTTTTTATACGATCCTGTCATCCAATCGCCATGAAAAAACATTTCAAATCGACCAATAGTATCAAAATTATCGCTGTAATTTGCTACTAACAAATTATCAGTATTACATTTACATTGATTTGTTAGTAGCGATAATTTTTTCACGTTGTTTAATTGGATCTTTGAATGAATGCATAAGAAAGTTAGCCATTGACTTGGTTGTCAAGATGACACTGACAAATTTCTGGTAAAAAAATAATCAAGCCCGAATTATTCGTGGTAATAATTTTTTTGAGATAATTTCAACTATATTAGCACTCGTCTTTGTTGCCTTCGTCCACTCGTGAGATTTCTATCGCAACAAAGATTCGTGCATCTAGTTAAAATTTCCAAATAATTACCACCACGTGTAATTACTGTTGACAATTTAACTCTTATATAAAAAATCGCATATGCAATTGTCATTTTCACAGGGCAAAAGTTAGCTGCAACCTTAGAGACAAATTCACTAATGGTTTTTTCCCTAATTAAATTGTGTATCAATTATCGCGGTGTAAGTTGCCAAAATAAATAGTTTGACATTGATATATTTCTAAATTTCTTATTAATTAAATTGTCCTGCCGAATCACACTCGACGTTTGTATTGATATCGGGTAAATATGTGTTGTTCAAATTTTAAACTGTTTCCTTTAGCAATTTGACTCGAAAAACTGTCAACCTAAAAAACCTTCGGTGTCGCATTTTCAATTGTCGACAGTTTTTTTCGTCTGATTGCTAGGAAACAACAATGAACAACCCAAATTTACCTGATAAAATACAAACCTCTCATTAATTTCAAGTGAAAATAAAAAACTATAATAAATTAGACTGATCAGAATCTCTTTGATATTCAAAATCTGAATAGTTCATTAGATGACAACGAAATATTCCTAATCAATTTTTCCATACAATGAAAAATAGAGGTACTTTATTCTTGAGGACTTTTCGAGAGAAAAAAAATATATATATTTTTTAGAAACCAAGACTCAACAAAACTTTTCGATAACACTCGATAACACCCATTATAAGTTTCTCGGTGAGCACCAACTTTTACCACGAATAATTTTTTGTGAAAAAAAAAAAAGAGTTAATGAATATGTAACTCTGGGATAATGAAGGGTGAATAAAATGCTGGATTAAGGTAAGTGATGGCAGCAAATTTAATGCCTATTTCTCACAAACAAAATATGCAAAAACATGTTAACTAATTTAGATCACTGGAAATAATAGCAACAAAAAGTCAGTCTTGAATAAGTTAAGTTGTATTCGAATTTACAAAAGGGAATGTGGGCTGTACAAAAAACATGCTCAAAGTACAAAAAATCTCTAAAGCGATTGATTTCAGATCAGTTGTAAAAAATATTTAGTTTTCATCAACTTCGGCTTCCTGGTCTTCGTCGAATTCTGCGTCTTCGTCTGCAGTGGCCTCTTGGTACTGTTGGTATTCAGACACCAAATCGTTCATGTTGGATTCGGCTTCAGTGAATTCCATCTCGTCCATACCTTCACCGGTGTACCAATGCAAGAAAGCCTTACGCCTGAACATAGCTGTGAACTGTTCGGAGATACGCTTGAACAACTCCTGGATGGCAGTGGAGTTTCCAATGAACGTGGCAGACATCTTCAGACCTCTTGGAGGAATGTCACAAACGGCTGTTTTCACGTTGTTGGGGATCCATTCTACGAAGTAGCTGCTGTTTTTGTTCTGGATGTTGAGCATTTGTTCGTCTACTTCCTTCATGGACATCCTTCCTCTGAACACTGCGGCAACTGTGAGGTACCTTCCGTGCCTTGGGTCACAGGCGGCCATCATGTTCTTGGCGTCAAACATTTGCTGGGTGAGTTCGGGCACTGTCAACGCCCTGTATTGCTGGCTGCCACGAGATGTGAGAGGTGCGAATCCAGGCATGAAGAAGTGAAGACGAGGGAAGGGAACCATGTTTACAGCCAGTTTACGGAGGTCAGCGTTCAACTGACCAGGGAACCTAAGACAGGTGGTCACTCCGGACATTGTGAGCGATACTAAATGATTCAGATCTCCATACGTGGGGGTAGTCAGTTTCAATGTCCTGAAGCAGATGTCATAGAGAGCTTCGTTATCAATACAGTAAGTTTCGTCTGTGTTTTCTACGAGTTGATGTACGGAAAGGGTGGCGTTGTAGGGTTCTACGACAGTGTCGGATACTTTGGGTGAGGGTACAACGGAGTAGGTGTTCATAATTCTGTCGGGGTATTCTTCACGGATCTTCGAGATCAAGAGGGTACCCATGCCGGAGCCGGTACCTCCACCAAGGGAGTGTGTGAGTTGGAATCCTTGAAGACAGTCGCATGATTCAGCCTCTTTTCTTACTACATCTAATACTGAGTCTACTAGTTCAGCTCCCTCGGTGTAATGGCCTTTGGCCCAGTTGTTTCCTGCTCCGGATTGACCGAAGACGAAGTTGTCTGGTCTGAATATTTGTCCGAAGGGACCTGATCTGACGGAGTCCATGGTACCGGGTTCCAAATCCACCAGGATGGCTCTGGGTACGTATTTTCCTCCGGATGCTTCATTGTAGTATACGTTTATTCTTTCGAGCTGGAGGTCGGAGTCTCCGTGGTAAGCTCCGGTGGGGTCAATTCCATGTTCGTCGGAGATGATTTCCCAGAACTGAAAAAAAAAAAAGGGAAATTGATTGAACAATTTCAACAAGTTTCAATGTCATTGAATAAACATAAAAACTACACAATCTTCTCATCAAATCAGATCCTACCCATATTTTGTATCAGATAAGGAAATGTATTAAGGCAGTAGATAATAGAAAATATTCAGTTTCAGTAATCGAAGAACAAATAGTTAATGTATTGGTTTCGAAGATTTGAATAACAACTCAAGAATTGAAAAAAAAAAATGGTGTAATCATCTGAAGGACCCTGGTCGATAGCGAATTGATCGTATTAATAAAGATATGATCAAAAAAATATTTATTATAGCAACAAAAAAAAATCTCACTTTCAATATGTAACTTTTGAGACAGGATATAAACCAATATTTACCATTAATCTAATCAATAAAATCCAGATTAGATAGTTTTTATTTAAACTTGAAATAACTCAAAATTATTTTTCAACAAGTTTTAATGTTATGGAAAAAATAAAAAAAAACTACAATATTCTCATCAAATCAGAACCTAGCCATATTTTGTATTGGTTTTAAAAAAAGATCTATTGAAGAAGTGAATAATGTAATAATAATATAGGCAGTTTTAGGAATCCGAGAATAAATATAAAAGTATTGGTTTTGAACATTTGAATAACAACTCGAAAACAAAACAATTATTTTTACTACTTCCAATATTCTTTTAAATTTATTTCGTTATGAAAATTATGAATTGAATCAATATGCGACTTCAAGACAGTGATTTTGACAAGTATTTGCAATCAATCTGTATCAATTAATAAAAAATCTAGATATTAAAATAAGTCAGCTCAAAATTATCTTAATTAATTAGATGCACATCAGCTGTTATCACGAGAAACGTTTAAATAATTTGTAATGCTTTCCTTGAATAAAAATTATTCCCCAATCTAATCCAATTAACCTTTCGAGCATTTCCTTTGCTTTTAGACACCCTCATACTTAGTCGCATTGACCCTCAACCCCAATTACAACAAACCAATGACTCATGAGAATAACCCCCTATCAGTATTGTTAAATCAATAACTATTATCAGGAAGTGCCCATAATGAAACAAACTATAAACATTATTGACAACTAGGGACACATTTTTCGAATTTTTCTGATTCATCAATGTCTTATTTGGTAAAATGATGATTAAAATGAAAACTGCTTTGTCAGCCAAACAAATTTTATTTTGCAATATTTTATTTGACAAAGGAAAATGTTTCTCAAAAAAAAATAGATGAGTAATGTGCAAATTATGCACTTTCAGAGAAGCAGAATTTGTACGTTTCAACAGGTATCGACCAATAAATGTACTTTCTAAGAATGATTACTGGAGAAACGTTGGCAAACATTTTAGTCAGTTGTTAGTTATTCATGTGAACACTTACAATTAGCAGAAGTGTTGTACTGATCATTTTATATTACAGGCGATGCCCATCACAAAGTGTGTATAAGATGAAATTTAAATTAAACGAAAAGGAAAACAGTCTTAGATTGGAGCTCAAATGTAAAGATTATTTTACCCTCAGAGTTAAAAATAAAAGATGGGTTTAGAAATATCCCCTTTCGGTTTATGTTTCAAGTTGAAGTGTCAATAGCCACCTTTCAAATGGATTGCACAGACAAGACAAATATTTATTCACTGTACAAGTAAACAAAGATGAAGTTCAAATGTCTAACAAGAATTTTGATAAAAATGTGTTGACATATGCTAAGTAAAAATTTCTAATTTTAAACATGAGAGAATAGAGACGCTCAAGTTTTCTGGAAGATTTATAAGATAAGCTTACTCTCAAAAAATTAATTTTCCCTCAATCTTGAATATAATAATATTTATCTTCAATGAAGTGCACAATTAGAGTCATGTTCAACATTTTAGAAACAAACATGGAAAGTGATGTGTCATGCACCAGGTTTCGATTAATATAAATATTTGATTTTCCAACACAGTGATCAACAGGTTGTGACGTAACTTGCAAGGACAAAATTGAACTACAGTCTAGTTATGTTAATTGCAATTTGTCTCTTAGGTCATGACTATATATAGAAACAACTCTGAACATGCCTGACGTAATAAAAGAAGACCATTTATGGCAAACAACTGTATTTATTACCAGCACGATAAATTTTATTTTATCCAGCGACATGATTTGATTGGATATTGCACATCTTTCATTTTGTTTTTGATTATTTATTGCCAGATTAAATGATCAAAAATACCCTCAAACATCGTGAAATCATCAGCTCGTTGATTGAATTGAGAATTAAAGAAAATGTTATCACCAGTGACCTTGTGAAATATTTTAAGATGTTTTTACCTTTTCATACAAAAAATTATCAATTCTTATTTCATTCTATGAAGAATAATTGTGCAACAATAAAAAAATATTTTACCTATTTGAACGCGTCAAGATCTCAAAATTGTATTTTATTCTCGGATTTACTCAGAAAAGAAAATTAATTATTTGCAAAAAGTCGATATGAGAATATATTTTCGTCGGAAAAATTATATTTTACTAAAAACAGTCTAAATGTGGATATCGCAAGTAAAAAAAATAAAGGTACACATAAGACAGTTGAATGAATGAGAAAGACTTTCACAAATTTGATCAAGCAATGGTGTCAAACAATAACTTTATAGAGCTTGCCAAAAGTTTGCATATCGACGTGTACAAAAATTTTTCAAAAATTATACTTTTTTCAATCGATGATTCAATCGTCATTCCCTGAAAATGAAGTACAGGAAAGATGATTTGTTTCAAGTTTCATTCGAACATTCAAACACTGACACATTTTTGAGCAACTCCATACAAAGAAAGCAGAACTGACCAATGACATCACAACATGGCATATGACGGTAAATCAGGTGAGAAGTGTCCAAAATTGATTACCTACACATTTTTGTTAAATCAGAGCCTGTTTTACTAACCAATTTTGATTTGCGATGAGTACTGCATGAATAAATATATTTTTCCGAAACTGAATAAAAATATTCGATTTCCAATCATTTCACTCAAAAGTAATTGTTTCTGCGGCATAGTTTCTTCCTGAGGTGAATATATATATATAATACTCATAGCTTAGGAATATCATACCCGCCGAAACAATTGTTTGGGATATGTTAGTTTAAATCTAATAGTAAAGAACTTTTTAATTTGGTCATAAAAAACTAAAAAAACGCCATTGAAACTTACAAAAACTGCAGCTGTTTTCAATTTTGAGAAGTACAAGTCCCAACCACCCTTGATAAGTGGTTGTACTTTATTCCAATAGAATTTTTCACCTACCTTAATTTTGAATAACTTCAAATGGTAACAATTCACAAAATAACACACTTCTAAAAATGTATTGAAAATTCACTAGGTATACATACTTGATTTTGACAAACTTCTGACCCCTGACGGTTCACCCCAGACAATCAGGCTGCCGTGTTGTGACGTCACTAAAAGTGGTCTATCGTTGTACCAAAGTTCAAACTTCACATCTCAACGAGTTTTTCCAACTCCACTTACTATAAAACAGAGACTATCGCCTCTAAACACAATTTTGAAAAATTCAAGGAAAACATTTGTTCAAATAACACTTCTCCAAAACATTGTTTTCAAAAAATTTTGAAAATTCAACTGGTATTTTCTCTGGCGTTTCATACCTAGTAAAAACACTATTTTTCATCAACCTTGTGTTAAAAACAATTGCTTTTGAAAATGTTCTACCTACCTACGGTGCAGCAATGATACGGTGGTGTTCTGTCAAACTGATTATATATACAGGGTGAGCTCACAAAATTCCTCGGTTGCTATGATATGAATGAAATCAATACTTTGCTATATCCTCTTCTATCTTAGTAGTATAGAGGTTTATCATGACCATAAAATTATACTCATACATACAGGATGCTCCACTGGAGCGTGTCGTACCATAATTATTGATGAATGAAAACTATACGTTAGCATTTTTGCTCAGATTGAGCGTGTTCTATTAAAAAAAACTCACTGGATTGCCACGCCCTGATGAAATGTACAGTGTGTCTCACTGTTCATGAAAACACCCCCATAACTTCCGTAATTTTTAACGTAGAATTGAGATAGTTGTAGAATCGATAGATATATTAAAAATTAACTGAATAATTTGGCAAGGTTATTTCAAGTGATATACACTGCAAGCAAGCAGCGATGGATAACTGACATTTCCCAAATAATATTGGGATGCACAATAGCTCAAAAATGTCTTTAGATTCGTTATCAGAACAACCTTTCTACTACTGAATGGCGTTAAAAAAAATCAGTAATAAAAAAGTGTACAATTCTACGTCAAAAAGTCCCGAAGTGAGAGGGGGTTTCCATGAGAAGTGAGACAAACTTGGATTTTTCGGAATTGAGGTTTTTTGAGGAAGAAATTTAATGAGACTGTTCCAAGACATTTTCGATCTATTTTGTTTCCTACACGAATTGTACCGCCGTTTGTGTGCAGTGTATATCACTTGAAATGACCCCTTCTATATAATTTTGTTCATTTTCGACGGAAACACTCCCGATAAGACAAAATGTATAGCGATGAAAATAATGTTACGAGATGGTTCCAATGGACCCCTGTATAGAAAATATTGAGAGATTGGAGGTAGAGAAGCCATGATATTGATACACATCAAGAGTAATTTACGAAGGAAACAACAAGGGAATTCAACCTGTATGCTGTATGGAACACTGGTGTTATAAAACTCAAGTGTATTCACTCATTACTACTACAAACAGTGCAGTGCAAATATATGCCATATGTATGTATTCAATAGATTCCTAGATATAGCAGATTTTCCCAATATACCAAAAAAAAATTAATTCCGTTTAACTCGATATTGTACAAAAAAGGTTGTGTATAATTTGCTGACCGAAATTGAAGTTAGCTGACCAACAAGTTATGCTTCGAATGTTCACAACAAGCTTCATATTTAGATGCACCAGATGTCACAGATGAAAACAACAATCTGATAAAACTCCCCCTGAAGGGTAGTAAAATTTCCTGCTCGAGAATTTATAATTTAAATTTTGATTTCAAACCCAATTATTCGAACGGCATAGATAAATACTTAGATGTCAACAGAAAAATATTCCTGATCATCCCTCCTTTTTGTGGGTAGTTAATTCAATTTTTTTTTATGAAGTTCGTTTTGGGGAGAGTTTCATTTATAATTTATTCCAAAAACTTTGTACCGATTTACTTATTCGAATTTTGGCTTCAAACCAAGATATATGCATGTAATGAATCTTAGTTGAAGTTCGAAGTCAAAATTCGATTTAGCAAGGATTTTTGAAAAAGGGCCACAAAAAAACCCATAAGAGAGGGTTGATCCAGAATATTCTCCCGTTGAAACAATAGTTTGAAATAAGTTAGTGAAAATCTAATAATAAAGAACTATTGTTTTAATTTTGTTTTGAAAAATTAACGCCATTGAAAAGTTTTTTCTAATTTTTCATCGTCCTCCTTTTGGGAGTTTATTTCTAATTAGTTTTCAAATATGTTTACCGAGTATTACTTAATCGAATTTTGGCTTCAAATTAAGATCTATGTAATGAATCTAAAGTTGAAGTCAAAATTCCATATAAAAATGCTAAGCAAGGGGTTTTTGAAGAAGTGAAAAAATAAAAAAACTCCCATGTGAGGTGGATCCAGAATCCCGGTGGCATCTAGAATTCAATATAGTCCATCTAATTATAAAGTTTTAATCAAAGTTTCTAATAAGAAATACTCGATCATCAAAAGTTAAAAAAAAGGGATGGGGTTTATACAATTTATTTTATCACTGGCATCTATCAATTCATTACAAATGGTCAATTATGAAAATGAGTCAGAAATTAGAGTGCCTGATTAGCAATTTTCACTTTTACGGTCAGCAAATTTGAATTTTCCAAAAAAATGGCCAAAACCATTTCCACGGGGTTAAAAAACATATAATCAACTGAAAAAGTCGAAAAATTCGTAAAATAAAACATAAAAAGATCAATTCCACAATTTTAATGAAATCTATATAGATATGCTAATCTTTTTAGTAAACACGATAAGGAAAAAATTAACGAACACAAACGATATTCTGATCGTTTTCGCTGAGGCAGAGGCAATCTACTTTTTGCCAACAGCTTTCAAATAAAAATAGTTTTGTAGATACATCCAAATAATGGTGAAGAAAATGAAAGGTTCAATTGGAAATTCAAATCTTTCCTAAATCTGAAAAAGGGGTCAATGTATAAACATATTAACGATTTAACACTTATGGTGGGTTAATAGATTCAAATAAACTAAGAATTAAACTAACAACTAAGAATGTTGATTGAATAAAAAAGAACGTACCTATATGAATGTTTATAAATTTTCTTCAGTTATTTAAATTAAGAATTAATAATTACGAAGTTGGTTAACTTTCAACTTAATAACTAAGAATAATTGAGAATTTTTGTCGATGAAGAGCAGAACGTGACATTTTAGAATGCCATCAAATTTTATTGTTGAATTTGGCGGGTTTGATATAAGATAGCTCAGACTTGATGAAATTTCAGGTTAAATTTTTCGTGTTATTTTGATTACTTTAATAAATATTTGATACGTATTGTGGAGATCAAGACTTTCTAGAAATAGGTAATCGGTGCTTTTTTTATTTTTCTAGAAACAGTCCTCACAGTTGGAATATCAAAACGCATATTTCATAATTCTTAATTGATGTATACAAACATCTTCTTAATTCTGTGATGATAATTCATAATTGTTAGTTTAGTTGAATCTATAAACCCAACAATAAGATTTAAGAGTCTTTAATCTTAAGTGTTTAAAAATGTACCCTGGGGGTCAATTTACAAAAGTAGGCATTCAACACTAGATCCATAATGCCGATTGGGCCTTTTTTAAAATATTTTCCTAAATTGTCGATTTGACCTTATGTTTTTGGACGACATTGTACTTGTTAACTACAGGTAGGTAAGCTTGTATTGGCCTATTTATGCAGCAGTCGTAAGTCATAGTCCTAAAGAATGATGATTGGTCGGACCGTTTATTTCAACCAATCACAGACGAATATTCTTCATTTATGACTATGACTTATGACTGCTGCATAAATAGGCCATAAGAACGGTTCGTTAACTATGACATTTTCAATAAACATTCTTTAATAAGACTTTTAAATACCTAATTTGAGATTGAGAAAAACGTAGGCAAGGGCTCCTTCGACTTCCAGTTGAAAAGTGAATGCTATAGCTAATCATCTATTCAATGTTTTTTGATAACATATCTGTACTTCACATTTTATCTGAAGGCAGCCCCTATAAATAGGTAATTGAAAAATGTCAGTGCAAATTCCAACTAAGCATTCTCAACGCTCAATTATGTGGAACATACTGTAGATACTGCAGGTACCTTCACTACTCCATGTAACCAGATCGAATACCGCATCTAATAATTTCTAGTAGATGGGCATCCTTTCTAATTTAGAAGCAAAGACCTAGATGAGAAACTATGCTAAGCATCCGAGAAACTGCAAAACGCCACTTAACGTGTATTTAATTTTAAACATGAGGTTGTTGAACCATCGAGAATGAAGGACACTGTGTTCAGTAAAGCGAAGAGAATGTTCATCTGCCGAAGACAAGTATCACGTTTTGGCTTGGAATAAATTTGAAACGATGAATGGTACCTATTAAGTAGGTACCTACCTTTCCAAAAGATCATTAAATCCTAATTTATGGTGTCACAAAAGCGGAATCGTCAATATTTCAACTATTACGATCGATGAATTTGGAAAAGAATGAACGAAAAGAAAACCGCCCTTTTCAGAAACCGTTAACTTTATAGGTAGGTACTAGCAATAGGTAAAAAGTGTATAGGTACATTCCAAAACTCCGGTATAAGTTATCAAATTTCCACCAAAACATCCTGAATAATATTTGATATACCAAATATAAATGAAAAATATTTCGATAGGAGTGACCGTTGTGAAACTATCGATTCAAAAAAACCGTTAAATCAGATTCCGTTCCGTGTTCCCGTCAAGCCCTGTGCCCAACCCATGCGATGCCGGCGACGTTGTCAGGAAAATCAATAACATCTGCCGGCCGGTGGTAACACACAAAAAATACAAATCTAGGTGTACCGGTATGATTTAACACTACCTAACTGCATATTACGAAAATTGAATTCAACCAAAATAATACCAGATATTTGAAACAGCCGTGGCACGAACCGGGTTTGGTCTAAGATGGCCGTTACCACGGATCGAGTCGGCATATTTCAACACTGGACAGACGAAAACTACAAACTCGAAACAAGTGAAAATCGTAAAGGTACTTACTTTGGCTCCAATCTGGTTTCCGCATTGACCGGCTTGGATGTGTACGATTTCCCTCATTTTGATAAAATGTATTGATATTTAGATAACTATAACTAGAAAACACTAACGCTCTTGTCGATGCGTTGATCTGAAATGTAATGGCTGCCGACTATCGCAGACTTTATAGGCGCCCCCACCCCCGTGGTGGCAGCACTGAAGTTCCTAGTTTTGGTTTAAACGTTTCTTTCGCGTCTCGATTTGAATGTAGGGCGTTATTGTCATTGGTCATTGCATTAATTTAACAATATGAATGGTTTGGTTAATGATTTTTTACCATTCTGGGACATATTCGAGAATAATGACGATCGTGAGATAAACATGTTAAATCGATTTTTATATTCTGGAAATTGTGATCCGGACAAGTATAGATAAAAATGATTAAATTTTGACGATAAGGTACCTACATTAGGTGATTTTCAATAGTAGGGGTGATAGGAGCAAATTTTGACATCGGGTAGGTAGGTATTGGATAAAATTGTCTATATGAGTTTCATTATCAACAGTAAAAAGGGCTTTTTTATCGAATACCTACATTTCGTTATTCAAGGATATAATTTTATCAATCGGTAATTCCAAAAGTAAAACTGTAAAACTGTGTTTTTGAGTGAAAATACTGTTGGAACATTTTCTAGTTGAGAGAAATGTATCTAATAAAAAAATAATTCGAGTGTTCTTTGGCGAAATAAATAACATGATTGTTATAATGTTTTTTGGTCAGACAAAAGTTTCCAAAAAACGACTCATATTGTGTCAAAAATACTGAACTAGCTGACGAAACAGAAATAGAAGTGATGGCCGCTTACTAGATGAAGTATTGTTTTTAGGAATAACCATTTTCAATGAGGGTGAATACATAAGAGTCTGTATCAATTTTATCAATAAATACATCATTAATTGCATGAAAATTTTATTGCTGTAACAAAAAATCGAGAACCAGTGGTGTGAAAAAAGAACTTGCTCGAACGATTTTTTCTACTTCCCTTGATTCGAAACTTTTTGTCGGAAGACAATACAAATTTTAATGTTATTTGAAATGTATTCATTTATAAAAATATGATCTCAAACAAAAGCTTTTTTTTATCTGACAAAATTCTTTCTTCAACGAAATAATTTTTCCAATCAGTAATTTCGCGAGAAAAACTGACATAAAAAAATTAACTAATTGAAGAAATGCAATCTGGTTAAGGCATAGAGGTGTGAAAATTTGATTTTCGAAAATAAATGAGAAATCAAAGATAAATGTGGAGAAGTCTACTTTTATATTATTATTTAAAAAAAATCATATGTAGATTTTATTTTCGTTGATATTTCTTTAAATTTCGTATTTAAAGGAACTGATTTTGTTTATTTGTTTCATTAGGGGTGGTTATACTAATATAATCAAGGTCCTATATAAAAAAGTCTGCGCTGTGCGGTGTCGCCGAGTTCCTCCTCTATACCTGCGACAATAATCCAATTCAACAACAATTCAAAAATTGTTTTGAAAATGGCCATTATGTCCCACTAGCTTTTTGCCTTCTTCCCAATAAAAAAGTACTGAAATGTCTACTTAAGATAAGTTCGTTCGGGTTTGATCAGACTAAATAATTACTCCTCGCAAAATACATTTATTAAATTTCCACGCACTTGAATGTCTACGTAAGGTTAGTTCGTTTTGGTTTGATCAGACTAAATAATTACTCGTCGCAAAACGTATAATATATATTAAACTTCCACGCACTTAAATGTCTACGTAATGTTAGTTAGTTTTGGTTTGATCAGACTAAATAATTACTCGTCGCAAAACGTATAAAATATATTAAACTTCCACACACTCAAATGTCTACGTAAGGTTAGTTCGTTATGGTTTAATTCTATAATCATAGATAGATAGATATTCATTTGCCATTAAAGTGTTACGAAAAACACAAGGTTTTTTTCACTAAAACTATAATTGTAAAACTATAACACAAAATATTAAAATAGTGTACATATATATGCATTATATATAACAGTTATTTAAGTAAAAAACAGACATTTTTCCGAATCAACCGACAGACAAGCAGACAGAGATTTTAAAATATAGTACTAGGCACTACACAGTCTATGCTCTGAGACGATTGCTATGTATCAAAAAAAAATTCAGGTTATAAAAACTGTTTTCGACTAAAAATATTTGTATTTTCTTTCTAAAAAAATTGAAAGTTTCAGCAGATCTGATTTCTAACGGCACTTTATTATAGATTAAGCTTCCAGCACCTAAGGTGACTTTTAAAAGTTCGAGATGTAGATTTTTTTGTGCTCTCCTAGTCTGATACCTAGGCACATCCTGATTGACCATCGATTTATTTTTATTTTTATGAATGAAGCAGGAAATTTCAAAGATATATATCCCGGTCACAGTATTATCTGTTTTTTGAAAATCTCTCTACAAGATTCTCTGTATTGCAAATTATTATTATTATTGAATTATTGAATCCTATTTTCAGGATAAAGTTTTCAAAATTCGTATAGGATTGTTATATGAAACTCCCCATATAACTATATATCTGAATAGTGGTTCAATTAATGATTTATGTATTAGGCTTTGCTTGTCTAATATGTCTCTAAGTAAGCATATAGAATTTTCGAATCAATTGCCTAGCTTTTTTATTCACATATACAGTATGCTCATTCCACTTCAGGTGTTGATCGACAGTAACTCCAAGATGTTACATTTTTCGATTATTGAATAGTTGGACAGTTTCAGTTTTGTTCAGAACATGTTTTATTATGAGGAACATTATTTTCTTATTTAAGGTTATCCCAGTTATTATCAGTGACCCCAATTGCTGTGACATAGGCGTAAGAGGAAAGATGACCCTGAAAATCTTTTAATTTTGCTATTGAGTTGATATATATCAGGAACAGAATTGGGCCCAATACTGTTCCCTGTGGTATACCTGTGGTTATTTCAAGTGGTGTACTGTATACATATAGGATCGATTTTTACTCTCTGATATCTGTGTTTTGAATAGTTTTCTAGAATATTCAGTGTTAGACCGCGAATACCTACCTCATTCAGTCTTTCTAGTAATATTTCATGGAAAACCGTATCAAGACTTGGCTAAGTCGAGAAATATATTTAGGCATTTTTTTAACTTGTCCAAGGAGTCCATAATCACTTTTGTGAGGACAATTATAGCGTGCTCAGTACTTAAATTATTTCTAAAACCAAATTGTTTCTTTGTAATTATTTGATTATTCTCAAAAAAAAAAGCTTCGTGAAGTTATTGATTACTGAAATAAGTCGGTAGTTACTAGGATTTTTTCTATTTTCAGATTTAAAGAATGGCTTTACATTATTGCTTTCCTTCCATTGTTTCTCTATAAAACATTTCGAGAAAGATAGGTTGATGATGTATGTCAGTGGGGAAAGGATATGCTTATGCACTGTTTTGATAGTTTTCAGTCTCACAGTTAGGCCGTCGGGACCAGCGGAAGATTTATTTTTCAGATTTGATATATCTTCAATTATTTCATTTGGCGAGACTGGTTTCAAATGGTGTTTAAATTATTTTTCCTCTTACCCCTATAGAAAGTACACACTTTCCTTCTAAAGCGCAGCTCTCAGAAAGAAAAAATGATCTACACTTCATTCAAATAGACACATAACATTACTTATGAGAAAATCATTCAATAGCCATCCGAAATGTATAAGCTATCTAAATATCCAATAATCCAAATCACTAACAAGAAAAAAGTAAAATAACGTTATTAAAAAAAAAAGTTGCAATTGCCAGGAGCTGAACCCGGGACCTTCGGATACAAGCCCAAGACTCTAGCCATTGCACCACCGCAGATTCTCAGATGGACATGACTGTATTGTCTATACTTTCCATCAGGCAAGTATAGGTCCGTTTTAGACAAAAGCAGCTGAGATGCGTTTTAAGTTTACAAAAAAACGGGTAGGAGGAAAAATCATATGTATTACATGGGAGTAAAGTGCATTTTCCTCCCTTGGATGTTTACTGTCCGACGCGCCTACGGTAGAAAAAATGGCACTTTCCTCCCTAGTAATACAAATAGCTATTTTGCATTTCTGTACCTCGGAGGTGAACTGCACTTATATACACTTAATTACACATACACATTTTACCTTCGAGGTACAGATTTATTCTACTATGTTTATGATTTCTTCCACAGAATCGGCCAAAAAGTATTCGAAGAACGCCGAAAACTATTGCCGGTGTAGCACTTGATTTGTGAAGATTTTGTCGCCAGCGCGGCGACTCTCCAGAGCTGTGCCGTTTGCAATATAATTTGTGTAACGAAAGGAAGTACGTACTTCCCGGACTATTTTTCTTTGAGAAAGTATCACTTCCCGGACTAGTCCCGGAAGTACGTACTTTCCGGACTAGTCCGGGAAATGCTCGAATTTCAACAAAAATATTTATATAAATAAAAATTGGAATGTTTCTGTTAGTACCTATCTTCTGTTCGCATTTCGATATTTAATACAAACAAGAATTAAAATGTTATCCTACACGGTTACGCTCGTCCTAGAATCTTGTCCACTCGTCCAAAAAAACAGTGTTTTCCGGACTTGTTACGTAAATTACTATTTTCGGCCACCGTCCGGAAAGTACCTACTTCCAAGGCGATTTTTCCTTGAGACAGGAACACTTCCCGGACTAGTCCGGGAAATGCTCGAATTTCAATATAAATAAGAATTAGAATGTTTCTGTTAGTGCCTATCTTCTGTTAGAATTTCGATATTCAATACAAATATGAATTAAAATGTTCGAAATTTTTTTCTACAAAGAAATGTTAAAAATAAATGTGTCTCGATTTGTTATTCGACACGGTTACCGAAAAAATTGTGTACGCAACACGTGCGAAAACAGTTTTTTTGGACTCGTAGACTTCCAGAATCTTGTCCACTCGTCCAAAAAAACAGTGTTTTCCGGACTTGTTACGTAAATTACTATTTTCCCATTAAAGATTCACTGCAATTTACTGTTTTTCAGATATAAATGAATAGGTATGTCAACATAAAGAATGTTTTTACCTAGAAATCGGAACGGATCATAATAATGCAATGTTGAAAATAGTCCAAAAATGATGATAAATCAATAATGTGTCTCTTTCCAGAAAACTATCCTAATTTTTTCCTATCAAAATGGTATGGTCAGGAATTCAAATCAAACACTGTTATTAGAAAAAGATAAAACTGTAAACTAAATAATCTGTATCTACCTACTGCTAAATGAATAAAAGACAGAAATGGATATTGATCCGATAAACTTCTCTAGTTAATTGCAGAATTTTATTAAACTGACCTACATTTTCGCGAAAACAAATCCATTATTGAATTGGATATGTAATCAAGCTCCTCTGGAGTCTGGTGAATGCGTTGTCACAGAAAATAACTGTCGACAGTATTCGATTATCCTGGAACTTCAGTAGGACAGGAAGAAAAGCTCGCTTCGGGAAAAAACTTCTGCCCTTATCCCTACCCTGTGGTAGTTTTAATTGTTTCATTTTATATATTTTTCTTTTTTTTTGGATTGACGTGGCCGTTACTTGATGGAAATCCATAGTTATGACATTAAGGTAACACACGATTAAATTTCCACAAAATGTATTGTCTTTGCGACATGTTTCGATACACAGTATCATTTTCAAGCAAATGTAGTAGGTACATTAAATTATTCTTCATTGAAAAATACTTAAATTCCTTCCTTGTCCATCAACATAATTAGGGACTACCTATAATTATCGCTAATACCTAGACTCATACAACTTTGACAATAACAATGTACCTACCTGGTAATCTCAAAATATAGCTACTATTTAATTGAATAAATTTAACAAAGGGGAGTTGTTCAGGTCCAATTGATAATAATAAACAAGATGAATTTTTCAATTTATGAATATCCAAGAATTCTAAATAATTGAGCCTAATGCCCTTATTTTCCACATGAAGAATTTCGAAGTTTTCATCGAAGTCATGGCCTTCCTCCAAAATATGATTGGCATATGATAAGTGTGTTTTATTGTTTTCATAATTCACAGTGTTCAAGTATGCGGATTTTAAATGGTCTACCTGTCTGGCCGATATATACTTTGGAGCAAGATCCACTATTCAATTAATAAACTCCTGATTTTTCAGATTTTTGTGTTTTATCTTTATTATTCTTGATAATCCTTTGTCTGTCCATACCGTGGCAAATATCTGAAAAAAAAAAACAATACTGCACATGCAATAATTAGCATTGTTATCCAGTTCTGAGGTTTAGAAATGGTTCAAAATCGATTGCGAAGTTTGTAGGAACAGGCGTACATTATAATTGCTCCAGAATATTCTAGAACGCACTGAGTACACCCAAATAATGTTCTACAAAGTTCGGCCACCGGGGAAGAGGCATGTAGTGGTACTTTCTGAAAATTTCTAGAATGTAAGAAAAAACTGGCATATTCTTGAAGCTTCTGGGGAGTTCTAGAAGATCGTAGATTTCAAGGAATGACTGGAACAGAGGGTCTGGAGAGTTCTAGAATGTACTGAAAAGACACTCCGAAACCGCTCAACCAATCTTGATGAAGTTTTGTAAATATACCCATACAGGGTCCGGCATTAAGTTCGCAGCATATGGAAAACTTTTTTGTTATTGATTTCTCAAGAAAAAATCATTCTTGATAAAAACCCCTGCTTCATCCCAAACCTGAATTGCATACACCAGAATTAAATTTGTTACGACCCTATACGAGGGAAATAAAAAAAAATGGTTTGTTTTCAAAAAAATATGATCCTCTTATTTTATTTTTTACGGTAGAATTAAAAGTCAAGGATATTGTTCACAATGGAATGATGATTCAGAAATTCAAATCACAGCCACCTAAGATCGTTTTTATTTTTGTTTTATGTTTGGTCAAACAGAGTTTGTTTCTTCATATGTTATGCACAAATTTTGTAAGTACCTGTATGGTCCAGTGGTACGGACCCGTGGAAAAGAAGGTTGTTATAAGAGCGTGAGTTCGAATCCTACTGGTGGAAGTTTTTTTTTTATTATTTTTTCACTCAATCATTTAGTTATTCATGTATAATTGTTATTCTTCCTTATATTACTTTGTAATTTATACTACTTTTTGGTAATGAAGGCAATAATTTCGATACAAACCTAAAACTACCACAGACTGAGCTTTCGTCATAAATTTATAAATTTTCGTGTAGTCGTAGAGAAAGTATAGTCTTCTACTCACGAATAATGAGTATTATACGCTCGTTGAAAAATATACTATTAAAATCGAACAGACCAACAAAGAAACAAACGAACAAACAGACGGGCAAGAAAGCAAAATAAAAACGTAGTAGGTAAAAGAAAATAGATCCAGGCTCTGAAAGCATTCGGCTTGAACGGCATTTCTAAATATTTGCTAAGTAAATAAAAACTAGACAAATTTTGTTCTTTGGAAATTCATGTTATCGATTTTCCAGATAAAGGTCACGTGGCACACCTACAGATTCAGAAAACGAAGTTTACCTCCCAAGAACAGTCTCTCACGAGTTATAAGAGGATAATAAATGTGTAATGAATTAATTACAATTTTAAGTCTTCGAATACCTTTTCTAGCCATATTCCATTATACATCCAATAAAAGCAATAAACATCGATCGGTTAACGCCGCTGTCACGAATCTATTAATAGATTCATTCATCCAATTTACAACATAAAATCATAATTTAATTAAAAGAATTAAGTTCGCCTACTGCGCTCGGCCCTCTGCGGTTCTGTACGATCATATCTCAGTGTTTAACCTTGTAGTCTTTTAATTCCTTCAATGAGTCGTAGGTGTCAAGGCACAGAGCTAGTGTTTGTTACGAATTGTTTGCGTAACAACAATTATTATAAAAAACAGCCCGGGCAAGTGTATCAGTAGGCCAGTACTTGAGAAATGATCTAGAAGGAAATCCTACTTCCGCGACATCAGGAAATATCAAACAGAAAAGTCACAGTTCCCTAAGATCATTGAATCTTCACTATCGAGCAGTTTTTATCAGATGAAATTGACAAAATAAAATGATAGTTTAAAAACTAAAGACAACGCGTGACTTTCAACATGGACTAAAAAGTAAAAAATATTTTTTTATGAAAATTAATGTAAAAAAATCTTGGGTGGTCTTGACCTATACAGGGTGTTATGTAAGTACGTGGCTAAACTTGAAGGGGTGATTCTTTATAATGCTTCGTTTTCAAGATACAGGGTGTCAAATTTTCAAAAGAAATAGATTTTTTCATAAATATCTTAAAAATCTTTCAACCGATTTTGTTGACATTTGTCAGGGGTATTAAGGGGTATAAGAGACTAATTACACCCTAACTAGATCAAAATTATGATATCCATTAGCGTCCCGGCACCTTAACCAATATTTTTGACAGAAAATTTTTGAAAAAAAAAAACGTTTTCTTTTTAAAAAGGTGACACCCTGTATTTTCAAAACGAAGCATTATCGGACCTATGTTTATATGAATTTTTCGTCTTAGAATCACTCATAAAAAATCACTCCTTCAAGTTTGGCCACGTACTCACATAACACCCTGTATACAGGGTGTCCCAAAACTCTTAGTAATCCTTTGGCGGGCTTATAGTCCAGCTCATAACTGACCAGAATATCGCAATGTGACCTCAGTAAAATATTGATAGTTTTGGAGATATTAACTCTTTTATGAATTAGGAATTCGAAAGAAAACACTTGGTAAATTGAAGTGACAGGTATTTCTTGAAAACTTAACAGAATACAAAATGAAATTGGAGAATGTGTTCAAATTGCCTGCCACCAAGTCGAATGCAAGCGTGGCATTTTTCTAAAAACGATCTTTTTAGTCGTGTACTTCCCTCGGCACTTATTTGGAAAGCTGCTTCATTAATACGACGTCTCAATTCATGTTCATTATTTACTGGGTGTGCATGGAGCTTCTCCTTTATGCAACCCCAGTAGAAAAAATCTAGCGGGTTTAAATCTGGGGACCGGAAGGCCACAAAATTTGTAAAAGTTCCAATAATTCCAAAACTAACTTACTAAGATCCTATAACAATATTCTGGCCAGTCATGAGCTAGACTATCAGCCTTCCAAATGATGACTTGGAAGTTTGGAACACTCTGTATATTCTTATATTACTAATTTTAACTCTAAAATACTTAGCGTCCAAGAGCTCAAGAGAACTTACGTCGATCACGTCACGCTTTTTTACATTTTGAAAGTGAAGCGTGTTCTCTAGTTTTATTTTCTTATTTCAAGTCTTACGTTTGTATTACTTCGAGGACTTGAACGAAAAAGGACGGAACCCGTTTCGTTCTTCAATGTTATTTGATGATAGAACTTTGAGATTCTAAAAAACACAAACATAACATAAACTGAACCGGCATAAAGATACGCACAATTACCGGCTTACTAACCGAACACTGCGGCCTTAGAAAATACCTGCACACTATTGGAATAAATAGAGAAGCTGAAGAGTGCAGACTTCCCACACAACACACGATATCCTATGTACGTCCATATATATCCATAGAATATCCATAGAATATCCAAAATACATTCAAATAGGGATTGTTTTCTTGGCCATGCGATGGATATCCATAGGATATCCCTTCAGGATATCCACTACGAATATCTTATGGATATCTATAAAGGATATCTTATGGACATCCATCACGTAAATTATTTGTAGAAATAGATTATAGATTTAGTTCTTATTTTGCAACATGTGGTGTCGAATGTCGAAAAGTGCGTGTTTAACCGTTTCAACGGTATGTAGTATTTGAGTTTTACGTTGTTTTCATTTGAATTGAGGTAATATTGTTTTCGGAAAAGCTAATCACTCCATATATTATTTAAACTGTACATGTGAAAAAGTTCTAACCTAAAAATCAAAAAATATTCAAGCACATATTCAATATTTCTTCAATAATTTCTATCGTTATAGAAAGATGAAATATGCCAAGGAACGTGTACTCAATACAATTCACACAACACAAAGAAGAGCTGGAGACAATTGTAAGTATAGCCGTTTTCGATTGGCGTTTGGTTCTGGTAGCGGTTGACATAAAAATGACAGCGGTTTACTTTCTGGTACTGTTAATGACGTCATAGTGAATAATGAAACGAATGTGTTGATTGATTACCGCAATCACTAACCAATACAATATCAGACGATAGAAAATATTCCGAAGAAGCTGAAAAGGCTTGGTTGAGGAGGCCAAATGAGAGGTAGAGATATATCTCGTCTCCAGAGGAAGCCGATGCTGGTATCTTGTTCTTACTATGATGTTTTTCTTTCAAAAGGAAGTTACGTACCAAAGAATGCATATTTCATATAAAATTATCTTTGTTTTTTACTCATAAATATATGTTTATTGAGACATTTTTTGTATGTTCGAAATTGTCTCTTAGGCTCCAATCTATCATAGAATTATCATTGCATTTAAAGTGAATGTTTTCTTATGCAAAATTATAATAGTTATTTGTTTTACTAGGCATAAAAGCACAAGATTTAATGCCGCGGCTATGAAACCAGCCAAGGCATTAAATCTGCTTTTCTGCCGTGTGAAACATATAATTTTTTCTTCAAATTTGTTTCAATTCCACGCAAAATTGACTTTTTCATATTTAAATTGCGTTTCATTATCAATATCCAAATAACTAAATTATTTCATCAAAGGTAACTGGGCCCTGCGTTACTATGTTTTCCGTTGATGACGTTTGTTGAATTTGTTTGTTTACTGTTTACTTTGTCATTGTCAATTTTGAAAAGTTATGTTAGAAATGGATTTACTGCAAAGTGAGGATGAATTGATGCAATTAACACCACCTGTGATTTTACCGGAAAAATCAAGAACTGTATATGAACTCACATACAGCAGATTCATGGAATATAGACAGAAGAAAAATATAGGATCTTTCTCTGAAAATGTACTGATTGTCTATTTTTCCGATCTTTCAAAGAAAAGAAAGCCTTCAACGTTATGGTCTACCTATTCGATGTTGAAAGCTACCCTGAACATAAAAAATAACATTGATTTGGCAAAATACCCGAAGTTACGGGCTTTTTTGAAACGCCAGTCAGACGGTTTCCATGCAAAAAAATCACGAGTTTTTCAAAGAGAAGAAATCGAGAAATTTTTATCAGATGCCCCAGATGAACTGTATTTGTGTACGAAGGTAGGAATATATTGAAAATGATCTATTATGGATTAAAGAACTAATTTTCAATTTATATTTTAGATTGTACTTATTGTTGCAGTCGCTGGGGCTTGTAGATGTGATGAGCTTTTGCAAAGGAAAACAGATGATATAAATGATATGGGCGACAAATTGCTAATTATGCTACCAAATACTAAGACCAAAAGATCAAGATCTTCTGTAGTACCGGAATATTTAAGCGTTTACAGAAAATATGCAGCCTCCAGACCCTCGAATTTAAATAATCGGCGTGTCTTCTATAAGTATGCGAAAGGTAAAGCACATCATCAATTCATTGGCATTCACAAATTCGGTAAAATGCCAGAAGAAATTGCTACTTTTCTGGGACTATCCCATGCGAAAGAGTATACCGGGCACTGCTTTCACAGAACTTCGGCCACGTTGCTGGTGTATTCTGGTGGGGACATAACAATGTTGAAGCAACATGGAGGATGGAAGTCTTCCGCTGTCGCGAAGGGCTATATTGAGGACTCGCTAGCCAATAAGTTGAAAATCGGCAATAAAATATTTTCTGGCGTTTCCGGAGTATCAAGTGTTGATACTAAAGTTGTTAATTTTACTGGAAAGGAGGGAAGTGGACAGAGTTCAATTGTATTAAATAATTGTTCACAATTCACCATAAATATATCTAAAAAATAAAAATTTCGTGTTGTAGTTTGTAGTTTTAATGCAATAAAACCAGTTTATTATCATCAGCATCATTTTGAGTTTTCATAATATCATTGTCAATTTTAATAACCAGTTTGATTTAAATTATTACTTGGAAGGTTGCCTACCAACGAACTTTTTCTGCCTAGGCAGTAAAAGTGGACTTTTTCTGCCTAGGCATTAAAAGTACAACTTCTAAGCATGCCAAGTGTCATTAAAAGGCCGCTTTTAATGTCATTTGGAGAAAAATGTTATTTTTCTGCTCCATAAAAAAATTTCAGACTAGCTTCTCTCGATGTTCTTTGTGAATTTCGGGTTTTCATTTACTTCTGTCTGATAAGGACGTCCATGAGGGATATATTTTGGACGCCCATGAGATATATCTTATGGACGCCCATGAAGGATATCTTATGAACGTCTGTAATGGATGTCTTACGGACGTCCAGGTTGGTGGCCTGAGAACGTCCATCGGGAATTCCATAAGATATCCTTTGGATAAAAACTGGACGTACATAGGATATCCAAAATATCCTGAATGAATATCCATCGAACATCTATTGGATGTCCAGGTGTTGTATGGGTTTGTGTTGACGAATAGGAAATGGGCATGAATCCTAAACACCTATTAAATAAACTACTAAACCTGGTAAAAGACAGATGCCTTTTTAACTAGGCATCACTGACGACAGTGTAATACAATAGACCATAACTAGCAGGTCTCATTGTTAAGGGACAACCTCACGGGTAAACCCTGGTAAACCCTGCATCTGTCTCGTCAGCTTTCAACCAACCAACGAACCGTAGCAATGACAAGTTCGGTTGATACTTAATAAAATTTGTGAGTGGGACACCCAGTATTATTACCGTTCGTTACATTATGCATCAAAACAATATCAGCGATCACATATCATCTCCAAAAAAGGAAAGAAATATCGGGAGTTGCACGTAGTTATTTATATTATTTAACACGTTGATATTCCAAAGAATTTCTCTCCCGCAAGGTATTATTTGGATTCACGACACGTCGCACAGCCTACTTAGACGGGTGAGTCAGCATGACGTCATCGGGAGGGGTTTTTCTTGTATACATCTTCGTGTCTTCACTGCAGAGCGGTCGATACCAGAGTTCAACATTTGTTTTCTTTATAGCTGTTAAGCTCGTATTGAAAGTGGAGAAAGAAGTCGACATCGAGCAAAAAATATACAGGGAGGTTGAAGAACGAGGTTGGATTGTTTGTCAAATTCGTTTGATGGGTACTTGTGTCTCGAAAAATGTATGTTTTGCCATTAAAAATACTGTTTTACAGTAAAGGTAGACAAGACACTATTTTTGCAATGCGGTTTGTCGAATAGCTTCGTAAAGCAAATGTAAATGCTGGTAATGTAACGATCACAGAACTCAAAGGACGTAACGATACACTCACATAAGTGGGGAGTTACTCAATTATATTCTATCATTCAGCATATTCCACAAATTTTCAAATTCATTGACTGAAGAACTTCCGAGGAGTGTGGGTCCTTTATTTTCTTATTTTTTCTGTTTTCCTCGTGTTGGAAAAGAGAGAATACATCTCAATTAGACTACTTATCCAATTTTCCTCTTTCCCTTGTTGAAAATTTCATCTCTTGAATGCTTTTTCCGGTTCATTTTCGTTAGGAACATCCCAGTCGGACCCTTTCTCCGGAAATCCGATACATCGAGAGGGGGGGGGGTGTCATTTACCCAGATATTCACTCCCCCAATCCATTGATTACTGGGTCCGAGAATTATATGCCGTAGACGTTAACCATATGAATGACGGATTTCTGCATTCTGTCATCCTACTACATGCTGGTATAATTTTCAGATTCGAGATCAGCGTGTCCATTATTCCTCCAAGGATCCCTATGACCAGAACCACCATTTTGAAGGAATAGTTTGGGTAATTCCTGTAAGGTTCAGAAAGTAGGTAAATTTCGAAATTCAATCCGTTTTTCCTCCTCTTTTCGGACGATTTTCGTTTGGCCAGGAACTGAAAACTCTTTGACGAAAATCATCTGAATTTGATGGTCCAGTAAGTCTACATTGGCCGAAGGGTAGATTTGGCAGTTCTCATCTTCCGCAACCGACTCAATATCCCCGGAGCATGAGGTAACACCGTTGACATCTTGGCAGGCCATTATGATTTCCTCAGTTTCCGACTTCAGCCCACTTGACCTGAGGAATGCGAGGTCGAATTGTTGGATAGGCAAAGGTCTTCCATGTTCTTGAAGAAAACTAACTGCCTTCCCCTAACGTACCAGCAGGAGGACCTCAGTCTTCGCAGCTTTAATGTGAGCTTTTTGATGAACAGGTTCCAAGTCGATGACAGAGTTTGGATCACCTCGTTCAGTGTAGAATACGGGACCAAGTTCATTGGCTGCACATACTGCTGCCTTGGAAAGGAATACTCCGATCCCTGCTTTTTCGTGATCAAAGATTATTTAGGAAACAAGCACCTATACAGAAAATTTTACGAGTTTTTGCATCACAGCTCCTTTTGAGTCTATTGCCCCAATCACCACTTCAAAGTAGCCAGCATACTTGTTGGAAATACTTATTTGTTCTTCCTTGACAGTTCTGATGATCAGATCTGCTGACTTTTGCCGCTGAGCCACTAACTGTGGTAACCCCTAAGGTAAGTATACGTTTCGGGCATCAAAATGATGTAGGATGCTTCCATCGACGAGCTGAACAGCATCTCCGTATTCCTCGCATCGTCTTCTTTCGTTCTGTCGATACCAAACTCTATTTCAATAGTATGCGTGAACTGTTCCACCATCCTTGAGGACTCATGGAGATCATTTTTTCCAGAGATGTACAGTCTGAGGTCATCCATTAAAAATAAATGGGTGACCTTATCCATCCTGTTGTTCGGGGTGCCGCAGTTGTATCCACGGTTGTTCTTAAGTTCAACGGATAATGGCAAGAGGGAGATGCAGAAAAGAAGAGTTCTAAGAGAGTTTCTCTCAAACACGCTCCTTCTAAAGATTATCTGCTTTGGTTCGACTTCGAGTTATGGTGAAGCGAATCCTGCGTGATACATCTGTCGTTGAGCGGATCAGCCAGCTACACCCTTCTTTGACCTTCTTGCTTATATATCTGTTCATACACCGGGTCAACTGCGAACAGTATTCGCATATACAAGATGCGGTAAACATCTTATAACATAAATTCATACTTCACAGCCAACATGTGACATCAAGAATAATGTAATGTAACAATGTTGCACCAATGCGAAGTTCAGTCGTCACCTATATTCGACGTATATTTGACGTTACAGTCACAATAACACATCACAAATAGGAAAAAATGTAATGTGACAGCAACATTCATCAGACCACGCCTATTCGATGTCAACAAGTCTACCAAGTCGCGATTTCACATTTAGCCATATATGGGACGAAAATTATAGGATACACACAAATGTAGAGTGCGAACCCGTCGCTAAGTTAGCAGTTTTTCTTTCCTCCTCGACGAGAGGGTGTTGCGCGTTATTTCATAAGCGAACATAACCTAAAAATCGGCGTTCGAATCTTGTGTTTATCGAACGATGATTATCTTTGGAATGGACTTTTGGCATTTAAATTTTGAGAAAGAATAATAGTGTGCGTTTAAAAGGATTTCAATTTTTCTAGTTTTGTAATGTTTCATCATGGAATTGTTAATTGAATTTGGTTTAATGCTCGTACATAATCAAATACGTGAGTTTTTTAGATTTCAATTGGTTTTTACCAAATATCCCCGATTTGCCTAAGGTGCCCACACTGGTGTTAACTGTTCTTATATGAAGATGCAGATAGTCAGGTGTTGTACGAAAATACCAGTCAGAAGTTTTGATAATGTAAATAGATGAAAATTGTTTTCGAGGTTCAAACAAAGTGGTCGTATTGAACAGGTAGTGCGCACCCCAGAGGTCGTCAACACTCTTGGCTCCCCTTTTCCAGTGTGTAGAGAAAATCGAGATCTAGAAAACTATGAGAAACAGTTGATATCACAGTGTGACCTATTTGTGATATGAAATGTGGACTTGTATAACACCTGTTAGTTCCTTTCTATGTGACGTCGCACTTCCTGTCTGGAAGACATCACAACGATTCTCCATGTGGCGGACATTTTCACATAACCTCAATATATTGGATACATGTTTGTGACTTCAAATCGATGTACGCACGTCATAATGCGATGTCGCCTTCATATGTTTCTTGTACCGCATGGTTTGCTGGTTATGTCCTGTTTATATGTTAGCTTTTATACCTTGTGTTGTTTTATTCATTCATTCATTTATTATATTTATTTTATGCCTTGACAACAACAGCTGACGTATGACAAGAAACGGGAGACGGATGATACGTGAAGAATGACAAATGACACGTGAAACGGTGATGCGGATGATAAATGATAGGTGAAAAACGATAGGTGACAATTGAGCGATGACATGTAACAGATGATAAGTGATTGATGAAGAATGACAGATCGTAAGTGACGGATGAAACATGATAAAGGACACGATGACAAAATCTCCAAATTGAATTCAAATCTTAAACTGATGAACATGGAACAAACTAGTATAATTATAAGCACCATAATTAGTGATAATTCTGAAAATAAGATTGATAAATCGTAGATTTGATGACAAAATATTGACAATTTTTCTTTTCCGCACTAGCGTATCAGTTTTTTGTCTTGCACCAGTGCAGCATTTTCCGAACTAAAATGGGCGTGGGAAAGCTGCCGTAGAATAAAAAATTTACCACATGAAATTATCATTCTCTACCAAACTCCCCTAACAGCATACATCATAAGTTTGCGCCCTCTTGCAGTCATCCTGAGTCCGCCACTGAGCCCACTGATATAATGATAAAGGGCTTCAATATAATTCATTAATGTATTTAGTAATAGCTGAACGGTGTATGTTTGATGAAAAAAGGGAAAAAAATATTCTTTTTGCAAAAATTACCGGCATCTTGAGATTTGCCAAATTTTCGCTAATTCATTTTTTACTAATATGTTGGAAAAAAAAAACATGAAACCTTGGAAAATTCATGAGACCTTTCCTAACAGATTATGAAGGGACATTTCCCTGCCGGTTGATTGTGTGTTATAAGTTTCAGAAAAGCAATTACAGAAACCAGAGACAAATCTCTAAATTACACAAGAAAGCTAGATTTTTTCCAGGGTTTGCGTTCGTTCATCCACTTCAACGTAATACCAATACTTATAGGTCAATTCAGTCTGTACGAGACTGGGAGTTCGTTCACCTCTCTTTCTCTCTCTTCCACCTCATTCCTCATTCTACAGCTACAGCTACATTTTCTCTGTTACGCACATAGGCCAGTAGATATAGACAATCAATTCACAATAATTCCAAAAGTTTTCAAACTTCAATACAAGGTCCTGAATGGTTTAAAAGCAAACTGTAAAATTTTGCAACCTGTTCTGAAGTCCGGAACATTGTTAAAATTGCAATTAACTTGAATTATGTTGTATACTCGTTGAAAAAATTCCAAAACTTTCAAACTTGGAGTAGTATTAAATATAGTATTCAACCTATTTAAGTGTACCAGAGCATTTTTTTAAAATTGAAAACTAATGTTTTTCTTCAATATACCACAGAAAAAATTCCAAAAGTTCCGAACAGTTGTACAGACTTGCAACCTTTTACGTTCACCAGAACATGTTTATTTATATATATTTTTAATTCGTGGTAATTTTTCTGATCAAGGTGGCCTCGGAATAATTACAAAAGTTTTGAAACTTTGTTGCAAATTTTGAAAACATCTATTCTGATGCATTCACAAATTTGCCACCTTGTACACGATCCGGAACTTCAGAAATATAAAATAAGATTTTTCCAAAGTTCCGGATCGTGTGCAAAATTTGCAACAAAGTTTTTCACCTTGATCAAAAAAATTACCTCGATTTAAACAAAAAATATACAGTGTGTCTCACTTCTCATGGAAACACCCCCGTATCTTCCGTAATAATTGAGGTAGAATGATGAAACTCTCAGGACAAATAGAAATGACCAAACTGCGCATACCACCCAAATGGGGTTGGCCTAAGTGATATACACTGCCCGCCAATCGCGATGGAACAACCCACTTTTACGGTAAAACATGCTAGGGGGCAAAATAGGCTCCAAATTCTTTCAGAATCGTAATCAGGACCACCAACTCACTACAGATGCAAATTTTTCCTGGAAAAATTTCAGTTCTGAAAAATCCGAATTTGTCTCACTTTTCATGGAAACACCCCCGTATCTTCCGTAATAATTGAGGTAGAATGATGAAACTCTCAGGACAGATGAAAATGGTGAAAATGCAGCAATCACCTGAATGAGGAATGATGTATCTGTCAAGTTTGCAGAACTTTTGAAATTTGTTCTTATGGTATATCGAAGAAAAACATTAGTTTTTAATAAGAAAAAAATGTTCCGTACACTTCGCCGTATGGAATAATATATTGAATACTAATCAAAGTTTGCAGAACTTTTGGAATTTTTAAAACAAGTATACCGTAAAGTTCAAGTTAATGGACATTTCCAGCATCTTAAAATATGTACTTTTTTCCACATGACGTGATTGAGGGCAGTTTATAAAATAGTCCTAACCATTTGCCCGACCTAAATTTTGAAAAACTGATTTATTTTCCAATACTGAAAACGTTATTTCAATATGTGTAAATTCAAACGCTCGTCAGCTGTCACGTCGTGTCTTCTTGTAATATGATATGCTGAAGTTTGGGATGGCTTGGACATAGCCGCGATAGTAACCAATCAGAACACTCGCGCACTGACGTCACACGGCTTCCTGCTTCTTCTTCTGGGTGTGATCGTTTGAATTCGGTAATTTAGTTTGGCGTTTTCAATAAATTTTAACTCGATAAATTGATGAAATAAAAAATCGAAAACTGGATGACAGTTACATGGGAATGCAATATTTCGAAATATATTTTTCCTACGAGCGTGCGGAAAAGTAACTTTTCCGTACGATTTTTTGTTTTGAAAGTTGTACTTTTCCGTACGATTTTACTTTTCCGCACGATTTTTGTATTGTTGTAAATGAGGATTTTTAGGACTAACTAAATGATCTATGTAACTATTCTGTCTTATGTGTCATTTTGTAGCATTATTAGAAAAACTTGTTTATTAAAAACCTTGTTTTTTTATAAATAAGATGGACAAAAACACTCTCAGGAAAAATATTGTACCTAACTCGTACGGAAAATGTCTTTTCCGCACTTGTAAGTTAAATAACTATTTCCTCCTACCCCTCAAATCAGGAAGGAAACTCATACTTTTCTTCTCTAGGGAGGAAAAAACGATTGCCAATTGTTAAAATAGGCACATAATATTGCCTATGACACTGAATCTCATTCCCAAATGGATAAGCTAACCAAATATCTAATGATTTATATCTCTAACAGAAGAAAAAAAGGAAAATAACTTGCTTAAAAAAAAATAATAATAACCGATTGCCGCGATCGAACCCGGTACCTTCAGTTTACTAGTCAGCGTCGCTTACCACTACGCCACTACGAGTTGAGATGCGTTTTAAACTTACAAAAAAAGTTTCATTAAGTGGGTAGGAGGAAAAATCATATGTATTACATGGGAGTAAAGTGCCTTTTCCTCCCTTCGATGTTTACTAGTAAACTACATCCTGCGGAAGGAAAAGTGGCACTTTTCTCCCTAGTGATACAAATAGGGCAGTAAACATCCAAGAGAGGAAAAGGCACTTTACTCCCATGTAATACATATGATTTTTCCTCCTAGCCACTTTATGAAATTGTTTTTGTAAATTTAAAACGCATCTCAACTGATCTTGTCTAAAACGGACCTATACTTGCATGATGGAAAGTATAGACAATACAGTCTTGTCCATGTCCATTGCAACTTTTTTTTTTTAAGAACATTATTTTACTTTTTTCTTGTTAGTGATTTGAATTATTGGACATTTAGATAGCTTATACATTTCGGATTGCTATTGAGTGATTTTCTCACAAGTAATGTTATGTGCCTATTTGAATGAAGTGTCGATCATTTTTTTTTCTAAGAGCTGCGCTTATAGAAAAAATAATGTGTGTATTTCGAGCACAAAGTGTCATTGTCCTTCTCCAAAGATTAATCTTTTTGTCAAGCGACAATCAATCACTTTGCGCTCGAAATAGCTATTAAAGAACTAAAGTAGAAGTAGCATTCATGTTTGATTTTTACCAAAATACAGTATATATAAGATGTTCTAGAAAATACGGAAACAATTTGATTATAATAGATTCACAAGTTTCATCATTTACAACTTACTTGAAATGAGGGGTAGGAAAAGTACTTTTTTCCCTAGGGAGGAAAGTGTGTACTTTCTATAGGGGTAGGAGGAAATAGCTATTTTCCGAAGATGACTGGAAACGCTTAATTTTGACAATGTCATGGACTTCGGAACATGTTGCAAAATTTTTTAGTTCGTTTTTAAACCTTTCCCGAATTTGTACCTATAAAAGTTTGAAAACTTTTGGAATTATAGTGAATTAATTGTCTATATCGACTGGCCTAGACATTTTCTCCTCACTGTTACGCACACTATTTTTTCCATGATGGCGTATGCTTCGAGTTTATTAAATCAATAAGAATAATTATATGCAAATACCACATCGTACCAAGTTCAGTCTGCCGATGGCCCTATTTTTCGAGACTATCCCATTTGAATTTTATTAGCGTGTGGGATACTGAGTCACGCGATTCTTTTATAGCTAAATAATTGCTAGGGTATCCTACGCAAATGGATACACGACACACCCCCACGTTTTACATGGATTTAATGTAAAACCGGGCTTACCCTTTTGATTAATCGTCGATTAGCTATAAGGATTATAACACTATTTGACCTTTTGATTTTAGTTCGAAAATATGAATCGGACATTCATAAAATCTCTGCGAGACCTGTTACATACGGGGTGCCCCAAGGTACTGTACTTGGTCCACTGTTGTTCTCTGTATATATAAATGGACTTCTAGAGCTTGATCTCAGAGGCAAAGTCATAAGTTTTGCTGACGATACAGCAGTTATATACAGAGAAGAAAGTTGGCAAAAATTAAAGGAAGTGAAAGAAAAAGAAATTGAAATTATTAATAAATGGCTGAAATTAAACACATTGACAATGACTGCACTAAAACAAAATACATCTCTTTCGCATCATATAGAAATGCATTACCTGATCTTGGTCCCCTTACAATTGGAAACACTTTCATTCCAGAGGCTAAACAAATTAAATATTTAGGAATTATAATTGATCAACATTTAAAATGGGATCTACAAATTAAAAACGTAATCAATAAAATAAGAGGACTTTTATGGCGATTCAAATACTTGAAAAGCTTTCTCGACAGCCAACAACTGAAAACGTTATACTTTTCATTGATTCAGTCCCAAATCAGCTATGGCATATTAGGATGGGGAGGTGTGTATGATACATATCTGAATAATTTGAATATAATTCAAAAATGGATTCTAAAATTCATTTATAATAAAAACCGTGGATATTCAAGTGATATGATGTTCAAGGCCAGTAAAGTCTTAGATGCTAGACAATTGTATTTCTGGAAAAATCTCACTGAATATATTCAAACAAAAGATTGAAATAAAAAAAAAATTCTCACTCTTATGAAACTAGGAATATATCGAAAAACTACTACTTATCTAGAAGAAATAAAACCATAGGTTGTAGATCGTTAATATATCTGGCACCTAGAATATATAATTTTATACCAGAAGAAATACGAAAAAATAAAATCCATAATACTTTCAAACGTTGCTTGAGGCACTGGCTGAATAATCAAACAAGAAAAACAATACATGATATGATTAACCAGAAGTAAATTCAAAATAATCCGACAAAACAATTATATGATCATTGTACTTGATTTTAGATAAGATTATTTCATCTTTTTATCTCTTTTTCTTATATAATTTTATTACTATTATATTTATACATCTCACCACACACAAGGGATATTTTTGTTAATATCCCTTCAGTGGAATTTTTCCCCCGTTTATTAGCAAGAATGTTCGCATACCTAAATTGTATATTATTATTGATATTGATTCTAATAAAATCTCTTGTGGAATCATCTGCGGCTGAAAGACACACTTTAGTCGCTATTTTCCATCGTTCAAGATAACCTCTTGGGAGGTATTCATGTTGAAAACAAGGAACATTTTCCAGTCTCAATTTTCATGGTTTTTGAGTTTTGGGTGTTATCGTTCATTGGGTGGGCGAGGATAACTCTGATGTTGTCCGACCTATCTGCAGGTGGCCAACCAATGGGATATTCAATTCTTCATTGCAATTAGCACTTGCAATTGTGGCCTCTTAGAGGAACATTGCACAAACTGATGTCAGATGTAATCAAATGTTCGTAGGGGAAAGTAGTTGTTTTCTGACAAATATTTGTCTCAATTTTCCACATTGTGGGATAGTGTGGAGAGATGGGGAATTCGACTTTGTCGAAATTTTTCGTTTCATAACCAAAGTTGTTGATTTCATTTTCACATCATCGTTGTCAATGTCACTGAAACGATAAAGCTTTGAATGTAACTTTATTATGCAATTCAAATAAAATTCGGAAGTTGCACAGGCTATTCGGCGCAAAGCGTCTCGTCGCCTGGCAACATCCTCAATTATTATAAATCGAATAATAATCTTGTTACATTAATAGCAATAAATACTCCCTGCGGATGTTTCGATTTTTGATAATACTTTATAGTTAAAATGCTATGAATATTATCGGTGAAACATTTGTTTATTAGATTCTCAAAGTCGATCAGTTGCCACAGAAAATAACAAGGGGTTTTTTGGCAGAATTTCGTTGTTAATCAGAAATAATTCAGGAATTGTCTGGAGCTCAGCAACAATCGTTCGTTAAAAAAAGTGGAATTTTTTACGCTTTCCGTATAATAATGAAATCGTATTTTGATAATGAAATGTACAATTGTGTGCATAAAAAAGTCGAACAGCAGTTAAAGGCTATTGTGTGCCAGACTTGTCAATCTTAAGTAAATTATCGACTTTGACAAGTAGGGTCAAAATTCAAACTAATTTTGTCAGTAACGCGCTTTCAAATTTTTTTTAGGTTAATTAGTTGGTGCAATACAATGCAATTAGTGCAATGCCTTGTACGACTTTTTTATGCACACAACTGTACCGAATACTTTAGGCATTCAAACTTTCAGAGTAATAAAAGACATAGAGATGCCCTGGCTATACCTAAACAAATACTTGTTTTGAAGTGAACATGAACTATCCTTTTCTTTACAATTTGTGGGCGAGGAAGTGACGGGTGGTGAAATGTTATAGACAGTTTGTTTACATTTAGAGTAAGAAGGACCCTAATACAAACGAAGAATGACAACTTGATCCGAATGAAATGAGCGGGCATACACGAAACTATCCGAATGAATACGGACTTAACATGTTTAAGGCCCTCGTTTGTAAACAAAGTTATGTTGACTTTAAGACAAGGATGGAGAAGGCATCTCTATGGTCTTTTATTAATCTGAGTTCAAACTTCACAAAAATTGTGGACTTTTTTGACAGTTGTAGAAGAAATTATCAATATTTCGAACAATTATTGCCATTTTAGTTATAGTGGTTGAGTGGAAGAATAGCTCAGCTAAACTCCGCCAAGAGAAATATTAGATAGATAGATAGAGCTTATTCATTACTAAACTATTTACATACACATACGAGAGAATGCATAAGTACATGCAAAAAATTATCGAACCAGTCACAAGGAAAAAAAGGAAATTCAGTGATATACAATTTAAAATATGAGAAATATACATACAATTGAATTAAAATTCTCTACAATGTAGCGTCTAAAAACTCTCCAATGAAGTAAAATGATTTACTTATTAGATAACGAGTCAAATTATCCTTCAACTCATTTGAACTCGCTGAGCTTAAATGCAGTAATATATTCATAAGTCATGAGTCGGTTCCCTGGTATATGTGATAGAGTCCTGACCAATATGCTCAATCGTGAGTATGGCTGTCACTGTTTCTCGCGTACTGTATTTATGTGGATCACATCTTTTACTCAGGTTATTTTCTTCTTTTTTGACATTGATGATAATCAGAAGTATGTTAAGTGAAGGAATTGTAAGAATTGAGAGTTGTGTGAATATATTGCTACAGGACGTTCCACGAGCTACACCAGCCATACACCTGATTATTTTCTTTTGCATGATGAAGACTTTATTCATATGTACTGAATTTCCCATAAAAATTATAATATATAATTAAGTATATATATTATAATTTCTATGGAATTTCCCCAGAAAATCAATCCGTAGCTTAATGGAGATTATACAAGTCCAAAGTAGGCTAAAAGCTTGCCGCTTTTGTATTCGAACTGAAAACGTTGCGCGGCAAGCTTTTGATTCTGTAACTCATTAAGTTTTAAATCATTTGTTAATAAGAATTATTCTGTACGGAAGCGTAAAGGGCCATTATTTTTTTATTTATTTTTTCTCCCTAATTCCGAGTTGCAACTCGGAAAAATACTAAATTCCGAGTTGCAACTCGGAAAATTACTAAATTCCGAGTTGCAACTCGGAATTTTATCGGAGTTAAAACTCGGAATTTAGTAATTTTCCGAGTTGCAACTCGGAATTAGGGAGAAAAAATAAATAAAAAAATAATGGCCCTTCTACGCTTCCGTAATTCTGGGTGTGAAACATTTTATTGAATATCACCGATGAATAAGTTAAAAAGAGGGGAATATTACGATCCTTGAGGATGTTTGTATTAGAGGGAGAGTACCTAATACAAACAATATGTGCAACCCAATAAAATGGTACGAAATGAGCACGAGCACTTACACCTGGAGAGTAAGATCAATATCTCCGGAAGATTTAATCGACCGATACTTCCATAATTGGAGCTGGGCGTGTGCCAAGAAAAACAAATAAATAAATAAATTAATCAGCCAGCAAATCAATAATAACAACGAACCTTGAATTGTATTCTAGGTAGACGTTCATGACGAAATACGTTATGTATTCCAATTAGTACGTGGTTGGTGAGTCTTCGTTAGTCATTCATTCATGCGGTGTAATTGACCATATGCCAAAATATACACTGTGTTTCAAATAAAAGTTTTTCATAGTGTCTCCTGAATAGTACATATCTAATTTTGGCGTATTTGTTATGTAACAGTATATTATACATCAAGGTAGAGAAGAGATTTTTTCTCAGCCGCGCTTTATTATTATCCCGAGGCGAACCATCCGAGGGATGGCTAAGTTGTGAGGCTGAGAAAAATCTTCTCTATCGTGGTTTATACAGTGTTAGTCAAAAGTCCCTTCCTTCCCTCGTATCTTTTAAACGGAAATTTGTTTTGGTGGAATGGATATGAGCTCAAATTCTCAGTTTTGTAGAGTTTATAAGAATGTTGCGATTTGAGAAATAAGTTTTATTTAAGGAAATGAAAACGTATCATCGGAACTTACATTTTTTAACTCATTTATTAGAAGAATGCGGGTCAGAAATGTAGGTATTCACCGAATTTGTTCGCAGATTACAGCAAAATACGATTGTTTCAAAGTACAACATACATTTTTTCAATTGGTGCCCCTTTTTCCTATTTAAAGCACGCCACAGGGTGTGCAAATCGAACTTTAAAAAATGCGCGGTTTTTAAAGTTACCGTGGATACATCAACAACTCGAGAACAGAAAATTCTGAATGACAATGTTATGATTATTGATCTGACAGGAGTACCTTATAACGTCAAATGAAATATTACAAACAAATGAAAAACTTTTATTCAAACATTAACGAAAGGTATACTGATGTCACATCACTAATTCACCATTTTACAATATAAGTTCTTATTTCCATTATTTGTAATGAAACCAGTATTTATGAAAAAAATAACGTAAAGTATTCGTGGATAACTGATCTTTCAAACAATTGCTTTATTTCGAACACTCCGGCTGCGTCGTCGTGCTCAAAAATTCGAGCGTGTTTGAAAGACCTTTTTATCCACTTATACTTTAATATACTATTATGAACATAGATAATAATAATAATAATAAACGCTTTTATTGGTAGAAGCAGAGAAATAACAATCTTTAACATTGAAAAATATAAATCTACCAAAAGGCAGAGTTAGCTTTTGACTGGCCCACTGGGGTCAGGCAAGTGCTTTCTACCACTCAACCTTTATAGATTTATAGATTTTAATTTTATACTCCCCATTAAAGAAAGACGACGTAAAATTGTTTTATTTTTATTGTAGTGACAAAACATGTATGGTTTTGTAAATTTTGTTCAAGTACTTATGTATCAGGGGGCATCCATTAATTACATGGGACAATTTTAGCGATTTTTCGACCCCCCTCTCCTCTCTGTGATTTCGTGAGATTTTGCTCGACTCCCTCCCCCATCCCCTGAAATTTTTCATAATGCGTATTTGTAATGTAAATGAGTTAATCTGTGATGGATTGCATTAGATTTATTCAAAAACGATTTTTCATAATTTTGTACTAGTAGATTTTCTCGCAACTTTCTAGCTGAAAAAAATTACGTGATATTTGCCGAGACCACCCTCTCCCCTACGTGAGATTGAGTGAGGTTTCGCTCGACCCCCCCCCCCCTAAAGGCCAATTAATGGATGCGCCCTTATACACAGTAAAAAAAAAATTGTTGTGCCAACAATCAATTTTAGTTCAAATATTTCTTGTTGTTTTCAATGATTTTTTGCAAAAATAACAAAATAACACCTTATTCAAATTAACAAATTATTTCGATTGTAGTTTTGATACAAATGAACAAAATTTTGTTTCATCCAACAAAACTTACAGTTGACACAAAAAAGAAATATCTTTGTTTAATATTATTCTTGGTGTTGGATCAATAAAATGCATTTCGTTCATTTAACAATAATAACAACAGATATCAACAAAAAAGTTTATTCATTTTCAATAATGTTTATTTTGTCACATGAATCCAGTTATTTTGTCCACTGTATCACTTCCATATTAGAAACAAATTCTATATTTTGTTAATACAACAATTCCATTATCTTGCATGATCAAAGTTTTTATTTGAACAGAAACACATACATTGTTGTTTCAATATCATGCTGAATGAACAAAGCAATCGAATCAATAATTTTAACTAAAAATTGTGAAATTCCAACAAAACAATTAGTTAGATGAAAAAAAAATGATGAAGTTATATTGATACAAACAAGTTTTTTGTTGAATCCGCATAACAATTTTATCAATTCGACAATTTTAATGTTATTGAAATTAAAAATTTTGTTGAATTGAAATACTACGGCATTGATCAAATACTATGTTCAATTACATTAAACAGATATTTTATCACCTTGAAAATATATCTTGTCATTCAAATACTTCAACTAAATTTATAACTAAAAATTTTGTAACCAGATACACATTATAAGTCTATTCAATTCTTAACTAAGTCATTCCAACAAATAAACTGAGTTTATAACAGCAGATAGTGTATTTTTGTAACAAAATATGTTTTATTCTTTCAACCAATCACTATGTTAGGGTTGACATAATAGTTCTTTACGTGAACAAAATATTTAATTGGAATATAAAAAAAAATTGTTATTACAAAATATTTTGTCGTGGATATATGACCCTCAGATTTTGTTAAATCCATGCAATTTTTCAACTCATGGAATAAATTCGACATAATCTGAAGTTGAATATAAATTCAATTTTACCTGTAAACGTCAAAAAAATTCCAGTATAATTTTATGCTCCTTACCCCCAAGGAGGAGAAAAATGTCTGGAAAGTTTTTTAGTTGCTATGGTAACGATATAAAATACAGGCTTTAAGTTGGTCGAAAAAATCAGATGTGGAATTTCCGATAAAATTCACCGAAACCTAATTTCCCATTGAAGCGATGCCCTTTGGAAAAGAAACAAACGCGTCCCGTATTTTCAGTAGCCAAACCGAAAATTAGCAGTAATTCGGCACCAGCCTCGTTCAAATGTCGCATAATAGCCTTTCTTCTGACCATATGTCGGTCAACCCACATTCAAGATTGAAAACACTTTCAAACGCCTTATATGGATCTTCCGACGCCCCTCATCCTTCAGAGAGGTCGACCGGTATGGTGTTTTCAGCGTAACTCATAGTCGGCGATTTTTTTATTTTCATGGTTCGATGGGATACGGAGGAGGTGAGTGTGATCTCATGCGTGCCTATGATGGAAATAGATTTAAGATATTTACGAGACTGATGGTAAGTAGTGTAAGCTCAGATAGTGAAAAAACTCTAGTAGTTGTTGAGTGTGCGCTGAAAGTATGAAAACATGTTAATATCTCTAAAATTTACGAAGGCGTGGAAGGGCAACAGTAATTATCTTCTTCAATTCTGACTTACTATCACGCAATTCTGACAAACTATCTCGGAATTTCGACTTGCTAAGTCGGAATTTGCTAATTCTGACTTACTATCTCGGAATTCTGACGTACTATCTCGGAATTCCGACTTACTATCTCGGAATTCCGACTTGCTAAGTCAGAATTTCTAAATTATGACTTACTATCTCGGAATTCCGACGTGCTAGGTCGAAATTTGCAAATTTTGACTTACTATCTCGGAATTCTGACTTACTATCTCGGAATTTCGACTTACTAAGTCAGATTTAGCTAATTCCGACTCACTATCTCGGAATTCCGACATTAATCACTTACCGGTTGTCAGCCAGGATTTTTTTTTAATTATGAAAATAAAAAAAAAATTCCTGGCTTCCGTTCCCATTATTTTTGTACGGCAGTAGGTTCTAGGACATTTTCATTTAATAATTAACCCAACATGAAGAATGCAGTACAAGAATATTTTGTCTGAAAAGCACATCTTCAGATGGAAAACTATTATTATTATTTTAGTCAAATGCACCACCCAGAATTCACGGCACAGTGCCTAAAATAATTTTCTCATATAGCAGCATCGTTCGGAAAAACATGGGGCTGTAACCCATCAGTACTTCGATGGATGTATACCATGATAGTGAGACCTATGATCACCTACGGGGCAGTAGTGTAGCACGGCAGAACCGAGCTCGCCACAACAAAGAAGATCTTGGAGAAAGTGCAAAGACTAGCATGTCTTTGTATAACAGGAGCAATGAGATCGACTCCAACAGCAGCAATAGAGGTCATTCTGGACCTCACTCCTCTCCATATCATGGTGAGGAAAACTGCTTGCAAACCTCAGGTTGGCTAAATTCGGACTCAAAGGGACAGCACACGGTATAAGGGGCTCAACCCCCACCGACTGTGCACACCGCACACCTTGCCGATCTCCCAACTGACGAAATTACCAGGAAATTTAGTTTCGAGAAATTTTTTCGAACGGAACTAAACACCAAGCGAGAATGGAACATAGAATCCATTCGAGCACTGGGGAAGAATACCATAACATGGTACACGGACGGGTCCAAAACTCCCGAGGGAACTAGAGCAGGAGTCTTTGGGCCTCGCACCAAATAAAATAAAATAAAGTAAAATTTTTCAAGCGGAAATTCACGCTATAGAAAGGTGCATTCAGGTCAACCTCAACAGGAAATACCGGAACAAGGAAATTGTGGTCCTCTCCGATAGCAAAGCAGCCATCAACGCGTTGAGCTCTTCTAACATAAACTGGAAGATGGTTTGGGAATGCCTAGACAAACGTAATGATCTAGACAGGAAGAAGAAGGTGACCCTCCTCTGGGTGCCGGGGCACGTCGGAATGGAGGGCAATGAACAAGCAGACACCCTGGCACGGAAAGGCGCAGCAACGCCACTGATCGGGCCAGAACCATTCTGCTGACTTGGAAAATCTTACTTCCGAGAAGAACTCAATAAAGCTGAAGAAGCAATGAGAGCAACATACTGGCTAAGACTTCCAGAGCTGAGGCAGGCCAAAGATCTCCTCGGCAATTTCAACCGAGCAAGATCGAAGACCTTAGCAAAGCTAGTCTACAGACAATCACGGGATTTCTAACGGGGCATTGCATACTCAAAGAATACCTGAGGAAGCTAGGCTTAGAGGAGCACAGCACCTGCAGATTCTGTGTGGAACATCCAGAAACACCCCACCATAAATTGATGGAGTGTTACGCTGTACATCGTAAAAGATTGAATATACTGGGATCACACCAGCTGACCGTGGAAGAAATTCCACGTGTAGACCCCCTCAAAATCCTAAAATTTCTGAAGGAATTGATGCTTGAAGGGCTGCTGTAAACAAGAACACCTTGTGATAACAGAAAAAGATGGGGCACAATAGATCCAATCAGGTCGCAGCGAATCGGTCACCATCCATACTTACCAATACCAATACCAATCGTTCTGTACATGTTTCATTACACCACGCCTCTTTCTACTATGATTCTAGATTTCCTTAAATTCCAATTTTTTTTTCATTTTCAGAATGTGGAAAGTTAGAATACCCAAACAAACACTTCAAGAGAGGGGTCCTCCACAAAATGCGTTGTTAGTTGTTTTGTAGAAAAATAAGATCCATTCTTCAATAAATCAGATGAAATAGATAATTCGTTGTCACAAGTGAGCATTATAGTTAATACATATTCACATATAACTAATGCATTAAAAACTGATAATCTGACCCCTGGAGTTCAGGATATCTCGAAATTCTTGCCTAGTACATGCGGGAGAGTAATTATAGCTCACTCCCCTTATCTAATTCAATAAACATATTCCACAGTTATTTCAGATACTCTTAGATATATTTTTTTGTTCTGAAATTATGCATCTGTCTTTGAGAAATATCTCTTGGCAATATACTATGATTTGGGATAATTTGGAATCAGAAAAGGCCATATCAAAACATTTTCACCGAAGTGATTAATGGACTTGAATTTTCTTCTTCGAACCATCACATATTAGTTATTTACGTATCAAGTGGGTAAAGTAGTAGTTTTTTTACGATAGGAATTTTGATGCAATACACCGTAGACAGTGTGTCAATTCCAAAGGGTAAAAAAACGTTACTCATGAATTTTATACCGTATTTTTTCTACAGTTGTAAAAAAAAAATATTAAATGAATTTGGCATATTATACTATTAATAACGTTGTCTTAATTTTTCAATAACTAGCCCATTGGGATGAACTTTTTATTTACTTATTTTTTTTTTCAAAATGATCAAACAATACCTTTTTCTTTACGCTATGCCAAGAAAACCTCATATTTCATATTGGCTCTATCCATGATTTTGTCTGTTCAGTCTTCATCACTTTCCCATTTCTACTTATATTAATCTCAGTTAGTTCATTGATTATTAGTGATAACTAGTTTCTGAAGACCAAACAGCCAGAGCTACCTTGGATAACCTAGTGTGAATTAGGTCTTAAGGCCGATTCAGATACATGGGTGCCCACCCAGGGTTTTTGACCCCACATGATAAATTCCAGTATTCCAGTATTAACAAAATTAATACTTCTGAACCAAAGAAAAATGACTTTTTGATAAAAACACGAGTAAAAGGAACGTATGTAAACTGTCTTAATGCAGTTTACAGACACAAGGGTAAAAAATGTATGCCTCTAAATTGCCCATGCATGGTTTTTGAAGCATATTTGACCCTTGTGTCCGTAAACTGCAAGACAGTTCACGTATGTTCCTTTTACTTGAGTTTCTATCAAAAAGTCATATTTTCTTTGGTACAGAAGTATTAATTTTGTTAATACTGGAGGAATTTATCATGCGGGATCAAAAACCCTGGGTGGGCACTCATGTATCTGAATCGGCCTTAATTTCAACCCCGCATGAGAAATGCGTGGAAAACGCGGGGTGAGCACGCACAGAAGTTCTAGTTTACATAATGAAAGATTCAGTGAGTATACGACGGGATAATTTGAAAAACTCAAATGTTGTTCTTCCTGTATTGACAAAATTAATACAGGCCAAGCTCAGGCTGTTCGGTTCAAGCTCAGGCTGTTCGGTTCAAGCTCAGGCTGCTCGGTTCAAGCTCAGGCTGCTCGGTTCAAGCTCAGGCTGCTCGGTTCAAACTTAGGCTGAATCAGGCTGCGCAGTGTCTTCTGGTACATGAGCACCGATCCGCAGTCAGTCGCGTACAAATATTCATACTTCTCAATATCCAAATTCAAAATCTCTATAATAACCACAAACAGAACGTCAAGCACACTTTCTTCGTCCACACTGAGCACGAAAAAAATCGACAAAAAACGGATCGACCCGAGCACCGCACGCGCATTCTGTTCGTGCTCAAATCAGCGTCCGCACTGTCCGAGCATTCGCTCGTTCGGTGCTCATGCGGATCGAATGGGCTCTAGTAAATACGCACCGCTACTGTTTTGAATATTATTATCGGCGAGGCAGTTGTATATCAGAAATGTATATATCCAGGCTAATAGTTGCCACAAAATAAGACAGCTCTTTGACAGGATTTTGTTGTTATTCGGATCTGTCATTGTTGTCGTTTACCATTTTCTGTCGCCTAGGAACAACCGTTAAAAGAAGTAAATGGTTCTTTAACGAACAAGTGTATTAATAAGGGCTATTAACAATCGAGATAATTTTGTCGCATGAGCGGAGAGAGCGCGTTAATGTTCGAGATTGTTATTCGCTATTTCAATTCACGAGTTTGTTACAAAACTTTTCCGTCGACCGTAGTTTTCAAAAATAATAAAAAAATTAAAAAATTAGCTGTCATGTGGGTTTTGAACTGTCGACGTCAGTGTCACCTCTCTCGGCTTTCAAGCCAACGTTACCATTACTTTCTATGATTGTAAGTGACAACTACTGGATAGTAATAACCAATATAAAATGTATAAGAGCAATGTATGTTGGGTTGCATATAATAAAATCATTGATAACTAGAAAATCATTCATTAGCAGAGGTCATTAATCAACGATTTTGAGTGCGTTAAAATACATCATAAATGAACGGTCGACGGAAATAGTATATTAAGGCATGAGTGGATAAAAATGTCTTGAAACACAATTTTAGCGGAATAGAGCAAATGTTTGAAAGATCAGTTATCCACGAGTACTTTACGTTATTTTTTTCACTTTTAAATCATAATTACTGGTATTATTATTACAAATAATGGAAATGAGAAGTTATGATGTTTTGCATTTGGTTGTTATATTTAATTTGACACTACAAGGTACTTTCGTCAGATCAATAATCATAAAATTGTCATTTAGTCTTCACGTTTTTCCAGTTGTTGATGTATCCATGGTAACTTTAAAAAACGCGTTATTGAAAATTCGATTTGAACACACTGAAACGTGCTTTAAATAGGTGAAAAGGGACGCCAATTAAAACTACAAAAAAGTGGCGTTTTTCGACAGTTGTACAAAAAAGTTTTTTATACTAGCGTGCGGAAAAGTCCACTTTTACGCACTCATTTTAGTTTTGAAAGAGTCACTTTCCGCACTCTTTTTAGTGAGGAAAAAACATTTTAGTGCGGAAAAGTAGATTTGTTTAGTTTTTGCGGATTATACTGACATATAAATATTGTTTCGCAGAAGGTTAAAATAGGAAGCTTACCAAGTATGGTTGTATAGTTTAATATATATTTAATAATAAATGTTCTTTATGTTAACTTTTGGGTGTTTTTTCCGCTAGTAGAAAAAATAGTGTATACCTAACATGAGCGTAAAGTGTCTTTTCCGCACGCCATTTCTCAAAAGTATCACTTTCCGCACTTGTTAGGTAAACTACAATATCGTCACAATTCATTATAGCTACAACCAGATTTTCCTTACTAATAATGTAATAGCAAATCTACTCGACTATATTTCTTAAACCGTAAATGGTGATAACCAAAATAATCCGAACAATGGCTTTCAGAAACATCTTGTCACAGTCTTCGATTTCGCACTCTTCGTAAGTACCGTTACACAATTTCTTCGTGTATGACAACAAGATAAAAAAAATCATCTGCTGGTATTATAATAAGTTTAATTTTCATTTATATTAATGCGGGCCTTTTATGGAAAATTGGTAACGTTTCAAGTACTTACTACAATAAATCCTCGAGCTGGTTCGAAAATCAATCCTGTCAGATTTCTCGAGACTAAACGAGCTATCGCCAAAAATGGAACCTGAATATTTTGAATTCAAGATTTCACTTCCAAGAATAGCCGTATTGCGCAATACAGTGATCGAGATGAATGTTATCTTTGAGATTGTTGGTCAATATACATAACAGGAGTGTAGGTACAATTACAATTGAGGTTCAATAAATATTTTCGAATAATGTTTATTATAATGTTCCCAATTAGAACAGGGCCAATCATTTTTGAAAAAAAATAAAATAAAATCAAAAGCGATGGGTGAAGGGTAAGTTATAAGTAAACTGATGAATATCAAGACGACTCAGTAAGAGTTCCGGAAGGGGATGGATGTTGAACTTTTGTATCAACCATATTGACCTCAAAATTAACGAGGAAAACTACTCCAAGCCGTGTTTTTTGTTTTTAATTTTTATCCACCGCAAAAAATATTTTTGTTTATGAAACTTGGTTAAAACGTTCCTTTTTGTGTTTCAAATAAGCTGTGATTTTTCGAAAGCAAAATACTTATTTTTCGGTTGTATACGAATTTAATCGGCAAGAATCATGTTCGTCAAACTAGAACACCATCAAAATACGTTTCAAAGTGCTGCCCGAGATGATTTGCAGAACGAATACCGATTTTATGATACACAATTTCAAAATTAATTGAACAAGTAAATAACGTCAGACTTCTTGATGTATTCTAATTTCTGGAAATTCAGGACAGATGAAAAGCTTTCCTAGTTGAACGTAAAGGCAATTGTAGGAAAAAAATTGTTATAAATAAAATGTATTAAAAGATTGGGGCTTTATTATTTTTTGCACATCGACCAAAGAAAAATGAGAAATTTAAATGATTACAAGTGATCAGTATTTTTCCTAATTATGATGGAATACAAACATGTACCTTTATATTTTAATCCGTTCAAATATGCACTTTTGTCAAGAGTTCTTATCTTATTTTACCTTAATGAATCACCTATTAATTACCTATGATTCATATTATATATTTTTAATTTTTTTTATAACTGATCGATATCCTTTTCACTGATAGGTATATGAGTGTCTATAAAAAAAACAAAAAACGAATTATGACATACATTCCGTTGAGAACAACAGAGTAATGTTTTCTTCTGGAATCAACTGGGACTTATGTCTGTTTTTGTTATTGGGGATATCTCCAGATCATATTGAATTCCAAAAGTATATAATTCATTGCGAACAGGCTCTAACAAACAGGGCCGGACTTGCCCAATTTGATCGCATATGAATTCAGGAGGAAAACGAGTTCATTCTGAATAAAATATATTCTGATTATGTATATATGAATGCATTTTGTGAAAAAGCAACGAAATGAAAATTTAAAGAAAAACCGAAAATATAAACTATCAAAATATATGGTTCGAACAAAACAAAGTGTATAGGAGAGTTTCAAATTAATGAAATTACGTCCTATTATGGTTCCATTTCTACCTTAACTTATGGAAAACATCTAGTTGAATCCTAGGAGAGAGCCCAGCAAGGTGATCCTCTGAGCCTTTGTCATTGTGTATTGGAGCCCAAATATTATTTTTTAAATTGAAATCAAAAATCAATATTTGGTATTTGGATGATGGTTCGCTTATCGACTCTTCCGATAATATTTCTGACGATTTGACTTTTATTGAGAAAGAAGGCCCCAAATTGGGACTTTACTTGAATAATTCAAAACGTGAGATTTATACGTTTGGGAATACAGATACTAATTTCCTTAAACTATCTGAAATTATGTGTTCTGATATCGACCAAATTTCAGTCTTGCGATCTCCCAGAAGCTCAGTGGGACATGGATTCGACAATAAAATATTTATTTCGATATGATGAAATAAGGGGTTTAATTTTTCGGAGCACCATGGATTTATCGCCAGTGAGAAAAATCTGAAACAATCCTGATGAAATGACGAAATGGGACAACCCTCTGCTTTAATATTACTGAAATAATACACTATAGAATAGATAATATGATATAAAAAGAATATATATATATATATATATATATACAGTAACCGCCAAAAAGTATGTACCATATGGGAAAAAGTTTATTATTAGAGTATTGGAAAAAAGATCCTTTCGAAAAGTCTGTGCATGTCTTGTAACCATAAAATCGATTTTGACACATGTCACGTGGTCGCTGGTATGGCGGCAAATTGAAAAAAATTACTATGAAAAGGCAAAAAGTGGAGTAAAATGGCAAGATATCAAAAAAAGTTATTTGAAAAAGTTGCTTAAAATTGAATTTAATACACATATACAAAGTTTGAAAAGATAATGAGAGAAAATTGAAACTAGCAATTTTTTTTTTTATTTTTTCCTAGCTGTATAATAATAATGACAAAACTTTCTCGTTTTCTCTACACCAGTGAGCACTACATTTAAAAAATTGGATTTTGTTAAAACCCTGGCTGTTACATTGGTTCGTATCTAACAGTTATACCAGAATTCCACGACCATTGTAATGACATGACACTCCAGAAACATAGTGTTTTCCAGATTATAATCTAGTTTCGATGATAATCGTGCCAGAGCGTTTCACTTCGCATGCAATGTTGAAAACTCTAGCCTCTTTAATCTGACGCACTATTTTTAAGATTATGTGCGAAGTGAAACGTTCGTGCACGATTATCATCGAAAATTGTTTATAAAAAACACGATATTTTTGATTTTTCTATCATCGCAATAATAGAGTAATTGTGATATAACTGTTAGATACGAACCAATATAACAGCAAGGGTTCTGACAAAATTCAATTTTTTTAATTTAGTGCCTTCTGGTGTAGAGAAAATGAGAAAGTTTTGTTATTATAATCGGAATACAAATATTTCAGTATGGTCAAGCTATTCATAAGAAAATAATTTGATATTTTTCTACAGCTAGAAAAATATTTAAAAAAATGCTATTTTCAATATTCTCACATTATTTTTTCGAATTTTGGATATGTCTATAAAATTGAATTGTAAGCAACTTTTTCAAATAACTTTTTTCGATATCTTGCCATTTTATTCGACTTTTTGCCTATTCATAGTAATTTTTTTCAATTTGCCGCCATACCAGCGATCACGTGACATGTGTCAAAATCGCTTTTTAGGTTATCGGACATGCACAATCTTTTTCCAAGAATCTTTTTTCCAATACTCTAATAATAAACTTTTTTCCCATATGGTACATACTTTTTGGCGGTCACTATATATATATATATATATATGAAGAAGAAGTCTATGGTCATGAACGTGTCTAATCAACTTCAAACTTTTGTGTATCAAATCGGTGGTCGTGATCCAAATCATTTTGGGTCAAACTCGATTTTCCTTTTCTAAAAAATCTGATATGAGCAATGTACTCTTTGAACCGTACTTTCATGGCCCTTCTAGTTTGAGTGACATTTTTGAATAGCATTCTCCCTATCGAATTTATTTCACGAATTTGCAATGAAAACAAATGATAATTAAAAAGAAACAACTATCTGAATGAAAATCCGAACTTTCACTTTCAGATTTTTTCTTTTCAGTTAGAGTATTTCCACAATATCTATCAGATGTAGTTCAATGTCCGGAGTGGCTTTAGCCAAGGAAGTAGTTGTTTTTCGTTAGATATTACAAAAAGATCACATTTTTCAATTTTCATGGAAAATTTTTCCCTTTTCAACATGAATACCTGTCAAGAGGTTATATTGAACGATTGAAAATAGCGACTAGAGTTTGTCTGTCAGCCGCAGATGATTCCACAACTGATTTTATGAACATCCTGTTCAAAAATTACGATATTATCTTTTTAAAGTTAAATACGTATGACATATACCTATGGCATAGGTATATATCCTTTAGAATTTGAACTAATATTTGTTAAATCATATACACTGGAGATGTTATCACTATGGAATCACTGGAATGATAAAAATAGAATCAGGTAAAATCAAATTGGTTTGCACTATTAACAAAAGCCAAATAATTGTCCCAAATCTCAAAATCATGAAAAGTACCTACTGAAAAAACACTTCATGGTATATATTGGATTCAATCTTCCTTTCATTATGTACGGAAAGAAATTTCCCCACTTAACCCCATCTGCATAACAGCATCAGTATAAATAACTAAATTGACTTCACTTTCCAATCAATAATTTTTACCTGTAACGCAACCAAATATACACGTTCTTGTTGAGAGAGTTTTCTATGTTTCAAATATTTTCAAGTAAATAGTGAAATAAGATGTTGCTGTTCACTCCATATATAATACCTATAGGTATATGCAACCAGCAACACCGACTTGCAATTTATTCACTTCAATTTTGCACCAGTTGCACCAATGCTTTTGGGTACACTCTACGAATATTTATGAGGGTGTGTTATTATTATTATTATTATCAGTATTTAAACAACCTTCCGGCAGTAAAAATCGAAGCATTCATCTGATAAATAGGCGCTTATAAACTATTATTTCATGTGGGTGCGATTCATCAGAATAACGATCATATGCCCGACAGTATTAACGGCTCTCTTACTTTTAGCAGTACAGAACACACACACAACTATTAGTTCCTTCTGGCATTGTCTGTTCTGGAAGACTCATTGGCGCAGCCAGGGGGAGCTTTGGGGCTGCAGCCCAAGCCACCAAATTAGTACGTTATTCGTAACATCCAGCCGACGAAAAAAAAAAACCTCCGATAAATTGTTTGTTCAGCCCCCTAAACTGAAATCCTGGCTGCGCCACTGATCAGACATCAGACTAGGTACATCTAATTACTCCTTTTTACTCAGGTTTTTTTCCGATTTTTTCTGTTTTTTTTTTCGTTTTATTTTCCGGTTTTTTCCCGGAGTTTTTTTCGGACGTTTCTTTCCGGGTTTTTTCTGTTTTTTTCCTTTTATTGTTTCATAGATTCACTCATACGATTATGAGTTTGTGAGCACCATCATCCGAATGTCGTTCAAAGCTAGGCTATATTATTTTTTATGTCAGAAACCAAAATAAATCCTTAAATATTTCTAAAATTATATTTGGATACGCATGAAATATCTTTTGAAAAATATTAAAAAGGGAGAGGCACTTCTCAGATACGCTGTTTCTGAGGATAATTTAATAAATATCAATGGCTAGGCTAAATGCCCCTAATCATCCCTAATGTAATCGTACTGCCATCTGTGTTTTTCATACCTCACTTACTATAAGTAGTTAGGAAACAATTTTAGTTTTTCGATTATCCACTAGATGGCTTCTATGCTCAGGCAGAACACGCCATTTTTGTTCCTTATTGAGTCTCACAAATTCTCACAGCGATGTCTAAGGTATATTTTTAGACGATGCCCGTTTGAGCAATCTTGGAATAATTGCCAACTAAATTTGTATTTTGCATGTACATTCTATAGCCTGTGCCAAAACTTCCATATAAGTAATTTGCATTCTTCGCAAAGGGCGACATCAACTATTATTTGGTGGAACCGATAAAAAGTATAGCAGGGTCTTTATGGCCTTATTTAAGGAGTAAGGACAGGTTTAATACCTTCAGTTTAAACTCCGGATGGACATACTAATGGTTAGAATGGGAAGCCTAGAACCCTATTTGATGAAATGTAATTCTCAATCTAAACCTCTAGCTAGTCCATCCAGAGTTAACTGGAACCCTTATTATTAATCGATCGCTTAATGCATACGTGTAATCGTACTGCCATCTGTGTTCTTCATACTTCACAAGCGTTCTCTTGAGAAATCGATTGTGAAGATTACTATAAGTAGTTGGGAAACAATATCAGTTTTTCTATTATCCACTAGATGGCTTATATGTATGCTCAGCAGAACACCAAATTTTTATGGTTTCCATGGCATCTGAACAAGAACGAATTTTTTGATTGTCTGAAAAGTAAGGTGTAAAATTTAAAGATCACGTGGTATTACATTTGACAATCTCACTCATCAATAATTATTTCCATTTGTGAGTACAAAAATTGTAGTTTGCTATCAGCTAAATAGGAAGGAACAGAAATGCAAGTGGATAAAAATATCGGATAAATTACGTTATCGTAGCAACATTTACTGTTCGTTTATCACGCGTTGCGCGTCGCGTCAGTTTGACAATTGTAAATGTCAAAAACAAAATTAAACAGCAAATTATATTTCAGTAAGTACCTATGTCGAGATTCGAAGTTGGTTTTTTCTAAAGATTATTCTTCTACTCATTGTTCTTTTACTAATTGTTCTTTTAGTTTGTTTAATAAAGTTTAATTGAATTGAGTTTCTAGTCATGGGATTGTCTTACCAAATACTACGCGAGCTCAGATCTAGCAGGATATTTTTTACGTTCTCGTGATTTTGTCAGAACAGCTCTTGTTAGATTGTCAATGAAAGCAAGTATTCAAGTATAGAACCACAAAAGATACCCGGCTAAATCTGAGCTTTTGTGGTGTTCCCCTGATTATTTTTTTCACATGTCAAAATGTGACGTTTTAGGTATTTCAACCAATAGCAGCGTGTTATTCTGGCTAATCATTCGATTTTATACTGATAAAACTGCCTGGTCTTTGATTTGTCCTTGATAAAACGTTGTTTACCTTTGAAATGTCAAAACTATAAGATTCTATTGAACTGGCTTATATATAAGGTTAAAATAAAAACTATCATGAATGAAAAGTTACCTTATTATTAATAGTCATTCACTTTTCACCTTTTCAGCATAATAATAACATAAACGGCACATTTCAATAAACACTCAAATTTCACACATGTAAATAGCTCATGAACATAACCAAGCCGTTGACAAAATTCTAGCCGGTTGTAGACCGATATTTCTGAATTCTACTATTAATTTTTGTAAAAAAAATGACAATTTCAAGGCCTATTTCGAATTTTTTTCAAGGTCAAAAATCAAAAAAACATATGAGCAATTTTTTTAAATAGAATCTGACGACGCCACTGGATTCACGACATTTTCAAATGCTCTAAGTGGAAATAACGTAGGAATGCGTCCATCAATAAAAAAGTTATATGAAAATTATGTCAATAAATCAACCCACTAATTCAATTTCAGAACATTTATCAAAATTTCGAAATAGATTTGGCCAGAATTTCATCAAAATCTGTCCATAAATAAAAAAATTATAAAATAATGCCGTTTTACCCCACTTTTTGCATTTTCATATTAATTTTTTTTAATTTGCCGCCACACCAGCGATCACGTGATGTCAAAATCGATTTTTAGGTTATCGGACATGCACAAACTTTTCCCAACAATCTTTTTTCCAATACTCATATGGTACATACTTTTTGGCGGTCACTGTATACAACATTTTTTCTTCGTTCATGCAAAAAGCAAAAAATTATTCATTATGGTGCGGCACTAGGTGTAGGAAAATGAAAAGCGCAACTTAATTAATTATTACTATCGATTTGCAAACAGAACACTATCATCTATTTTTCCATTAATAATACTCATTTTAAAACTTCAATTCTGTAATTCAATTCTGTAATTGTCAGAATTAATTTTTGACTGACGTTTCTATAACCACAGTTGTTGGCATTATAAAAATCAAAATCATGGTAGCCGTGAGCGCGTTTGTTATCATGAGGTGTGGTCATAAGTACAGACAGTTTGCTCTATTCAGGTAGATGGTTTAGAATATAGAGGATCATCAACATGAATACTCCCAAGAGGTTATCTTGAACGATGGAAAATAGCGACTAAAGTTTTTCTTTCAGTCGCAGATGATTCCACAAAAGATTTTATGAATTTCCTATTCATATTTTCGAACTAAAATAGAGGATCAGTTTTGATTATGGAGTTTTTTTCGGAATGGCATTTTTTGTTTAACTCTGACTGCTAACATTAATACAAAATAATATAAAATATGTAACTGTTTAAAACGTTTTGCCAATCTCACAGAATATCTGCTAAATATGTAGTGGGTTTGAATGTTTATGTTTGTCATGAAGACAGCACGTTGAAGTAGAATGACAGATGAGTGCAATAAAAACTTTATTGTACTAGTGCAATAAAGAACTTCTCCTCCACTAAATATAGTTCAATAAAGTTTTGGAAATTAGTACTTAAAATTTAATTTTTGTAGAGGTCGACGAAAAAATAATATCTTCTCAATCACTCAGTAAGCATATCAGCGGTATACAGGATGTTTCCGAACATGGAGCGATAAATGAAGTGGAAAGTAGAAGACGATAAAACAAAACAAAATGAAAGACTACATTTTTTGATATTGGGAGATACCTATCGAATTTTCAAGTTTTCAAACCTTTTTTGGTATTCACTGATCAGAGGTCTACATTCTGCGCAAACCGCTCTTAAACACTGCCAGCGGGCAGACACGCTGTGGCCTGGAGAATCAAACCAGTGCCTCCCAAACAAAGGTAACTGAAAGTGATTTCATAAAATTTCATAAAAATTTCGAAAATTTTTGATTGTTTCAAAAACAAAAAATCTTACATAGTGGCCCACTCAAGACAATCCTACCTGAATAACTCTTGAACACATGATCGAATGAAAAAAACAAATTGCGAAAGCTAATCAAGCAACATACAAAAACAAAACGCAGTTATTATCGGGGTGGAAATACCTTTCGAATGACCCCTGTACCACTCACCTCATGTTCCCATTTGAAATGGGAAGGGAAAGCTATGATATATGACAAATCCATCTTCAAAAATTTTTCATAAGAAATAAAAGTTGACGTGTACAAGTGTTTTTTTTTGTTCGATGATGTATCAAGGTGGATCGTTTTGAGTTGTCCACCCGGTATGTGCTCATTGGAGTGGCAGACCTCGTTAAATGAAAATGATTTCACACTGAATGGAATGGGTACTTATTTACGCCCCAAATACTTCTAGTAGCTGTTACAAGCGGAGCAATTTATTGATAATAATACTTTTTAAGCATTATTATTTATTAGGTGGAATATTGACTTGTATCCAACATGATTCTAATTAACGAGTGGTTATTAATTCACTAACGGATCATTATTGCAAATTGGTATCACATATTTCCATATCATATGAATAGATCATCAAAGCAGGACAAGTACACAGAAGTCAGCAGGACTTATATTGAAATTTTCAAATTACAATTAAAAATTTCCTCCTGTAGAAAAAAAATTACAATCACATATATTATTTCTGGATATTAGGTACAAGGGAAAGTTTTTAAGGTCGCAATATTTTATGTCACTTGCGAATTGTCGTCAACTCATAGTAATCCAGTACGATTTTGAACAAACCAATGAAAAAAATGGGTTTTACTCCTGCCTCAGTTTTCAACTCACCCATAATCCCGGTAATTTCATCAGTAAATGTTGAAAATAATCGCTCATACAAATCCTATAGAAAAAATGAAGTATGTGATTTCAAGCTTGAGGTTTGCACTTCACACCTATTAGTGTTATTAAATATATATGCAGGCTATGAATAAACGATTATTTTCAACATTTACTGAAGGGAATGCCGGTTTTATGGGTAAGTTGAAAATGAGGCATGAGTAAAACAATAGTTATTTGTTTTACTAGGCATAAAAGCACAAGATTTAATGCCGCGTGAAACCAGCCAAGGCATTAAATCTGCTTTTCTGCCGTGTGAAACATATAATTTTTTCTTCAAATTTGTTCCAATATAGGATCTTTCTCTGAAAATGTGCTGATTGTCTATTTTTCCGATCTTTCAAAGAAAATGAAGCCTTCAACGTTATGGTCTACCTATTCGATGTTGAAAGCTACCCTGAACATAAAAAATAACATTTGGCAAAATACCTGAAGTTACGGGCTTTTTTGAAACGCCAGTCAGACGATTTCCATGCAAAAAAAACCCGAGTTTTTCAAAGAGAAGAAATCGAGAAATTTTTATAAGATGCCCCAGATGAACTGTATTTGTGTACGAAGGTAGGAATATATTGAAAATGATCTATTATGGATTAAAGAACTAATTTTCAATTTATATTTTAGGTTGTACTTATTGTTGCAGTCGCTGGGGCTTGTAGATGTGATGAGCTTTTGCAAATGAAAACAGATGATATAAATGATATGGGCGACAAATTGCTAATTATGCTACCAAATACTAAGACCAAAAGATCAAGATCTTTTGTAGTAACGGAATATTTAAGCGTTTACAGAAAATATGTAGCCTCCAAACCCTCGAATTTAAATAATCGGCGTGGCGTGTCTTCTATAAGTATGCGAACGGTAAAGCACATCATCAATTCATTAGCATTCACAAATTCGGTAAAATGCCAGAAGAAATTGCTACTTTTCTGGGACTATCCCATGCGAAAGAGTATACCGGGCACTGCTTTCGCAGAACTTCGGCCACGTTGCTGGTGCATTCTGGTGGGGACATAACAATGTTGAAGCAACATGGATGATGGAAGTCTTCCGCTGTCGCGGAGGGCTATATTGAGGACTCGCTAGCCAATAAGTCGAACATCGGCAATAAAATATTTTCTGGCCTTTCCTGAGTATCAAGTGTTGATACTAAAGTTGTTAATTTTACTGGAAAGGAGGGAAGTGGACAGAGTTCAATTGTATTAAATAATTGTTCACAATTCACCATAAATATATCTAATAAATAAAAATTTCGTGTTGTAGTTTGTAGTTTTAATGCAATAAAACCAGTTTATTATCATCAGCATCATTTTGAGTTTTCTTAATGTCATTGTCAATTTTAATAACCAGTTTGATTTAAATTATTACTTGGAAGGTTGCCTAGCAACGAACTTTTTCTGCCTAGGCATTAAAAGAACAACTTCTAAGCCTGCCAAGTGTCATTAAAAGGCCGCTTTTAATGTCATTTGGAGAACAAGTTTTTTTTTGGCATGTATAAGTAGGACCTGTCCCATTACTTCAATTAAAATTGTTGCATATAGTCCAAAGAGGGTATGGGTTGCTGCTTCAGTATAATAATTCCATATTTACTAAACTATTCATGATTTTAGGATCATCCGCAAACGTCTCCGTAAAGTGCGACAAAATATTTGCATGATCATTTTTAGCAGAGTTCAGCGGCGGTAAGGGCGAACCTGGAATTTGATGTCGGCGTTCAATCACGTTTTCTGAGAAAACGAGCGCATTTCATAAGAAATTACTAGGAATATTTTTGTGGAAAATTGAATTGTTTTTCATCCTGTTGAGTTGTTTTTCGATAAATCATATACTTTCCAAGATAACAGCAAAAATCTATTTATATATTTTTAAACGAAAAGAAAAAAATATATGTTCCACGCCTGGAATTTTGGTAAAGAATTTTCTTTCGTGTTTATCATGGTTCCAATTACTAGCATATCAATCAATGAATCAAAATATACTTTATTGTCTGAAGAAATATATCCTTATTGACAAAGCATGAGCATGAAGCATGAAAAATATCTAGTGGGTGTATATATATAAAGTAAATAATAGTTTGGTAAAAAAATCATCAAAAAAAAAGAAATCATTAAAAACTATTTCATCATAGTTATATACGTCCTGGTATTTGTTTAAATATATACATACATTCACAGACAATTTAAAAGTTTAGAAACATTGGTATGTGATACAATTATCATAGTCAATTAATATTTATAAATAATTAAAGTTAGACAACTAAAATAGTTACAATATTATATAACAGTCACATTAATAATAAAATAAGTTGAGGTTTACACTAATAAAAAGTTAGGCAGATACAATACAGGTATCACAGTCACATTAAAAATAATATAAATAAAAGTTACAATACTAAAATATATAAAAGGGTGACTAATAACATAGCATTGTCACTATTTTGATTCAAGAGGAAATTTTTTCATAGAAGACCTAAACAAATCATATTTTTCAAAATTTTTTATGTTTATTGGGAGATGATTGTATATTTTGGCAGCATTATAGATGAGCGAGTTTTTGATCAAACTGGAAGATGGAATCGGGAGTTTAAAATTATTTCTTTGGCGAGTGATTCCATCATTGACGTTATACAATGATTTATTTTTAAAAACCAAACAAGTGGTTTCAAGAATAAACAATGATGGAAGTGTTAAAAGGACATTTTCTTTGAACAGCGTTCTACACGATTCTCTAGGTCCTACTTTACATAAGTAACGGATGGATCGTTTTTGCATGACGAGAATTGAGTTAAATTTCTCTTTGTTACCAAGTTTGGTGGTGCTACAATCGATTCTTGTCTCAAAACCCAATCGTACTGGATTAAAATAGTTATTGAGCTTCTCGTTCAGATATAAAAAAGGGGTGTTTCAAATATACCAAAAAAAGCGCATAATCTTTAACAACGCCTATGAATAAGGTGAACAAACACATAGAGATACTCATTGATTCTCATCGTATCTTCAGAGATTTATTCTATTGGCCCCCGCATAGGCAACCAATTCAGACACTGCCACGTTATATTTTTCAGGATCAATGAAAGAAGCCATTAATAATTGGGTGTTCCGCTAAGTTATCCAGACAGCACACCGTTTCCCTTGAAGTTTATTTTAGAAAGAATCCACCCCACTCTGGCTGGAGAGCACACGTTGACATGTTATTTTACACGTTCTAAATTGAGCGGAAATTCCATGCTCTGCACAGGAATTTGAGACACTCAAGATCGGGATAAATACTGACTCGTCGTTGATGACACTCTCAGACAGAAGATAATATATCAAACGATTGCAACGATTTAAAATGTTGTATATCATTTTTTGGGAACTATCGGTACCGCTCGCAAAAGTATCGTACTGAATGATGTAGATTCTAAAGCGTTTAGAATAAAGGGTGTTGAATAAAAAAGAAATATTGTTATCCATATTTAAATCTAAAAAAACAGCAGAAAATAGTATTATTTGTACTGGAGACGACAAAGGGAAATCAGTCATTGCAATAGGCTAAAAAATGGAAGTATACGCCATCTAACAATTATGCCAGTAACTAGGTGTAAACAACAAAGAATGGCTCATTGTTAACTGTGTTAACGACTAGCTGAAATTTCTTAGATTTCCAGGTTTTCTGATTAGATAAACACCTAAAAGTTCTTAGAATTGACCATAATATGTGAACTGTAGTGTTTAGCTGTTTGGTGTTGGTGAATATAAACATGCAGAATATTTATAAAAACCTACCTACCAAATCGCGGAAATTTTGTTCTGTACCTCAATGTTCATCTTATTGCACATCAAATATCAGTCTTCATAAATGCCCACTAGGTCATAGAAAGCTTTGTCTCAAGGAAGACAGTGCTCAAGATTGGAAAATTTATTACGCAAAATATGCATGTTTGCAGTCTCCACTTCCAAGACAAGGGCTATTGTTTACATGGTAAGTAAATACATTGTTTTATTTGCAATATTTTAGCTCAATTATTATGATTTGTTACAGCTACACCTCTAACAATTGAGAGAACACTCAAAAAAGGAGTAATTTCCAGTCAAAAGATTCCTTATTAAAATATCGAAAAACAGTAAAAGGTTAACAGAAGTCAAAGAAAATGGTGAGTCAACAAATAGATTGTAAAAATAGGTGAAAGTCGATTGATGTACCCCTACTTTATAACTAAACCTAAAATTAAAAACTGGAACTAACAGTGAACCAGTGTGTATGTTCTTAGTACTAGTTAAAGTTCGATAAATGTTTGCGTAGTTTCCCTATTGATGAACTCTTAGTTCTAGTATTTGATGTAATTCTTAAGCAAGGGTGCATAAATCGACCATAAGTTATTTCTTACTTTAATAATGTATCTGTAACCTATTCACAGTTAATTTTAAGTTTCATGTAGATACAAACCTTATTACTGATTTTGATTCGAGCTGATTGAAAATTAGGTACTTTTTTGCCTCGTTCTTTGAAAAATTACTTTGCTCATTCAAGAGACCTTATTATATTCATAAAAATGTGATGGGAGTTTTACATGTAATTTTAGGTTGAAGAACCCAATGGAGGAAGACTTAGAAAACATGCCAAGTGAGGTACAAAATGAGACTGCAGATAATGAGGAGAGTGAACATAAAATTCAAATGAAAATTACTTAGATGTATTTTTTCAAGATACAAAGATATGAAATTATAAAGCGTATGATTTTTCAGTTTCAATTTGTCTTGTTAAAACATTTATAAAATTTCGAACTTATTTTTATTCATAAGCTGTTAATAACTTGTAATGCATTTTTGTTCATACATTTTACTGAAACTTGAAACATTTTATTTTAATAAGACCAATCTACACGGCCATCAATGTTTGAAGCTAATTACATTTGTCATTTTGTGACATCTTTTTGTAAACTAGCATTGCTATTCATTCAGATAAATAAATAAATATACTGTAATGGAACAACCAAAATTACTTTTAACACATATGTCAATGGCATACACATTTTTCTGTGCAACAGTTACTTCTAATAAGAAAAAAAGTAAAAACTTCATATAATCCATAGGATTCGAACACACGATATCTGGATTCACTCTTTGGAGGGCAGAAGCTCCAGCCACACGCGATAATATACTATATTGAACACTTGTGGAATCATCTGCGGCTGAAAGACAAACTTCAGTCGCTATTTTCCATCGTTCAAGATAACCTCTTGGGAGGTATTCATGTTGAAAAGGAGAACATTCTCCATGAAAATGGAAAAATTTAAAATTTGATTTTTTTGTAATATCTAACAGATAACTACTACTTTTCCTACTAAAACCACGGTGGACATTGAACTACATCTGATAGATATTGTGAAAATAGTCTTACTGAAAAGAAAAAATCTGAAACTGAAAATTCGCATTTTGATTTCAACTATCTGAATGAAAATACTCTGTTGTCTGCGGCCAGTACAGTGGGCAGTCGTGCGAGAATATTTGGAAGACTTGGGCGAGAGCTTTGAGGATGAGGAGCTATACCTATTGGAGCTCCAAGATGACCAAGATGACGACGCCGAAGATTATATCCCCGATCCCCCCGACACCGTCGTCGACGACATAGGCCCTGGCTCTTTCAAGAGGGCGGAAAGAAATCACCAAAATTTGAATAGTTGTATCTCGAAAACTTTTGTACGAAGGCGTAGAAGTGCCATATAATTTTTAAAAATATTTTTCACTACTTTCCGACTTCTAAGTCGGAAAATAATAAAATTCCGACTTCGAAGTCAGAATTTGATAAAATGATTAAATTCCGACTTCGAAGTTTGAAATTTATTATTTTCTACGCTTTTAACATTGAACCACATCTGATAGATATTGAGAAAAGACCCTAACTGAAAGAAAAAAATCTGAAGGTTGATAGTTGGTAGAATTACTCACAGAAAACGTGCATTTCATTGACGTAAGGACAGCTCCTCTTATATTAGATCTCCATTAGGGAGATCTGAAGAATTAGGAAGCAGACTCTTCTGAAAAAGTTTCACATAGCAAGGATGGAAATAACGAAAATATTTCTTCTGTGTTACCGACGTTACCGCAGAAGAAATATTTAGATATTCCATCAGATTTGATTCAATGTCCAACGTGGCTTTAGCCAGGGAAGCAGTTGTTTTCCGTTAGATATTAATGATAAATCACATTTTCCAATTTTAATGGAGAATGTTCCTCTTTTTAACATGAATACCTTACAATAGGTTATTTTGAACGAATGAGAATAGCGACTGAAGTTTGTCTTTTAGCCGCAGATGATTCCACAACTGATTTTATAACATCCTGTTCATATTTTCAAACGAAAATGAAAATGCAATACCCATGATAGGTTTATATTAAAAACAATTTCCAGCGTGTTATTGCAGAAGAAATATTTCTCCATAACCGTTACAGAATTTGCTAATTCTGAAATCATATTTGATAACACAATGGTAACATTCTCACTCTTGATATTGAACAAATATTCTACAACAGCACTTGCTGTCTTATGCATTTTGCGTGTATTTCATTCAATCACTTGTATAAGAGTAATATTCTGGCATTGTTGTAGCAATAATTACGTTAGCCTTGACTGGCATCATAGTGACGACATGTGAAATGAAATGTCAAAATAATTTTTCGTTTGCTTTCCATTTGATTATATGTAAAATTTGTTGTGGAGAAAGCACAGTCTGCTACTCGGTTACAATGAAAATTCGTTATGCTCGTGGTGGTTCTTCGCATGGAATTTTTCATTCTAACCTTGTTAGAGAATATACTATTCCGTCATTTCCATCTTTTCCATTCTTGCTGTGTGAAATTATTTCTGAAGAGCCTGCTTCCCAATTCTTTCGATTTCCCTGATGAGCTTGGAAGAGCGAAATAGATTCTCGTCGACAAAAATGTATTGGAGATCTAATGTAAGAGGTGCGTTCCTTGCATCAATGTAATAAACGATTTCTGTCAGTGATACTTTTGAATAACATTCTCCTTTTCTCATACATTTATATGAATTTTCAATAATCAACTATCTCAGTGAAAATGCAAATTATCACTTTCAGATTTTTTTTCAGTTAGGGTCTATTCACAATATCTCTCAGATGTGGTTCAATGTCCAGCGTGGCTTTAGCCAGGGAAATAGTTGTTTTCCGTTAGATATTAAATAATTATCACATTTTCAGTTTTATTGAATACTTGATTTCATTTTGATTTTTGTTTAAAAATATGAACAGGATGCTAATAAAATCAGTTTTGATATCATCTGTGGCTGAAAGACAAACTTTAGTCGCTATTTTCCATCGTTCAAAGTAAGTAACTTCCTGGGAAGTATTTATGAAAAGGGGAACATTCTACATTGAAATTACATTTTTTTGTACAACTGACATTAAAAATTACACTTTTAATTCATTGACATATGAACTAAAAACTGACTTTTTCACAAAATCACTTTTAACACTAGTGTTAAAAATACTTTTAACACTAGTGTTAAAAGTAAAATGACAGATGAGATGATGGAGACCCAGTAATATAGATCTCTCTAATAGAAACACTTCAATCAGATATTATAATCAGAACACCTACTCAAGGGGAATTTATAAAAGTTCACAAATGTATTTGGCCGTTTGTGCAATTGGTAATACTAATTCCTTCTGAAGTTACAAACGAAGTAGTATTCAGTCCAACTGTAGAAGGTCCTTCATCACTGACAAATAATGACATTCACAAATAAAGTGCGTTGTGTTTTATTTATAGTTGGAACATTTGCCAGTCTGCCTGTAATCCAAAGATCGTGTGTTCGAATCCTTGTGGATCTTATAATTTTTTTTTGTTTTTTTCTTACTAGCAGTACCTGTTGTACAAAAAAATTTGATTTGTATGATACATTTGTTAAAAGTGATTTTATTTTGCTCGTGGATTGACTCCACTCGCTAACGCTCGTTTCGCAATATTCCCCACTCAAAATAAAATGCCACTTTTAACACTTGTATCATAAATAACTATTACAGTCGGAATTTCATTACATTCTGACTTCGAAGTCGGAAATTAGTGAAAATTATATGGCCCTTCTACGCATTCGTACTATTGAGTCTACAGAGACGAAAAAATCACAAAATTTTGCAAATTCCATGTTGTTTAAAAATAGCACCAATGGTCATGATCGAAAAACCACTGCTTCATGGTCAAAATGGCCAAAAACTGAAAAAAGTGCAAAATAATTGCGTTTTTTGGGCCGGAAAACTAAGTGTCGCAGAGGCCCCAAGGTCGAACACTTGATCGGAGTACATAATCTTGAACATTGTGTGAAAAAATCGCTCTACCTGATTTCATGTACGTGAGATCGATTTTGGATTCCAATTTGACTGTGTCATAAGAAGGTACTAGAAATGTGTTTGTTCAGTATTTTTTCGGTTGGGTTAGGTTAGTATATTGGTTTTTTTTTTTTTTTTTTTCGAAAATCCAATTTTTTCCAACCGGCTTTCAAACCGCTGCCTCAGAGCCGTGCTCGTCGCGGCAGTCGATCTTCTTTTATTATTTGTGAAACGCGATCCGCGTTCCGACGGATTCTTCCCCGTTTCGCGCGAAGCCCCAAAGCGTCGTCGTCGACGCCTGCGGCTCTTCCATCCGACCCGAAGTCGTTCAGTTGTTCAGTCAGCAGCAGGCGGCGATTCTCAACTGTTCTCCAGCACCAGACAATCGACACGAACATGAGGGAAATCGTCCATCTACAGGCCGGTCAGTGCGGAAATCAAGTCGGAGCGAAGGTCAGTTATTTTTTTTTATCGAATTTTGCGGTGGTTATCTTCGAAGAATTTCCTGCCGAGAATAAATGAAAACCAAAATTTTCTGGAATGTTTTTCGCTCACTGAGAAAGTTTTCTGAAATAGCTGATTCATTTATGGAAAACCAAGTTTCGTGCTTTCCGAAAATAAAATAATTTGATTAAGACATTTCCACAAGTGCTTGAATTATATCAGAGTTTCCTGCAATCAATTCAAGCACGAGGGGGATTCGCTGAAAAAATTTCATGACAAATCTAGTGAGAGAGATAAAATAAACTTAAAAAACTTTTAGAGGAAAGTTTTTGTATGAATGCTCTAAAAAGAATACAATAAACTTTGAACTAAATCAAACCCATCATTTTGTTACATTATAAAATTTCATATGATATGATAATCCAGTACGATTGGGTTTTGAGACAAAAATCGATTGTAGCACCACCAAACTTGTTATGCTAGTTGTTGGATCCATGATAAACACGAAAAAAAAATTGTTCATCAAAATTCCAGGGGTGGAACATACTTTTTTTTCGTTTAAAAATAAATAAATTGATTTTTGCTGTAATCTTGAAAAGTATATGATTCATCGGAAAAACAAGTCAACAGGATGAAAAACAATTCAATTTTTCACAAAAATTATTCCAAGTAATTTCTTATAAAATGCGGTCGTTTTCTCAGAAAACGTGATTGAACGCCGACATCAAATTTCAGGTTCACCCTTACCCATCGCTGAAAGTTCTGGCGGAACCGAATATTTGATTGGTCATAACTCTGCTAAAAATGATCGGAGAAGGAAAAGGAAAAGTTCATATCGTTTCTGAAGATGTGTTTTGTCGCACTTCACGGATGATCCAAAAATTATGAATAATTTAGTAAATATGGAATTATTATACTGAAGCAGCAACCCATACCCTCTTTGGACTATATGCAACAATTTTAAAGTAGTGTGACAGGTCCCTTTTATACATGCCAAAAAAAACTTTGTTTTACTCCTGCCTTATTTGCAACTCACCCATAAAATCGGCATTCTCTTCACTAAATTTTGAAAATAATCGTTTATTCATATCCTGCATATATAAATTTAATAACACTATTGTGAAGTGCAAACCTCAAGCTTGAAATCACATACTTAATTTTTTATGTAGAATGTGTATGAGCGATTATTTTCAACATTTACTGAAGAAATTGCCTGGATTAAGGGTGAGTTGAACACTGAGGCAGGAGTAAAATACAGTTTTTTCTTTGGCATGTATAAGTGAGACTTGTCTCAGTAGCCTTAAACCGTTGCAAATGGTCCAAAGAGGGTACTGATTCCTGCTCCAGTATAATTAGGTATTTCATATCAACTAAAATATCCATGACTCTCGGATCCTCCGTAAATATCGTAGAAGGGTGATGTGAAGTGGAACAACACATTTTAGGTACTCAGATACTCACATGTTATATTTGCATATCAGGAACGATATGCACTTTTTATTTTCCTTTTACCATAATATTTAGCAATGAATTATGTTCGTTGACATGATGAACAATTTCAAATCGTTTCAGTGTACCCCTTTCCTCACCTCAATGAGCTTTTCCATATCAGCAACGAAACCTGTTCATAAATGTAAAAAACAATAATCTCTGATCTCAATATACTTGAATTCATTGTATCAATAAATACCTACAAACATCAATGAATGTTTATTAATTGCCACGATGAAAAGTGTACTTTGCCAATGAACGGAAAGGTAATAAACCGGCATTTATTGATATAACGTACCACATTTTTTTCAATGATCGATTTCCAGAAATATCGTTGATAAACATACACGACCCTCAGTTCGGTCTTGAACCTTCTGGCTCCAGCTCTGGTTCGTTCCAACGTTTTCTCGAACCTATCAGAGCCTTCGAGAACATTCCAGAGTCTCTTCACTGAGAGAAATCTGGAGAACATATTGGTATATTCAAGAAATTATCATAAAAGTTACAATAATTTTTGGTAATCCTAATAACTTGGATAGTAGGTGGTGAAATACCAATAAATAGTTGAAATATTTTATGGTTAGCGTTAGTATAAATTATTGCTGTCACATATAGTACCAGAAATTATTGTTAATATCACTATACATTTTTCTCCGTGTTATATTCTAGTTTCCACTCCTACAACAAATTTTCGAAAACTTCACATAAGTATATCTTGCTATGAAAAACATTTAATTTGCAATACAAAAATATTGTGGTCATTGTTGGACCAAATTACACACAATAAGTAGGTATGCAAAATCTCATTGAGATCTTCGGAGTTTAGCTCGAATAAATATCGTGAAACGGGATTTTTATAGACATAAGATATTTTCAAATGATAGTGTTTTTCAGAATAGTGTAATTACTGAAAGATTTGTTACAACTATTGACACCGTCTTCATGTACATGTACAGCCTTCAGAATCTTCATTGATACGCCACTGCCTGTACCCTAATCAAGTGAATCGAGAATGGTATGGATGGTGTGGTAATGAAAAATTAGAACGCTTGCATTCACAGCATTGGAATTACAATTTTTTCAGACGGATTAAAGTCTAAGTAGGTTACCAATTTGACCATACTTGGGGTGTTATATTCAAAAATACTAACTGGTTTACCATTTCAGTAATGATGAATGAATTTCGTTTTAAATAAATGGAATATGAGGTCGAAATGATATATCAGTGAGAAACTCAAGCAAACAAGATGACAAAACTCATCTTCTGCGATTTGTGGATCATTGAGTTTTTCCAAGATAAGACATGAGTAGTTGATGATAAGATGCATCCAGTTTTGATTTGAATTGAGTCACTAGGAATGATCATTGAATCATCTCAATCATCATTAGCCTGATGAGAATGCGAGAGATCAACGAAATGAGATAAAAAAGTAGAAAAATAATATGCTTTATTGCCTGAAGGAATATCTAATTGGCAATGCTTTGTCAGGAATATAAACACACGTATATTAACAAATATGATTCCAAAAATATATACACGCACAATAAAATATGCTCTCAATCTCAAAGTAGGTACAACACATGTCATGAGAATAAAATTCAATAACACAATAGAAGTATTAAAAAGTATCCATTTAAAGTTTTATCGATAAAAAAAATTTGCAATCTTTTTCTGAAATTTGGGTATTAACTATATTTCATTATGACTACGTGAGTGATTATTTATTAGATTGGCGAGTGAATTAAATGAATATTTGTCTGGTTCGCAAGTGCTATTTTTGAAAAAAATTAAAAACGTAAACCAAGCAATGTGATTTGTTTTTTTCAATTATCTTTATTACGTTGTTTCTGTATTGCAAAAAGCTGCATAACAATGAATTATTACGATTTTTTACTTCTATAATTTAATAATAAGATTTTTTTTTAAATCCATTGAAATATTTAATCCTTAATGAAAATGATGATTTTTTACCAAAAAAAGGAAATAAACCGTTAAAAAATATATTCCTAAAAAACTCACTTGCTAATTAACGATTGTTTTCTATTGCTAAGTATTAAATTGAAGAACCATTTTTTCAGATCCCGTTCTTTCATATTATTTTTTTTTTGGAAATTTGTTTATTAAAAATATACTAAAAACAACCATGTGTATTTTTGTGATATTGTACAGTTTTTAATTTGATTAATGAAGAATTACAAACACTTGAAGTGTTCTTGTCGTATATTCAATATTTTTCAAGGTATTTCAATAGAAATGAGGAAAAACAGAAAAGAAGCCATAAGTCCAAATGTATCTAAAATATTATGTTTTCATAATAATGAGAGAACGTAATAAATCATGATTAAAAAAAGAATTCCTTGATATTAATATTCAGCAACCAAACACAATTGTTCAATAGCAAGTGCGGTTTTTAGCGATACATTTTTTTAGGAAACGAATTTTTTCTGAACAATAATTTTTTCACCAAACTCATAATTTTCGGTGGCGAAGGGCCAACAACAAAATATTTTTCGAAATAGTTGGAATTGTCACTTTGAACTGGCAATTGTCACTTTGAACTGGCAAATGCCACTTTGGACTGACAATTGCCACTTTGGACTTGCAATTGTCACTTTGACTTGGCAATTGTCACTCTTGGCAATTGTCACTTTGAACTGGCAATTGTTAATTGACAAAAGAACAATATTTATGCATGAAAAATAATATGCTTTATTGCCTGAAGGAATATCTAATTGGCAATGCTTTGTCAGGAATATAAACACACGTATATTAACAAATATGATTCCAAAAATATATACACGCACAAAAAAATATGCTCTCAATCTCAAAGTAGGTACAACACATGTCATGAGAATAAAATTCAATAACACAATAGAAGTATTAAAAAGTATCCATTTAAAGTTTTATCGATAAAAAAAATTTGCAATCTTTTTCTGAAATTTGGGTATTAACTATATTTCATTATGACTACGTGAGTGATTATTTATTAGATTGGCGAGTGAATTAAATGAATATTTGTCTGGTTCGCAAGTGCTATTTTTGAAAAAAATTAAAAACGTAAACCAAACAATGTGATTTGTTTTTTTCAATTATCTTTATTACGTTGTTTCTGTATTGCAAAAAGCTGCATAACAATGAATTCTTACGATTTTTTACTTCTATAATTTAATAATAAGATTTTTTTTTAAATCCATTGAAATATTTAATCCTTAATGAAAATGATGATTTTTTACCAAAAAAAGGAAATAAACCGTTAAAAAAAATATTCCTAAAAAACTCACTTGCTAATTAACGATTGTTTTCTATTGCTAAGTATTAAATTGAAGAACCATTTTTTCAGATCCCGTTCTTTCATATTATTTTTTTTTTGGAAATTTGTTTATTAAAAATATACTAAAAACAACCATGTGTATTTTTGTGATATTGTACAGTTTTTAATTTGATTAATGAAGAATTACAAACACTTGAAGTGTTCTTGTCGTATATTCAATATTTTTCAAGGTATTTCAATAGAAATGAGGAAAAACAGAAAAGAAGCCATAAGTCCAAATGTATCTAAAATATTATGTTTTCATAATAATGAGAGAACGTAATAAATCATGATTAAAAAAAGAATTCCTTGATATTAATATTCAGCAACCAAACACAATTGTTCAATAGCAAGTGCGGTTTTTAGCGATACATTTTTTTAGGAAACGAATTTTTTCTGAACAATAATTTTTTCACCAAACTCATAATTTTCGGTGGCGAAGGGCCAACAACAAAATATTTTTCGAAACAGTTGGAATTGTCATTTTGAACTGGCAATTGTCACTTTGAACTGGCAAATGCCACTTTGGACTGACAATTGCCACTTTGGACTTGCAATTGTCACTTTGACTTGGCAATTGTCACTCTTGGCAATTGTCACTTTGAACTGGCAATTGTTAATTGACAAAAGAACAATATTTATGCATGCAGTTGGCAATAAATACCTTTTTTGAGTGACAATAGCCAGTTCAAAGTGGCAATTGCCAGTTCAAAGTGACAATTGCCATTTCAAAGTGGCAATTGCCAGTTCAAAGTGACAATTGCCAGTTAAAAGTGACAATTGCCAGTTCATAGTGACAATTGCCAGTTCAAAGTGGCAATTGTCAGTTCAAAGCGACAATTGTCAGTTCAAAGTGGCAATTCCAAATTTTTCGAAAACTATTTTGTTGTTGGCTCTTCTACGCCTTCGTACAATCTACAATCAATCAACACCCCGAGAAACTTGTAGCTGATATTGGATTATCTTGTTTTCATTCAGATGTATGATGATAATAGTAGTAATAATTTCATTTATTCACCACAATTACAAGAACCAACAAATTATATTATTGATGATGATAATGATGTCGTGAAAGGGCGAAGTTCGGTTGAAACTTCCAAAGGAAGGTTTTAGTATAGTTGTGTGAATATTTATTTAATAGTGTGTACTTATAAACGCATATATTTATGCGTGCAACACTTTTTTTGATTGGATGGAAGAGCAAGGTCTGACTGAATCACTTGTGGTATGGTCAGAAATTGAATTTTGCCATTTGATGGGGTTATGAATTTGATTTTTTAAATTTTCCTGTCAATAAAATCTATTATTATTATTATCATTATTATAATTGCTGATTTATAATATTGGGGCGCGAATAAGTTTATTGTACCTAATGTCAACGGGGGTCAAATCGTTTATATATAGAATGGAAAGTATTGGGCCAAACACTGATCTCTGTGGAACTCCGCATATGGAGTTTAATTTATACCATAGTGAGACAGTTTTCGTAACAGTAGTACTTGGTCTAAAGCACTGTCAAAGGAATTAGGATTTCGTTTGAGTGACGTGTTCTAGATAAAATTTCGATAACTATATGTATTCCTCCACCCACTATACAGAAGTATAGACAAAAAAAGTTGATAAAAAAAATTATGGTGAATGGAAAATAGTCGATGAATGAAACAGAATTGCTCAGAGGAAATAACTATTTGATCATTTTAAACAAAAACGAAATAAACCACCCACACACCAGAATCATTTCAGTTTCACAAGACACGCGTCCCGAAAATAAAGGTAGAATCATCAAAAAACAATTATCAAAATTGACAGTGAAGAAAATCAGTTTTTTGTAATCATCAAATTTCAGTTCAATAACTTTCTGCTGAACTTTAATGACTAACGCAACTTGGTTTCGGTTAGGTGGTTTTTTGTTTTGACACTCAAACTTAGTTTATTGAATTCATAAAATCAATAACAAAGTCTAGGAATATAGTCTCCACACGTTTTCCCAGAACATGTTGGCACTCTTCGCTCTCATTATCCAAAGTGATTTATGGCAATATATTATGTTCTTTCATCAATATTTCAAATTGAATTTTTTTATTGTTTAAGTGTTCTGAATGACTTGTGCTATAGTGAGCCTAGGAGTCGCAATCTTTGTTGTCAATTTTCACAGCACTTGGCAAATTCAGTTTACAAAATATTGATTAAAAAAATCGTTTTCACGTCTAACGTTAGGCTGGTTTAATTGTAGTACCCTGTTTATCGTCTGAATACTTTTTCATTTTAAATTCGCGTCATACGTCTTTCAACATTCAGAGCTAGATTTTCCGAGCTGTACAGCACTCAAGAAGAGAAGGGCATTTATGAATTAAACGTTTTTTTTTTGTGGATATTTTGATTTTTTTTTACAATAAAGGTGTTGCCATATCATCATCTACTTCTGAGATATTGGAATGTTTAAATGAGAAACCCTATATATTTTATGATCTTTCAATTCATAATAATGTTCTGCATAAAACTAATTAAAAAATTCAATCTTATAATTTTGTAATGTCAGTATTTTCTATAGGTCACAATGAACTTCGAAAAGAAATTTTTTTGTCATGGTTTGTTCAGATAAAGATTATTCTAATATTATGTCCCTGGTAAACGGTATCATTTTTAGTATTATAACCTACATTTTGGTGAAAAGTTGAATAATGATTATTGCATGGATTTTTGGTTTCCGCTTAATCAATTTGGTAATTATCAAACGATGATATTGAAATGTGGTATCAAATTGATCATAGGAAAATGATTTTCCATGTTAAAATTGTTTGCAGCATTTCAGATCGAATTCCGAAATTCAATATTGAAAGATCATGAAATAGGTGCACGGTGTCCATTTAAAAAAAAAAAAACAGAAGTTTACCACATAATCTCAGAAATAGATGAATATATTAAAAAAATTGTTTTGTTCAATCATCATGAGTATAACAAAAGTTTAAAAAACTAACGACTTTCTTGATGTACCTCGTTATATATAAAATTTAGTTAGGTAGGTACTCCGAATTAGATGACGAAAAAGGCTGAAAGCTGTTCCAAAATGTTAGGAGACGGAGCATTGAGAACGAATTGAAATATTTCGAGCTGAATAATGAGAAAAAGTTATTATAATGATTGGAGGCATTAAGTTTTATTTATTTGATTAAAAATTGCAGTTTAGATACCGATGTCGTCATACTATACAAAATAACAAAAAAAAGTTCTCATGGTATACATTTTCAAAAAAAAAAAGAGGCCAGAAACAAGACATTTTTTACAGAAAGCTTCCTCTACAGAATATTGTAACGATTGTAGGCTACTTTTTGCTACTCTCACATTCACGATTTAATTTCAAATATTTCGCGTTCTTTTTCAGTGTTACCAAGTGAACCAAAAAAAAACGACGAGCTATTTGATGAATTTCTGCTATGAATAGGGCATTTTGAACACCTTTTTCTTGTTTTCAGTGGAATACATTTCATTGCACATTTGTTTTCAGGATTTCAAGCAATGATAATAATAATGATAATCTCTCATAAACAGTCACTTGAGTGTATCGAAAGGTATAGCACAGGACTGTGGCTACTCAGAAGACTGAAATTTTCGCAAATCTTCTTGTATCCCAATAAACTCATATTTGTTTGTATATTGAAAATAAATGACATTGCCTCAATTTGGGGTGAAAACTCCCCTGATGCTTTTCAAGCATGGAGTGAAGTCGATGCAGAAGATTGTGTGGAGTACTTCTTCATACTAAAAAAAAGAATTGTAGATTTCTAACAAATTGCCTAAAATACCACCCAATATTCAGTAAAATGCTTCGAGGTATGTCTCTAAAAGCTACTTAGTTAGTAATTAGTTAACTAAACATACTAACTAAATTTATGATTTTTTTTAATTATAATACAATTTTCAATCACAAGAAACATTAACTTTTTTATTGTCATAAACAGAGAAACATAATTAAGCAGAATGAGCAATTCTAGTCCTGAATATACTGGAGCTTTAGCCCGAAATCAAGCCGTTATTTTTAAACTTACCTCGACACGTGTTTTAATCACCAAGTGGTCATCTGAATAGTTTCCTTGAAGATTATCACTTGGTGATTGAAACACGTCTCAAGGTATTGAAATAGGGGTTTGGTGTTGGGATAAACCTCCAGTATATTCATCACTATACCAATAATTCCTAACAGTGCAGTACTAGTCATAATAAAGAATGACTGAATTTGAATGGAAATTGTAAATACATATAATTCTTATATCTTGAAGAGGATTTGATCGAGTATTATTTCACTTGAGATAACAAGTATTTCTCCAAGTGTATTTTTTGCAATTTATTGAAATGCATTGGACTGATGCAAACTGAAATAGAATCATAAACAATAAATCCACGATAATGTAATATTTTTTCCAAAAGATTTTAAAGTAGTGGAAAATATAACTTTTAGTAGAATTATCTGGGACCAAATAAAAATAGAACGTGGAAATCTGTCCCTGTTCTGATCAAATTTAATCAACACTTAATCAATTATCTGATGAAGCCATTGGACTAAATGCCCAAAAAAATGGGAACCCAGCTGTAAAGATCAAGTATGATGATCCTTGCCGTTGGGTCCTTGTGAAAGGACAGCTCCATTCGTCGTCAAAAAAATGGTTCTTCAAAGATCGGAAAAATTAGATTGGGACTAGAAGTGAGAGATATACTTATTTAAGCAAAGTTTGAAATAAAGCGACGGTAATAGCCTGCTGAGCCTAGAAACGATTTAATTTATTTGGGATTAGTGATCGCGGAAAGTCTCTGATATACTAAATTTTCGATGAATTTGTTTGGAAACCGTTCTTTGTGATGATCAAATTGTTCTACTTTATTTCCGAAGAATTCGCATTAATCTAGCTGGATTCTCAAATTGGCCTTCTTTAGTCCTTTAAATACTTCTGTTAACCTTGAATGTTGTTCATGTATGGTAGAATAATGAATAATATCATCCATAACGCGTTGGAATGTTGATGTGGCGTTCTTTAGGCCGAATAGCATACGAACTAATTGGTAGTCTCCATTCTCCACAGAGAAAGCTCTTTTGGGCACATTTTCTCTAGTAAATCTCTTTTTGGTGGAAACCCGTAGAGAGATCGAGGGTTGCAAAAATACTGAAACTTTTTCGATAGGTCAGAAATATTCAGTAGTCGGTACTTATCAGGAACCAACCAGACAGTTGAACTAGATAATAATAGTAATTAATTCATTGAACCCAAATTACACTTCAGAATAAGTACACCCACCGTAATGTAATCAAACACTTTGTCCCTATCTATTTTTTTAAATTTTATATTCCTGGATTCCCACAACAGGAAAATCCTGTAGTGTTCAAAGAACATGATTGGCAGTGGGTTACAAAGCTTCGTCATTCGTTGGAAGGAGTCTTGGGAAAGGGATCTTGAGCATATCTTCGAAGTGACGAAGAGGGGGTGTGAAGACCGAGTTATACGGGTCAGTCTCGATGGAATTGCCAATGATGGAGCGATCGAGCTATTTCAGAAGAGCATCGCCCATAAATATATCTGTAAAACACAGACAGATCGCCAACCTTTGTGTGGCATTCAAAATGAATGAGCGAGCTTGTAAGCGAAGCATCACCATTGTAAATAATGTATTTTTTTGGACAGCATCTGAATGTGTCATTGTGTGTTTAGGAACTGCACTCCATATAGGGGAACAGTTTTCCAAGACAAGTCGGATATGTGCGATATACATCCTAATCAGTTGACGGGAAGTGAAATACGAAACAGAAAACCTAGTTTTTGGAAGGCACTTTTGAACATAATCCACACTTGTTTTCAACATGACAGGGTAGTGCTGGTGGTAATACTGAGAACCGAAACGGAGGACTGCATTGGTATGGCCACACTACCATTCTAGAGAAACGACATACTACTGAGTTGTTGGATCCTCATTCTAAAGTTTTCACTAAATCTTCACTGAAGTCGTTGAAGGCTACAATCTATCGCAAAACTATGCAGTGGGCATGAGATAGTTCCCAACACATCATGGATGTGAAGGAAAACAGTGGATATTTGCGGAACACCAGCATTTATAGGTACGGTGTCGATTGAAACTCTATCAACCACCATGGGGATATACATATGAGCATGTAAGTCGCCAGATGATTTCTGAAGACAGAAACCATATCGTCGAATATTCATATTCCTGAATGTTCTAGATACTTAGAAAGAGCTCCATGTTGATGGCTTTTGATCTAATGAATGTTCCGTATTCTTCAAAAATTTTTTTGAGGAAATTCAATTCAAAATGCTTTAACACATGACATTTTTCATGTGCGTAAGAAATGTGATGTGCGTTGTTTTGTGTCCTCCGCTCTGTTGGAGTTTCTTTCTCGTATAGCCCGTTTCATGTGGAGTATACCCATTATTATCCAATGCATTTTCTAAGTGACTCAAGTCTTCATTGATATGTTCTGGTTCACATATTTTACCTTCTCAAATAATAGCGTCATCTAACCGCAGATATTATATCTTTAGATAGACTTTACGTGTGCTTCTGTAGAATTATCGTTAATATTATTTCTTTTATGTTCGGAATGGGGTCAAGCCCTTTCTCCGAAGCCTCGATACACCCGGAGGGTGTGCTGGTGTCATTTACCCCGATAGTCACTCCCCAGGATTATAGAATTCAAGAATCATGTGCCCTAAGAACACGAAGTGAACCAAGAATTATGGATAAGATATCTGCTGCATCACGGCAGGTCGGTGTGATATTCAGAACCACCATTTCAATAGAGTGGCTTGGTGAAGCCTGCGGAGTTCAAAGAGTAAATTTGGATGCTCAGTCCGTTTTTCCTCCTCTTTTCGGAAGATAATCGTTTCGCCAGGAACTGAAAACTCTATGACGAAAATAAATTTTCCCTGATGGTCGAGGAGGACTACATCAGGATGGTTGGCTTGAATTTGTCTGAGAGTGGAGAATGAGTAGTTTCAATGAAAAGATTTGGTCCTTCCCATTCCCACAACAGATTCAAAATATTCCGGATCATAAGGCAACACCGGTGTCTCGTTTATACCTCACGAGTGACGTAGGTGGTAGTATAACACTCGTAACGCTGCGTTATGCATGTTGATATACGCTGAGACCGCATAAGCTTGACAAGCAGACAGCAAATATTTTATGATCTCAATATTAATATTACTATAAAAAATTTTAATAACTTCTGAAGTTGATAGACTGTATAGTTTTGTCACAATGTCTTCTCGCGCTTTGGAATTGTGTCACAAAATCTTGTCTATAACTGTCCTTGGGCTATAATCATGTAGGACTCTTAGTAACGTTTGAAATCGACACAAAGAGAAATTTGATATGTTGAACAATCCGCTTCAATGTGCACCACACAAATTGGATCAAGTATCTCCAACTGGTTCAATAAAAAACGAGGTTACAGAGTAGTGTGTATTCGCATCATGCCGTATAAAGGAAATACCAGAAAAATAGAGGCCCATTACGTTTTAGAAGTCTTGCAAATGCGTTTATTAAGCAGTTGGTTGTCAATGAAATTACGCTGATGGAACTTGTGCCCTTGTGTGGCTTTTTCAGGAATACTCGACATAGGCTATCGTCGTATGCAGTGGCGTATTCAAAAAAATTGAGATTTTTTTTATAAATAAACAAAGATGATGATTTTCCGACATATAAACTGGATTATTTATTTCATATCTGTTTCAGTGTGAGCAGTCATGACACATTTTTTGCAACGTTTTCTTAAGATATGCTTTTTTCAAGTTATGATTATTAAAGTTTTTTAAATGTTCTCACCAAATATCGAAGACATGCAGCGTCATCACCAATCAAATTTCAATATTCATTGAATATTCATATATTTTCGAACGATTTTTCAGACAATTTGAACTGATAAACACCCGAAAAATAAATCGCATACTATTCTCTTGTGTAGAAGATTATAAAGAAAAGAGGCTCAAGATTGAGCCCTGAGGTACCCCTTTATGAAAACTTCCTCTTGTACTGGATTTTATAGAGTATAACACTATAGTTTGTTTTCGAAGTAGGAGGATGCCCAATTCAGGGCCACTCCACGAACTCCCATAGCATCTAATTTGAGTGTTGGTAAACAAGGATCTAATGTGTCGAATGCTTGACTTAGATCATAGAAATGGCCTATGTTATTATTCCCATCGGTCAGTGCCATGTAGATGGATTCCAGAAATCAAGGATTGCAGAATATATGGTATTAGTTGAGAGTTCATAAAAGCTATCAGTCAGTCATGTTGACTATGATGGCTTCAAAACTTTGGCGATTCAACTCTGTAGGCAGATAGACCTAATTTTGTATGGAACCTTTGTTCTTATACACTTGAATGCGTATAGACTCCTTGATGTCACGGAATTTTTCTGATGGTAATGGATTGTTTCACCTAATAGTTTGGCAATGAGTTTGAAAGCAGTCCTTATGCCCTTGCCACGTAGGTAATACATACCTGCAGCAGGTTTAGATGTATTAGACATTATTTCAATAACATCTTCTGGTCACTGGAGCCAAGAAAACGCTTCTTAGGAAACCTATTAAAATGTTCATCAAAGTTTGGTTCAGTGCAGTTTGGAAAGGAGTCTATGAAATAATCAGTGATAGCATCGAATATAATCGATTATACTTTCGAGTCACGAGACGTACAGTGAAACGAATATCATTATGTATTTTCATTATTTTAGTTTGCTTGGTACGCCCATTTTGAGTGCCTTATCACTGGATATATTATGGACTCTATCCGTTATCGGACAAGTACGCAGCAAGTAATTTCGTCTGAAGCGAAGTTGGTTTTACTGTATTCTGCGAAACACCACGAGATAATAAACTTGATGATTCTTTCTTTAGCGCATATAATTTTAACAATTATAGAACTGTCATAATTGGAGGAAGTGATTTTTTTTGACGTTTACTTATGAATATGTTGCTAATGGCAAAATTCACTTTGTAGCGAGTAACACCAAATCGATTAAATCTGAATAATCTGAGATTAGATTTTTGCAAATTGCATGAAGTTCCGAATCGTGTAATCGTGTATAGATGTTTTCAAAATTTGCAACAAAGTTTCAAAACTTTTATAATTATTTCGAGACCACCTTGATCAAAAAAATTACCAAAACAAAAATAATATTTACCGTTCAACGTAAAATGTTGAAAATCTGTACAATTGTTCGGAATATTTTTCAGATGTATCGTTTGCAGAACTTTTGGAATTTTTTCTTATGGTATCGAAGAAAAACCTTAGTTTTTGATAAACAAATGTTCCCTACACTTGAATTGGTTGCAAACTTGATTCATGATATAAATAATATATTCAATACTACTCCAAGTTTGCTGAATTTTTGAATTTTTTTCAACGAGTATACAGCGAAATTCAAGTTATTTGCCAATTTCTCGATGTACCATTCAAATTTGACAAGTGAACTTAATTCTGGTTACAATGCATCATGAAATTTTGTTAGAGAAAAAACAAAATGTCGGCTGCAAAATAGCGGATGAGTTTTGTAATTATGATCCAATTCTATTCAAAATTGGTATTTGGCGGTTTTCTGTATTATTTTTGAATCTTTAAGACCTATTGGGATTTGTGTTATATGTTATAGTCATGATGATTAAAGTTCATGAAGAATTCATCATCCATCATTATGTTAATTACTCAAAAATTTACTAACTGAATGAAGGTGTTAAACTTTCCAGAATTTTATATGAATGGGAATAATTGAAGACAGTAAAATGATTTCAATAGCTTGAATATTACCTATTTGTATATTCTGTCAGATTTACAAAATAGTCAACAAACAATTAGTGAAATTGAGGATAACCTATAAAATAATTAAGTTAATTTTGTTACGTGCAATAAGTCCTTTTTATTTCTAGAAGGTTCATATATCTGATAAATTGGTCTCATTTAAACATATCAACGCATGATACGTCAAAATATATCTTCTGCATTTTACATTTCGTTGGCGCCTTGTGGTATTCCATGTGTCATCTGAAACGTTTGTTAAACTCATCCTGGAGTCTCCGATGAACAAGCTTAGATAAATATAGACGTCTACAAATGCACTTCGTATGTCTTAAAATATTTAGAATTACCCCCGTGTGTTTTAAATATCCGCTGCTTGCGCTATATGCGTATAAACAAAAAGGAAAATATCTTGCTCAATAAATTGCCATCACGTCAAACAAAAAGGTTAACATTGCATTTAAACGGTCTCATGGGTTCAAGATCTTGGTTATTAATAGTATGTATATGTATAATGTACATCAATTGTGGAGCTTTATTAGTAATGCAGTGTCTCAAAGCTTTGCGATCTTTAAATATCAATTGACCATATTCACCGTCGCCATATTGTCATGCGACAATACCAACTATCCATTGTTACCAAGATGGATAGAAACCCTGGTGGACTCACTGATTCGCTTTTGTTTCACCCAAAGTTGTTAATGCTGTAATAAGATGGGATTAGCTTTCCCGTTGTCAGTAGATGGCGCATTATAAAAAATAGCCGAGTTTACATTCCGAAGTACTGAGTCATATTTTTTTTGGAATATTTGAAATTTGACTGTTTATTACTATGTTTATAATTTTTGATTAACTGTGATTTACATTTCATCGGGATATTTATCGTTTTTTTCTGTTCTTTTACTACTTTTCGTTCAGTTCGCAATGATTAGTTATTTGTTTATTGTTGAGTTTTCTGTAATTCTTGTATTTGTAGTGCATAATGTTTTTTCAAGTTTGTACTTGGACATGGCTGCGTTTGTATGAAAGATCTAAGGTTAGTATCATTGTTTAAATATCCCGTACATATCACATATCCAAATAGTTAATTTAAAATTACTGTTATGTCGTCGTATTATGTCGTATTTTTTAACAAAATTGAATAAATACGAAATGTAAACATGTCATGACAATGATAATTGTTCAACGTCATCATGACAAGTATTCATTTATCAATCTGTAATGACTTTACCGCCATCTACGAATGATCGTGAAGCTAATCCGATCTAAATAAAATATGAAGAATCACGTAGGCCGTACCTTAACAGTTTTGGTAGGCCGATTTCACAGGTATAAATGAACGACCAGGGTTTCTATCCATGTTGATTGTTACCAACGGTTAAAAATATGAAGTGTCTGTAACAAAACCGCGAAAATCACTAATGTTGTATTTGGTGCATATGTCATATGCGTATTTTGTGAGTTCAAGAAAAACTTAACTGAAGAGAAAATCTATGATAAATGGGTTGATATAACTATTGGTATCAGCTTTCACACCTAGGTTTTGTTAATGACAACATTGGAGTTATAGCTTAGAAAAACATTTTGAACTTTATATTATGCCTTATACGTGTGGTAACCAAAAAGGTGCCATTTTTTAACACTGCCTTCTGTAGAATTCTGTTTGTATTTCAAAATGTAATTTTTTTCTGATGTTTTTGGAAATTTCGAAACGTTTTCATCTAAAAATGAAATCAACTTTAAATGACAATATGGCGACGATGAATATGGTCAATTAAATTAAGTTACAGTGAGAATATCTATTGACAAAGTGAACATCAACTAAACACTCGTTGATGGAGTAACTACGTAGGTAACCTGCTCCAGACATTTTGAATCAGAGGCATTATAGTGTGTGAAACCCTCCTTGGATTTACGTCAAAACGTTTTACATAACTAATTTCAATTCGAAAGAAAATCAATGCCATATATATTTGATTCGATTAATTTGGACTTTATTGAAAGTAAGTGCAAAAATTGAGTTTCAGAGGGGAATTTTTAGATTGGGTGTGTGATAAGATGCTTATTCTGAAAAACATTCCTTAAACATAGGTGTTCCGCAAGGTTCAGTGTTGGGGCCATTAATATTTTTATTGTTCGAGGACGATATCCCCCAAGATATCAGGGTAGGATTCGGTGTACCATAAAATTCTATTGTCGACAGTTTTGTCGACACAGAATCCCACCCCTGAACTGTCCATTTTCTGGAGAAACTTCATTAGTGGTCACAGGTCACAGTTTTATCCACTGAACAGATCATGGAATGTTTCGATAGTAAAATTGCCTGATTTCGCTTGTCTCTAAGACTGACTGTATATCTAACGGTAGACAAAAATATGAAATATTATGAATGGATGAAGGTGTGTGGTGTTATAAATAAAATAAATATGTGACTCCCAGCGTTATATTTTCATTTTAATATAGCATATCACCCAAGAAAATAGTAGATTTTTAGTATTTTTAAAAGTGGGTTTTAGTAAATTTTGGTAGATTTCAGTAACAAACATAGATTTCCTGAAAAAAGTGGCAACCCTGCATCTTTGCCGTAGATGAACTCAGTTCATTTGATACGACTCTGAGCGCGTAACATCCTGATGCCAATTTTTTTGTTGAAGAAATAACATGATGATCAAATTTCAGTTTGCTATCTATAATGAATATTCCTAGAAATTTGGAGTATTTTTTATTTTTCAATATGTGTCCGTTAAGGTTTAGATTATCATCATTAGAACCAAATGAAAGTAAGTTAGTTTTATTAGTATTGAAGCACAAATAATTAGAATCGCACCATTTCTTTACTATTTCCAGGTCTTTAATGATAGTATCTTTCATAATTTTCCTATCCTTTCCATGCCAAAGAACACAACAAATGGAAACGGACAATTCGTAACGGCGATACTTCATAACATCGACAGTTCGTAACTACAACTATTCGTAACGGTGCAATTCGTAAGGCTAATTAATTTTCTGCGCACTCAAATATTTACATAAGGTTTGTTCGTTCTGGTCAAATCAGACTAAATAGTTACTCCTCGCAAATTGTATGTATTCAATATCTACGCACTCAAATGTCTATGTAAGGTTAGTTCGTTCTGGTTAGATCAGACAAAATAATTACTACTTAACAAGTGTTTTATTTCAATGTCAACTTGTTTATTTTCATACCACTTTAGACAAGTGGATAGACGGTCAAAATCCCGTAATGCTGAACTTGCTAAAAAACTAAATGTTGCCGTTACGAATTGTCGGCGATTTCATCTGGTTTGATGTTGAAAACAAACTGAAGCAATTAGTTGAAATTGCAGGCTGGGTAGCACACAGTTTCGACTTTAAATGCGCCCACATGAAGAAATCAGGAGGAGATAAGTCGGGTGATCCTGCGGACCACTTCGTTTGAAATTTGAACATGTTGAAATTATGTGTGGAAAAAGGTTGCTGCGCATTCAGAGGTATATCGATCGAATTAGGTTTTTCAGGTTCCAAAACCAGTGTATCATTCTCTTATTGAGTCACATTTGCGATGGTATGGAATTTTTGGGAGTTTGCTCTCCGCTATGTATGAAAAGATATATATCAGGATTCATGCCTACTTTCTTAAAAATGGAATTCTAACAGTTATTGCAATTTTTATACTGGTTATACGCTACAAATATTGAAGTCAATTTTAAATTCGAAACTGTTGAAGACTACAGGGTGTTCTATTGAAAATAAGAAAGTTCCTGTCAATTTTCGCTAGAACCAAAAGTGGAAGAGGGGGCAAAATATTATCCACAGGTATAGATTCTTGTCAATATTATGCTGCTTGAAATTTTCATATTTCAATTCAGATTACTTTTCGAAATATATCTAATCAAACCTTAAAAAATCACCCTGTCACTTTTTTCAAGAAAACTGCAAAATGAACAAATAAAAAAACAATATCATCTTGATTATTTGACAGTAGATGAAGGAAATCCTGTCTCTTCAACAAAATATTGCCATACAAATTGTTGGTAGTAAAGAAAAACAAATGGCTTTCAATTGAAAGAAATTATTTCTGTAACTTGTAAATGTTCATGTTAGAGACACAACAAATTAGTAACTATTTTCCATTTTCCATCATCATGACTATGCTGAATCTGAGAACCCTTGTCTGAATCGTTTCTTATCTCAGTTTGTGTATGTTATGGTGACGCATATGGTCAAAACAGATGCGAACTGGAAAATGAGTAATACAATAATCCTTGTCTTACTTGAGAGTTGCTATTAACCATTACCACCAAAATTTATGGTACGGTTGTATATTTTATTCGTGTTTATGTTTGTTTAATATGGTTCGTTTCCTTAATGAAACGAGCCTTATTGCTTTTGCTATGAACACTCATGAAGAGAGTAGTTAAAAGGAGAAATGACGAAATTATTCTACTTGGAATTTTTTTCCATGGGTCGTATCCGTGTTTGGTCTTTTTACACTATCAGGACCAACTCGACTTTTTGAATGAGGGCTCGGTTATTTTGCTCGGATATTTTGATAACCCTATATAGGACCCTGCACAAAAACATTTGGAAAATTGGCTCCGTGTCAAATTGGCTGGAAAGATCAGGTAGCAGCCTTATGGAAAAATTGTCACCGGTTATTATTTCTGAATATTTGGTACGTTGTAGAATATGAACAAAAGTGTCGATCTATGGGCTCAACTCAAACCCATTGCTAGTTTTCGAGATACATGGTGGCGAAGTTGAAAGTGTCCATTTCTTTAAAGTGATATTTCTCTTAGGAAAACCCATTGAATGAAAATATTTTGCGCGACAACATCGCTTACCCATATTGTAACTACATGCTTAACCTGGCTCGTGGAATGTTTTTCGCGTGTATCCTTCAGCCAAATTTACACGTATCAAGTAGTTAAAACAAGTTACTGAATCAAGTAACAGAAGACTTGTCTAGACGTGTTTAGTGCGAATTGTAGTAAACAAATCACGTAGTGGGGGTATCTACTTGCTCCAGTAAATAGACTCGCGTTCTATCTACTTGACTAAAATTTCCACTAAATTGACGACTGGCGTAAGTTCTAAATCAGACGTTTGCACAATGCTAGTAGCTAAATTTAGTAACTGGCTTTAGTTACTTGGTTAACCTACTATCACCATGTAAATTCGCCTTAAGTTTCTCGTTTCAAGCGATTTTCAAGGAATTTACAATAAAAATAACACCAGCTAAAATCACTGTTGAAAAGAAATAAACGGGACAAATATCCGAGGTCAGTCTGTGGTTGTATACCATATAATGATTGTCGCTGACTGGTACGGTCTAATAAACATCTCAACATAATTAATTTCTTTTGCGTTAGATGAAATCGAAACAGTAACTAACTAAATAATTTTTCTAGAACGATCCGGGTTTCTCGTAAGGAGATCGGATTTTTTTAAAATCTCGGCACCCATTCAATTTATCTAGGAGTGAAATTTTGATTGGTCCACTTGGTTAGAAAATTGATCATTGATTTTGAATTTTGGAAGATAAACATTTTTGTGAATTATGCAATTGAATCAATCACATAAGTAATATTTATAATGAAATTTTGTGAAATTGGACCATTTTTTTTTTGTTGTAAACAATGAATGTGGAAGCTGAATACACTTGTTTGTAATAAATGAAGCAAATATTTTGTACATAAATGTCATTTCAATATTTATTGCAAAGCGCTTTCGACATGCGTCATCCAACAATAATAATAACATGTATAAGTAAAACTAGATATAATCTTTTAGGCGTGATTTAATGCTCATATGCCTTTCCGCTCACAAGAGAATTTGATGAAATAGAAGAAACATGAGAATTGTGGATGCCTATAGTAAGTAGTGTAGTGCCCGCTATACCGGGTGTCCCAGAGCTTTTAGGCCAACAGATATTTCAGTTATTTGCAGGAAAAAAAATTGAAAAAAATTTATATTGTAGAACTTTCATGCAGCATAGAAAAATCCACCCCTGGTGAACAACCCCTGATAAACCACCCCCAAGTTTTGTTTTTCGGGTTGCACCCCCATGTCTGTTGAAGATAGTTAGTCGTGAAAATTGAATTCATTAGTGGGTACTACCAAATGGACTGAATTAATTGTTCGAAGTTCTAGAGACAAGAAAAAGTGAACGTTGAGAAAATGTTGAAATTTTTGTGCCTCGGTTACAGGACTACCTCACTGGATAAAAGAAACCAATTTCCAAACACTCTGGAGTGTGAACAATTGGTGTGGTTTACATCAGTCCCTCATTTTTCCTAAGACACTGCTCAATGGCCTGCACGTTCTCCAGATCCCACGTCACTAGACTTTCTCCTATTGGTAAACGTGAAACAAGTTCTTTCCGAAAATCAATCAATGAATATTGGTGATTTAACCCAGACAATTTCACAGGCTTGTTATAGTGTTACTCCGGAAATGATTAGAGCTTCCTGTACTCGCAACTTGAAGCATGTTTGGCAAGTGCTTTTAAAAATTTTGAAAAATTTCTGTGGTGTAATGTATTATTCAAAATGCAGATTAGCTCATAAGTTAATATTCCATTTGTATATTTTTTGCCATGATAGCTTCCATATATCATCGAATGAGAAATGAAAAAGACTATAAGTTGAACCAAAACAAACATGGGGGTGCAATTTGAAAAACAAAAGATAGGGGTGGTTTCTCGGGGGTTATTTACCAGGCGGTGAATTTTGCTATGCTATATGAAAGAGCTTATGGTCTCCTACAACACGTGTTTTCTCTGGGACACCCGGCATAGGTAGTCCCGCTGTGATTGGACACTGCATATAAGTTATAGCGACCAGCAGCTATATTGATCGCTGTATAGTTACTCATATTGATCATTTCAAAGGAAAATCAATGGTGACATTCAGTTTTCCTTCAAATCCTTTCTTTTGGCTGAAGGAGTCTTTCTGGAAGAAACTCCTTCAAAAGACGATCTAATCTCTTTGGACTCTCGGAGCGTATCCTTCAGAGTGGCATCAGCTGTCCAATACATCTCACTATTTGATGGACTACCTATTGCTCTCGCAAAGCACTCAAGCAAAAGCGTCGCAATAATCAATAATTTGATGAGTAAGTTCTAGTTATGACCAGCGAGCTCCTTCTGTGGGTAACAGTTTCTTCTCTCGACAAACCAATCTGGAATCTACTATTCCTCATTCAGTTATGAGTTGAAAACCCTGGCCGCTAATAGGTTTTCCGTCCATCTCTGGGATTGTCGAATTTTTTTTGGAATAATAGGGTATCTCAGTTTATTGGACTCTAGCTGTTAAAACCTCTCCACATCTCGAAATTGCGCTAGGACGGGAGTAATCAATATATCATTAATAATGTTGTTGTTGTTTAGAAAAAAACATGAAAATTATAAGAAATAATTTCTATGATTAATGTAATCAAAAAAGTTGGTGCCTGACCTTCAGAATAACAAACGAAATAACAATTTAACGAGCATGATGAAGAGCGATTACTATTACTCCAATATTGCCACGTTATCTATAAACGTAAAATAAGTAGGGAAGTTTAAGTTAGTGAGGAATAAAGTTACGGAACACACAGTTTTAACCCGACAACACATCACTATTCTCTCTCTCCTCCAGAAGAAGAATTATGATCAACGGTCTTCTTCCTTTATTTTTCAAAAATTCATAAACAAAAAAACTAAAAATGTTGGCTTTCACGGCTGGCATCAATGTTTTGGTTGGTTTCCAGGTCTTGTGTTCTTCTTTGGTTTAAATTTCCGAACGTTTCAACTGCAACTGTAGCAGTCATCTTCAGTGGCTTATCAACTGGTATCAGTTGAAACGTCAAGAAGAGTAATCCGACCATGCCACTGAAGATGACTGTGGCAGTTGAAACGTTTGTATATTTTAACCAAAAAAGACGATGGCAAAACTCGGAAACCAAATATAACAACAAATATAGAGTTTGGAAGAATACTACTTCTATTGCAAACTAACTTGAGACTTCATGGTAAGGCATATAGGTATATGTATGTACATTACAGTGTGAACCATAATGTTTACAACATTTGGAAAAATTATCGATATCAGAGTTATAAAAAAAACACTTTGTTGGGGGTCGTTTCTGTATATCGGATAATCTGAAAATCGATTTTGATAACTGACACGTGACTGCCAATAGACGACAATTTTGAAAAATTCACCGGGTGTCCCAAAACTCAACGTCAACCTTTGGAGGGCTGATAGTCCAGCTCATGATTGACCAGAATATCGACCTCAGTAAAATATTGATAGTTTTGGGGATATTGGCACTTTTATGAATTTCTTGAAAATTGCAACCTTTGATCAGTGTTTTGTCCCTGCTTAATATCTCCAAAATTATTAATATTATACTGAGGTCACATTTTGATATTATGGTCTGTCATGAGCTGGACTATCGGTCCTTCAAAGGATGACGTCGAGTTTTAGGACACCTATATATAATTTTGGTGATTGAAAAACGATGTTTTATTGGTCCTCAATAACTTTTAGGAATCATTATGAACTTATTTGATCATTAAAATAGAAGGGTTTGCAGGAATGTAAATGCAAAATATGAGAAACTGGTTTTCATTTTGACTTTGGCGTGCAATGGTCCATATCTGATTTCGTTCAAATTTGAAGAGTCCCAATAGTCCAATTTTTTAATACATAATCATTTGGCGGAAATAAAAAGTAGAATCTATTTTGAGGAATTAATAAAAATGGATTTAAGTCGGAAATCTCAAGATTACACGTTGTACTGTGGAATACATATAGTTTTATTTCTTTTTCTATAAAACTTGATTCCGGTCATGAAAATTGGTTTTCTATTACACTTAACATTCAAAAACTTAATAACTTTCACCGACTACCTATGCAAGGACTTTCATTCAGTACACGTGCGGAATTGTCAGCCAACATTTTTTCGCAAGTTTTATTCAGTTTTCTCAGAATAACAATTAGACATAGCAAGATTGTTATCATAGCAAGACAATTTTCATAGTAAAATAAATTTCAATTTTGTAGAAGGCTTCAAATCTATCGGCAGGAGATGTTGCTGCCACATCATCTCCTGCCGATGATGCAATGAAAATATCAAGACTTCTACGAAATTGAGATATAATTTACTGTGAAAGTTGTCTTGCTATGATAATAATCTTGCTGTTGAAAAACAGAATTGACCCGAATAATATCCAATAACTGAGGAAGATGAAAAAGGGAAAGACTCGGTTAGCAGAATTTTCGCAGAGGGCAGACTAATCATCTTTGAGCCACATTGGAAGTTATAGATAGGAGAATATTAGTAAATAATATGATATACTTTTGGGCTTCCTGACTATATGCGATATTCAGCCCCTTTTGGAAGTGAATTTCAAATCTTCGACCGAGCATCCTTCACTACACAACTTTTTTAAATTTTGGCTCGTCCAGACTTTGACATCGATTTCTTTCGGCGACCAAATGCTCCGTCTCACTTGCCCATTCCATGAATTTAATATGACATGACTCAGACAATTATGAGTTTATTGACCATTGCATGCATGCATGTCTCCCACATGACTAGTATGTACCCTTATATCCAGCTGGGATTACAGAACGTCACAATAATCCCTCATTACAGACATTGAGTTGATAGCTAGGTTAGATTACAATCCATTGTCGACTTGACAGACAGAGATAGGGTTATAGCGGGAATAAGATATCGCTATCACTGGAACATACAGTTTTTCTACGTGGTTCAATCATTATAACGAGATAAGACGATGAAAAACGGTTGTTCGGAGTAATAAGTGTTATAGTGTCGATGACTTTTTACAACCACCTGCATTTTTGCGAATCCATTGTTACTGAGATTCAGAGATAAAGTGGATTAAAAATTTAAGAAAGAAAAATTATATTACGTTAGAATTGTTCAGCTATAAATGAGATAATTCAAAAGAAAATGGTATCAACTGTATATTTAGAACTAGCAAGGTTTAGTGTAGTTGATTCACCAGGGAGATCCTTATAGAGCTCGTGAACATTGCATGAAAATTATACACAGAATAATAATTAAGATAGAAGTAAAAGTGATACAATTTTTCCTTTGAATCTCAAGTTCGATGTCTGTGCAAGTGAATTAAACTGTATTCCATTCCAGCGGTCTTAAGGGGTAGTAGTTGTTTTTTGTAAGATGTTTGGAAGGATTTTTCATAAAATTCCACCAAGCACTGCCAAAGTCCCCCTACACCGACTATTGAGTGGTATATTTCATGTCAAAGTTAAACCTAATGGTGAAAGACGATGTATCAAAAAATCTTATTTTTATACGACAGTGCAAAACTAAGTTTTTTCGCACTAATTATAGTACGTGGAGTAGTACTTTTTAGTACGAGTGCATTGAACTGTGGGTGAAAACATCAACTATGCGCAAAGTTTTTTTTTTATACAGGGTGTTTCAGAATTCAGTATCAATATTTCAGGGGTGTGTTTCTTAGGTCAAAAAAAGACTTTCTTTCTCATAAACATGTGTCCGCAACCGCTTCATTTCTGAGATACAGGATGTTGAAATTTAACAAAAAAATCAGTTCTTTTTCAATATCTCTAAACCACTTTGGTTTTTCTTTTTAATTTTGGTAAATGCAAAGTACACATAAAAATACATTTTTTTCATGGCGAACGTTTTTTAATTTTCATCAGTGGCGTCTTTGTAAACATGCTCTGTCATTTTTGATCAAAATAATGATACGCTTCTGTTTTTTTTCTTGGCAAATTAGTATAATTTTCATTATTGTCTTCTATTTTTCCACAAACATGGTCTCTTGACTATTTTCCGTCCGACGGACGGTTTTCGATTTCAAAAATAAAAGGTCGTCATTCGCTTGTACCTATGCGATTTTTTGTATGTCTCATTTTGCTTTTTAAATCGAAAACTGTTCTTCGTAGGGAAAAGAGTCAAGGGACCATTTTTATGAAAAGATAGAGGACACCCATAAAAAATATAATATTCATTAAAAAAAAAAACATTATCATTTTTGTTAAATTATAACACCCTGCATCTTAGAAATTAAGCAGTTGCGGACATATGTTTATAGGAAATAAAGTCTTATATTGACCTGAAATATATGCCCCCTAATTCTTGATACTGAATTTTGAAACACTCTGTATTCTGTTTATACCTACACATAGGCGAAGCCAGGTCGGTCACGAGCAGATTACTTAGAGGTCAAGCACCCATAAGCAACATGCACGGGAGTGACTACAAGCTATATGAAGAGTTGGAAAACAACCCTGTCATACGTATGCCATCAGATGGCATACTTTATACTCATACATACTATTTACTTGGACAGCCAAGCGGCGATAAAAGCAGTCAACTGTATGCAAATCACCTCAAAACTTGTTTGGGACTGCATAGAAGCCCTAAAAGAGCTAGGCAGTCAGAACAGACTGACACTAGCTTGGGTACCAGCACACACAGGTTATAGAGGCAATGAAGAGGCTGATTCACTAGCTCGAGAAGGAGGAGAACCGTTTTGCGGTATAGCGAAAGCTGTACTAAAAACCAACACCAAATCATGGATCCAACAGAAATCTCAAGAATGGTGGAACGATTCACCAGGAATGAGACAGGCCAAAGAGTTTATCAAAAAACCGTTGCCAACATTCACAGAATATCTACTAAACCAGAGAAGGATCAATACTAGAATAATAGTTTATGAGTACTATTGGTCTGGCACAAGAAATGCTATGCAGGTTCTGTCAGGAAGAAGAGGAAACATCGGCTCACATACTATGCCACTGTGAGGGCTTGTCAAGACTAAGGTTTCTAACACTGGGAGAAGAAAAACCAAAAGCTCCCGGATACATGGCAGTTCTGAAAACTGGCCTATGGAGTCTCGTGACGAAGACAGGGCTAGATAAAGAACTCTAAACGATTCCGAGGGCGAACACAATAGATCTGAACAGGTCGCGGTGTTGATGGTTATGGCACGGAAACCCCAAACTAATCTAATCTAATACCTTCATTTATGAATTCATGCGAAATACAGTATTTTGCTCAAAAATGTATTCAGACGTCATCAGTTAATATTATAATGAAAATTCAAAACTACAGAAGATAAAACATTCAAATTATTGATAGAATTCCTACAACTCTTCAATATAATAAATATCGTAGAAAAACCTTTGTATTATACATTTTATTTACTCGCGTTTTTACAAAAAACGACTACTTTATGAACTCGTATCATATTAAACTATTTTATAATACTAGCTTTGTAACTATAATTTTTTGAGATATATCAATGTCACGGAAGTGTCACCTATATTCCATGGCAAAAAAGTACTTGTATGGCTTACGGAGAAAAAGTAGTTTATTGAGACAGAAATATCATAGTTGAAAGAGATCAAAGAGTTAAATAACTGTATTTTTTTAAATCGAATAAATTTATTTTCGAATTAAACAACATAATTGAGCGTCAAAAGAAAATAATTAAACTGTTAGGAATAATTGGTATTGAACGAGTAATTTGAAAAATTACTGATCGTTCAAAAAAAAAGGCCAAATTAGCTGTTGCACCCATTATTTGCAAATTCGTCCAGGTACACCAGTCTTTGAATCTTCAATAATTGCATTTCTGGCTGTCAACTCAATATCTAAGTTTTCTGGACAACTGTATTACTAGTACAAACAACTTGATTGCACCTCGGATGGTATCGTGAGCTTTCAGGACTTGAATACTTCGGGTTAACAGAAATGTGCATGGTAAAATGACCTTTAACTTTCATTCCATTATTTATAATTATGGAGTGCTTCAAGGCTATGTCTTGAGCCCTATCCTGATTTTAATATACATATAGTGTCCGCTAAAAAGTACGTAACCTATGGGAAAAAAGTTTATAATTAAAGAATCGAAAAACAAATTATGGTTTATCGATTGTGCACATCCAACAATCTGAAAATGAATTTTGAATCATTTGACATGATCACTGATATGGCGCAAATTGAAAATTGAGGGTGAGATGGCAAAATATTGAAAAATGCCAATTGAAAAAGTTGCCTTGAATTAGATTTTATATTCCTGTACAGCTTTTCAAATAGAATTTTGGAATAACGGATAATAGCAATTTTGTTTAAATATTTTCTCATCTCTATACAAATGTCAAATTATTTTCTCCTGTATAGCTGACTATAGTGGAAAAATTATATTTTGGAAATAATGACAGAACTTTCTCATGTACCTGGGAAAATGGGTGGGACCTCACTTTTGAATAATTCTGTACTATATATATCTTCACCGAGAATATCAGTGGTAGGTACTTATATATTTCTATTTGCTGTAGCCACTTGTCAGTCATTCCACTCATTATTTTATTCTATGAGAGCTTCTAAAATATTTTCTCCCGTTTTCACTACTAAGATTTGGTGTCAACTCCATTTGGAACTTTGCACGGCAAGCTTTTGAATCTGTAATAGAATAACCTCCATTACAGATCTGAAGAAATTAATTTTCACTTTTTAGCGTATTTAAGCCTGTCTTTATTTTTTTTTATTATTTCATTTAAACTTAAATTGCATCTGTGTGAAGCTTGTGTTGAATAAACACTAATTATTTGATTTATAATTAGTACGAAAATAATAAGCAAACATTGATTATGATTATAGCTATTAATGTAACGAGATTATTATGCGACTTATAATAATCGAGGATGTTGCCAGGCGACGAGGATGTTGCAACCTCGGAGATTTATTTAAATCGTATAATAATGGTTATGTCACGTTATTGTTATTTGAGCGTGCCATTTGGTACTATTATAAAGTAACTGAAGTATTATATTGTAACTAATGTATTATGTGTTGTTATGATATTATGATGTTAATAATTTGTAATAAAGATTTAACTTAAAGGAAGCTTAGTATCCAATGATACGATAAAAATTGATATAAACAACACTGTTTGGCTGACAATAAATTTGTGGCACTTGAATGGTAATTGTTACTCAGAAATCGTTTAAAATTTGTGTTTGGGTTTATATAACCACCCAAAAGTCTTCCATTTAATCCTTAAAATATAGTATAATGTAGAATAAACAAACAATACATCTGTAAAATGTAAAAATGAATTCATTCAGGAGACAACAAAGAAAATCCCATTCAAACAAAATCAACTGTCATGCCAAGGTCGAGCGTATGTTAATGTACTTGCGGCCATACTCTACAGGGAGATTGAATAACAATTCTACTAAAATTGACTAGTTGATAAATACTGTTTTTCAGGCAATCTGTTTCGATTGTTTTGGTGTATACGTCACTAAAAATTTCCCGTAGAATACTGATTTTTTTTTTATCTAAAGGCGATGATGATCTTGACGGCCTTTCGTGCAATTTGGATCTGATTGCGGTTCATTCCATCGTGGATGACTGACCATTTTTACTGAAACATGAAACCTCCCGTAATAACAGGTTGACATGGCCATCATACATGGCCTTAGAAAAATAAGTGTTACGTTTTAAGAATTGGTAAGTCGCAGTTTTCATGATATCTTAAGGTTACTTAAATGTATTGGACGTTGTGATTGGTTGATAATCAAAAAGTAATAATAATAATCAGAATCATATGTTCAAAGTTGAAAAAATTTGAAATAAATAATGACAGCGTACGCAGCGCCCTCTAGATGTTACATGAAAAATAATACGAAATTATGATTTCCCACGTCAAAAAAACCCCGGGTACCAAATTTCGTGCAAATAACTTAATTTTTGCAAAAGTTATTTTTAAAAAGCGTACAACAAAATTCAATTTCAACGCCCTGTATGTCCGAAACGAAGCATTTCCGGACACAAGTTTATTTAAACTTTTTTCTTAAAATTATCTCAGGAATACGACACTTGAATATTTTAACGTACTTAGGTTACACCCTGTATATTCCAACAATTATCAAAAATTTCCTAAAAACCGAATGGTGTCTATAAAGAAATGCTTACAACTGCCATTTTTTAAATGGCAACATTTACTTTTCAATTTTTTGTCATGATGAAAAGTTATAAATTATCAGTTTACTCATGCGAAAAGTTTTGGATAAATTCCTAAAGGAAACGAAGATACAATCAGGTTTCATGCTGAGTGTTCCTAAAATTGAAGGTTCTTCAATGTAGGCGTCTTGGAACATAATAAAGAAAGCAATACACAAAAGCTCTCATTATTTCAACGATGTTAAAGTTTGTTCTACGTATTTAATCAATGCTGTATTTTTATTCCGCTTTTTTATGTTCATGGCCGCCTTCGTTGGAGAATACCTAATTTTGAGAACACTCGAATGTATTTGCGATTTCTTTCGGAATTCTTCAAAACTTTCCACATGAGTAATATATGATAACTAATCATTTTCCATCATGACGGAGTGAAAAGAACATGTTGCCATTTGAGAAATAGCAGTTGTTAGCATTTCTTTATGGGTACTATTCCGTTTTTAGGAAATTTTTATAATTGTTGGATTATATGGAAGCTGCAATTACACGAAAAACTCAGTTTTTTGTATCGCACTTCGAAGCTTCCTCTGATAACTTCTGATGTCGTTTGTCAGTTGTGATGATTTAAGTTTGAATTTCATGGCCAACTTTGTTTGACTGAACAATCAACTGTATCTCCGCCATTTTTCAACCGATTTTCAATTTTGAAGAACAGTGTTATCACAAATTGCGTGATTTTTTGGATAATGGAAAAATATGTACAGGGTGTCATTTGAAAAAAAAGTTTTGGTTCACTTCCGGTTGGACCGGAAGTGGTGAATTTTCAGTGGAAGGGTCAAAATATGCATATCCCAGTACTATAGCGACATGACACTAAGGTAAAAAACGATTAAAATTTACACAAAATTTATTGTCTTTGCGACATGTTTCGATACACAGTATCTTTTTCAAGCGAATGTAGTACATTTTTTTACCTTAGTGTCATAACTATGGATTTCCATCAAGTAACAGCCACGTCAATCCAAAACTATAGCGACATGTCAAATTTGAAATCTGTATCTTCAAAACTATAGAAAAATTGGAGGGCGTACCTCACCTCGTGGTCACCCGGTATATATATAACTGAATTTATTTTTTGATTTGAATGAGGAACACCTACGTACCGGTTTCATGGTACTTGTCAATCGATTGGATTTCCATAAAAAAATGACAAGGTTCGCGCTTTGATTTTCATATTCTAACCTATATGGTCCTCAATCAAGCAAAAATTCAAGAAAATATTCATTTCTGAAAATTCAACGACAATTTAGCACGGCTTTTTAACACTTTTCAAATTGTGACAAAATTTTATACTACTTATTTTTTTTGACGTTTGTAGAAAAAATTAGTTTGCATCTCGTGCGCGAAATACTTTGGTGATCTCAAAGTAGCATTTCTCGTCCTATACACAAAAGTAACTATTCTGTCCGCCCGGTACAATTCTCCTGTTGTTTTATTTTTCTGAATTTCTAAATTGTGCGACACGGCGCCCAGGCAGCAAATCTATGATTATTCGTCCATCAACAACTCTATGGTTTTGTTATGGCTCATCTGCCAACACTTTTCCGTAATTACCTTCTGAAACACTCGTAATAAACTAGACCAACCATAGTTCAACGGACTGCAGTTTATACCGCGACTGATGCACAACTTACTCGCTTCTATTTATATTATTCAGAAATTTATGAGTGAAATATACCAAGGTGCCGTTTATTTGTGGATATAACATGTGGAGATGAGCTTTGGTGTAATATTTTTGTTTTGATTTTTGTTCGGAAATATGAATAGAATATTCATAAAATCTGTTGTTTTGTTTTCATAATAGTGCAGTCGGTGTAGAAATTTCCTGCACAATTAACCGGCATGGCAATGTTCCTTCATAAACTGATAGTCGAGGTCCTATACTTCATAATACCACCAAATAATAGTACATTACTCCTAAAATAGCCGAATAGAAAAATAAATTATAAACTTTTGCCATTTGGGGATTATAAAAACAAAGAAAGAGCTTTCAAAATCAAGAGTTCTTAAGTTAGCAGGTTGAACTTCACCCTAATACGCACTGCGGTGGTCTATCTCGTTTTTCTCAGAAACCATTGGTCGCACAGAAAAATTTATACTTCCTAATAATATTCTTCATAATTTTTTTCACAAAAAAGGTTTCATAAATTATTCCACTTTATCCAATGTATTTCGAGAAATAGGGGTGGACACGAACACAGGTTGTCCTCCGAAGTATAGTCCCACAAAGTGGTTTAACATTCTAAATATACACGCAACAGATTTGATAATGCAAAATATAGACCAAAATATAGACAAAAATATGTTTTTTTTGTGTAATATTTTGTTTCTGTTTTTGTATTTTAACCTATTTTAATTTTGCTGCTAGTTTGGAAACAATCCAAAGTCCTTTCATATGGAGTTTGCAGATATCTTTTTTGGATTTCGAGATATTTTGAATAAAATAATTCATTATTTTCGATATTTGTTTTTATTTATTTCTGACGTAATTTTAGAGATTTCAAAAAATAAAGAATACATTTTCATTGCCATTTTTCAAGATTAACGAGATGACCGTTACAGATTTTCATTACGATATTTCGTTTCCGAGGAAACTTCATCGACTTTTATTAACACCGCCCTGTTATTTTTATCCCAAAATTCAGAGCCATTTTGTATTCTGAAAAACGTCATATATTATTTATAGTTGTTTAAAGATGTTTTTAGATCATTTTAGACTTTACTTAAGATTATTCAGGAAAATCCTGATGAAAGTAACTCTGAACTTCGATTATTCGATGCTCGAAATTCATTGAATAAAACAAAATAATTATGGACACTATTTTTGAGAACATTTTATGAGGAATATTAAATGTTCTTTATAAAATTTTTAGGTATATATAAAAATGTTTGTGCGATCAATGGTATCTGAGAAAAACGAGGAAAACCACCGCAATGCTTGGTAGTGGTGGTATTTGGGGGTAAAGCTCACACTTCTAAATGTTTGAATTTCGAAAAGTTTTTTTTGGAGCGTATAATCTCGTTATATCAAAACTTTTTTTTCTAATTTCACTAATATCAATGGACTGATAGGTCTGTACTGGGGAAATAGCTTCTCAATCGTTGAAAATATCGAAAAGTTCTTATTACAAAAAAGGAAGCTTGATGAATGAATAAATGAATTAATTTGAAAGTTTTTTAGTACCTAACATTCCTAACTGAGTCATGGTTTCCAAGAAAATCGATGTCGGAATTAAACATTTCGCGCGAGGCCTATCCAAAAAATTTGAATTGCTCTAAAACCAGGCAAGCTCGAATAAAAAATGAAATTGGGGTCTGAAAATAATAAAAAATACTCGCAGTCCTTGCCACTTTCAGTGGTCATTGGTATGTAATAGTTGTTATTTATTGTATAAGTATTTTAGATAACATTTTATTCGCGCAAGAATGTTTAAACGCGAAAGCGAAGCTCGAGCGTTTAATTTTCTTAAGCGAATATAATAAATCTAAAACAGGCATGCGATACAACGTTTTATTCACATTCACATTAATTTATAATCAGAATTTCCGAAATTTTTCATCAAAAAAGTAATTGAATTACGTACAAAAATATCGGGAAGTGGTGAAAATACAACGAGTCCTGCGGACTCGTTGTATTTTCAGCTTTGTCACCTGGTAATTGATGCTTTACTTCTAGCCGTATTCAACGGAATACTCTTTTCCACGACCTCATCTGTGATACCAATGGACATTTGTCCCCAACGATCGCTCATATCGATAAATAAAGATAACTAGTCAAAACACATAAATTTGACGTTTATAATTTAAATCATTTTCACTTGACAGATGGTAAAACAAAAACTAAGCAGGTTTAGCACCGTGAAAATACAGCGACAAGCTATATTTTCACTGTAGTTCTGATTCTATTGGCTGAATTTCAAAATTTGAAATCCACTGATTGGTTGTTAAGCAAGGAAATATATTGTCGATTTAATATAAATGTTAATGTTAAAATTAATGATAAATAATGATCATAGCAATCGATAGTACTATAAGATATGCATGATTGATTCAAGATTGTATTTTCCATTATTCCATTAGTGGAATAAATTATTTCCATTATTTTACTAAAGGTTCAAGTGGTACTTTATACGGTTCATTGTGGATGAAACTTCAATCATAAGGTGATTTGTGGGTAAAGTATATAATGAAACATAATAAGTGGAATTATCCAGATATTTTGTGTTTATAACTGCTTGAAGATCCATAAAAAATGAAGGGCTTCAATATAATTTATAAATGTGTTCAATAATTAGTTGGTTTGTATCAGTTTGATGCGCAAATGGTAAAAAATAATAATTTTTCAATTATATGTGGAAAATACATGAAAATAGGAAAAATTTAATGAGTATTTTTTTTTCGCGTTACCATCAACATATAAATTTGGAATGGGAATTTTGACAAAATTTCGACATCGAATTTCTCGTAAACTGTGGCTTATACAGGAACGTTACTGTAGAACTTTTTTTTTAATTCATCAAGCTTTCTTTTTTGTTATGAATACTCTCTTGATGACTGGCTTATTCAAACCTAAGGGTGGTTTTTTAAGGTGGAAGAGTTTATGAAGGAACATTTCCCTGCCGATCTATCGGGTAGATATAATATATATTTATCTTCAGCGACTATACTATAAGCAGCTGGTTATTGTAAGCTACTGGCAATTATTTTTTTCAGCAACAAGCCTGTCAGGCCAGAGACAGCTTCTGGTAATAATTTTTATATCAGCTAATTATCTCCTCCGGAGTCAGGTTTGACCTGATAATAGGAGCAGATATTAGGTGATTCTAATGTTTTCATAGTATACGGTGATATCCAAATTAAGTTTTTACCATTAGTAACTTTATTATAATCAAATATACAAACTTGTTTGAATCAGCAACCTATTACTATTTTTAATGCTTTGATAAAATAATGAATAAAAAAATGAGAATCGTATTTTTGAATTTACAATGAAAAACAATATTTTTAAATTGACTCCTTTTTCGGGTAGAATTTGAAGTTTTGAACAAAAGGGTTTTCCGCTGGGATGAAAATATATGAGGTTACCAAGCATAAACTAAAATAGCTAGATTAGTTCAAATGTTAGTGGGCCTACATCCTACCTAACCCCCCTTCACTATAGCACATGTCCTAGTGTGGCTTTGTTCAAATTTTTTAGTTTCTTTCTACCATATAATATCTCACAGTATTCGAATCCACTGGTTTATATACTAACCAAATGTCAACAGGCTCCCTATATGTTTATATTTCTCCCAGTATATCCAATCTCTTAACCCTTTCAATACGGTTTTCGGCCATATATAATAATAATAATAATAATAATAATAATGGATATTACAAATAAATCACATTTTTCATTTTTCAATTTTCATAGAGAATGTTCCCCTTTTCAATAATAATAGACTTTATTCACATAAATAGATTAATACAAAATACAAAAAGTTTTGACATATGTGTAAAAAATCAAAATCCGATAAGTGTATACACACTTGTTTCGGTATGAGACATAGGAATTGAAAATATTTGAAAACGAATCAAATTATATTTACTTCACAACTTAAACCTAACAACAACCAACAAATATCCAACTTATTTTGTTTATTCATCTTCTGCCGTTTCCAGAATGCACCACCTTCTTTTTTACTATTTTTTTTTAATTTCAGTTTCAATACTTACCATTACCAAGGACAGCCAATTGAATACTGAACTCTGGTTTTGTTATTTGTTATTGAGTTAGACGAAATTACCCCTACTGAGTACAAATAAAAGTATGTATCGCAGCCGCTATTGTGTTGTAGCGTCCAAGGCACCGCTGACGCTTGATTAGTGAATGTAATGATATTCACAAAAACACTATCCCAACCTAGTCCTTTTGATGCGGTGCCGGCGGTCGTTAATTGCGCGTTTGCCTCAAAAGGCGACGAGTGAAGAAGCGGCATATAAAAAGCAAGAAGCAATATAATACATTTGTCGCCTCGTCGGCGACGAGTATATTGCTGCTTGCTTTACCACCTCTTAATGTAATGATTTTCACAAAAACAGTATCCCAACCTAGTCCTTTTGATGCGGTGCCGGCGGTCGCGAATTGCGCGTTTGCTTCAAAAGGCGACGAGTGAAGAGGCGGCATATAAAAAGCAAGAAGCAATATAATATACTTGTCGCCTCGTCGGCGACGAGTATATTAGAGGCGACAAGTATATTACTGCTTGCTTTACCACCTCTTAGTGTAATGATTTTCACAAAAACACTATCCCAACCTAGTCCTTCTGATGCGGTGCCGGCGGTCGTTAATTGCGCGTTTGCTTCAAAAGGCGACGAGTGAAGAGGCGGCATATAGAAAGCAAGAAGCAATATAATATACTTGTCGCCTCGTCGGCGACGAGTATATTACTGCTTGCTTTACCACCTCTTAATGTAATGATTTTCACAAAAACACTATCCCAACCTAGTCCTTTTGATGTGGTGCCGGCGGTCGTTAATTGTGCGTTTACTTCAAAAGGCGACGAGTGAAGAGGCGGCATATAAAAAGCAAGAAGCAATATAATATACTTGTCGCCTCGTCGGCGGCAAGTATATTACTGCTTGCTTTACCACCTCTTAATGTAATGATTTTCAAAAAAACACTATCCCAACCTAGTCCTTTTGATGCGGGGCCGGCGGTCGTTAATTGCGCGTTTGCTTCAAAAGGCGACGAGTGAAGAGGCGGCATATAAAAAGCAAGAAGCAATATAATACATTTGTCGCCTCGTCGGCGACGAGTATATTGTTGCTTGCTTTACCACCTCTTAATGTAATGATTTTCACAAAAACAGTATCCCAACCTAGTCCTTTTGATGCGGTGCCGGCGGTCGCGAATTGCGCGTTTGCTTCAAAAGGCGACGAGTGAAGAGGCGGCATATAAAAAGCAAGAAGCAATATAATATACTTGTCGCCTCGTCGGCGACGAGTATATTAGAGGCGACAAGTATATTACTGCTTGCTTTACCACCTCTTAGTGTAATTATTTTCACAAAAACACTATCCCAACCTAGTCCTTCTGATGCGGTGCCGGCGGTCGTTAATTGCGCGTTTGCTTCAAAAGGCGACGAGTGAAGAGGCGGCATATAGAAAGCAAGAAGCAATATAATATACTTGTCGCCTCGTCGGCGACGAGTATATTACTGCTTGCTTTACCACCTCTTAATGTAATGATTTTCACAAAAACACTATCCCAACCTAGTCCTTTTGATGTGGTGCCGGCGGTCGTTAATTGTGCGTTTACTTCAAAAGGCGACGAGTGAAGAGGCGGCATATAAAAAGCAAGAAGCAATATAATATACTTGTCGCCTCGTCGGCGGCAAGTATATTACTGCTTGCTTTACCACCTCTTAATGTAATGATTTTCAAAAAAACACTATCCCAACCTAGTCCTTTTGATGCGGGGCCGGCGGTCGTTAATTGCGCGTTTGCTTCAAAAGGCGACGAGTGAAGAGGCGGCATATGAAAAGCAAGAAGCAATATAATATACTTGTCGCCTCTTGGCGACGAGTATATTGCTGCTTGCTTTACCACAAATCCGGCACTGACTGGGTTCACTACTGGTTTCACCCCGTCTATGAAGGTCAGATTTGTTCCGAACCTAGTCAACTTTTTTGGTGTTGGACATGAGATAGTAGAATGTCTTTGTGGTAAAAAAAATTAAAATTGTTCTATACCTTAAACAGCTGTCACTCCCCTATGAACGGCAGCTCTTATAAGTCTAAACTTGTGCGACCCAAAGATTAACGAGGTCTTACCTTTTTACGTGCGATTCCTAGAACTTCTTCGGGGCATCAGAAAAAAATTCTTCAGTCGCTAGGCTTCGAACTCACGAACGGCAGCCAAAGTGTAATCTGGTATTCAATTATGAGTAATAATCACAATCTATTATAATGCTCTGAGAATGACGCAATATACGTCGAAACAGAAACAAGATGTCCTGCACTACCAGGACGACGCTTATTGCCATAATCCTATACAATAGGAATAATTGGGTCGAAAATCCATCAGAAAACAACTACTTTCCTGGCTAATACCACGACGAACATTGAATTAAATCTAATGAATTTCCGTGCAGAGTCCTACAAGGATGTCTCCGCAATTGCTAGTTGCATGGAAATGTTCATTGAAACATTTGGACCACCTACAGATCGATTTCTGGGTTCTTGCCCTCATCAGTATAGGGTAGGTCTCTGCAGACAATAACTAATGTCTGCAACAAACACAAACGATTCAACAAAATCTCCATGTAAAGGCAGAACCTGAGACACCGCCCGCAGCCTAGCGTTCACTAAACTACGGGCGCCACCTGAACTCCAGCCCCTCAAACAAAGCAATACCCAGAACTTGCGTGATTAATTCAACCACAAATACTAATTAAAGAAATCTGCATGCATTGTTCACAATAAGCTTGTCAAGAGAGAAACAAGATGTCCTGCACTACCAGGACGACGCTTATTGCCATAATCCTATACAATAGGAATATTTGGGTCGAAAATCCATCAGAAAACAACTACTTTCCTGGCTAATACCACGACGAACGTTGAATTACATCTAATGAATTTCCGTGCAGAGTCCTACAAGGATGTCTCCGCAATTGCTAGTTGCATGGAAATGTTCAATGAAACATTTGGACCACCTACAGATCGATTTCTGGGTTCTTGCCCTATGGCAATAAGTGTCGTCCTGGTAGTGCAGGACATCTTGTTTCTCTCTTGACAAACTTATTGTGAACAATGCATGCAGATTTCTTTAATACGTCGAAACGTTGAAAACCAATTCATTGTGGTTTCAGTTATCTTACCAACTACAAGTTATGATTAACAGTGAAGTCACAAAATGCCATTCAGAAAATATCATATATACTTCATTTATATATATATATATAGGACAGTTGCTAGCTGAACTAATGACTAAATTGTCATTTTTTTTTCAGTTTTGGGAAGTGATTTCTGCAGAGCATGGGATCGACCCCAGTGGAATATACACCGGAGACAGTGACTTACAACTAGAGCGAATTAATGTATATTACAATGAAGCTTCAGGTAAGAATAATCAATCGTACCCACACAGCATGAAGGCATCTTAAAGACGTTTTCAAGACGTCCACCCTAAGATATTCGGGATGTCTTCAAGACGTCCAGTAATATCTTGAAGACGTCCAAAAGACATCGTTAAGACGCCCATTGTTACAAAACGGGACGTATTGAAGACGTTTTCGATACGTCCATGTGGACATAATGAGGGAAGTCTTAAGGACGGGAGTTTGCATTTTGGGCACCAAGGCAATAAAAGGACTAATTCAACATGCATTTTGGGCACCGACCCAAAAGGTCCCCATTACAGAAATTGCGTTTTGGGCACCGAGCCTTATTATTCATTCGTCATTTTTATAATTTTGGGTAGGTTAATAGGTAAATAATACAAAACTATTTTAAAGCACACGAAAATATGTTTATTATTGTATTATGATTATATTAATTGTACAAAATATCTTAACCGAAATATCTTATTTATTGACATAAAAATGGAATGACAAAAATTTAATAAAGTGTAGCCTATTGATTTCCTTATTTTGGTATTTAATAATCATTGATTCAATAAATTTCTGTCTTTTTTTAACTTTCCTGTCATGGATTTGTATAGGTTTTTGAAGACTTTGAATTTTAATGTGTCTCTCTAATCCGACAGGCCTTTTCGACACCATTCCTTAAACAACTGTAATCAGGTAGGGAACAATAAAATAATTATATTCTTTTCCTATTCCTATCGATATTTTGATGACAATAATTCCTGATTTGCCTTCTTGTTTCTTACACCCAATTAAAATTCATTTGTTCAATTTCCACGCACTCAAGTGTCTACGTAAGGTTAGTTCATTCTGGTTCAATTATACTAAATAATTACTTTTCGCAAAATGTTTGTATTCAAGTTCCACTCACTCAAATGTCTACGTAAGGTTAGTTCGTTCTAGTTCAATTATACTAAAGTAGCTCATTGTTTGAGACTGTCGCGTTCAAAACCGTTGACATAGACGTAGGCATACGTACTTAAATCGTAATTAAATCTTCGGTACCCAAATTGCAGTTTTCATTAGCCCTCGAAACTGACCGCAAAGGGTACCTACCTGTTTGGTGCACGATTTGCATGCGCCCTTAAAGACATCTTTCGAATTTCCAGTTTATGTCTGATACAGGCCTGAATGGACCCTTTTCTGGACATTAAAAAGACTTCATTTAGTATTCAGTACCTACCTTGTAGGTTTGAAATTAAATTGAAAAACAAAATTGTAGAAATTTTATTAAATTATATTTTATAAATTTTTTTCTATAACTTTTTGTTTTTCCTAAACATCGTACGATCTTCCGCTTTCGTCAGCTACGACTGAATACATTTCTCAGTTTCCTTCCGATCGGTAAAAACTTTTGTCATCTCACTGTCACCTAGAACAATAATAAACATTAAAAAATTATGAAAAAAAATAGTTTTTTAGTATTTTAGATTTAAACAAAAAACTATATCACCTATTATTGGTTAATAGCAGTTTTGCAGTTGAATGAGTATTTCAAGCCCAAATCATTTGTGATCGGGCTATGCAGCACATGTTTAACGAAATGGCAATTACTTGCTCCATCTCCTCTACCCATTTTGGCCATTCCAGTGACCTGAAAAATTATGAAAAATAATAGCCTCGTTATCAATATTTATCTTCTTACCCATTCATTGACATATTCGAGTAATTGATATTGAAATATAACAATAACAACTACAGTGCGGCTTTTTATAGTCTCCCCCCCCCTGTTAACTTTTGAACGGTTCGACGTAGAAACATAAGTGAAAAACCGTTTCGAGGGTTTCACCAATACTACTTTTTGAAATAAAACATTTGGTGATTGCTCAATAAGAGGCGCGGGGGGGGGCATTGACTCAAAATTTTTAAATGGCATGGGGGGTCAAGTGGCACATCGTTGAAAAGAGAATTCAATTCTCTTCACAACCATCTAAATATTTTTGAATTTTGTTCATAATTTTCTTCCCCATTTCGATTTTTATGTCTTTCGATTTTTTTTTAGTAAATGTTCCTCCAGCGCCATATGTCGAGTAATTGCAATGTTTTCTCTCTCAAAAAGTAGTATCGGTAATACCCTTCAAAAAAATGCTCATTGTTCCACATCAAACCGTTCAAATTTATCGAGGTATGAGTAGTATTCAGTTCCACATTTATATTTGATATTTCCAATTAAAATTGCAAAAAAAAATAATAACGAAATTCAAAAAAAAATCAGATGTTTGTAAAGACAATGGAATTTCCTTCTCGACGATGTGCCACTTGACCCCCCATGCCATTAAAAAATTTTGAGTTGATGGCCCCCCCGCGCCCCCTATAGGGTAATCACCATATTTTTTATTTCAAAAAGTAGTATTGGTAAAACCCTGGAAACAGTTTTTTATTCATGTTCCTACGTCAAACCGTTCAAAAGTTAACAGGGGGGGGGACTATTGAAAGCCGCACTGTATAATAACACATTCACTACACTCAACACTCAACAAAATGTCAGAACGACGCAACAATTAATTCTCTATGGACGCAACATCACAACACAACAGTACAAGTTACGATGTTACGAACTATTGGAGAATGGAGAGTGAATCAGAAGTGGGACGCCTCACGAGGAGTTCCGACACCCGACGAGTAAAATGCCGAATCCATTTCAATTCTATGATTGGTTTAAAATTGTCACTTGTCAAATTCCACCAATGGAAATATCGGATTGTTATTCTCACGTTTGTTGGTATATAAGGTTGATACAGAAAATCAAAACAAGAACGGTTATGAGTGATGCAAGCTGCACGCCTAGTGGAAGACAATAAGAAATGTCATGATCTTAGATTTTGTCTGTACATAATTGGCAAAGTTATTCAAATTATATATTCTCTCACTGAAATAATAATTTTATGTGGTTCTGCTGACTTATATGTTATTTAGCATTGATTTTTCACTGAACATTACTTCCCCTTTTACAAGAACTTATTGGGAAAAATATCAACATTCTCGACCGATAGGGACGTATTGAAGTCGTCCATTCATGTACGTCCCTAAGCCATCCCGAAACAGACTTCTTTAAGACGTCCATTTTATGTCTCTGGACGTTCAGGCAATTTAAGGACAGAAATTGGACATCTTTAAGACGTCCAGTGCTGTGTGGGTAGTTTCGTTGCTCTGTTTTGCATTTTTGGTGTGCTGATGAACAAAATGCCCGTTTAAAACTTACAGTCTGACTCCATGAAAATTCAATATATTGTAAATTTAGTCGGAAGACTTATATCAGCAAGAAATGTTTCGAAGGATTATTATTTGGATATATTTTAAACGAGCACCAAAATAATGATTGTGCTACAACATTACGTGCCAAGTTTTATAATCTGTCTCAAAAATAATATTTGGCCACCAAAAGTAATAAACGAGCACCAAAAAACCTGAACCAGAAATAGAATTTATGAGCACTTGAAATGTTAAAAATTTTGAATGAATATTAAAGTTGTACCTAAAACATTAAATATTCTCTAACGCATTTTCAATATGCAAGGCTAGGTTAGCTTGCTCAGGTTTGATTTGTGTGTCAATCGCGAGCGAAAAAAATTCGCGCATTTTCGACTCGCAAGCTAGGCTTATTTTGGTGCTCAAATATTTAGTGTTCAGGTACGATTTCTGGTGTCAAAATAATTATTTGTTGCTGAAATATATAAATAAACTTCAAAAATTAAATACTTTGGGCTCAAAAAAGAATAATTTGGTAATTCAATTTTGGTGCTCAACTATGATTTTTGGTGACACAAGATGAATATTTGGAAATCATATTAATATTACTTTGGTGCTCGTTTAAATACGACCCTTATTATTATATCTTCTGAAAAATAAGGTTAAAAGCAGATCTATTGAAAATGAAATGTTACAATTAGATGGAGAAAATCAGATGAAAAAAATTATAAGTTGATTTGAATTTTCTCATTGGTAGAACGAAAATAGCTATTTATTTAAGTTGCAAAATGAGCTCGTTTTTTGCACCAAACGTGGTTCTGAAACACAAACGTAACGAGTGATCCAACACGTTGTTTGTAAAAAAATCGCCATATTGTAATGTGTTTGTAAGTCTTTTTTTAATTTCGTAGGAATCTTCATTCATATAATCATTAAAGCTGCCGCAGATAAGGTTTTTGAAAGTACTACCGTATAAATCTGAACCAACGATTTTCATATTCACACTAGTACCAATATGAACTCTCATATTCACACTTGTGCAAATATGACTGTCATTTAGACATTCAAAATATGAACAAAAATTAGCCATATTGAAACGAAATTACAAAAGCGTGTTTTTCTACGTAAACTAAGAGTTTACGCACTGTCAACAGTGCGTAAAGTGACACTTTTGCGCACAAATGCGTAAAAAAATTACCTGTGCGTAAAATCATCAATAGTGCGTAAAGTAAAAATATGCATATTCCCCATTATCTCGAAGAAATACATTCCCTCCAATATGGGTAAGTGATTTGCCCCAAGTAGCACACCCATATTGGGACAATATTGGCAAAATATTCAAATAATAATATTGGCGAGAAAAAAAAATGTGAACATTCGGCGATATTGGTCCAATATTTAAAAAATAATATTGGCCTCAAAATGTTAGGCGATATTAATACAATATCGCTGTAGCACACTTACATTGGAATAATATTGGTAAAATATTAAAACGTAATATTGGCGAGATAAAATTATAATTATTTAGGAATATTGGCACAATATCACTTCGACATTATACAAATAATATTAGTGAAATATTGAGGAAGCAATATTGGCCCCAAAATATTTAGGGATATTGGTACAATATCATTTGCATATATTGGTAAAATATTCAAAGTGAATATATGTTGCCTTGGAAACATTGATGAAATATTTCCAGAAAATTCCATTAAAAATTCTACAATTTCGTTTCTACTTCAATTTACCACTGAGTAGATTGACTTGCAAACGCATTGTGAGAAGCCTTATTTAATATGTGTTACTATGATTCAGCTGTTGTTCCATATGTGGGGCCACCTAGCGGTTTCTTACCCAAGTTTAATCATGATTCATTTCAATATTGCGTTTATTGAATATTCGGCCAATATTCAAATTTCAATCCTAGTGATAATGTATTTTGTAATATTGTATCAATATTGTCCTTCAAATATTGGCGTAAGGTTTTCGTAACAATCTCAATCAATATAGGGTTATATGGATTAAATAATATTCCACCAATGTGCTATCAAACTTGGATATACAATATTGTTTTTATCTCTAAAATCGATATGAGAGTAATATTGAAATCGCAATATTGAAGCTAGATGCTGGAAACAATATGTAGGCAATATCGCTCTATCGATATTGGTGAAAATTATTGAACCAATATTGACCCAATATTTCATAAAACAATATACATTCAGAACAGGTTGAGCCAATATTCCACCAATATTATCAGTGAAATATTGTTTTTCCAATATGAATCCATATTGGTTCAATATTATTTTTACATTTACAATATAGCCATATTGGCCCAATATGAAGACAAGATTCAGCCAACATGAGGTGCTACCTGGGGCAGTATCATCTCTGAATATCCGCTTGCAAAACAAGAAAAAAACAAGAACTCAATAAAAAAAATATCCAATAAGAATTTGATAATTGGGACCCAATAACGTAAACTTAGTGGTATTTACGAGTTTTATGGCATTTGCAGAGTTTTACGTTATTATTTTGTTGCCCTGTACTACACGCCATATAAAATTTATTTTTCTTTTTTTTAAACCATCACTTCGTGTTTCTATTAAATGCTAAATGGCGGCAATGAAATAAATACCGAAACTGAAACAACAAAACTGCAGACTGTCAGAATCCCATGTGATTCTTTTAAGCTCCTGTTTGTTAGAAATCAGAAACAATAGCCCAGTTTGCAGAACACCTTGTAGGTATGCATTAATTGTCTGTAGATTGAATTGCGATATAATTACCTGCTCATAACGTGAATAGTGCAAATAATTAGTGATCCGAATGTTTTCCATTCCAGTTCACTTCAAGCTACTCGGATAAATGTTGTTGAATCATACGTAATTATTTCAGACGGGTGTAACGACCTAAAATACTTAATTGTGTAATGACTCACCGGCTTGAGCCATTTATTTCCTGTCTTTAATTCGACGCTTTTTGTGTGCGACAAAGTCTGCATTTTAAATTTTTCTTATCAGGAGCAATTTCAGAAATTGTCACCAATTCACTCGTCATTTTTAAGTTTTTAGTAACGTTTTTCGGTATAGTAGTAGGCTGTGGTGACGGGTAGATCAAGAGGTCATTAAACAGTCTGGTTCACTAGTGCTTCTTGTATTCGTAATGGCATTTAGAAAAAGTATCAATAAAAGAAAGTTCTGCTCGCAAAAGTTGCAAAAGTTGTAACCAATTCAATAAAACAAGGCGGCATTGGGTTTTCACGAATATCTAAAAAACTATTGCAAATATCCAAAATCGGAAAAAAGATCCATACAGAGCAGGAAATTTCCTGAGAAAAACCATCACCTTCCAGAACTGAAACCGGGTGGTTCGGTTTGCGAATTATTTCAATTAATGAAATGACATGGCACTGGATACATGTATTCCTGGGGCTCAATAAATTTTTTTGATTTTTGGATATATTATTCTACAGGTCAAAACAAGCAACTTTCTTCATTAGACTTTTTTTCTGGCTCTACAGCGTGAGCTACAAAAATGGGTTGATTGTCTAACGCTAATTATGGAAAATATTTTCTGCGAATGGATTTTTCTTGATTTTTGAGTACTCAATAAACGAGTTTCAGAAAAATCGCGATTTCTGCCTCATCCTGTAGTAATGTACACCATAATTGATATAATCAAAGGAAATTGATATTTTTCACATGATATTATACTCAAAAATCAAGAAAAATCCATTCGCAGAAAATATTTTTGAATATAAACGAATGAAATAATTCAGGTTGGTACTTTCCTAATACATGAATAAACAATAAGCCGACGCAAGATAATTTTACTGCAATTTTCCATTATTATAAATATTAAAATGAAAATCCTAATAATTGTTCAATCAATTTTTTTTGTTTTCTTGAAGCTATTCTTCAATGGTTCGAAACGATCCACATTGGACAATTAGAAAATTGTGATTTTTCAATTTTTTTCAAGACATTGAAAAACTAAACACATGAAAATGTTTTTCAAATTTTTTTTCTCCCATTATTTCATTAACTGCTATAAACAAATTTCTTTTGGAAATCTTATCATTGATAAAAATAACGATTTTTTAACTAATTTCATTGTTTAAAATCCCAATTGTTAATTAAAAGTTTTTTCATTCAGGTAAATATTATTTTGAGAAACAGGTTTTTCTTCAAAACTCAAAATTTATATTGCTCCTTAATATTCTAAAAAAAAAATTATTTGTTCATTTATTGAACAAATTGTATAAATAAATATTGGCATTCTATTTTTTCAGTTGTACAAGATAATACAAAATCAACCCTGTAACGGTAATGTTATAAAGAGAAATATATTGATGATCTTGAAAAAATACAAAAAAGTGTTTCCCCCAAAAACAACACATGGTTATTTTGTTTTATTTCATATAATTGAAAAAACTATAACACTAAAAATTTGTATATTTACAACAATTTGTTCATCAAATTAAAAGATAAGAAATTATTGAAAAAAATACCCAAGGATATGGAATAGCAATATGAATTATACTTTTTTGAAAAAAAAAAAGGTTCCTTAATATCAATATCAATCTGCATGATGAATTTAAAATTAACAAATGATTTTGAAGCAACCACTTTTTTTTAAGATTTCAGTTGTTTTTTTAAATCATTATTTTTATCAATGATTAGGTTTCCAAAAAAGGAAATTGGAATGGAAGCGATGCTCATAGTTGGTATGGGAAAATCCTGTTTGATATTTCGAGATCATAGAAATATCTCAAAGATATCAGAGAGTCTATCTGAAAAATCAGCCAGGTTTAGGCATCAATTTCTCCAACGCTACTTGTCTATAAGTCTTTTTTTAAGTTTGAGTTCTGGTTCACTGGAAAAGGAAAATCCTCTATTGTTCAGAGAACAGGAAACAGATATTCGGCATGTCTCCGAAGTGATGGCATATGGATGTGAGGACTGAGCTCGACGGGTCAGTCTCGATGGAACCGCTAACGGTGGAACGGTTGAAATATTTCGGAAGAGCATCATCCATGAAAATATCTTCAAAATTGAGACAGATCGACAACCTTTCTGCGATGTTCCAGAGAAGTAAGCGAGCTTGCAAGCGAAGTATCACCGACGAGACGAATAGCTCTTTGTTGGACAGAAAATAAAAGTTTCAATGTGTTTGGGTGCTGCACTCCATATATGGAAACAGTATTCCAGGTCGGATTTGTGCCTTATGAATCATAATCAGTAGATCCAGAAATTCTTAGAACACAATAATCCGCGGATAAATTACGGACCATAATCCTTTGTGCGACGAGTGCGCATTACTTTTCAGCTAGGTGGGTAGAACTGTACCTAGCTGATTTCTGTTCTATTTATTCACCTGCTTCATATGACTAATGAACCGTACAACCTATGAGCCACTATTTACAATTTACGAACAGCTGTATCTCAAGAACCCATTTTCGTTTTATCTTGATACTTAACAATATTATAATAATAATTTATTATAGTTTATATGTTCTCAATGGCGATTGACGAGATTCATTTTTTTTTAAACAGGAAGAACTAATGAACCACACTGTATAGACCTTCACTTCCGATGACAATGTATAGGAATAGAGATATCAAATTCATTCAATCTAAAGTTAATTCGTCTAAATTAAATTTAAACGGCTTGCATTTTGGTTCAATTTCATTATTGATTGAAAAATTCATTGCTGGCTATTAAGTCATTATCTCAACTAATTTGTATGGTGTCTTAAAATTGACGTTATTTATTGGTTCAACATTACTCATTCTGAAAGGGTGACATACGATAATTGAAGATAATACACGCTTTTACTTTGTCGCCTTGTATTTGGAAAACCGTTTATTGTTAGACAGGCAATCATAGCAGGCAATTCAAGCATTTGTTTTACATTTTTCACAAACTTATAAAAAATTAAATTGTTTATGATTCTGTTACTTGTCAATTTCTAAACATTGTCTTGCTATGATGGAATGTACCATCCTATGTATACCATTATTATTATTATTGAGAGCAATGTATGATCATGGTACTCTATCATGGTCATACGTTGAATCCTGCCATTTGATAGGATATTCTATTTTCCATATATGATGTACTTTAATTTCATCTGTTATTGCTATTCCTATCAATGAAATCTATTATTATTATTATAATTTTTCAACTAAAGAATTTTTTTACACTCTGTAGATAAAAAAATGGTTTGTGAGGATATATCTGTAAGTTGAAGTTCATAATGAAGTCTCCAGGACCTGCAACTTTAACATGGAAATTTCCTCCTTCCCCCTCCGGTCGAATTGGTTGAATATTTGATATAGTTCAATTCATTCCAAGCAAAAAGTCCTATGGGTACAATATTTTCTGTAGGCTATTTTTGACGTTTGAGGCCGCTGAAAATTTTCAGTTTTTCTCCATAGTTATACCTACACCACAAAATGTTATCCTATTAAATCATCACCATTCCGATTCATCAAGATCTAACCAGTCATTGCTTTGATATACTATCGAAAGTGTTGTTCTTTGATGTTGTAACATTCGGCAAATTATACAGTGTGTTGCAGCTACCTACAGTTCTTAAAGTTCAATGAATCAAAAATGGTAACCAATCGTCTTAGGGAACTACAATGGAAAAATTAGAAACTCTGTATCATTATCTCGGATATTCTTATCAACTAGTTTTTCTATCATTTTAAGTACGAACAATGAAAGGCAAATTGGTCTGAATGCCTTAGCCTTGGCCGTAGAATAGTTTTCCCGGCTTCGGTATGAAGACCACTGTAGGCCAGGTTCGCCCTGAACAGCCTGAATAGGTAAGGAATCAGTAGGTCTGCACCTCGATGTAGTAGTATAGGTTGTATTTCGTTCTAGCTCCAATAATATTATAGTGTTTTTTTTTAATAATATTGAACCCACAATACTGACAATAATGAGTTCCTCTTATTCAATTCAATTGTATATCAAAAACTAATTCTCATAGAAAAATGCAAATATATTACCTATTACTATTAAATGCCAATTTTTTTGTTGCAGTGGCGTCTAGACACGACGGAGGTAAATACGTCCCCAGAGCCATCCTCCTGGACTTGGAACCAGGCACCATGGACGCCGTCCGATCCGGAGTATACGGAAAACTCTTCCGACCGGACAACTTCGTGTTCGGCCAATCAGGCGCAGGCAACAACTGGGCCAAAGGCCACTACACAGAGGGAGCAGAACTAGTGGACGCCGTACTAGACGTGGTACGAAAAGAAGCCGAAAACTGCGACTGCCTCCAGGGATTCCAGCTCACACACTCGCTAGGTGGCGGCACAGGTTCCGGAATGGGAACCCTGTTGATCTCCAAGATCAGGGAGGAGTACCCTGATAGAATAATGAACACTTACTCGGTGATGCCCAGCCCCAAGGTGTCGGACACTGTGGTGGAACCCTACAACGCCACCTTATCCGTCCACCAACTTGTAGAAAACACTGACGAAACCTACTGCATCGACAACGAAGCCCTCTACGACATATGCTTCAGAACCCTAAAGGTATTCTTGTTTAAAATATATATTGAAAAAGTTAGTGACTTTAACGCTATTTTTATTTACTTCCAATACATGTAAACTGTTCTAATATAAATCAAAATGTCTAAAATGACAACAAACTGAATTCCCAATTCGTAAGCTTTGGAATTTTTATTTCAAAAGAGGCTTTGTGAAAATATCAGCCATCGGGTCTTATGAAGGATCCTTTTTCAGTCTGCTCGCAAATTTAGTGGTATATACTTGTGTATTTTATGATGCTCATCATTCTTGACGAACCGAATAACGCTTTGATTGACAACAAATAAAGTGGTTGGTTTTGTTGTACAGCTCCCGTAAAAATAAAACAATTTCTTGCGATGCATCACAAGCTGCTATGTATTCACTGAACAGTCCTACACAGCTTTTGATATTAACTGGTATATGACCATCACATGCCATTTTTTCAAGGTTTTGAAATTGACGTAGCCTAATCTTTCATGCCATAGAATAACGGGATTATAGCAAAGTTTGCATCTTCTCGTTTTGGAACTTTAAGAAACACTATATAACATTGGTTGTCTTCTTTGATACTCTCAGCACTTTTAACTTCAATCCTGTTCTTGTCAAATGTAACTTTAAAATTCCTCGACATGATAGTTTCCACTGATAGCAAATTATTTTTGGAACATAAAGGGTATTCTCAAAGGTTCGAACTGTCACCTATATGCACACCATTCTGAAATTGTAGGGGTTTCAAGTCATTAAACCATTCCTTCCTTATGGAAAGTCTTATCTTTGTACCGCGCATCTGCAAAGCAGAAACCTTCATATCCTTCCTCAACTTCTCTTTCATTTCTTGGTTTTTGTTGAATGATTTTTGACGAAGCCAACATTCGGATTTTGCATGGCCTTGTTTATGAGAGTAAAAAATATAACATGCCTACTTTTATTCTTATTGTCATATCTGCATTCCTGACTATTGGAGTGACTGGTGCTACTTCCTACTTTGCTCATCCCTTGATGATTGAAGTTGCTAGTGCTGGATCCTTTTATGAAAACTATTTTTATTCATTTTTGGTATTGGTATTGGTAAGTATGGATGGTGACTGATGCGCTGTGACCTGATTACATCTATTGTGTCCCATCTTCTTCTGCTATCACAAGGCGTCTTGTTTACAGCAGCCCTTCAAGCCTCAATTCCTTCAGGAATTTTAGGATTTTTAGGGTGTCTACTTGTGGTATTTCTACCACAGTCAGCTTTTGTGATCCCAGTTTATTCAATCTTTTACGATGTACAGCGTTACACTCCATCATTATATGGTGGGGTGTTTCTGGATGTTCCCCACAGAATCTGCAGGTGCTGTCTCATCTAAGCCTAGCTTCCTCAGGTGTTCTCTGAGTCTGCAATGCCCGTTAGAAATCCCGTGATTGTCTTTAGACTAGTTTTGCTTCGATCTTGCTCGGTTGAAATTGCCGAGGAGATCTTTGGCCTGCCTCAGCCCTGGAAGTCTTATCCAGTATATTGCTCTCAGTGCTTCTTCAGCTTTATTGAGTTCTTCTCCGACGTAAGATTTTCCAAGTCCGCAGAATGGTTCTGGCCCGATCAGTGGCGTTGCTGCGCCTTTCCGTGTCAGGGTGTCTGCTTGTTCATTGCCTTCCACTCCGACGTGCCCCGGCACCCAGAGGAGGGTCACCTTGTTGTTCCTGCCTAGATCATTAAGTTTTTTTAGGCATTTCCAAACCATCTTCGAGTTGATGTTAGAAGAACTCAACGCTTCAATGGCTGCTTGGCTATCGGAGAAGATCACAATTTCCTTGTTCCGGTATTTCCTGTTGGGGTTGAACTGAATGCACCTTTCTCTGGCGTGAATTACCGCTTGAAAAATGCTGGGAAACTGGCCATGGGTTCGGAGTATTTGGTGCGAGGCCCAAAGTCTCCTGATCCAGTTCCCTCGGGAGTTTTGGACCCGTCCGTGTACCATTTTCGCTTGGTGAGATATTTGCGAAAAAATAAAAAAGTTGTAATTTTTTTCGGTATTTCTTTTTTCAAAAATTCCACAAAGCGATTTTGCTGGGGCGAAAGAAAACCGGGGTTTTCATTAACGAACTATCTTATAGGCCATTTGCGTCTTTTATTTTGTGGGGGAAAAACCTCTATGCTTGGTCCTCAGTTTGTCGATCTTGAATAATCCTTCTCTGTATGACTGTAGGAAGCAAAACTTGACGTGTCAAAGAGATTATACTTCTGTAGTGAACAACAAAGAAGTTGTTGACTTTGACGGTACCTATTTTTGTTTACCTTACACCTTAACTGTTTTCTTAACATAACAAAATCTCTAAAACAACTACAAACTTGACTGATTTCATAAATGGTATACAAAGTGAATTCCCAACAGGTACCAAACCCTAGCTACGGCGACTTGAACCATCTCGTATCCCTCACCATGTCTGGAGTCACCACGTGCCTCAGGTTCCCCGGACAGTTGAACGCTGATCTCCGTAAACTGGCTGTGAACATGGTTCCCTTCCCTCGTCTCCACTTCTTCATGCCCGGGTTCGCGCCTCTTACGTCACGAGGGAACCAGCAATACAGGGCGTTGTCTGTTCCGGAACTCACACAGCAAATGTTCGACTCGAAAAATATGATGGCCGCCTGTGATCCCAGACACGGAAGGTATCTCACCGTTGCTGCAGTATTCAGAGGTGAGTTTTTTTCATATAATTCTAAATCGTGAGGAAATCAACTACTTTACGGGTTTGACTGACACGCTGAACATCATGACAATAAAGACCTATCTGATTCTTCAGTTTCTAGAAAGAATCGTAATGGTCTTAAGGAAAGCATGGATTTGGCATTACCCAAGCACAGACTGGCCAAGGTAGCTAACAGCCCTATTGTGCTGCCTATTAAATTATATAAAAAACTGCCAATTGACTGTAAAAAATATCAACTAGACAAGTTTAAAAATGCCCTAAAAGATATTTCAACTAAAAATTCTTTTTATTCTATTAATGATTTTTTTAATTGCAACGTTTCTGACCTCGCCTCTAATATTTTGTTATGATGTCCATACTACTTTTTGGTTGTTTGCTGATTTTATTTTGTAATTTGTTTCTACTAATTTAATTCTACTCTACTGTTTAATTAGGGTACTTAATTTGACATTATCCAATACTGTAAAGTCTATGGAAATAAATTGTATTATATTGTATTACAATATCGGACCAAGGTCTTAGCACATAAGTGAATGGTTTCAAAAATATGAAATCAGGGTAATAGAAAAGTTATTTGAGTCGATAAATGGTCATTCGATTCCCATTCACTTATTTTTATCCAAGTTAACCTATAAAATTTTTCATTGTATTGCATTTCTATTATCGAAAAAACCTCGAATTGGTAATCAAATAGGTTTTGGATACATAATGGAGATATAGCCTATTGTCTTATCGGAAAAATAAAACCACAGAAAGCTCATTCAGAAGATATCACACTTCTGAGAGGAAACCACAACATTAAACCTACAACATCTTTTTCAAACAGTGAGGACGCAAAATGTACCCCTCCACTCCTTAAGTTTTGAACGGAACAAGCTATCGAGGTTGGATAAAATTCACGTAAAAAGGTCATTGTAAGGTAAAAGTGTCAAGTAGGCATCATCAATTTTTTTTCCAATGTAAAGGGGGGTTACGTGACACATGGTTTTGAAGGCCTATTGATTAATCATTGCTATATATTCTTTGCAAGTTATTCAATCTCTATAGATGGACAGTTGGATTTAGATTTTGAATCCACTGATACAGTCATGAACCAGACTGGAACATAGTTTAATTCAGTTATTTAAAAATCACCTGAGGAAGAATTATGTCATGCTTCCCCCAACATTCTGCAGGAATTCAAAGAACCAATACTCATACAAATTTGGGTATGTTTTATCCTATAAAATTAATTATCTCATGATAAATCTGAAGTTCTTTCATTTGCATTCCATAAAATCCTAATTTGATATTGAAATGCTAGACTAACATCGTTAAGTCAGCCTGAAAACAATGTATTTCCACAGTCAAATTTGGATCTGTCTGTACCTCAACTGAATAATAATTAATGCATTCATCATTAATGAACAAACATGGGTTTATTATGTTTTAACGTATTTTGGTTTGGTTAAATCGTACTGTCATTCTTCTATTCTTTGACATGCTCATTCAAAGGCTTAATTTAGTACACTTGCGCACCTAGGGGGTGGGCTTTGGGGCTCGAGCACCCCCCAAAGAATTAAGAATTATTGATTTTGCACAGAATGATTTTTGTAATAGAAATTACATATGTATCATTTTGTTTATCATTGTTTTTTATTTTCCTAGAATTGAACACTAATTTATATATTTTACTATTTTCATTGGCTTCTATGAGCCCCCAAGAGAAATTCCTGAGTGCGCCAGTGATTTAGTATGGTGTACCGTTGTTGAAATTTTCAAAAGAATCCAAGAAAGAGCAAAACATAGTGACAATTTCCCTAATATTATATAAACCAATCAAATGTAATCTTTTCTCATTTCAAACCAATAAGAACAGGACTTTTTGAAAATACTGCCTCCCGTGATATTCTTAAATCGGATTTAGTCCATATATTGTACTCGAGAAATTCTTTGATAGAATATCCCTCCAAAAAGCAGAATTTTCACAATACTTTCACCTTGCCAGGCACTCAAACTTTGCTGCTGTACAAAACACCACTCGAGAAATCTTTCGGGGTGTTTCTGAGCAACACATTTTTTGTGCCAGCAAGGTAAAAGTACATTTTGAAAATTCTGCATTTTGTCGGGATACTATTACTGATAATAAACTTTGTAAGAATACCGTCACTCGTATACTTCAGGAGCCGAAGAGAGGTCGACCTTCACCGTTCTGTTTAACGGATGAAACATACTTCTTATGAAGTCTCATAAATAGACGAATATGTCTAAAATGGGTTGCCTATCAAAATATGGTCCAGACTATATACAGTGAGTTTCAAAAATATGCACCATATGGAAAACTTTTTTATTATCGATTTGTCATCAAATTTTATTCTTCATAAAAATTAGTGCATTGCATAATATTTGCAAATGGGTTGTCAAAATTTCAAATTTCCAAATGGTGTACAGGGGGGAACAAAAAGTAGAATTTTGATCAAGAGAAAACTACACTGGATGTGATTCCAAATTTGAATATTGTTTTCAATTCTGAACAACCTCCTTGAATGAACTTTTTGATAATGTCGATAATAAGGGATGGTTTCCACTTCTTCAAAATTCCTATTTCTTGTTCCCCCCTGTACACCGTTTGGAAATTTGAAATTTTGACAACTCCTAATGCAAGTATTCTGCATTGCACTAATTTTTATAAAGAATAAAATTTTTTGACAAATCGATAATAAAAAGTTTTCCATATGGTGCAAATGTTTTAAACTCACTGTATATAGTCTGGAACATATTTTAATAGGCAACCCATTTTAGGGGTATTTGTCTATTTATGAAACTTGATAAAAAGTATGTGTCATCGTAAACAGAACGGTGAAGGTGAGCTCTTCGGCTCTGAGACTAGTAGTTTTTTAACCGAATAAAAGGAATATATGAATAAATAGTTTTACTTCCCATGATTGACAATAAATTTTTGTGTATCAAGTGTAGAAAATACAGCATTTTGGACCAAGTATATTTCAATGTCAAATATATGCGTGTTCTGTCGAGTTGAACACATAGTTTTTTCTTCCAAAAATCGTCTTTCTCTCTCATTACTGATTACATACGGCATATTAATGTTTGTATTCAGTTTATTGTGGATTTACTTAAAGAAGTTAATGTGTTAGCGAAGCTTGTGAAAGTTCAATAAATATTGTGAAGCTGTGATCGTTCTATGTATAGTTTTTTACATTAGTTATCAAGGATTGGTGTAGATTTGGAGGATTATCCTCACGTCCATTCAAACGCTGTGAGTCACACAAAATATTAGTCTAGTCAACAAGTGCTTTTTTGTTCAACTTTTTTCAGCAGTCTCCGAAAATTATGATTGAGGTGTCATTCGATTCGGAATGGCATCTAGATGATTTTTGAAAAAAATGAAGTTCCTCTTGCAAAAATTGCAACAGACCTTTGAGAAATAGCTCCACGAAAGGAAAAAATTCTCACATTAATAGTTTAACAATTATCGCTCTTGCAATGTTGATGTTCATGCTACAAAAAATTGTTAATTAATTAATGGATAACTAATTCAAAAATCACAATAAAATTTTTTCGACCACGGATTATTGTTCATTGATCTGTCCTGGAGGCGCCTGAATTTTTTAAATTTTTTATTTTCATATTTAATAAGTTTAAATATTATTTAATATTAAAGGTCCGCAGGGGACGTGGCTTGCGCAAGCCGGAGATATAAATATTGGTCCTACAATTCCGGAAGTTTTTAGGAAATTTCTTCCTCTTTTTGAATCTTTTTTCAAATTTGAAAAATCTTTATTAGTTTTTTAGATATTTGCAATTTTAAATAAACCCCTCCTTTGTTTTAGTTAATTGTTAATAACTTTTGTTGCAATTTTTGCAAGCGGAACTTCATTTTTTTCAAAAATCATCTAGATGCCATTCCGAATCGAATGACACCTCAATCATAATTTTCGGAGACTGCTGAAAAAAGTTGATCAAAAAAGCACTTGTTAACTAGACTATATGGAATCCAAGACAATCACTAAGAATCGAGAATGCCGTACATGTACGAAATCAAAAATGGTATTGTTGTATAACCATTTCAGATTGATTTATTATTACATTATTAGGTATGTCGAATATGGAAAGATTTATCATATCTATTGTGGTTTCATGAAACAATCACACTTCCTTTGGTTTTCTTGTAATTCCAATGACGAACGAGACATTTCTAGAATAGAATAGTTATTCAGTAAGGAGGCGAATAACGAAAATTGTAAAAGAGTTGAAGCCACAAATTTGAATGTTTCTTCGAAGGGGCCACCTCAATCCCAGAATACCAAACCTATCTGTTTTGCTCAGAAAAAAAGATTATTTATCATCTCTGAGTCTACTACGACTTGTTTTCTGGCGTAATTTAGGTTCATAAAGAGATTTCATGCAAGTGAAATGCTAATCAAGCACTGCGTCTATATATGACCAATAATGGCAAGTCCGAGGTCATAATTTTTCTCTCTCGCCATCCTTAAAATGTTCTTTTATGCATCCAATTTTCTGACAAGGTAAACAGGATTGCGTTTACTTACCGGCTTTTTCAACTGCTTGGCTGCAAAATCTGGTGGCACTTCCTAACAGCACAAATCAGTGAGTTTTGAAGGAGAATTGGGAGACTTTCGAACGTCATTCATGTGCATAAGCACTTTCCGAACTTCTTCTAATAAAAGCAGCAATTAATTTTTCGTTACTACAGTTTTCTACATTTCTTATGAACCTCAACTTCAGTACACCTTTATAACAGAACTACCTTTCCATACCCTCGCGTTATGCTTGCCTCAACAAAAGAATTCACATCGTTTATCGTCCGTGTAACATTTAACACCAAACCTTCAGACACCTTCAAAAATAATACACTCGCCAGACATGGTACTCTTTCGGTTAGCGTACGTAGATTTTTAGAAAATTATTCTCACCGCTACATTTTCTTCAACGTTAACCACAAGGGTTAGTTTTGGAGCCGATGCTGATTGAACTATATTCTTTCAATCTCAATGATAACTCACGCATATAATACCCAAGTTGAAGACTTCGTCAATACTGCACAGAATCACTGTTAACTTCCTAATCCACGTGAATATATTCTTGACCATTCTCTATTGTTTGTAAAGCACTTTGAAAACTGCGGGCATTTTGAAGCAACTCAAAGCAGATAATCAGTCTAGATAGAACAAGTTTAAAGAGACATGTTGACAAACATTTCTTTTTTCTGTCGGAAACTGTACAAAGACAACGACCTACGCTGTGTCGCCTACCTCCACTTACAAACACATTATGTGATGTTAAGAGTTCCATGCTACTGCATACTGTTAAGCAGACTTTTTCTTTTTTCAACCACGCCTTTTGCTGTCCGGTGTGCAATCAAATACTCATTCAGATTTCATTGTTTCTTTATATACTTACAGGCAGAATGTCCATGAAAGAAGTTGACGAACAAATGCTGGCTGTCCAGAACAAAAACAGCAGTTATTTCGTGGAATGGATCCCGAACAATGTGAAAACAGCCGTATGTGATATTCCTCCAGTCGGACTCAAAATGTCCTCCACCTTCATCGGCAACACTACCGCCATCCAGGAGTTGTTCAAGCGCATATCCGAACAATTCGCCGCCATGTTCAGGCGTAAGGCTTTCTTGCATTGGTACACTGGAGAAGGTATTTATGTTTTCATCCATTTATTCATTGATCATGAATTATTTCATTCATCTATGATTCATCATCATCTATTCATGTATTGATGTTTCTACTAAATATTTTTTATGAATGAATAAAGTCTTTTCGATGCGAGGATCAGCGATGTTCTTCCAGAAGAGGCTGACATCTGGCAGATCAACTCTGCCGTGTATGACGCCGCGCAGAATCTGTCCCAAGCGGAGAGGAGGGATACCACCCCTCTGATTGGGAGGCATGAGCGACGCATGCACAAGATGGAAGCTAAGATCAAGTCGGCGAGACTGTGTGGTGGACTATGTGGCGGCCAATCGGCCCTTCACGCCCGCAGTGCGGCGAATTATCGCAAAATTAAGAAGAGCTCGCCACGCACTAAATCAAGGCGTGCTGTTTGCCAAACAGCACTGCCTTGACAGACGGTATTAGAAAGATTCAGCTAAGGAATCTGCTGAATTAAGCCAGGGCTGTACCCAAACACGTGGGTGCAAAAAGGGTCAGAGCGAAGAGGCTTACGTTTGGGGGCACTTATCAGCATTATCAACATTTGTGCAAACCACATTCCTCTTGCTTCAAACAAAGCATAATAGCCCACATTGAAAATACAATCTAAAAAAATTATTGATTCTCATCGGTGATCAGAACCACTTCCAAGTGATTTCTGAATACCAGAGATACAAGCGTACCCAGAAACCAATAACTTCTCATTGACATTCAGGGTAGTATCATTGGTATCAGCATCAGCAGTCCATTGCTTCTTACTTTCTGAATAATAATGTCAATATCAAATGAAAATTTGAATGACTTTGGACAGATCTATGTTTGTGAAAGTCTCTAATGATTTTTTCTATTCAAGGTATGGATGAAATGGAGTTCACTGAAGCAGAATCCAATATGAACGACCTGGTTTCTGAATACCAACAATATCAAGAAGCTACAGTTGACGATGAGTATGAGGCCGAAGAGGAAGCTGCTGCCGATGATTTCAATTGTTGACGTATTTTCTGAATTTTTCTCAAAATGGATTGGTATGCGTGAAAAGCTCTTTATCGGACCTATACAACCATTATTCTGAAATAGAACTGTGGAATAATAGTGTCGAAACTGAAATAAACAAAGCAGGTTAATTAATTTTCTTGTAACACTTTCGAATAGTTATATTATAATATTTGTTTCGGGAATATTTCATTGGTTTTATTTCAGAATAATATATTTTTATTTGTTCTCATTGAAAATTTGTCAAAAAAATTTGCATTATTTGACTTATGGTAAATGCATTTTCATATTTGAAAGCTAAGAGAAATACACAGCAATACCAATAGTCGTTCCTACCCAATGCTTTTATAATATTTTAATAGTTCATCACAAAATATTTCGCTTTTCACACTTTTGTAAAATAATGAATTGATCCAAAAATATTATTTGGAATATGCTTGAGTGTTGTTAACTAGTCGGTAATTTTTCTTGGGAATTTTCAAGATTGCCCTCATCACTAAAATTACTATTTGATTTGTAGATTATAGGTAGTAGTGTTAAGTATATTTTGTGGAATATTTTAACGGTTTTTTCAGGGAGTTTGAGTTAAAAATTTTTGAAAAGATGGTTTTTATATTCCACGTGCATGTTGCAAGTAATATTTTTTCGATTTCGACTCGACACAGATTGATGTTCACGTTTTTGTACGATTTTCGAATCTTTTTTTTACATTTTATGACAAAACACGTAGAATAAAGACTGAATTTTCTACCATATTGAGTTTTATTCAATTCGGTAATAGTACCGAATTAAAAGCATTCGATTTTATTACAAGCTTTCATTTAACTTGCCGTGTTAGTGTGTATTTATGTATGTATTTTTGTGTCAAATCTTGCAACTAAATTTTGACCAACTTCTAGATGTTCGATTGACTTGAAATTTGGTAATGCATTGTAAAATTTTTGTTAGAGAAAAATAAAAAATGGCGGCTTGAATATGGCGGACAAGATTTGTGATTTTGGTTTGATTCCATTCAAAATTGTTTTGTTGGGCTTTTTGAGGTCGGATTTTATGAATTTTTCATTGAAACTTATTGATCAAATATGGCGGCTCCAAGATGGCGAACGAGTTTGATCATTTTGGTCCGATTCGATTCAAATTTGGTATGTAGGTGTTTTCAGAATCAGGGATTATGAATCTGTGGTTAAAATCCTAAATTCAAGATGGTGGCTCCAAGATGGGGGACAAGTTTTGTAATTATCGTCTGACTATCTTCAAAATTGGTACAGAATTGGTATGTGGGAGTATTTGGGATGGAAGATTACGAATGTTTTGCTAAAATTCATAAATTGAAGATGGGGCTTCAGGATGGCTGACGAGTAAATATTTAGATGGCCTCCTCATCCAAGAGCTATATAGATAGCTCAAAACTAATAGGAAACAGGACTTAATAATAATAACCATTCTTTATCAGAAATCTGAAGATTAATGCGTACTAGCAAAAAAACAGAAAAAAAATTGAATAATAAAAAAAATTAGACAAACTTTTATTCAAATGCACTAAAAAGTTAAAAATAATTTCTTTACTTGTGTAATGTAGGTAATGTAGGTGAGTTACAGATTCACAGCTTGCCGCTTTCGTATTCGAACTGAAAACGTTGAAACTTTGAAATTATTTTTGACTTTTAAGCGCATTTAAATAAAAGCTTGTCTTCAATTTTACGTTCTGGTTCCCACCGGAAGAAAAATCCTGTAATGTTCAGAAAACAGTGAGAGTCGAGAAAAAGTAGGTAAGAATTGGTATTCTTCTTGAATTCAGTTTCAAAGCATTGCTGTTTATTGGGAGAACGAGCCCTGATTAAGAGATGTTCGGCATGTCTCCAAAGTGACAGCATATGCCTGTGAGGACTGAGCTCGACAGATCAGTCTCGATGAAACCGCTAACGGTGGAACGATTGAAGATATTTTGGGAGAGCATCGTCTATGAAAATATATATAAGTCAAAGAAAGATTGAACTTTCTGCGGTTTTCCAGAGTATTGAGCAAGCTTGTGGGCAAAGTATCTCTGACCAGAGGAATGGCTCTATTTTGAATATAATCTAAAAGTTTCAATGTGTGTTTGGGTGCTGCATTCCATATATGGGAACAGTATTCCAGTACAGGTCACATTCGTGCTTTATAAATCATAATCAGTAGACGGAATGTGAAATACTTCTTGGCACGAAAGAGGAAAGAGCAAACCATGTTTTTGAGAGGTACTTTTGTCAATATGCCTCAAATGCTTTTCCCAGGAAAGGGTTAGATGTTAGATGTTAGATGTTATATACAAGGGAGCTGGCCCTTGGCCTAATCCACTGCGACCTTTTCAGATCTATTGTGGAGGCTCCGATTGCTTATCATCTAGCTTCGTCCATTTCATCAGACTGAGCAGATTTGATAATGGCCTCTCGAGATAGCTTTCCGCTCTTGGTTTTTCATCTCCAAGTTGTAGAAACCGCACCCTTGCTAGTCCTTCGCACTGGCACATTACGTGTATTGTGGTTTCCTCTTCTTCCTGGCAGAACCTGCAAATTGCTTCTTCCGCCAGACCTATAATAATCATATGTCTGTTAATCCTACAATAGCCTGTCAGCAGACCTACTACTTGTCTGAAGATCCTCCTTCTATAGCTGAGGAGTTCCGGCGTGAATTTTGGCGAGCATCTTTTGATGCAGGAAAGGGTACTGCTAATAGTAATACCGATAATTGAAATGGAAGATTTCATTGGTATGAATACTCCTGTTGCTTTAGTCCTTATGTTATACAAGAAACAATGCCACTGCTACCAAGTGGACAATAGACAAACTAATAATTCCTAGAATATGTATGAATTTTATTCAACGACTTCGGTATCAAAACTTCGGCATCATTGAAGCTAGCACCTAGTTTATTATAAACGTACTACCATCGTTGTTTGATATTACAGAAGGTAGTAAGTTAATCATATAGGAACAATGGTTTAATCGAAATGGGCATCACCACTAGGTGTCCCTAGCTCGATTGTGCCAAAATCATGGCGTGACAATATTAGTACTAAAAATATTATGTAGGTGGCAGTTTTGAGAGTGTGAGTTTGAAGAAATCTGCAAATGCGTCGTTTATCGTTTACCTCACATTCCATCCAGGCAGTGTATAACGGTAATATCAATTATCAAACAACGCTACCATCTAGTCAACTAGCCAAAGTTGAATGTGTCATTTCCTATTTCATGAAACGATTTATGATTTCTGCAATAAACCATATTGCTTCATATTATATTCGGAGTGAAAATGAAGAAAGTAAACAATGCCAAAAGTTATGGAATTCTCTGCAATAGGCAATTCGCGTAATTTGTTTCCACTAGATGGCGTTCAAAATATTCGCAATCACCAAGGAGTGCGCGACATCTACATTCTGAAATTCGTAATGAAAACTCCGGGAAAACAAACATTCTGCCACAGCTTTAAGCTGTGATTCTGCCATAAGATCTCGATCTTAATATGTGTCCATGCACTCCTCCAGAAACTATCTAAAACATGTGGAATTTGACTAAATCGGGAAGCCAATTAGTTATTCGTAAGAGAAAGAGAATATTTGTTTATAAATGGTGTAAATCTATCCAATTATTTTATAGATACCAAAGGTGGCATTAAAACGATTGATGAAAGGTCAAAGAGGTCATTCCATCTCCAAAAATTACAGAAATTAGTTCATCGAATAAATACTGAAATATGTCCTCTGAATGAATCTTTATCACAGGCATTTCTAAAGAGGAACTCAAAAGTTGAGAGGCGGAACTGAAAGTTCAATAATTCAAAAAATGTCAACACACATATAAATGATATTTGCTTTGTTTTCCCAGAGTTTTGGAGCGCCATCTGGTGCCCATGGTTCTCATTCCTTGAATGAATTGCTGAAGATGATGAAAGTTGCCACTTTTTGCATATCTCTTTGCTCCTGTTTGGAAAATAATGTAAACAAACTTCTGTCTGTGGAACTAGGTAGGTATTGATGGATGCATTGGGGATCTAAGCGAATACGCGTTGTACCTAATTATTTAATAATTGACTTATGCCGTAATTTCAAATCATCTTATTCAGAATCTATGAACACTGAAGAATATCACGAAACTTCATCAAACTTGTTCTAAACTTGATTAATAATGCGGAAACAGTTAACGGTTGAAGTAGATACACCACCGTTCATGGCAACAAAGACCTGATTGTACTTTTTGTTAGTTCAACCAAAGACTGATAGATGTCGTTACCTTTTCAGTGTTTGCAAATATAAATGATTACTCTTTTTTATAGTAGGATTATTGAATGGATGATGTTACTCTTCAAACAATAATGTGCTTTCATCATCATATTCCAGATTTTAGAACTTATTTAAAAAGTGCAGCGGTTATTCAAGATTCATAGTGGGTGCTGCAGGAGAACTCATGAGTAGGTATGTCTTTTCTCATCTAGATGACGCTAGTAATTCCAAAATTTTTAACCAATATTTGAGTTTAAATTTATTATTTATTAGAATATCTTTTTGGTGGGCTTGATTTTTCATGAATTAAGAAAAATTTCAATTTAATTTCAATTCTTATTGTTTTTTAATGGAAATTACTTATCCAACAATTTTAGTGTTTTGTTGAATTTTAAAATTTCTGAATTTTTCAAAAAGTGGTTTTTCTGCAAAAAAGTATTGAAAACAAGTAAGTAAGGGCATGTGTGGTGATTTGGTTAAAAAATGGGAATATTTTGTGAATTTTTAATTCGATCTGTCAAATGGTGAAAATCCACAACAAAATGGACCTGAATCTTCGAAAATAGTCGTGACTACCAAAAATTTCATTTGGATATTTTGTAGAGGAGACCGAAATACGTAAGTTGCAGATATTTTTTTTGAAAATTCGATGGCTCTCTCTAACCGAATATTTACCGGTTGTTTTTATTACCTGAGAGAGTATGAAAATGATTTTTGATTGCTAACTTTCCCGAATATTTATGAATTTATTATTTGTTTATTTTGTTTTACATATTTTCTCTGTATGTTTACGAGAATTGACGAGTCATATGTTCTTTCTGTATCAAAAATGAAAAATAAAGAACTTGAACTTGAACTTTTAACAGTTGATATGTTATCGTGGGAGCGGCGTTTTTTCACCCCTAGGTAAGTATACGTCTCTCCGGCATCAGGATGATATAGAATGCTTCCGATTACAAGCTAGAAATCGTCTCCATATTCCTCGAATAGTCCTCTTTTGAGATGAACCGTGGAACATTTGTCGATCCCAAACTAAATTCTGATAGCATGCGTGTACTCTTGCACCACTCTCAAGGACTGATGTAGATCTTTTTCTCCGAAGGCGTATAGTTTCAGGTCATTCATGTTAAATAAATGAGTGACATTGATCCTCCGGTTGCTAAGGGTGCCTCTGGTTGCTGGGGGTGCCGCAGTTGCTACTACGGGTATTTCTGAGTGCAACGGGCAATGGCAAAGGAAAAGAAGAGGCTGAGGAAATACGCCCCTTCCGATCACCTGCTCTGTTCGAACTCTCACTTGGCCGGATCTTATGGTGAAGCGAGTCCTCCAGAGCGGCATCAGTTGTCCAGTGCATCTCACTATTCGATTGGGTACCGCAAGGTATCGGAGTAAATGCCTGATGAGCTCATGCGAAGTTTTATCAAATGCCTGCATAATATAGCAGGTTCTCCTTGTAGCCAGCGCCCCTTTTTGTGAACCCCTTTCGCTCATATATCCGTTCATACACCGGGTCAACTGGGGAGAGTATTCGCATATATAACATGCGGATAAACATCTTATAACATGATATCAAGCCTGTTATCGGTCTGTAGACCTTTGGATCAGACAAATCTCCGTTTTTGCGGCTCCTCATAAAGTCATCAGATGAAAATTCTTTCCAGATAGGGGTTGGTGATGGGACATTTTTCACACCACTGGTTTTTGAGCCATGGGCCTGGAACACCAAAGTTCTTTGAGTATTTGACGTTCTGTCTAACTTCTTCCCCGATTATTGGGCTGTGCAGATCGTTGTGCTCTGTGGGTGTGAATGGCCTATTGGCCGTCACGTAGTTCACTACATTATTATTCTCATTATAATATCTAACCGAACAATTCCATTTTCAATTGCATGAAACTAGTTCAGTGGGTTGTCCCATTCCTTCAGGGTGGTTTCGGATTTTCACTAGCAGTAAATCCGTGGTGCACCGGAAAGTTAATCCCAAATTTAATACTCTTAATGAAACCTATTTCTATTGTTGAACTTGGGCCCCACCTGAGCTGCTCGGACAATTAGGGGCGGGTAAAACTTAAAAGTTTTGAAACTTTGTTGCAAATTTTGAAAACATGTATTCTGATGTATTTACAAAGAAAGTTTTTTAGTTCTCATTAGACTATAAAAGTTTCTGTAACTTTGGTTCTGTCACCTTGAAACATTTTCATGGTTAAATCCAAGATGGATAGAAACCCTGGTGGATTGACTGATTCGCTTTTGTTTCACCCAAAGTTGTTAATGCTGTAATACGATGGGATTAGCTTCCCCGTTGTCAGTAGATGGCGCATTATCAAAAAATAGCCGAGTTTACATTCCGAAGTACTGTCATATTTTTTTTGGAATATTTGAAATTTGACTGTTTATGACTATGTTTATAATTTTTGATTAACTGTGATTTACATTTCATCGGGATATTTATCGTTTTTTTTTCTGTTCTTTTACTACTTTTCGTTCAGTTCGCAATGATTAGTTATTTGTTTATTGTTGAGTTTTCTGTAATTCTTGTATTTGTAGTACATAATGTTTTTTCAAGTTTGTACTTGGACATGGCTGCGTTTGTATGAAAGATCTAAGGTTAGTATCATTGTTTAAATATCCCGTACATATCACATATCCAACTAGTTAATTTAAAATTACTGTTCTGATTTTTGATGAAATAAGCACGTTAAACATGTTATGTCGTATTTTTTAACAAAATTGAATAAATACGAAATGTAAACATGTCATGACAATGACAATTGTCCAGCGTCATCATGACAAGTATTCATTTATCAATCTGTAATGACTTTACCGCCATCTACGAACGATCGTGAAGCTAATCCGATCTAATAAAATATGAAGAATCACGTAGGCCGTACCTTAACAGTTTTGGTAGGCCGATTTCACAGGTATAAATGAACGCACCAGGGTTTCTATCCATCTTGATTAAATCACAAAATTTGACTAACTTGTCATTTATCAATTTCAAAAACACATATCATTATATTTATAGGTATTTTCTATGCTATAACTTCATTGTAATTGTTAACTTTTGATACAATGTCAATTTTTATTCATTTAGTTAGACAGTAGTCTAAGCTTCGGCAGACATGTGTTACTCTGCCTGTTGAAACTTTCTTAAATCTTTTCTGTTTATGGTACTTCTTGGTTTTGGGATACCCTTTTGTCGCTTTGGGGAGTGTGAAGGTTCTCATTAGACCTATCTCATGATCTTGAGCATGGAATTGGTTTCACAAATTACCAAGGGATTGTGTCTTAAGCCTGGTTCTGTGCACTTCGGGTGGAGGTTCTCATTAGACCTTTCTCCCGGTTTGTCATATTTCCTTGGGTTTGGATTAACAGAACTATAAATAGATTTACAGATCAATTTGACTAATTGGTCATTCAACAATTTTCAAAACATAGATCAGTGTTTCTAGAAGTTCATGTTCGAAGCCAATTGTCATTGTCAACTTTTGACACAATGTCAATTTCATTCATATTTCATTTAGTTTGACAGTATACTAAGTTCAGCAGACATGTGTTACTCTGCCTGTTGCAACTTTTATCCAACTCAATCCTGGAATAAGGAATTTTCAAAATGTTAATCATATGATGTCCCGTTTTAAATTTTTACATGGTCCTATCTCTGGCTCTTGTACACCTGACGAGTAAGTAATTTTTCAATTTTTCAAAATTCACATTATCAACTTTTCTTAAATTCATTTCAATGTCACTTACAGGTACGCACTGATGATGACTTTTTAGTCGAAAGCGCTTTGCTATGATTTTATAAATAAATTTCTGCACGAAATACAAACCTTTTCTTCATCCAAATAAATAAAAAGCTATAATTTGTTTTTAAACCTCATCCGACCTCTTCCGACCTTGTATTAAAGTGAAAACTTTTGGAATTATTGCGAATTGATTATCTATTTCTACTGGCCTACGGATGAATTTGTTGAAGAATTGTATTCTCAGTAAAACTTGTATCCTTGTTTTCATTTAAGTCTATGATTTTGTAAATATTTCGGGTGCACCCTTTATGTTGGGCGACGCTGTATATATAATATATTTTATATATTCAACAATAAATATGAACCTGTTAAGGGTCATTGATATTTCGTAAAAAAACGTAATCGATAACATAATTGTTGAAAGAAAACTCATTTATTATCGAATTAACCTGCATGTCAAGGATAACGATATGTGAGTTTATAACCAACTTATATAATTTTAATTATCATTTAATCTTTCAAGGGCGATGAAATTGGAATCAGAATCACTTTTTACCGTATTGATGATTTGAGGTGGAGGAAGATTTGATAGGAATCCAAGATCATTCATTCATTATGTAATCTGACAAACTTCACATGTTTTGGACTTCATTCCCTAGATGGATTCATGAAAGGCAATCTTATTCATTCAAATTTCCATACTCATGTTTTTGTCTTGAAAGAGGTTGATTTATATTCTAATTATTTCTGTATTTTTTGTTCAACAACAAATTCAACATCCATTCAAACTTTTATTAACAGATAACTAACGATCAATTATATGACGTTACACTATCTATTGTAGCGTAATAAAGGCTATTATGATATAATATTCAGTAAGATCCTAAAATAACGAATACATTCATTTTCTACGTTATTAGACGTTTTCAAGGAAAACCCTGAAAAACATCGATTTATGTCTTCAAAAAGACACTCTGTGACATAAAAATATCGCCCCTCTTGCGTTCCCGTCAAAGTGACAGCCACCCCCCCCCCCGTGTTTTAAATGAAATAGGGGGTCAAGTGAAACGTCATCTGGAAGGGTATTCAATTGTCTATATACAGACATCTCTATTTTTTTTATTTTGATCAAGCATCATAAAAAAACATTTTCAAAATGTTAAAAAGTATCACGTAAGTATACTGTTAAATTCGCTGTATATTCAATGCACCTTAATTTTTTTATTTTTTTGGTTCATTTGCCAACTGTTGTTTGTCATAAAAATATTAAGGAACGGATTTAATAGTATACATATACTTTTATATTATTCCACGCATGCATGGGACAGTTCGATGTTTTTAGAGTACGAACAAAGCAAACAACACACATGTTCCACGTTCTTTCTGTGCACGGTGCACACCGATGCCTCCGTTGACGTCACGGTGTGAACTGTCATCATGTCATCGATCCGGTTGATGTTGATAAACACATGTTTACAACACCTGTGGATAATAATGGAATGATTTGATTCGTGTTGTGTCTTGTGTGTGCCAGTGTGGTCCTGTCTTCAGCTTCTTAGTACTGCCTGTAGCTACCAATGTTCCAGGTGGGATACTCGGTAACCCATGAGGTTTGTTCGTTTTTAATTCATAATTACGTTCCTATTCCAATAGCTTGCAACTCATAATACGGGTGAGAGACTCGCTAGAACTCTGTAAACGTATTCTTAATTCGGTTCGACATTCAGTGTCTTTCCTTCACAGGCAATTGCCTTTCTTGGTCTGGAAGGATAACGGACAGAGGTTCCCAAAATGTCGACCCATATTTCACAAAATTTTACAACTCTCCAAAAATTTGTTTCGCATTTTTCACACCTGCCATTCGTTCTAACATGACTTCTTACACCTTTCCCTAACGAGAGTGCAAGAAGTTAGATTACACCCTGTAAATATAAGTGAAGCTAATATAAGCGTGTTAAAAATCTTATCAAACATATTTTGATCGTTCGAGAAACATTTGTTTTTATCAGACCCCCAGCACCCACTGATAATGATTTTTGAAGAAGTCAGTCGATGTGTTCGAAGTCGAGGAGTATTACATCATTTTTCACAAGATTTTGAATGTTTTTATCATTGCTATTTTGTTAGTTATCAGCAGATAATAAAAAGAGAAAATAATTTACCAAGTTGGTAGACGTGAGATACGAGCCAGGGGGCCCCAGTGGGTATTCTTGCAACAAAATTCAAGATTTCATAACATCACAGGGTTCTGGTCGGGGAAGATTGAAAGGAGGATAGCTAGGGATAGAGCACGTACAAACCAAATGAAATATAGCTTTTAGTGACTTCTCATTGATTGGAATGGATTTCTTTTCAAGTTGCTGATCAAAAGTCTGAACAAAAAAAATCTAGGAAACTCTTGAAAAACCTGTGCTAGTTTGCAACTTCAGTCCTCTTGGAAACTATTTTTTCTACAACTATCAAAATAGCCCACTTTTCGTGTGTTTGAATGCCTAAAGTATTACAATATGTCAAGAAAAGCCTAAAAAAGTACTTTTTAACGGTTCTTGCTAGGTGACAGACTATTTTATGTGACAACAATGGCAGGTCCGAATAACAACGAAATCCTGTTAAAAATAAAGTGATTATTTTATGTCGTAACTAATAGTCTACAGATATCTTATATATACAGATGTTTCATCAATAATACTCATAGCGTTTTGACTATATATACAATGTCACATATAAAGTTCGTGACATATGGAAGTTTTTTTAATTAATAAATATAATGAAAATTTGACTCCACAGTTAGTTTGTGCTTGAGAAATGAGTGAAAAAGGGCCTCTTTCCTTTTGCCATGTGCTTCTCTAAACCTATAAAATTTGACATTTTTTTCAAAAATTCACAAAAAATCAGTTTTTTTTAACATTTAGAAAAAGTCAAAAAAAGTTCGTCAGTTTCAAATTTTATACCTTTGCTTCAAATTTGGACTCTCTCTGTCACTTCGATTTTATTCCAATTTTTTTAATTTTTCGAACCTTTCGCTTTATCGATTCGAACGAAACATGATTCAGAATTTATTATTTTGATGACTACGAGACTTCCACGTCATATCTTGCCCAGAAAATAACCACATTGGTCTGTTAGCAGAAAAATAAATAAATGCACCTCCAGAAATTCGTCTTTGTTGTTGCAAAGTTCATCTAGTGTTTTCCTTTCATTGTTAAATTGATTTGGATTTTCAATGTATGTATGGACTTATTAATATGGCAGTGATCGAATAAACGAATTTCCTTTCATTCTTATTAGGTACACTCGTATTTTAATAGGTTTTTATCTAGTTTGATTATTTTTCTGACCAATAATTTCGTAATTTTAAACAATACAAGACTAATGCAACATCTCGAGAAGAAAAATCAGAATAGAATTTTTCTTTAGAAGGCTTTCTACAGTGGTTTTTCAAATTTTGTTCAACTTCCCTTTTCTCAGAATTGTATTGAACATTTGTTGACTCTTTGCTAGGGCAACGCAGTATTTCATTTCTCCATTGGACTAGCCTAGTCCAACTAGATTTGAATCTTTGGCGATATCGGCCTTTTAGGACCGTATCACCTATATTTTGTACTTTTCGTGGGTAACTTTTAACTGCTGTGGCAAAGCCGAACAATTGAGGTAACGTTTGATAAATCTCTTTATTGAAACAACGATGAATCTCAGCCGAGGCACCATGTAGATGTGAGGTTTTGGTTGTAGGACGACCAAACGCTTGTAATGAAGAATGAACCATGTCTCCCGGTTGACTGACTACGACTTCGTCGTTTCTCTCCGGAAAATCCCAGACCAAACCTTCTCAGCAAAAAAATGTTTTTTTTGAAACCCGTAAATGAAAACTGACGAAAGATTCTCCTAGGCATTTTCAATCATTCACAAATTGGGAAAACTGGCCAAGCTAGGACGTGCTATCAGGATCATAGCCGGTGCTGGTTTCAGAGACCATTGTAAAGAAATTTTCGAAAGTTTAAACATAATGCCCCTGCCATCATTATATATTTTTGTGTCATTGATAGAAATCAAAAAAAATAAAGCCAACCTAGAGACTAATGCAGATGTCCAGGACCATTTGACAAGAAATGCTGATTACTTGAGATTACCTCATCATAGGCTCACAAAATCGACAAAGAATTCTCTAGATCTGAACTTATTCAATTTCTTACCTAGGAATATCAAATCGTTAAATAATATGATAGTTGATAACTTCGTTGGCCAATTGAAATCGACGTTGAAATGTACCATTTGTGGTCACTGTTTCGTCACCTTCGACCCATTCTGGGACCGGTCTCGACCGATACCTCAAAGAACAGGCCAACCAAGTTTATCACAGTGTTTAGATTCGTTCACGAGAGAAGAAACTCTTGATGGTGATGAGAAGCCGACCTGTGCAAAGTGCAAAAAGAGGAGGAACTGCACGAAATCCCTATCAATACATGAATTTCCAAAAATTTTAGTTATACATTTGAAACGGTTTTCTCCAACGGAAAGATTCAGGGGAAAATTAAACGTTAGCATCGATTTTCCTCTAGAGGGGTCAGACATGAGTGACTATGCCGCAGGCAATCTAGGCCCTTTTCGCTACAGTCTGTATGCCTTATCTAACCATAGCGGGACTACATGCAGCGGGCACTACACGGCACTACACCTGGATCCCTCGTAAGCGGAGAAGCCTATGTCCTCTTCTATATACGAACACACCAAATCACATCTTTCAGATCATTTTTAGTTATGTTTTTATTTCCAACTTATACATTAAATATAATTTTCGTGCTTTTTTCAATATTCCAATTCTAACTCATTGTTTTCATACAGTTGAAGAATATTTCCACACACCATTTATCGAAATGGAGCGATAAAACTATCAAGGAAACTACTATGTTACCTGAGTTCATAAATGGGAAATAATTTCAAAGCTTCTTGAATTCGTTTTTGTCATTTTTTTTTGTTGACTTTGTTTTTACACATGTACTATAGATATCTACTATATTCGCACCTATTATACATTTCATAGCTATTTGTTATACACTCCATATATTTTTAGATTTTGTAAATGTATAAAATGTGTTTTGTTCCTTTGCCAAAATTGACTTGCCGAAAACAATATTGTGTATTGTAACTTGGTTAAATAAAAATTCTTCTTCTTCTTCTTCTTCTTCTTCTTCTTCTCCTTCTTCTTCTCCTTCTTCTTCTTCTTCTTCTTCTTCTCCTTCTTCTTCTTCTTCCTCCTCCTCCAACTCTTCTTCTTCTTCTTCGTCTTCTTCTTCGTCTTCTTCTTCTTCTACTTGTTAAATCGGATATAGAGTTGAAAATTTCCAGTTTGTTTGTAAGATACAACACTTCAGCTGGATTAAATTTGAGCTTATTATTATTATTAATTCACATGTATGAAGTATAATATATACAAGTGGGACAATTCCCCACAAAACCACCTGTAGTTTCTGACGGAAATAAAAGACCAAATCAGTGGGAATTAGGATTAAGTTAATCCATTTATGTCTCGGACACCAGCATCCTAAACCAAATAAAATTTTGATAGACCAATTAATTTCTATTTGCGAACCGCATAGTTCAAAGCTATTCGCCCGCGGTGTAAACGGAAACGCGTTCACAGATAAAAAAAATGTTAAAAATAAGGAAGTAGGTCGGTGCAGCGTTTGGCATAGTGAGCTGTGGTCCAGCTGACTTTAGTTTTGGTCTAATTTTAGAGCGGCGCATTGCTATTTGTGTGCCTTGGGCTCTCTGGAACGATTCAAGAAAACTGCTGAAATGTGAAAGATTCTGGATGCGATGCAGCTGTTGGAATCATTCGATCCGTGTCGACAGGATAGAAGTTGAAAATCGAAAAATGGTTTATTGAAATAGGAATTCTAATATAAATGTAAAAGTTTTACGAATCCTAATTAAACATAACTAAATACATAGGTACAATGCTACAAAGTAAATTGCAGTTAAATACATATAGGAATAAATAATTAATATACATATTATAAAAATAAATAATAAATAAAAAACTATACAGTGTGCCCCAGCTAAAACAATTATGCATCAAGTCTTGGACTGGCTCTCAGTTGAAGATAGAATTTTCTATTTTTCTATGATTTTCATCACCAAAAAAACTTGTCACCCCCAAATCCCCGATCTCGTGAAAAAAATCGAAAATCGTTCAGACCCGTCGATTTTCATATCAAGGGGGAACACTTTCACCGAATACATCATCATTGTGTTGTCAACCCCCTCATCCCCAGCACTCCCTACTTCAGAATTTTCAATGGAACTACTATACTTGTGATACATCATTTTGAAGAGAATTGATGGGATTGAATTCCCAATACCAAATATACATCGGTGTACCGAAATTGAGGATCGATTCAAGTGTGTTGAAGTTTTAATGAAAACTAAGTTTTATCATGATTTTTTATTTTTCATCACATAAAATGTTACGGTGGTAAGAAGTTTAAAAGGTGAGACAGCCGTTTTTATGAAAAGAAAAAAAATGGTCGCCATGTGTTTTGTATCTTTGTTTACGCCTCGGTATATTGATGTATTCGAGTCATTTCATTCAACAATCAGAAAATTTTCGAAAATGGTTTATACTATACAAGAGAGAATATCCATTGTAGCTGCGTATTTTGAAAATGGACGATGTGCTAGAGCTACAGATCGAATTTTCAATGAAATTCATCCAGAAAAAAACACATCATATCAGTACATGCTTCAGTTGATGCATAAGTTCATGGAGTCGTGATCAGTGCTGATTACAAAACATGAACGAGAGAAGCCTATGAGAAATGAAGGGGTCTATTTGTATGACAAAATTCCATCCTTATGAAATGCAGAATGTACAAGAATTAAATGAAGATGATCCTGACAGACGTACAGTTTTGTGAAAGTATGAGTCAATTATTGATTGGTGATAATAATTACCTCTACAATGTGTGCTTTTCTGATGAATCTTCTTTTAATTTAAATGGACTTGTGAACAGGCACAATTGCATATACTGGAGTGACGTAAATCCCCATTGGTACAGGGAAACTGATTCACAAACTCCCCAGAAATTGAATGTTTGGGCTGGTATTCTGGGAGACCATATTGTAGGTCCATATTTTATTGACGGTAACCTCAACGGACAAACGCATCTTGAACTTATTGATGCGAACCCCAGAATCACTCAGTTACTGGAAGACGATGATAGATTACTTGAAGGTCAGCTCACCTCTCAACAAGATAGAGCTCCTCCACCTTTTGTTGCACCTGTACGTCAATTTTTAGATGACAATTTCACAGGGAGATGGATTGGAAGGCGAGGACCAATAGAATGGCTGGCTAGATCTCCTGATTTGTCACCCTTAAACTTCTTTTAATGGGGTTATTTGAAATCCAAATTTTATATTACACAGCCAACATCTCTTGATGATCTACGCAGAAAAATTGTGGAGTGTCGTGCAGTGACTCCAGAAATGTTGAGCAATGTGCGAAGACATTTCGAAATTCACTTATATTTCTGTATGGAACTGAATGGTTCACATTTTGAACCTTTCTTACGATGATTACATTTTAGTGATGAAAAATAAAAAATCTTGATAAAACTCAGTTCTCATTAAAACTCCAACAACACTTGATCGATTCTTAATTTCAATACACCGATGTATTTGGTATTTGAATTCCCTTTAAATTGATGTATCACAAGTATAGTAGGGCCATTGAAAATTCTGAAGTAGGGGGTGCTGGGGATGAGGGGGTTGACAACACAATGATGATGTATTTGGTGAAAGTGTTCCCCCTTGAAATGAAAATCGACGGGTTTGAACGATTTTCAATTTTTTTCACGAGATTGGAGATTTGGAGGTGATGAAAATCATAGAAAAATAGAAAATTCTATCTTCAACTGAAAGCTAGTCCAAGACTTGATGCATAATTGTGATAGGAGTGAATCTGTTGCATTTCAAAATAATTCACATTCCTCTGTTTTGCAAGTTCTGCAAATATTCTACACTATTTCTATCCAATAATGATAATATGCTGGCACAGTAGTAGATGAAGTGAGATTGGATTAATTATTGTATTATAGACCCTTACCTATATTAGGAAGCTAAAGAAAAATCATTTTCCTTTGAAGCTCAATGTGTTATCAATCATAAAACCAAGGTATTTTGATTTTTTTGAACGATCTTAATGGGCTCATCATAAATTTTTATTATCACTGACGCAACTGATTTTATATTTTGTTGTAATAATCGTTGCTGTAGTTTTAGTACAGTTGAGCTTGAGTTTATTTACAAACAGGTACTTTATACAATATATTATTGACTTTTATAACAACTTGAGATGATTGTTTATCACTTTTATCCAACTGCAAACAGATCCATAAACCCACAATCTTTAGTTAATTGTATGCCATCCAGATAGAGTATGAAGAATTCCAAGAACCAACTTCAATTTTGTAATGGCTCTCAGAAGGTTCTCAATACACAGCTACGATAAAATTGTTTTGCTGTAACAACATCCATAAAACTTCTATAAAGCTGTTATAAATCTACGAGGGCCCACTCCTATGAAGGTTCTCAGGGGTATTTTTAAATGAAAACATAAAACCTTTTTGCCTCATTCGAAAAATTATTAATAACCTCCTGAAGTTCAATATAAAACCTAATCATAGAGCTGTTATAAGCCAGTATGGAATTAAAATAATCTGTTTGGCATCAAAATGCCTTCTTTGAATGAAGTTGGGTTAGAATATAATATTTTCCATAAATAACCGTCTTACATACCAAATTGCAAGAATATGAGTTGAAATTGGACTCATCTGTCATCTGATCGAGATTCTTGTCAAACCTGCCTTCAATTTGTTTGGAGATGACATTTTTGCGTGTTTCATATTTTTAAAGCCACTCCTCGACATTTGAGACTTCAAAAATATATATATGCAGTCTGGCTTCAGAGCACAACATAGCTGCACTTCAGCTTTGCTGAAAGTCACAGATGACATTCACCTAGGTTTAGATAATAACAAGCTAGTGGCCCTAGTGTTATTAGATTATACCAAGGCATTTGATAGAATCAAATACTCACTCTTATTGCAATTATGTCATTACAATGGTTTTTCGGAAAATGCTGCCTCCTACTGGAAAACTATTTGCAGAATCGCTTCCAAGCAGTGCTGTTGAAAACCAATACCTCCGAATTTGAAAGGGTTTCGAATGGTGTATCGCAAGGTTCCATACTGGGACCTATCCTTTTCGCTGTATATACATCTGAGTTTTATAAAAAAACTGAACTATACCAAATGCCATTTTTACGCGGATGAAACCCAGTTGTATATATCTTTTGAAGAGAATGAGCTTCAATCAGCAATAGAACAACTGAATACAGACCTACGTTCCTTGTTGAGAGTGTCTAACTAATGCTGCTTGTCAATAAACCGTTCCAAGTCAAATGTTATGTTATTTGGCCGTAAAAGTGCGTGAGATAGAAGTCTGAATGAAATAAATGTAGTAGTAAATGAAGAATTTCTTCCGATTACAGACATTACAAAGAATTTGGGAGTTCTTATGGACACTGCATTGAAATACCCTAAACACGTGGACATGATAATAAAAAGAGCGTTTTCTAACTTGAAACTGATCTATGCAAACAGGCACTTTCTCAACACCAATTGTAGAAAATAGGGTTATTAAATCACCTTCAACTCATATAAAAACTAGTTGTACATTAGTTATATCCTGTACAAGTTAAGGTTCCCAACCACAGTTTTATATCATAATGAATATGTCTCACTTGTTGCAAGGATTTGAAACAAAAAAATCTCATATATAATTAGGTAAGGATGTGTAGGTGTGCATGTATGTGTGCGTAGACTAACCTAATTCATTGTACTGGCTGTAAAGCCAAAACTAATTTTTATTTTATATTTATAATTCTGTACCTCTTAATTTTATTTCACTTTTTTTTTCTTGTTGTATTATTCATCTATTTTGTTATAAGGGTATCTCAGGTTGAGTGTAAGAGAGTACTTTCTCATCTAGTATGAGAAAGCGCTAACTCTACCTTTTGGACGTATTTTATTACTACACCAATAAAAGCATTTATTATTATTATTATTTTTATATATGGAGAATAACAACGATATAATTTTCACTTTCATTCTGTTTTATGATGGCCACAGAAAAGATGATTTGAATATTTTAACGCTCGCATAAAACTTTTGCCACAATTATGATTTATTTATTAACGTTCAGAGGGAGCTACTGGCATTCGAGTAGAAATAGTTTTATGCTTTGATCTTATAGCGGTTATCGGGAGTACACCTCAAAACCTCAATAAAACCTAATCGTTAGTTTTATTACAGAACCTGGCCTTAAGGAGTGCTATAGAACCGTTAGAAACCTTAGTTTCTATGTGTGTTATTTAAATACCAAAAGGTCAAAATGCATTGTAAAACCTTTATAAAATCAAGTATACTTAAACGCTAAATTGTTTCATCTTATAGCATTCAGGAGTGTTTTGAAACCGATTCATAAATCTATTTGCTCTGAGAGCGTATTAGAAAGAATGTATGACCACCATAATTTAAATTGGCTATTACCTAACCTTTAAAAAATTTTCATGAAGCTAGGTAAAGCCAAATGACTTGGAATAGAGATCCTAGTACATTCCATTGTGGACCACCTGTATAAAATTATCGATCTGAGAGAACTTTTGAACCAATCAAACCAATCAAGTACCTTTCCTTTTAGCGAAGTGGTCGAGGTTTTTAGAACGTTTGCTTCCACCCAGGCGGCCCGGGTTCGATCCCCACCGCCATCACGGGGCTAAAGTGGTTCGGAATCCACTTCAAGTTGCAGGTCCCGGGTTTCCCTTGCTTGGACCAGCTCTGCTTTTGCGGGGTTTTCTATGGAAACCTGCAGTGGGACTCTGTAACTTTTTCGCATAGCGATAGCGATAACGAATCAATCGGCATCTCTTTCCGGTACAACACAAAGTGATAGCGTGTGCTTCGTTTAACTTCGTTTCGCTTCGCTTTGCTATGCAAAACAAGTTACAGAGTACCACTCCTGGGAGATTCGTAATGAAGATGAAGTTTTGCGTTTCAAGTTCATCTATATATGCGTCTTTTTTGGAAAAACACAATTTCACTAACAATAATTATAATGTGAATTTTTGGATCTCGAAAACGGCTTCAACGATTTGGATCAAATTCTATTTTCACCCACAAACATCCGAATAATCTGAAATTTGACACACATATCAAAGACAAACGACATCACAAGAATTTCACAATGTTGATGTTGGTAATAATGATAATGATAAAAGTAATAATATAATGAAATAGAAGCAAATGAGCCTGATGTCCTCCTCGACTATCATAGTGGGACGATTTTCATCAGAGTTTTCTGAACATTATCGTTAACCTGAAAAGAAAAAAAAAATAAGGAAACAATGACGAGCTCATTGAAACTCTGAATACTGTTATGTATATAGTTACTAGTAAACATATAGTAGAGGAACAATATAAAGTCGAGTAAATGGAGTATAAACAAGGTAGGTATTCAAAAATAAAAGACAGAACAATAATAATCGAGATAAGGATGAAAATGATAAGAACAAAAAAATAATGGAAAAGGCAACCATAAAAACAGAAAGGGGGCACACCGTGAAAGACACATATGCAACGGAAACAGAAGAAGCTAAACAAAATTTAAAAAAGCATAGCAGAGATAGAAGTTTCAGCAGCGTGAGAAAAAATATGGAAATTGTATGAAAAAAGGTGTAAGGCAAAAGGAATAATAAAAAAAGAAAATGTTTTTCAGCTAAAAGAAGACGTTTTTTAGTTGGGCAAAGTTTTGATTAACATTTGGAATAACACACACTTCATTTGGCTAGTGGTATTAATAATAATACATCAAGTCGAAATTTTTTCTTGATTATATCTCTGACGTCATATTTTGTTTTTCAACGAATTTAATTACAGTTCAAAATTCATGTGGATCAAAGCGACCAAAAAATTGATGAATAGTTATGGCAACAGAAAATCAAAATATTTGCTTCTTTATAATGAAAATGTGTATAAACAATGATATAGTATTTTTATGAGAATGCATGGAGCCAGTAAACATTCAGTGGGATAAAATTGCTTCTGTGGTAAAATATAACTTTGAGTAGTTACTCAAATTTTGTATTGCTACACTGAATCAATAAGAGTTTTAAATTCCGGAAAAGCCAACTCAGTTCCTCGTGATGCTAAATTTTTTATTGACTCGGACATCACTTGAAGATCCATAGCGGTAGGTAAATTTGGTGTTTGAGTACCTTTTTCTGTTGTTGAATTGAATTCGTAACAGAGGTTCAGAGGTAACAGAGGTTCCAATCTTGCTTTGGGTGAATATCACCCTCATTATAAAATAGATCAAACAGACAAAAACATTTTTTGAAAAAATTCTGTTTAGATAAGCGATTAAATCTCAAGATCTGTTACATTTCTATCCTCCATATCGCTATTCATTTACTCGTTTATTTTATCATTATCGATAGCACTCTTTGTGGTTGGCTTAAATCTACGTTATTTAGGCAATACTTTTTGCATGATGGTGTTTTTGGCGGAGAGTTTTATGTAAAATTAAATCACTGTACATTCAACTAGTTTCCAAACAGAATCATGATCAAAATACTTTGATTGGAGTTTGCATACTGAATCGTCCGTTACTTGGTTATATCTTCCCCGGAAACAGGGAGGTCAAGACTTTTGAGTTTGGAGGTTCTTCACAACAGAATGGTACTGAACGGAGCCTGTAAAGTCATCTAGTTTCCAAACAGAATCATGCTAAAAATATTTTGATAGGAGTTTACGTACTGAATCGTCCGTTACTTGGTTATATCTTCCCCGGCAACAGGGAGGTCAAGACTTTTGAGTTTCGAGGTTCTTCACAACAGAATGGTACTGAACGGAGCCTGCAAAGTCATCTTGTTTCCAAACGGAATCATGCTAAAAATATTTTGATAGGAGTTTGTATACCGAATCGTCCGTTACTTGGTTATATCTTCCCCGGCAACAGGAGGTCAAGACTTTTGAGTTTGGAGGTTCTTCACAACAGAATGGTACTGAACGGAGCCTGTAAAGTCATCTAGTTTCCAAACAGAATCATGCTAAAAATATTTTTATAGCAGTGAATCGTCCGTTACTTGGTTATATCTTCCCCGGCAACAGGGAGGTCAAGACTTTTGAGTTTGGAGGTTCTTCACAACAGAATGGTACTGAACGGAGCCTGCAAAGTCATCTAGTTTCCAAACGGAATCATGCTAAAAATATTTTGATAGGAGTTTGTATACCGAATCGTCCGTACTTGGTTATATCTTCCTCGGCAACAGGAGGTCAAGACTTTTGAGTTTGGAGGTTCTTCACAACAGAATAGTACTGAACGGAGCCTGTAAAGTCATCTAGTTTCCAAACAGAATCATGCTAAAAATATTTTGATAGGAGTTAACGTAATGAATCGTCCGTTACTTGGTTATATCTTCCCCGGCAACAGGGAGGTCAAGACTTTTGAGTTTGGAGGTTCTTCACAACAGAATGGTACTGAACGGAGCCTGCAAAGTCATCTAGTTTCCAAACGGAATCATGCTAAAAATATTTTGATAGGAGTTTGTATACCGAATCGTCCGTTACTTGGTTATATCCTCCCCGGCAACAGGAGGTCAAGACTTTTGAGTTTGGAGGTTCTTCACAACAGAATGGTACTGAACGGAGCCTGTAAAGTCATCTAGTTTCCAAACAGAATCATGCTAAAAATATTTTGATAGGAGTTTACGTACTGAATCGTCCGTTACTTGGTTATATCTTCGTCGGCAACAGGGAGGTCAAGACTTTTGAGTTTGGAGGTTCTTCACAACAGAATGGTACTGAACGGAGCCTGTAAAGTCATCTAGTTTCCAAACAGAATCATGCTAAACATATTCTGATAGGATTTTCGTACTGAATCGTCCGTTACTTGGTTATATCTTCCCAGGCAACAGTGAGGTCAAGACTTTTGAGTTTGGAAGTTCTTCACAACAGAATGGTACTAAACGGAGCCTGTAAAGTCATCTAGTTTCCAAACAATATCATGCTTAAAATATTTTGATAGGATTTTCGTACTGAATCGTCCGTTACTTGGTTATATCTTCCCCGGCAACAGGGAGGTCAAGACTTTTGAGTTTGGAGGTTCTTCACAACAGAATGGTACTGAACGGAGCCTGTAAAGTCATCTAGTTTCCAAACAGAATCATGCTAAACATATTTTGATAGGATTTTCGTACAGAATCGTCCGTTACTTGGTTATATCTTCCCAGGCAACAGGGAGGTCAAGACTTTTGAGTTTGGAAGTTCTTCACAACAGAATGGTACTGAACGGAGCCTGTAAAGTCATCTAGTTTCCAAACAATATCATGCTTAAAATATTTTGATAGGATTTTCGTACTGAATCGTCCGATACTTGGTTATATTTTCCCCGGCAACAGGGAGGTCAAGACTTCTGAGTTTGGAGGTTCTTCACAACAGAATGGTACTGAACGGAGCCTGTAAAGTCATCTAGTTTCCAAACAGAATCATGCTAAACATATTTTGATAGGATTTTCGTACTGAATCGTCCGTTACTTGGTTATATCTTCCCCGGCAACAGGGAGGTCAAGACTTTTGAGTTTGGAGGTTCTTCACAACAGAATGGTACTGAACGGAGCCTGTAAAGTCATCTAGTTTCCAAACAGAATCATGCTAAACATATTTTGATAGGATTTTCGTACTGAATCGTCCGTTACTTGGTTATATCTTCCCCGGCAACAGGGAGGTCAAGACTTTTGAGTTTGGAAGTTCTTCACAACAGAATGGTACTGAACGAAGCCTGTAAAGTCATCTAGTTTCCAAACCGAATCATGCTTAAAATATTTTGATAGGATTTTCGTACTGAATCGTCCGTTACTTGGTTATATCTTCCCCGGCAACAGGGAGGTCAAGACTTTTGAGTTTGGAGGTTCTTCACAACAGAATGGTACTGAACGGAGCCTGTGAAGTCATCAGGCTCAGATAACCTCATCTGCATGGTTGGTGACCATGAAAACACAAGGATTGGAGCGTTTCTCTTCAAGACAGCAGGCCGAGCGGCTGATGAACTTGGCCTTACTTTCGACACCAAACGGCGTGTTACTCAGTTCTAACCCATTCGGCGAAAAGCCCAAATGAAGGACACCGAAAATGCAGTTCTGCTACAGCTGCGCATGGATAAGCCTATGCTTGGGATTTTTTTCAAGAATGTCGAAGAACTCGGAATATCCGAAAGTGGGCTGGAGTCGGAGACCGAGGGATTCCTAATGGAAATAATAAGATATCTGCAAATTTTCACATGTAGGAAAGATACTATGTTGATGACGAAAAAATAGAAGTTGCTAACGTCCGACAACGGAAGGGGTAGCAAGCCTATGCCACTTATATAAGATGGTAATCCTCTACATGGAAGTGCACTTTTCTTTCATAGAGCTTACTTATTGACGTTGAATAAAACATTAGTAACAACATTGAGGTGGTGCTGTAGGTTTTTCTGTAGCTGAAAAGTGAATACGTCATCAAAAAATCAGTGATTCACCTCGGAGCGCCACGGCAAATAATAATACGCGTCCTCTACCCGCACTTGCTATGCATGCCTTTGAGTGTTTATGGAGGAGTATTATTATCATTTTTAGGTCATGAAACGACCTTCCCGCAATAAAAACCAAAGCAACCTATACATTTGGTAAATAGGCAATTATAAAATATTGTTTCATGAAAGTACGATCCATTAGAATTATCATATGCCCGATAATATTACCGGCTCTTCAACTATAATTAATTAATTGATATATATATATATATATATATATATACGACTGTTTTCATTATTTACTGATAGTTAACTAAGTAAACTTGGTAATCGAAATGGGCATTTAGGAGTGAAAATACTTTTGTGTTTTTGGACTCAACTTTTTAATATTTTTTTCCACAATTCTCAAAAAAGTCGCCTTTTTGTGTGGTTTGTGTGCGTAAAGCATTACAATATTTCACTATCAACAAACGATTTCATTATTAAACGGAAAAGCGTAAAAAAAGTACAATTTTTGTTTGGTTGTTGCTAGGCGACAGAAAATTGTACATGCGACTACAATGACAATTCAAATAACAACGATAAATATCTAATATACAAATGTTCCACTGAAAATATTCATAGCGTTTCGACAATAAAGTAAGTGATATCAAAAATTGCGAAATATTATTCACAGCAATAATATACAGGGTGGCCCAGCGAAGGCGGAACAAGGCCGATAAGTCATATTTATCGTTCGCAGAAAAAAAAAAAAGTTTGGACCCGTCGATTTTTATTGCAACGGGGACATCTTTTGCGCATATTCTCAACTTCGTCACTTCAAGCCCCTTGGAGGGGTTAGCTCCAACCCTTAAATCTTTAATGAAAGTAGGATTCATGTGATACCGCATATTCAAAGTACCTAATTGAATTCTCTTTCCAACGTTTTCCAGTTTATGTTTATTATTTCGAGAAATCATTGTTAATATACTAACAAGTCAACATTGACATGAATTCTTATCAACTTTTAACCTGAATTGTTAGAATTGTGTTTATGACAATGGTTTGAGAAAAAACTGAGTTTTTCGTATTTCTTACAGAAGCACCGAATTCCATAGCAGCAATAACTACTAATAGTCCAGGAGCACGCTGAGAAAAGCTGGCCTATCGAGTTACCAGATGAGAAATGTTTTTGTCATCCAAAAGTCGGTACCAAATTTTTTATTTCCAGAGAAAACCTAATTTGTTTTCATATGTTTTGCTTGGCATTCTCATTCTTAGTTTCAAAAATCTGGCCACACCACATGTCATGTCTTGTGCAGCATTTCTGGTCTGACAGGATATGGCTTTCATAATGGTCCTAGAAAGTACTAACATTGAAAAAAATTATCATCCAGTAACTCGATTGTCCAGCTTTTTTGCAGCGGGCTCTTGGACCACGAGGTTTCACTAATATATTTGTAAAAAAGATACTAAAAATACTTCCATGATTTTATTTGCAAGCGTAAAATAGTATACTACCTGCCGTTTAAAAATGCAATTGAGAGATGCGTGTTTCTGATGTATTAAAAAACTGACCTTAAATTATTCCTCATTATAGTTGGCCAGGATAAGATTTTACTAAACAAAAAAGAGTCATTCTTAGATAAAACCCGTACTACCTACAAGATGAGAAATAATGCTGAAAGTGAAACAAGCGTAACTTTAGATTCTTAGCCGATGATTGTTCTAAACTTGTTTTCTCGAGAACTACTGCAATAAATTATAAAATTAAAAAACGTCGGAAAGAGAATTCGATAACCTTCAACATGCGGTATCACATCAACCCTACTCCTATTAAAGATTTAAGGGTTGGAGTTAACCCTCCGAGGGGCTTGAAGTGATAAAGTTGAGAATATGCGCAAAAGATGTCCACCTCGCAATAAAAATCGACGGGTCCGAGCGTTTGTTTTTCTGCGTATGACAAATATGAAATATCGGCCTTGTTTCGTTTTCGCTGATGGGCCACCCTGTATACCTAGATACGTACAGGAACAATAATTGGACTAGTGGTCATTGATAATTAATGAAATAAGTTAAATTGTGCATCTGTTGAGATACCAAACAAAGTTTTTATAACTATGAGTTTAATATAAGTACATCGAATAGAGACAATATTTTATAGTGCGAATATGAGTTTTTCTCGACATAGTAGAGTAAACAAAAGGTAGAAATTTGAGAAAATCAAAAGTTTTACAGTTGTAGAAAAAAATACTGTACGAAACTCGTCAGTATAGGTTTTTTTACTTCTAGGAATATTTTCTACTCGTAAAAAAAGTATTGCTTTACTCACTTGATACATAAATCATAAATTACTATTTAATATTAAATGCCTAAATCTTAAAACTGAGTTTATAGGAATATATTTTCATTGATGACCACTGGCCGCCATTTCCTAGTCAGATATAGATATTCCTAATTATTTAACACAAAATGCTTTCAATTTTCCAACTCTCACTTAACAAGTCTATTGTATTATTCTTTCAGGGCCTATTCACGTGAAATTTATGCACATAACTTTCGTTTTTTTGGCACGCATTCAACTTTCCCCTGAACGAATAGCCAAATATATCGTTTGTTCTTCCTCATTGTTATCTTTGAGGACGAACACGATCCATTAATGTCAGTGGTGTAGGTATCAGGGTGCAAGCGTTTTCCAGCAGTTAATATACTGAGTGTTACGAGTATGGCAACAAATGGGCTTTTTAAATAAATATACTCATAAACAGCTTTCCAGGGCCAACTAATCTTATTTTTCAAGGTCAAAAATCTATAAAAATTACTAGCGATTTTTTTAGAAAAAATCTGCCTACACCACTAGATTCGCGACATTTTCAAATGATTTATATTAGAATTACGTTGAAATACGTCAATCAATAAAAAAGTTATGAGGGAATGGAATTTGATAAATATGCCGTTTAATCAACCCACCAATTCAATTTCAGAACTTTTATCAAAATTCGAAATACATCACTGTATTCAGGAGATCTCGATATATCACTGGTCAAAATTCATTGAAATCTGTTCATAAATAAGAACATCATAAGAAAATAAGATTTGAAAATTGAATTTCAGGAAACAGTCATTTTATCTCAAAATTTCTTATTTATTTATTCATCAACAGATTTCGATGAAATTATGGTCAGTAATATTTCAAGACACCCTGAATCCAGTGGTGTAGTTAAATTTTTTACAAAAGTTTTGAAATTGAAGTGTTGGGTTGATTAAAAGGCATATTTCTCAAATTCCATTCCCCTACAACTTTTTTATTATTTTACGCATTTCAACGTTATTCACATGTGAACCATGTGTAGTCAGATTTTTTCTAAAAAAATCGCTAGTAATTTTTTTAGATTTTTGACCTTGAAAAATAAGATTAGTTGGCCCTGGAAATGGAGATTTATCCATGAAATTTGGTGTCCTATAGTAGACATTTTGAATGTCTACCTGACGAAAACAAAATCATTTGAATCGGTTGAAAAATGTAAGTTTTATATGGGTGCTTCCATCTTAAATGGGTCACACTGTATATGAATCAAAGTATTATTGATGATATGGACAAAAATTAAAAAATCTGGGGTATTTTTTTAAGTTTTTTAATTCGACAGGATTTCAACAGCCTACCAAAATAAAATTTTCTGGGATATTTTATTTCTGCCAACATCATTATTATACTTAGCTTCGTACATCTGGGAATCTCTAAAATAAAAAAATTAATACATTTCGTTCATGAATCCTATTAGAAAAGGCCTAGAAAATGTCACTAGACTTAACCAGAAAATTGGTTGTGGCAACACTGGTTAGGGATATTGGAATCGTCCATTGCTACACTGTATGTAGCTCAAACGTTTCCGTGCATTTTTCATAAAAAAAGCTGGTTATGGGCAGTGGCGGATCCAGGGGGGGTAAAGGGGGTATTTCCCCCCCCCCCCCCCCTCCTCCAAGCCTATTCCAAATTACTCATACTGCCGTCCTAAGGTCTGAGGATGAACGCAGTATGTTTCAGAATATCGTAATATATATACTCTAGTTCGTGAATTGCAGGTAGTAACTCATCGTACATATCCAGGTTTTTACGGGATTTGAAAGTGCGGAGAGGATGTATGGAAGTGGCAAAGTAAAACTTGATTTGAAGCCTAAGGGTGGATTTATGGAGCATACATTTACATTAAACTCCAACTTTCACTAAGGAAAAATTAAAATTTGGTTTGTATGGCATTATGTGAAAAAATTAATTTCCCTACATAAAATGAACTAGTAGTAGTAGTAGTAGTAATCATGGGGAGGCCGCTGCCGCAGCCAGGCAAGTAGGCCCCAATGGGACCTTTTTGCCATCCCCTGCTCTCCACATAACTACATCGCCTCTTCTAGTCTTCCTTTCCGAACCTTTGTGACCTTCTAGCGAAGGTCAGTATGTCCGTCCACTCTAGTTCGATGAGTTCCTCTTGTTGAAGTTTTTCGACTCCGAAGATTTCGAATCTTAGCCTCCCGTACGCCTCACACTCGCCGAGGAAGTGAGACGAAGTTTCTTCGTCTTCTTCGCACGTATGGCAAGTGGGGTTGTTTTTTATACCCATTAGTGACAGGTCTACCTAGTTTGTTATGGCCTGTTAGTATTCCTACAAGGAGGCGTAGTGTTTGGCGATCTCTGCCTGAAAGCCACGTCATCCTTGACTTGCTAGAGCCGGCCACAAAGTTTTTTGACTACCTGCAGCCGGCGGTATTCCTCCAAGATTCGTTTAGTTCTCTTTCCAGCCATTCATCTAGGGCAGAAGAGATTTGACCTCTTGCAATGCCTAGTACTGGCTCCGGTCCACAGAACGGCGCAGCGGAACCGGTTCTGGCAAGCTCATCTGCCACCTCGTTTCCCGACACCCCCCCTGTGACCAGGGACCCATACCAACTCGACTTCCTTTGTTTCCGCTAATTTCTCAAGAGCATCTCCGCATTCCTGTACCAAAACTGAGCTTGGTCTAGGATGACAGATAGCTTTGAGCGCTGCCTGACTATCCGAACAGATATAAGTTTTCTGTTCGGGCCCTTCTTTCACCTCTTGCCTCGTAGCTACGGTTAGAATGGCGTACACCTCGGCTTGGAAAACTGTAGCGTAGCTTTCTCGTAGCTTTCTCGTATATCTCTTCATTCCAGGTAGATGCCTGCGCCAGAAGCCTATCTGTCAGTCAGACGCGAACCGTCCGTGTAACATACTAGGCCTCCTGGACGAAGCTCCACTGTTTCCTTCCCATTGTTCTCTGCTCGGAATAGTAAGCGCAAACTTCCTATTCCATCGCAGTCTGTCTTGTGCGCTTTTCACTCTGAGGACGGAAATAGGAATTTCCTGATCCGCCCACTTTGCGATTTCCGCATGTCCTATCATCTCTCCTTCGTTTACCCAGACCTCCGATACTCGCATCCTTAAATGAGCTGCCATTGCCTCCTTCTTGATCCATACCGGTAGGGGTGGTAGCCTCAACAGTACCTCCAATGCCGCAGTTGGGGTCGTTCTCATTGCACCCGTTATTAATAAACAGGCTAACCTCTGGACCTTACTGAGATTTCGACCTATTGTGCCACTCTGTGCGCCTGGCCACCATACAGCTGACCCATATTGGATCTTTGGTCTTACGACCTAAAATGAACTATGTCAAATGAGAGGTTCATCTTCTTAGTTGAAGTTGAAATGTAAAAGTTTATTGTAGTTTAGTGTAAATTTGTGCTGCACAAATCCACCCTAAGTACCTAGCTGATTTTTGTTTTATTTCTTGAGCTGTTTTATATGAATTATGAACCGTACAACATATGAGTCATTATCTACAATTTACGAACTCGATTATAGAGCAGGCGAGAGAACAGGTTTGAATCCTATCCGAGAATTTTTCTATTTTGCCATCAGCTGGATTTTTTTTCCGGTCTACTCCTTATGGTTATCATTATCAATTGTTCGGCTCAAGTTGTGCAGAAACCACTTTGTTTTCTTGTTTGTCTTCGTCATAGGTCATATAGGTATCTTGGATAACTCCACCATCTATCGTTCATCCCTACGTCCATAGCGACAGAGACAATAATGCGGATATGATATTGAATTAAGCCTCGTCATACACTCTACTTCCGAAACAAACGAACATAGTTGTCCCGCTAAACAATGGCGTAACGTTACGTAACCTAATAAGCCCATAACGATTTACGATTCAAGAGAAAAAGAAAACAAAACAAATTCTAGATGTCCGATTCCACGATAAAGTAGGCCATGCCTCGGCTTATTCGAACCGACAAAACACAGCGCGAATGCGAATTTTCATTGGCCGATTTGCTGGGCTAGACTCGAACAAGTGAAAGTGCAAAGTTAACCTCGATTTCACTTTCGTTTAGTAGGACGAGCGAGTCCCACGACGTGCTGGGATTTCGCAATGGTTCGCAGACGCGGCGTTCGCCGACATCTCTCTCGATCGCGTTGGGGAACGCGGGTGGGAGAGAGACGTCTAGCGAGCGGCGGTGACGGAAAATAGTGGGAATTATTTCGAGCCTAGAAACTAGCGTGAATTGGGTCGTGTACTCCTTACAATGTTGCATCATAGACAGACTATTATGCGACGATGAGATTCTCTAGTATTCGCGATTACTGGAAAATTAAAAATGTAAACTTGATCGTGGAGAGCGTTGCCGATTCTGCGGCACGAATAACAGTATAGAACTAATTTGTTGTCGAATTTATGGGGATTGGTTGGTACCTATCTATGGAAGACAGCAACCCTATCCATGGATCTAAAACGATTTATGTGATATCCAAATAGTATTAAATATACCTAGGAAGGCGCAAAAGGGCCACAACAGGTTTCATTTCTATTTAACACCTACCGTCGAATTCCGACAAAGATGTCAGGATTTCAACTCATATTCTGAAATTACGACTCAGATCTATCAATTTCTGACTTAGATTTCGGAATTCCGACTCTTATTTGTGAATTTAGATTCAGATCTTGGGATTCCGACTCGGATCTTGAAATTCTTGAAAAGACTTTGATGTCAGAATTTCAACTTAGATATAAGAATTTCGACTTGGTTGTCGAAATTCCCACCATGATTTCGGAATTCCTAGTCATATATAGGAATTGTAACTCAGATGTTTGAATTTTGACTTAGATTTTGGGATTCCGACTTAGATCTTGAAATTCCGACTCAGATCGTGGAATTTCGACTCAAATCTTGGATTTCTGACTTAGATGTCAGAATTCCGACTTGATGTCGAAATTTCGACTAGGATATCAGAATATAGATTTCGGAATTCCTACTTAGATGTTGAAATTCCAACTCAGAGGTATGAATTTCGATTTAGATTATGGGATTCCGATTCAGATCTTGGTGTTCCGACTTAAATTTTGGAATTCTGACTTAGATCTTGGAATTTCGAATCATCAGGTGTCAGAATTCCAACTCAGATTTCGGAATTCCGACATATGTTTCGGTTTTCCCTCTCAGATGTCGGAATTTCAACTCGGATGTGTGAATTTCGACTAAAATTTTGGTAATCCGACTTGGATCTTAAAATTACGACTTAGATCTCGGAATGGCAGGATGTCAGAATTCTGATATTTACACTTAGATTTCGGAATTCCTACTTGGATATCAGAACTCCAACTCAGGTGAGTGAATGTCAACTTACAGTTTGGGATTCCGACTTGGATCTTGAAATTTCGCGACTTGGATCTTGAAATTTCGACTTGGATCTCGGAATTCCGACCCAGATTGTGAAATTCGGACTTGGATGCCAGAAATTCGACTTAAGTTTCGAAACTCCGACTCATATGTTAAAATTTCTACTTACATTTTAGAATTCCGACTTTGCTTGACTTACTCCTCTGCTTTTTAAAATCTCGTTCAATAATTGCACTAGGTTTGATTCTTTTGAGAAAAAGTGTTGTATAAGAAACAACTCCAAAGAAGTGCGACAATTCTAAAGGTTCTGAGCTCTTTCGACAATGATGTTCAGAGCTTTGCTGTCAGTTGACAATGTCCTGATAGAAGGACACTTTTGGACAACAAACATTTCAAATGTACTCATAGCACAAATGATACATCATTCAAAAGGCACTTGTTTCTCGTATACAAAGCCAAATGAAAGAAAAAAAATCTTTCTATTTGATTTTGAGATATTTAAGATTTAAGTTCAAAAATGAACAGAATAATGGCACAGAAGAAATAATATGTACCTTCTTGGCTATAACGATATTTTCCGAGAGTCATAGAATTTTTCTCGATAATATGAAGATGAAATCCACATGTGTGTATGATTGAATTCTTGTATTTGGTACACGGTGTAGAATTAGTCTACCGCAGGCATGTGTCATGAGAGGCAGCAGCATGCTGGAAGGCATAATAGCTCACAACATTCTGGGAATGCCCTCAGACATCATGCCTAAAACCACTAACCTCAACATGTCCTACACCGTGGTCTTTCCTGAAAGAGAAGACTGGGTTCGGAATGAAACTGACGTATGTAGGGCAAATGAAAGGTGGTTCACCGATGGTTCCAAATCTTTGGAAGCTGTCGGAGCCGAAATATATGGTATGAACCCAGTAGTGAAACGCTCATTCAGTTTGGGTAAATTAGCTACGATATTCCAGGCAGAGGTATATGCCATTGAAATGTGTGCAAGGGAGCTGGAAAACCGACACCTCACACGAAAAACAATAAAAATATTTTCAGATAGTCAAGCAGCATTGAAAGCGCTTGAATCCAACTGCTTTAAATCCAGAGCAGTATGGAACTGCAGAGACACCTTGAACCGACTAGCACAAGGCAACAACGTTACCCTAGTTTGGATACCAGGTCACACGGGCCTAGAAGGAAACGAAATAGCGGACGCCCTAGCAAAAGGGGGGGCCGAAACAACGTTCACTGGGCCAGAACCGGTCATCGGTTTAGCATATAGCACCGCCAAGAATTCTACAATCGCCTGGGCAGACAATAAAAGACTTGAGTATTGGCTCAGTCTACCAGGACTAGCCCATTCCAAAGCATTTATTGCTTGTACAAGGAAAAAACAGGACTCTGACAAACTTCTAGAACTCAGTAGAGCACATCTCAGAGTTATAGTAGGTTTGCTCACTGGCCACTGCAAACTCAAACACCACATGCATAAAATCGGACTTGCACAGGATGCAGAGTGCCGTCTATGCATGGAGGATGATGAAACGGCTAAACACATCCTGTGTACATGCCCTGCAGCGGCCAGAACCAGATTTTCAATATTTGGCAATACAAAAGTAAGGCCAGAAGATCTGGTAAACTGTTCTCCCAATATGTTACTCAATTTCGTTAAGAGATTGGATATACTGGGAGAAATATAACCATAGAGTGAGCCACAATAGGCCATTGGCCGCAGTGGAGGGCCTGATATGGGCTCACTCACATTTAAACCTAACCTAACCTAACCTAGTATGTCGAAAAATTTTGGAAATCATTAAAGTGGAAAAATCCACAGACACAGATATATTTAAAGACATTAAAAGAAAATAGTAGAAATAGACAATCAATTCACATTATTTCCAAAAGTTTTCAAACTTTGGTCGAGTGAATGGTACTTCGAGAAAGCAATAAATCTCAGTTTGCAACCCATTCCGACCGCAACATTGTCAAAATGGCACTTAACTTGATATTCCATAAGAGAAAATTCTCCAAACGTGGCAGATACATCATCGGAAAAAAATTCCGAACAGTTTTGCAGATTTGCAACCTTTACGTTGACTGGAACATATATTTTTTTAATTCATGGTAAATATAATTGCAAAAGTTTTGAAAAGTTGTTGCAAATTTTGAAAACATCTATTCTGATGCAGTCAAAAATTTGCAACCTTGTACACGATCCGAAACTTCATATGCAATTTGCAAAAATCTGGATTGTGTACACGATTGCAAATTTGTGAATGCATTAGAATAGATGTTTTCAAAATTTGCAACGAAGTTGCAGAACTTTTGCCATTATTTCGAGACCACCTTGATCAAAAAAATTACCACGATTTAAGAATATATATATTCCTCTCAACGTAAAAGGTTGCCAATCCATACAACTGTTCGGAATATTTTTCCGATGTATCTGTCAAGTTTGAAAAACTCTTGTAATTTTCTCTTATGGTGTATCAAAGAAAAACGTTATAGATCGGTAATAAAAAATGTTCCGTACACTTGAATTGGTTGCAAACTTGATTCGTGATATAAAATAATATATTCAATTCTACTCCAAGTTTGCAGAACTTTTGGAATTTTCTCTACGAGTATATTTTGACAGTGTTGCGTTCTTCGGAAGAGGTTGCAAACTGAGATTTATTGTATTCTCAATGTACAATTTACTTCACTAAAGTTTGAAAACTGTTGGAATTATTGTTGAATTTTCATTTTTCTCATGTCTCTACTGGCCTATATTTCAAAATCTTCAGAGTTAGTGGATACGTGTGATACATCACATATGAAGTTGATCTCGGATTCGTCATAAAATTGTATTCGAAACCGGAATTCCTCAGTAGCGTTTCATCAAAGAACGGATATAGAAGGCCAATGTATTTATTTTCTCAGGTTGGTATAGCTGATACGTCATCAATTGGACATTAGCGGAAACTATATTCTCCAATTCAATTCGTTACAGACAACACGACACAGCGAACAGTAGCAAAAAAATATTGTGCTTGGATGGAATTACATAGAAAGTTCAGTGGAATTCAGAAAATGACTTTAGCAAAGGTTCGTGGCTCAGCTAGATATGTCGCAGGACCGATTATGATTTTAGTTTCATTCGATTCGAAACGGTATCTATAAAAAATGTTAAACTGAAAAATTGATGGGGCTGGTAAATAATGCAAAAGTTATAAACAATTAAGAAAATTTACAAAAATATCACCCGAGCTCCCAGAACTGTACTGACCATATTTATACTTTCAATTGGGAGGTGACTATTGGGATTAAAAAATTACTGTGACTGAATAAATATAACTATTAAGGAATGAAAGAAATGTGTAGGCTAATCAATAGAGGATTTTTTCTTAACAAAAATACGATTAGGAAACCAACTGTGCCATCACATGAGGGACAGTTTGTAATTATATTCTTCTATGTTTTGGACACACAACTGTCATTAATTTGCTGTAAACAATTGAATAAAAAAACGTGTTTTTTTTAGTGTTTTGCTTATAAAATTAAAACTAATACATCAATCTGGTTGCTCCAATGAGATGAATTGTAGAGAATTGAAATACGAACAAAATTAAATTTAGTATGACCCGATCGGATCATCAGTAACGGGAGAATTTGGCGATTTTTAAAAAAATTCACAACCCCATTTTTCAATTTGTAGGGTTGGCTTTTTTCAATAAAGTATTGAATTAGAAGTACTTCATTTATGAGTAAAACAGGTGCGGTATATAGGACCATTAGTTTTTGGCAAAATTCATTGGTTTATAACAAAATGGAAGTTGAAATATTCCAAAAGTTATTGTTATACGGTCTTCTAAACATACAAAATAATAAGGATAAAAAAAATCTGTTTGCTTAATTTACGTTTTCCACTACCCAATGCTTAGATTCTTAAGAAAAAAGTGAAAAATCGAATTTTTTTAATTTTTCCAACGGCGATCTTTTCTACAGTGTGACCCACTTAAGACCGGAGCATCCTTAAGAAATCTACATTTTCCAACTGATTGGAATGATTTTATTTTTCATCACATAGAAAGGGAATGAAATTTGAAAAATGTGCCGTTTAATCAACCGAGTAATTGAATTTCAAAACTTTTATCAGAACTTTGACGACAACACTCTATCCAGGGAATCTCGAAATATCACTGACCGTTATTGTATCGAAATCTGTTCGAAAGTAAGAAACTCATAAGATAATAAAAAAATGCCATTTTATCTCATATTTTTTTTATTTTTTTCATTTGTCAACAGATTTCGATGAAATTACAGTCAGTAATATTTTGAGACTCCCTAAATCCAGTGGTGTAGTCAAAGTTCTGATAGAAGTTTTGAAATTGAATTGGTGGGTTGATTAAAAGGCATATTTTTCAAATTTCATTCCCTTTTTTATTGATTGACGCATTTCGACGTAATTTACATAAGATTCATTTGAAAATGTCTTGAATCGCTAGTGATTTTTTTAGATTTTTGACTTTGAAAAATAAAATTAGTTGGCTTTGGAAATAGAAATTTATTCATGAAATTTGATGTCCTAGTAGACTTTTTGAATATCTAACTAATGAAAACAAAAATCATTCCAATCGGTTGGAAAATGTAGATTTTATAAGGGTGCTCCAGTCTTAAGTGGGCGACCTGTATATTGTTTCAAGAATAGCTCAAGAAGTGAAAAAAATATATAGATTTTTAGTTTAGAAATAATCAGGGTTTGTGTGTTAACTTTCAACAGATAGAAATGAACTGATTAACAAAAGCATAAATAAAAATAAAAAATTGGGGTAAACATTTTTTGTTGACGGATTATAGTTCATTTATGTGTTTAGATGGCACCAAATTTTTTTTTGATCTTTTCTGCTCTTCAAGGATAATTTTTCAAATTTTTGATATCAGAGCAATTGAAATATCCCGCAAAATGGACAATTTTAAGCGAATATTAAAATAACATATTCATCGAAGTCAATATTATTATTATTAATGTTGACTTGACTTTCGAATAACTAGTCCATCGGGAGTAACTTATCATTTTCTCAAATAATTAAACAATACTCGTGAAGTTACGAATACTTTTTTTTTCTTTGCGCTATGTCAAGGAAATCTCGTATTTGCACTATCCACGATTTTTCCCGTTCAATCTTCATCACTTTTCATTTCTACTCAAATTAAATTCATAGTTATCAAGAATTCGTTATCTGGATAGATGCCCAATTTCACCATTGATTTATGATGACAACTAGTTTCTGACAGCCAAACACCCACAGCTTGGATTACTTAGTGTGGATTAGGTCCAATAGTTCTTTAGAGGTATATGCTATTATTTGGGATATATACGCCGCGATAGTTTGGAATTTTGATAACACTTATTTAATAGTAAGAATGCTGAGAATATTTAGTTCGAAAATATGAATAGGAAATTCATAAAATCTTTTGTGGAATCATCTGCGACTGAAAGACAAACTTTAGTCGCTATTTTCCATCGTTCAAGATAACCTCTTGGGAGGTATTCATGTTGAAAAGGGGAACATTCTCCATGAAAATTTTTCATTTTTCAATTTTCATGGAGAATGTTCCCCTTTTCAGCTGAGAATATTATTGGTGAAACATTTGTATATTATTTGTTGCCAAAAAAATGAGAACAGGCTTTATGACAGGATTTCGTTATTATTCGGATCTGTCATTCTTGTTGCATGAAACTCTCGGTCGCCTAGCAACATCCGTTAAAAAAGTGCACTTTTTTACGCTTTTCCGTTTACTAATGAAATCGTATGTTGATAGTGAACTAATGTAATACTTTACGCACACAAACCGCACAAAAAGTGGACTTTTTCTGACAGTTGTAGAAAAATATATTATTTTAGCCGTGCCCTGTATTTTCTATTATGTGAAAACCACTTCTGTTCTGGTAAACGAAATATAGGATACGGAAATTTTGGTCTAGAACGCGGAGTAAGTGAACTGCAAATTCACCGAAACCATAAAAATACAGAACTAAGTATCTATAAATATAAACATTTTCTGCGGACGTTTTGTTTAATAAGAGTAAACAATATCAATAATATAAACAGTAGGTACCTATATTGCAAAATTCCCCTCTGAGAGTCAATATCCTGACAAACTAAACAATCATGGTAATGCTTATTCATATTTTTCGATCCAAGTTAAATGACAGATTGCAAGTGATTTAATGCGGTTTCGATAAACTGAATAATTCATTCAATTTCGTGAAAAAACTTTTCTGGGAACGTTCATGCGCAAAGGTTAACAAACCGTTCATAGGCGGCTCTACGGAAAGGCAGGCAGGGTAATATTCTGGGCAGAATTACTGAGTACAGTAAGACAAACGTAGCTGAAAATGTTAGATTTCCACTTCAGTAACAATAACATGAGAAGGCAAACGGAAGGAAAAGGATATCGTAGAATTGGGAGACTTGGGACAATTTTGAAATTTAAATGACCGCAATTGAAAAACCTTTGAAAAAATTGACATGTGAAAAAGCCACTATCATGCCAAATACTTAGGACTACAAGTAAGGATACAACTGTATCCAAAAAAATCGACTTATTTCGAAGAAAATTGAAAAACATGTTGTCACAAGTCACCAGTTGATTTTGAACACTTGGGACACGTTATTATTTTGCATGCTTGGTGTCAAAAAAGGCGTTTTAAGGTGTCTTGGGACGCATTGAATATTTTTTCTAAATTATCGATGAAATATATCGAAAACGGGAATAAAATTGAATAATTTGTGTGGATTAGGATAATTTAATAATAATGCACAATAATGCAGCTCTGATTTTAATATCTCATCAAAATAAACTGAACAAAGACATTCGTAGAATGCAACAAAACAAAAAAAATATCAATGATCAAAAACAAAACTTCTCAGAGCGATTTCGCCAAAAACCATGCCTCCTCCATCTTCTATAGCCCTTTGAAGTCCTGCTTCTGAGCAGTCGCGATATTTTCGACTTTTCAAACGCATTTTATATTTGGATGGAATGTCCCAAGTCACCCTGAAAAAGAACAAAAAAAATTAAGATAGTAATTCCACAAGAAATATAAAAAAGTTAGGTTAGGTAAATTGTGGTATAGTTTTACGACATGTTAGAGAACCCAAAAAAAAATGCTAGACGTATGCCAGTGTCAAATACTCCATTGTGTGATAGGAAGTGTAACTGTCATAAAAAATTGTTATTTACTTACCTATATTTGAAGTTGAATCACATCGCCTCTAAACGGAAACAAATATCGTAAACTTCATGGATAACTACCCTGACATCCACCGAAGCCCTCTAGTATAACATTTTTGGTTTCACTTCCAACCGATATAGATGGTAGAACATAATGAGTAATGTTGTGTAATTTGTCCCAATTCACACCATTGTCCCAAGCAACTGTACTGTAATGATAATTTCAGTACAGGATATTTCATTTCCCTCGACTTTCATGAACTACTAGACTGTCATTTTTATGATCATAAATAATACAAGATCGAATCAAGTTTGTTAACGTTCTAATAATTTGTCATCGTATTATTATGCGAGCGAAGCAATTCACGCATTTTCGACCCGCAAGCTAGGTTAGTTTGCTCAGGTTAGGTTTGTTTGTCCAGCGCGAGCGAAAAACTAATTCACGCATTTTCGAATCGCAAGCTAGGTTAGCTTGCTCAGGTTAGGTTTGTGTGTCAATCGCGAGCGAAACACCAATTCACGCAATTTCGACCCGCAGCGAGTGAAGAGTGAGGGAACGTTCAGGTTTTGGATAGTAGGGGTGAGGGTTCAAATCCCACATAACCCACATTTTTTTTTTAAATCGATTAGTGTTCGATTTTTATTATGATTTTCAATATTTGTATCTTCAATTCCTTTTTTAGGTTGAATATAATATGGGAATCATGACAACAGGAAAGTTTATGATAAAAAGTGTTATTGAAAATATTACAGATTTGTTTACGATTCAGATGGTCGTAGAAAAAGTATAGTGTACAATTTGCATGAAATGGCCCATTTTCCACTCGCTACGCTCGTACTACAAATTTTTATATACCTACTCGTGGGAAATGTATGTTATTACATGTTCATTGTACAATATACTATTATTCCTTCAAGTCCACGGAAAAGAAAATCCTATAATACTGAGAGAACCAATGACGAAGGTGGCAGAGGCGTGGATAGGGGGTGGAAAGACAGAACAAGTGAACCAATCTCGACAGAACCTCTCACATTGACTCTAATATATTAGAGGAGCATCGATCATGAAAAAATCCAAAAACATGAATAATACTTGTATAGGTGATGAGGGGTACTAATAATAATTATTATGATAGTTAATTACGGAGGTTGTTACGGAGGTTGCATTGCTATAATAAGGATTAAAAGATGATAATGTGCATCGTGTATTTTCGCAGTTGATCGGGGAAAAATCCTGTGAAGTTTAGAGAACATTGTGGGAGCTGTGGCAAGGAAAGAGGAGAATTGCTTTTCTTGAATTTCAGCAGACAGTGTGCTTCAGGATACATCCCGGGGTAGTGAATTCCAATGCTTCCGTTCCTTGGAAGACCGATCTTCGAAAAAGATATGTTCGACATGTCGTCAAAATGACGATGATTGAATGTGAGGCCTGAGTTCGACGGGACAGTCAACGGTGGAACGATCGATATCGAAATTTCAGAAGAGCATCGTCCATAAAAATATCTATAAAACAGAGATAGATCGTCAACCTTTCTGTGGTGTTCCAGAGAAGAGAGTGAGCTTGTAAGCGAAGTATCACCGACAAGATGACTTTTTTTTTAACAGGATTTGAAAGTTTCAGCGGCTGCACTTCATAATTGAAAACAGTATTCCTGAACCAGTCGAATCTGCGCCTTATATATCATAATCAGTTTAAGAAAAGTGAAATAGCTTGTGACAAGAAACAGAAAACCAAATTTTTCAGAGGCACCTTTGGCAATGGAACTCACATGGTTTTCCCATGATACAGTAAGTACTGTTGATGGATATATCAAGCATTGAAATGGACTTCATTCGTATGGATACTCCTGATATAATTACGCTGACCAATGTGAGATCGGCATTTCTACAGAAATGAATTGCTTGTTTTTTTTTGGCATTGATTTCTACCTTGGTTGTTGAAGAATTGTACCCAAGTCTGAGGTTATTTGGGACTAGGATTTATATAAATTTGAAGAAAATCTGGTTTTTTCTTACCTACGTTTCGATTTTAATTAAAATAATTTTCAGAGCCAAAGTGCCTAGTTATCTCAAGGTTTATAGTATTTTTCACACTATATTGATTCAATCCCAACTAATCTCCGTAATGAACTCCATCGACTAAATATTTAAATGTTTGTGACGAGAATAATTAAATTATCTTTTCAACGATGTAACACTTGACCTACCATGCCACTTGAAATTGTCAAGTTGATGTGCTGCCTTGCGCCCTTTGTCGAGCAATCCCCATGTCCTTTATTTCAAAAAGTAGTACCGGTGATATCTCTGAAAAGTTTTTTTTCCCATGTTTGTACGTTGAACCATTCAAAAGTTAACAGGTGGGGGCTATAAAAAGGGGAACAAATATAATCTTAATGGAATAAAAAAAAAATTCAATTTGGAAGCTAGGTTAGCTTGCCCAGGTTAGGTTTGTATGTCAGAGTGAAACACTAATTCACGCATTTTCGACCCGCAAGCTAGGTTAGCTTGCTCGGGTTATGTTTGTGTGTCCATCGCGAGCGAAGCAATTCACGCATTTTCGACCCGCAAGCTAGGTTAGTTTGCTCAGGTTAGGTTTGTGTGTCAAGCGCGAGCGAAAAACTAATTCACGCATTTTCGAATCGCAAGCTAGGTTAGCTTGCTCAGGTTAGGTTTGTGTGTCAGTCGCGAGCGAAACACCAATTCACGCAATTTCGACCCGCAAGCTAGGTTATTTTGCTCAGGTTAGGTTGGTAAGTCTATCGCGAGCGAAATACCAATTCATGCATTTTTGACCCACAAGCTTGGTTATCTTGCTCAAGTTAGGTTTGTGTTAAGAGCGAACAAAACACTAATTCACGCATTTCCGACCCGCAAGCTAGGTTAGCTTGCTCAGGTTCGGTTAGTGTTTCAATCGCGAGCAAAACACCAATTCACTCATTTTTGACACGCAAGCTAGGTCATTTTGCTCAGGTTAGGTTTGTGTGACAATCGCGAGCAAAACACCAATTCACGCATTTTCGACCCGCAAGCTTGGTTAGCTTGCTCAGGTTAGGTTTGTGTGTCAAGCGCGAGCGAAAAACTAATTCACGCATTTTCGAATCGCAAGCTAGGTTAGCTTGCTCAGGTTAGGTTTGTGTGTCAATCGCGAGCGAAAAACCAATTCACTCAATTTCGACCCGTAAGCTAGGTTATTTTGCTCAGGTTAGGTTGGTAAGTTTATCGCGAGCGAAACACCAATTCATGCATTTTGACCCGCAAGCTTGGTTAGCTTGCTCAAGTTAGGTTTGTGTTAAGCGCGAACAAAACACTAATTCACGCATTTCCGTCCCGCAAGCTAGATTAGCTTGCTCAGGTTCGGTTAGTAAGTCAATCGCGAGCGAAACACCAATTCACACATTTTCGACCCGCAAGCTAGGTCATTTTGCTCAGGTTAGGTTTGTGTGACAATCGCGAGCAAAACACCAATTCAGGCATTTTCGACCCGCAAGCTAGGTTATTTTTCTCAGGTTAGGTTTGTGTGTCAATCGCGAGCGAAACACCAATTCACGCATTTTCGACTCGTAAGCTACTTTAGGTTGCTCAGGTTAGACTTGTGTGTCAATTGACTTTCGGCAATTAAAATTTGATGAACATTTATTATTTTTGGCCAACAAAACTTATTTTTAGGAACAAAATAATATAACAGACTAACATGATGTAAATATTTGGTTTCCTTAAAGGCTCACCAATCCGCCATTTTCAAAGCTTTGATTTTAAAATTTGGATTGGAAAATTTCGGTTAGCTTTTAACATTTTGAAGGATAGATAATTTTTTTTGTTGTCAAAAAGTAGCTTATGAATGACCATTTCTTCAAAAAAAAATTCAAAGAAAAATTCCAATCCGTTCAAAAGATAAGAGGGGGGAGAGTATACTTATGACTATAGCAGTGTCTATGGAGTGTAGCCCCCAAACACACATTGAAACTGCATGGGAGTTCTTGTCCACCTCATAGTTGTAATTCTCTAGACCTTTCCTTTTGTTATATCACTATTAGATTGAGCATGTTTTAATACTAACACTTAAATCACAAAACTCAAGGTTGTGAACATTTTTATTTTTTTAAGTAACCTGTTTAATGGCAAATGATTATAATATTGTCAAGCGTGCGTCTGTTTAGAGTTTAATTTAAAATTATTGACTGAATTATGATTTTTTTATTTTTTTTTATGTTATATGAAGCTCGTAGGAAAAATTTTGTTCTTAACACGTGCGCAAAATGTCTTTTCCGCATGTAAAAACTTATCCGAACTCCGCTTCACGTCCTTCGTCTAACTGTATTTGAGTGCGGAAAGTAACACTTTGCGAACTTGTTAGGAAAATAACCTCTTTTGTGAACCAGTGTGAATATTGAAACATTGAAACGAAGGAAAACTAATTGCAATAATCAAAAAAAAAATTATTTAGAGGTATCCCCTAGAATTGCCACATAGCGCTACCCATGACACTGTCTGGCGACAATGTGAATGTACGATATAAAAAAAAAATATTCTGCACTTTGTTATTTGCAAGATCTGTAGATTAAGAAGACAAATAAAAAATAATATGTTGCAAAAGTTCTATCGGTTAAACGCTCCAAGATTGTATTGATATCCTTATTTACTCATTTTGCGAAAACTGTCTGGAGTGCAAAATACTATTTATTGCATGTTTACTCCACCGAAGCAAATAATGAGTAAGGATCGATAGGCCAATCCCCGGAAAACCAAGTGAGCCAGTTTTCCCACTCATTAGTCTTTCATTTTCCCGACATCCTGTCATTTTACATTCTGTACTTTCAAAACTTTTTACAAAATATCTTTACCAACAATCAACTGAAGCTGCAAAATACATTGCACCTAGGTTTCTTTAGAATCAGAGATAGATTCCATCAAAAAAAAAGAAAAATGGTGAAAAAAATAAAATAAGAACATATCATACATATGCTTAGAATTTCTAAAAAGATGATTCTATTGAAGCTTGAAATAAACCATCCAGTTTAGTGTCCAACTATTTCCTCCGCCCATGTTCGCACTAAAGCTTGGAAAATTATTTCTAACTTCAATTGAATATTTGATAATGAAATGAATTGCGACTAGTTCAATTTTTAGCCTTTTTGTACAATTTCATAGTATATTCAAGTTTATCATAAAAATGTAAAGTATTCAACTTATTTGGGGTGAACAACTCTGACCCGAATCGTGAATAAGAAATACTGCTACCAAGCCAAGGGTGGGATTCCGTGTACCATAGAATTATTCTATTGTCGACAGTTTTGTCTCTGTCTTTCCTATGAATTCAACCATAATGTCGTCTTACTTTTTCTATCGACAATTCAACAATATCAACTTTACACGGAATCCCACCGCAGGAAAATTTCTACTCATAATACTTACAGCAAGGTCAGCAAGACATTTTTTTCAGCCGAGCTTTATTTTAAGTTGGGAGGCTGAGAAAAATGTCTCTTTACCGTGGATTATATGACGGTGATCAGCCGATAGGGGGACAATCAAAAAATTTGAGTTTGAAAAGAAAATTGTTTTTTTTTGCGGTGGTTAGTGGTTAAATGTGATTTTTTTGAACTTCACTAAATTTAGTTCTATTACTTGATATTTTGAAATACTCTTGTTTCAGATGAGAAATCGTACTAATAACTTCGCTTTTAGTTTTGCGATCTTTGACAATAAATATCTACTAGTAATACAAAACTTTCCGTCTTTCAGAACATCCTCCAATGTTGACATCAATGTTAACTGTAAATTCCCAGCGTTTTTTTGTTCTACGTATTTTGAGTAGGTACATGTTCCAGATGTTCGGAACGATCTAACACTAACTAGTATGTCTCTATACTCCAGCAATTTCTACCTGTGTCTACCTTGTTTGTATGGAAAGAAATTTGGAAATTTCACTTGCTGGTCTGGATCGGATCGGTTATAACAACCCATAACAGCACGTCTTCATGATTTATGTCCTCAAATATAAAAGAGAACTGTTTGTATGATACCTATCATCATAACTGATCATAACAACGTATTTTTGAATTGGAAAATACATGTTTATAACATCTCCACAGACGTATGCACTCAATTCAGATTATAGACAATGAATTAATACTAACTAAAAAGCCAAGAACGTGTTTTTAGAATTTTTTTGCAGAAACTCCACAAAAAGGACACGCGTAGTCTTATGGAGAATGGCTTTGTTTGTCCCCCCATCGAATGTTTGACAACTGCCAAATTACGTCACTGACAGTGCTCTATTGTTTCAGATTAGAACCTGTAGTGACAGACCGAGAATGTCAAGAATTTCGGGCCTATGGATGTATTTAGATGATAAGTGAATAATGTGAAATGTCATTCATTGTATATCAAATGTCATTCGTGATTCGTGTTGTTTTTCATAAACTTGTTCCTCCATTTTAATGCATTTCACTTTTGTGTAATTTTACATTTTACAAATTTCGCGATAATTCCCATAAGAGATATTCTGGTGAGAGGTGAGGTACCATTTTTCACCGTGAAAGTAAAAATAAGGGTAAAAATAAAAAATGAGAGATGATTTTTTTTTTGTTTTTTCCGTTAACTAGCTGTCGTCCTCTTACAAACTGCAGCCCTCATAAATCGAAACTTTGGCGAGCCAAGGATTAACCAGTTCTTACCTTTTAACGTGCGATTCTTAGCACTTTCTCGGGCTATCATATTAAAATCTGTAGTCGCTAAGGATTCGAACCTAGCCGACCAGCAGTCAATGGTTCAGAACGCGAAAGTCTCAACCACTGAGCTACATGGAGACAAACACTATGGGGAAAGCTTCCCAGGAATGGATACATCAAAGGACCGTGCCACGGAAGAACGGCATATTTGTTAGCGATGAACAGGAGCCAGTTGAGAACCGTTACAGGGCTCCTGACCGTTCACGCACTAGTGAAAAAGCACCTCAACGAATTGGGACTGTATAATATACACCTTACCTACAGATTGTGCGACAAGGATTGAGAAACAGTGACGCACATATTGTGATGTTGCGAGGAACTGTACCGCAAAAGGCTGGTAATTTTCGGACAGCCACCTGGTGATCCAGAACTATACACTTACCACCTAGTGAAGAACCTGAACGAACTTGTACACGACACGAAAGTACTGGATGTGGTAGTGTGGCAAGATATAATGGGCTAACAGGCCGGTATCACCTGAGGTAACAGCCTCACGGAAATACATAGAGGTGGAGATTTTCCTGATAAGTCCTGACGTATCAGAGAATCAGTGGAGTCTCACAATAGGTCTTGTTTTGTGATTCATTGCCTCTCTATGAAAGATTTCCTTCACATCAGCAACAAATATAGCAAAAAGTAAACAGTTTTAATGGATTCTGTTTGATGTCACCGAGAGGGGTATACTGGTGCCTCTCGGTGGTGTAGAGAGTCAACTCAACAAGAACACCAGTAGTACCTTTTAAGAAAAAAAAAACTCAAATTTGAGGACGATTCCTCTTGAAGGAATAGACCTGGAATGAAAGCAGAAAGTAAAGTATCCTGTTATCCTATTAGTATTGAAGGAAGAGGATTACGTGGAGATACATCTCCGATACTACAAATGTTTTATGCCATGTTTTTTCCACCATTAGTCATGAGATTTCCTCAGCTAAACCTTCCCAACTTTATGCGTATGAGTTTAGAATCACCCTGTATTATAGATTGGAACGATTACATTTTATTTCAGGTTCAAATTGATTGAAGAGTTGTTGCAATTAGAAATATAAGCAGAAAATGAAGCGTTCCAGTAACAAAATTGCACTTTCAACAATGTTCATACAAATAATTCTTGTAAAAGTGACTTTTCAATAGAAGCTTTTATTATAATAATAATTATTATTATATAAACATGTCTGGTAAACATCCATCAACAGATTATTATCTCAGATATAATCATTGAAAACGTACAGGAGTAAAACGAAGGTCGTGTTTGGGTCACCAATCTCTGAAAACATAGATAATAGAATCATGACACAAAATGATGCAATCCAAGATTTTACTACACTTCATCATTTTTCTGAGAAGTACTTCTAGAGACAATTTAAATATGGACAACTTTCAAATTTGCAGTTCTATATTCACCCCAGAATGACTTGGAATCCAATACGAAAAGAACTTTATATGTTTATGGCAATCGATGAAACAGTCGACGTCTCTACTATTTTCGAAAAAAAAAAAAGACTTGTTATGCTCTACATCTGGTGAATAAGGGTAGTTAGCCCATTTATATTACTCCCAAAGTAGCAGAATAAAAAATAAATAAAAAAAAATAAAAAAGTTTTGCCATTTGGGGGTTATACACAACAAAGGAAAAGCTTTCCAAATCAAAAGAGTTCTTAAGTTAGTAGAGTGAGCTTCACCCCCAAAAACCACCCCCAATACGCAAAGCGGTGGTTTATCTCGTTTTTCTCAGAAACCATTAGTTCGAATCTGACCATTATCCAATACTCCAATCCAATAATCATCTTGGGCCGCCATCTTGAATTCATAAATTTTTAAGAAAAAGTCATCATCTCTGACCCCGAAAACCCTCACACACTAATTTTGAATCGAATCAAACGATAATGACATCTTAGAGTCGCCATCTTTAATTTATGAATTTTGACAGAAAATTCGAAATATACGGATCGGATCTGAACATAATCACAAATCTCGTCCGCCATCTTGGAGCCGCCATTTTGAATTCATGAATTTTGATAAAAAAATCATATACCAATTTTGGAGCCTTGGATCTTGGATCTTAGATCTTGAATCTTGGAGACGCCATTTTGTTTTTTCAAAACAAAAAAAATGTCATATTGCATTGTCACCGGAAGTATGAGCACCTGACAAATTTCGAATCAATCGGACGTCTGGAAATGGGTGAAAATCACGCCCTAAGGAGTCCGTTACAAACATACAAGTGAAGCTAATATAAAGCGTGTAAAAATATGTTACTTTTCATTTGAAAAAAAAAACTAGTTACGTTGTTCTTTGAACAACTTCTCAGTTGCTCCGAATAGATGCACTATTTATTTATATCAATTCTATTCGATTCTCATGAAGAATTGAGTACATTTTTCATTTCCAATGCCTACTTGTCCATTATTCTTCACTAATTTGGTGTTATCGATCTACATCAGGTTTTCATATCATAAATATCATATGGTTGAATTCAGAATGAAATAGCCAATTTCAATTTCGAAAATAATGAAAACATTGAAGAGTTAATGACATGTCCAGTTAATGAATCACATTCGCGATATGCTATACTCGATATTTAGCAAAAAATATATCGGGATTCATGTCGATCTCTGTTCAGCAAACGAAAAATTCCAAAAATTATTGCAATTTGTATAACTGAAAATATACTAACTTTGACTGTTCATTATGACAATATGGAATCCAGATTTACTTCGGTTTCCGAAAAAGAAAAAAATAATTCAAAAGAAGCTAACAAGAGGAACAAGAAAGAACAAGAATAATATGAACAAAAACTTAGGGGGTACAGGAACAGAAGAGCTTTCCTCGAACAATGATGAAAGTATATGATATATCGGAAAAACAACTCAACAGGGTGAAAAACAATTCAATTTTCCACAAAAATTATTCCTAGTAATTTCTTATGAAATGCGCTCGTGTTCTCAGAAAATGTGATTGAACGCCGACATCAAATTTCAGGTTCACCCTTATCCGCCGCTGAAAGTTCTGGCGGAGCCGAATATTTGATTGGTCACAACTCTGCTAAAAATTATCGGAGAACGAAAAGGAAAAGTTCAAATCGTTTCTGAATACTCCTACTTTATCATGCAAATATAATATGCGAGTATTTAAGTACATAAAATGTGTTTTTTCGCACTTCACGGAGATGTTTGCGGATGATCCGAAAATCATGAATAATTTAGTAAATATGGAATTATCATACTGAAGCAGTAACCCATACCCTCTTTGGACTATATTCAACAATTTTAAAGTAGTGTGACAGGTCCCACTAATACATGCCAAAAAAAACTTTGTATTATTCCTGCCTCATTTTCAACTTAGGTACCCATAAAATCGCCAGTCTCTTCACTAAATGTTTAAAATAATCGCTTATTCATATTCTGCATACATATATTTAATAAAACCTCAAGCTTAAAATGACATACTTCATTTTTTATGTAGGATGTGTATGAGCGATTGAATTATCTCTCAACCTATCAAATTCGTTTTTTGATAAATCATATTTTCTGAAATAACAATAAAAAAAACTATATTTTTTTTAAATGAAAATATTTTTAGGTTCCACCCCTGATATTTTGGTAAACAATTTTTTTTCTAATGATACATGATATCGAGATGTCATATGCCGAGTTTCAGAGTGCTACAATTCATTCTTCACTTTTTGCCCGAGTTTGTCGTTACTGGATTAACAGTGAACTGCAAGTCTATGAAACAATATCACCGTCAACAATCGGAGGTGACAAAGTACCATGAAAGTGGCATGAATCATGTAATTTAATCGTATATCACATTGTTTGTATATCCTACATTAACTAGATCATCATCTTTATAAAATCCAATTCAAACCAGCTTAATTATATCATCCGTGACCCCTTCATCAATTTATAATAATCAGATTATCAAACATACGCGTAATGAGTGATCAGGATTTTTATTGCTGATGATTTGATAAATTTTCTAAAAAAAGTAAATTATATAACGATACAGCAAATTTTCAGTTGACCGTGACAAGTTTAACAGATAATTGAAAAAATATTAGATTAAATGAGCACATTTTGTGTAGGAGGTTATTGAATACTGAACTCAGTTATAATAGTACGAACGATGTCGGTAATTGTTTCACTAGTTGTAGTATTTTTTCTGTTAGTCGCGAGGTATTTTTGTATAGAGTCAATACGGCGATGTTGAGAGTCTTCAGCTTATTCTCCCCTCAACTATTTCACTACAGTTGTCAAAGAGACTTTTTCCTCAATAATGACTGTTTTTGATGAAGACGCACAATATATATATATATATATATATATATATATATATATATAGAGGAAGGGTAGTCGTTGCTGACTAGTTAGGTATGGAACTAGTAAATAGTGGGGCTTTGCAGCAAAATCAAAGAGTACTACTTTAAAGTTTGTCCAAGCTTTCGGAAATTTAATAAATCATTTCCATCATCAGGGATAATCTTTGTTGAGATTGTGAGACGCGATGTTATTCAACAATAAGTGACACATTGTGCAAGATGAAAGTTGACATAAACATGTAAAATTGGTAGGATGTCTTAAAATTTTTTCATAAAATACGTTACATTTAAAATTGTTAAATTTTTTTTATTTTGACCACACCAGGCCAAAGCAATGCTCTCAGGAGACATCCTACCAATTTTACATGTTTATGTCAACTTTCATCTTGCACAATGTGTCACTTATTGTTGAATAACATCGCGTCTCACAATCTCAACAAAGATTATCCCTGATGATGGAAATGATTTATTAAATTTCCGAAAGCTTGGACAAACTTTAAAGTAGTACTCTTTGATTTTGCTGCAAAGCCCCACTATTTACTAGTTCCATATATATATATATATATATATATATATATATATATATATATTTGGGATATGCAGCAGACCAATAAGAGTACTCTAATACACAGATTCCAAGCTTTCAACAATTTTTTATTGTCATCTTCAAGGAAGCTACAATATGGAAAGACATTTTTGAGATATTGGTAAAGAAAAACCAAGAATTAACTTACAGTGTTGTGAGATTATGTGGCGTATATGTTAAAATTATTCATAATATATGGACAGAACTGGGAATAAAACTTCATTGGTAACACATAGAGTTAATTTGGGAGCGAATACATTACTGATGATACATTTTAAAATGGATTTAAAAAAAAAATTATTTGTTAGTACTAAAAGCACATGCTGTACCTTGAGGAGACAAACAACCGCGCAAGAGAATATTTTCAAATAAACTGACACATATGACATGTGACACATGACATGACCCTTCACGGAATCGTGCCATGTTGCCACGTGAAGTGGGGGTGAATTGTTTTTACAGGAAGTGACAGACGACCCTATGCCTACTGATACAGTTTTGTGATGGAGATACATGGAGCATTAATCTATGAAAATTGTGAATTATTTGAAAAAATTGCTCTTATTATGAGAAAATATTGTAATATTATGAGAAAATATTGTAATAAGAGCAATCTTTTCAAATAATTCACAATTTTCATGTGAATACATTCGGTGAACCCGGAACAGGTACAGGTGAACCCGGGCAAACCTGCAACACCTCATCATCTGAAGAGTTGGAATAAAAACTGTCAAAGAATTCCTTCAAAATGTAGATTTTACAACTTGCAAAACTAAACTTGACTGTCAGAACAAGAATATCAATATCTTCAACCAAACCAGTCTGCATACGGTAATCAATATTTTCTTCGGATGTGGAATATTCTAGATGAATCAATTCGATGCTTCCTTGAAGTAGTTGATAGGAAAATTCTGAAATAATACTTGTATGTGTTGAAATGGAGATCATTATCCATGAAAATTAAAAAGTGTAAAATGTGATTTTTTGTAATATCTAACAGAAAACAACTACTTCCCCGGCTAAAGCCACGCTGGACATTGAACCACATCTGATAGATACTATCTATATATACGACTCTAACTGAATAGAAAAAATCTGAAAGTGAAAATTCGCATTTTCATTCAGATAGAAAATTCATTAGGGAGGGAGGGAGAATGCTATTCAAAAATATCACTCACAGGAATCGTTCGTTTCATTGAAGCAATGTTCGACGGAAATCCATTTCGATTTGCCAATTGCTTCTTTATCTCGAAATTTCGTTTTTCATCTCGAAATTTCGACTTTTATCTCGAAATTTCGACTTATATGTCAGAATTACGACTTTTTTTTCTCGAAATTTCAACTTTTATGTCGGAATTTCGACTCTTTTTAAAATTTCGAATTTTATGCCTAAAATTTCGACTTTCATCTCGAAAGTTCAATTTTTATCTCGAAATTTCGACTTTCATCTTATATTTTGACTCTATCTCGAAATTTCGAATTTTATTTCAAAATTTCGACTTTCATCACGAAATTTCGAATTTTATTTTGAAATTTCGACAATTATCTCGAAATTTCGACTTTTACGTCCGTAAACTTTATCATCATAAAATATACTTTAGTAGATTCAGAACATTCCAAAATTAAAATTTTATTCATAAAGTCGGCGGAAATACCAATAATTCGTTTCGAAAAAAAGCGATAAGCAGTAAAAATTTCTTAACGTCAAATTAATCTTTTTGTTAACGAACAGATAATTATTTCTTCAGTTCAGTCGGGATTCAAATCACAACATAGTACTACAACAGCCCTTCTTTCAATTACGGATGATTTTTAGAGCTGTTGATAAAGGTTGTGTTTCTTGTTTAGTATTACTCGATTATAGCAAAGCGTTCGACACCATCGACCACGATATACTTTGTGAGAAGCTAGTCGCTTTCGGTTTCTCGCAAGATGCAGTACGTTTAATAAAAAATAATTTGTCTAATCGAACTCAAAAGGTAATTCCAGATGGAGTCATTTCGGACGCCTTATCTGTAACCAAAGGTGTACCGCAGGGGTCCATTCTCGGACCCTTATTGTTCAGTCTATATATATATCTGACTTTCATCATTTTGTTAAAACTTGCACCATACACCACTATGCCGACGACACACGACTCTATTTTTCATTTTCCATTTGCGATCTTGACATGGCACAAACTCAAATAAATACTGATCTCCACACCATCTTCGATATTTCTTCTACCCATAAACTCAAACTCAATCCAAATAAGTCTGCAGTAATGCTATTCGGCTCCAAGAAGAACAAAGATCTCTCAAGTAACACTATACAAATTCGCCGTGATAACGACTTACTTCCAATTGTGAAGGAATTTAAGAATTTAGGACTATGGCTTGATCCTGAGCTCAGATTCACTAAACACGTCAGCCACCCCAGTCAATCCTCCTACAATGTTTTTAGGCAACTTTATTCAAACAGGGATCTGCTTTCGACTGAATTAAAGCTAAAACTTTGTGAGTCGCTTATATTTTCTAAAATCTCCTACTGCGACAGTATATATGGATCAGCCTTACGTGTCAAAATGACCGTCACCGCTTGCAACGTATACAAAATAATTGTCTAAGGTTTTCTTTCGGCGTTCGTAAATACGACCATATATCTGTGTCGATGAAGAAATCGTTGGCTGAATATGGAGAAACTCAGGGAAATGCACCTTTTAACAAATACCCACAAAGTTCTAACTACCCAAATGCCAGATTATCTTTTCAAAAGGCTAAAAACTTTTTAGGACCATAACAGATTTTTCACTCCTAAAAAAACACACAAAAACTGCATTTTTTACTCGTAGCTTCTCGTACAACGCACCGAAATGTTATAACTCACTTCCTAGTGAATTTAGATCCTATTCATTAAATAACTTTAAAAAAAGACTGAAAGTTCTCCTTGGCAAATAGACTGATGTGTATGTTCGAACTCGGATATTTACTAAACTGGTAATGCACTGCTAATTTTACTGTTATTTTACTGTTACATTATTTTTTTTATGATTTCTTTCCCTTCAGGAACATAGGGTTGAGTTTAAAAACAGCTCACTCTGACACTCCGCATTTCACCTAAACCTATTTTGTATTTTATGATGAATAAAGACGAATTATTATTATTATTATTATTAAATAAGAAAATGACGACATTTAATTGGTTTATATAATCTGAGGGGAATTGCCAGTTGAATGATGCAGGAATTGCTAACGACGATTTCAATCGAACAAATCAGGAAATTCTAGAAAGATTTTTTCTCGGCGAATGCATTTTATGTTTATAAACATTAGAAACATTTCGGGTCCAAGGGTTTGTGATCGATTTTCAATCTAATCAAATGTAGTCCAGCGATCCAGTCATTTCCAGTTCAGAGAGATATTTTCTGAACTCCAGTTAACCTTTTATCAAAAAATGCTGATATCTATGATGATCAATTTACTACATGAAGAGTATTGGTTTCATGCGTACTTCATTGAAACGAGAACTTGTCAAGGAGTGCTTGAATCTTTAGCATATAATAATAAAAAACTTTATTATTTTCAACATTGAAAAAAACATAAATATTTTACATGGAGAGATACCCTAAAACCTAAAAGGCCCAATCAATTTTGGTGGAGACACATCGCCACAAAACTTCTTCTATTCAACCTTAAGATCGCTGTATTCTACGAAGGCGTAGAAGGGCCAACAACAAAATATTTTTCGAAACATTTGGAATTGTCACTTTGAACTGACAATTGTCACTTTGAACTGACAATTGTCACTTTCAATTGGCAATTGCCACTTTGAACTGGCAATTGTCACCTCGAACTGGCGATTGTCACTTTGAACTGGCAATTGCCGCTTTGAAATGGCAATTGTCACTTTGAACTGGCAATTGTCACTTTGAACTAGCAACAATTTGAAGTTCAAAGTGACAATTGCCAGTTCAAAGTGACAATTGTCAGTTCAAAGTGACAATTGCCAGTTCAAAGTGACAATTGCCAGTTCAAAGTAGCAATTGCCAATTGAAAGTGGCAATTGTCAGTTCAAAGTGGCAATTGCCAGTTCAAAGTGACAATTGCCAGTTCAAAGTGACAATTGTCAGTTCCAAGTGACAATTCCAAATGTTTCGAAAAATATTTTGTTGTTGGCCCTTCTACGCCTTCGTAGTATACATATATCAAGAAGTGTACAAAGAAACAATCAAAAGTAAATCAGCGAAATAAATAAAAATATAATGAATAAAAAATTGAAAATAATAAAATAGTTGTTTTGACATTGGGAGTAACAGCAGCGTGGATAGAAATTTCTCTTGATCAGATCGTAATGATGACTTATAATTTGGATTGATTTCGGGACACATGTGATTTTGACCGAGGGTGTGAACAGATGCGTGCTACTATATATATATATATAGTTATATTTGTTATTACGAATCTCCTAGGTTTTCGTAGAAAATCTCTCAAAAGCAGAGTTTGTCCGAGCAAGGGAGAACCGGGACCTACAGCTTAAAAAGTGGATTCTGAACCACTTTAGCTCCCTGATGCCGGTGGGGATCGAAATGGAGCCGCCTGGGTGAGAACAAAAGCTCTCAATACCTTGACTACTTCGCTATATACTTCACAGTAAAGTGTATGCTCTCTGTATGAGTCTATTGACAAGATGTTCGAATCAAAAATCAACATCTGTCCCACAAAGTGGAAAATTTGAGGCAAATATCTGTCAGAAAACAACTGCTTCCTCCTACGGACATAGAATTATATCTGACATAAATTTGTGCAATGTTCCTCCAAGAGGACACAATTGCAAGTGCTAATTGCAGTTGAGAATTGAATATTATCCACATTGGCTGGGAATGACCACCTGCATACATGACATGTTTCATGGGTTTCCCCCCTCTCAACAGTGCACCCAATGACCGATAACACCGAAAACTCTCTTGGAGGAACAGTGCATAAATTGATGTCAGATGTAATTCAATGTCCGTAGGGGGAATTATTTGTTTTCTGCCGATTTTTGCCTGAAATTTTCCACTTTGTGGGATAGTGTGGAGAAAAGGGAAATCAACTTCATCAACATTTTTCGTTTCATTTATTTGAAACTTTCCGGCATACTTTTCGGAATTAGCTTTTTGCTTGCACTTGACACACAAACCTAACTTTAGCAAGCTAACTTAGCTTGCATGTTGAAAATGCGTGAATTCTAAATTTGGTGAAGATTTAGTAAAATCGGTAGACATATTATTATTTGGGTTCCATTAAGATTTTCTAGTGTTCATTAAATTTTTTGGCGGACAGCGCTAGGGATGTATGGTTTGATTTGGTGTACATTATATTTGATCCCATTTTAATTTACTCGAATATATTTTGGTTTAAGAATTGCAGATATTGATAACGTTATTTGCGGATTAGATTTTTTCACAATTATTGAGATGATGTTTTTATTATAAATTCTTCAGTGGAAGAACATGAAAATCATTTGAAAAATATGGGAATTGTTTAGGTTGGATCAGATGAATTGAATTTTTCAGGACACAATAGTAATTTATCTATCAAGTGAGTAAAGTGATTTTTTACGAGTAGGAAATGTTGATGCACGACGCCTTTACTCACGAGTACAGTATTTTTTCTACAACTGTCAAAAAAAATAACCAATTCATATTTTTTTGCTGATATGAAATGAATTTGGCATATTTTTATTGATTCATTATTCGAAAAAAGTTCGAAGAGTATGCCGGAGAGTTGAGTTTCAAACAAATGAAAGGAATAATTTCGACAGAGTCGAAATCCCTTTCTCTTCACACTATCCCGCAAAATGGAAAATTTGAAGCGAATATTAAAATAACATATTCATCGAGGTCAATATTATTATTATTAATGTTGACATGACTTTCGAATAACTAGTCCATCGAAGTAACTTTTCATTTTCTTAGATTTGTATTCAAAATAAATAAACAATCCTCGTGAAGCAACGGATACCTTTTTCTTTCTTTGAACCATGTCAAGGAAATCTCATATTTGCGCTATCCACGATTTTCTCCGTTCAATTTTCATCAATTTTCATTTCTACTTAAATTAAATTTATAATTATCAAGAATTCGTTATCTAGATAGATGCCCAATTTCACAAATTTCATTAATTATTGTTGTCAACTAGTTTCTGACGGCCACAGCCATAGCTACCTTGGATTACCTAGTGTGTGAATATATTCGCTGCGATAGTTTTGAATTTTGATAATACTTATTTAATAGTAAGAATGCTAAGAATATTATTGGTGAAACATTTGTATATCAGATATTTATAGGTCATTAGTTGCCAGGAAAATGAGAACCGGCTTTATGAGAGGATTTTGTTATTATTCGGATCTGTCACTGTTGTTGCATGAGACTCTCGGTTGCCTAGCATCAGCCGTTAAAAAAGTGCACTTTTTTTTATGCTTTTCCGTTTAATAATGAAATCGTATGTTGATAGTGAAATATTGGAATACTTTACGCACACAAACCACACAAAAAAAGTGGACTTTTTTTGACAGTTGTAGAAAAAATTAATTTATCTGTGGCATACAACCTCTGTGGGAAAAAGTGGACGCTATAAAAAAAATTTAAACCTGAGAGTTACTTGAAAAAATAAAACCATTTAATTCGGATTCAAATGTGTTATAGCTTATTTGTTATTATGTTAAGTTAATATCCAAGCTAGACTAACTCGCAGTCTGTATTATTTTTATACAGTGTGTAATCTAATCTGTTGCACTCCCGTGAAGGGCGGGTGTATAATGCCATTTTATGACGAATGGCAGGTGTGAAAAATTCGAAAAAAATTGGAAATTTTAAATTTTGATGGAAAATTCGGGAAATCTTGGAAACCGCTATTGGAAATAACACAGTTTCTTCCATCCAGTAGTTTCAGTATTATTGCGGCTCTGCTCCGGTCAGCTGACGTTGGGCGGACAGCGGTTCCCAAAATTTCGACGAATTTTCCAAAAAAATTTAAAATTTCCAATTTTTTTCGAATTTTTCACACCTGCCATTCGTCATAAAATGGCACATATTTTCTTTATTTTTCACAACTGCCATTTGTTATAAAATTGCATTATACACCCGTCCTTCACGGGAGTGTAAGAGGTTAGATTACACCCTGTATTTGTTTTTTTTGGACGTGAATTTTATGTGATATTTGAGAAAATATATAACAAGCGAAAAACCGCGTGGTATTCTGAAATTTTCTATATATTATTTGCTGCAACTTTTTCAAATAATATTTTTACATCATTTGACTAATCTTAAAAATTATTTACTATACTCTAAATATATAAATTCGCTCACAACTGATAAGTATTGTCTCGAGTGTGTTGATGATTCAAATTTTCGAATTGAATATCATATTTTTCACGATACTTCCGAGAAAAGGCGGTGCTCTACGTAATCTCCCTCATAAATGTCGCCAAACAGATTTCGCTGATAAGATATAGCATAACGTGACAACAAAAACAACTTGACAACTCATTTACAAGTACCTTACGGTATCAATTCCGAAAACTTATGCTAATCTTATAGCAACAATCTAATCTGAAAATTTTCATGCGTCAAAGGTAAAAAAAAATTATAGATTCGGGGATTTTCAGAAATGATCCCCCATTTATTTACAAAAGAATTATCGCTCAGGTGGAATGTATTATCTAACCAAGCACATAAAAGTGAATGTCAAAATATTTGCGAATAATAATGTTAGACCCCTTCCTAGAAGTAAGAACATCATTTATCCAATAACCGTTTCTAGATTTAAGGGGTCAGTAGGTACCCCATGGATTTCAGAATCATGTGCCCTGAGTTTGTTTCACTTCTCATGGTAACTTCCGTAATTTCCTACGTGAACTCTGAAATTTGCAAAATCGATGAATATAATAAGAATATATAGTTCTACGTCGAAAAGTTATGGGGGTTTTAACATAAGTGAGACAAATTGGGTCATATTAAAACTGAATTTGTTGCAGATACATAAACGACACATATTTAGTAATAAGTACTTCTTCTTTCAACGTAGACTTATTACAAGTTGATGATAATATTGTTGATATCGTATTCCACTTCAGTTTTCAAATATTCGTAAGTTTTTCTTGTATGAACTATTGTCGTTAGAATTCGTCGGGTGAATTGTTTGTGTATACCGGGTGACCACGAGGTGAGGTACGCCCCCCAATTTTTGTATAGTTTTGAAGAAACATATTTCAAATTTGGTATGTAGCTATAGTACTCGAATACGCATATTTAGACGCCACCACTGAAAATTCACCACTTCCGGTTTAACCGGAAGTGACCCCAAACTTTTGTTCAAAGGACACCCTGTAATATTTTTTCAATTTTTCGGAAGAGCACGCAATTTGTGATAACAATGTTTTTCAAAATTGAAAATCGCTTAAAGAATATTGGAGATACAGTTCAATTGTCCAATCGAACAAAGTTATCAGGTTACGAAATATTGTTTGTACATATTGATTAAAAGTTTGATTTTGTGGAGGAAATCCAGTTCTTGACATAATTTTTCATTTCCAGATTGTGGAAGGTGATAAACCCAAAAAATTATGTCAAGAATTGTTTGTACAGTTTCAGATTTATAGAAATTTTGAATTTTTTAAAATGGTCTTTTATGAATTTTTCCCATATTTACTCAGACAAAAATGCACCAATCCGGTCGTACAAAAAACTATTTTGTAGGTTTAATAATTCTCTACTAAAGTTTTATCGACTTTGAAACTATTCCTCCAATAGTTTTGGGAATATTTGTAAAAAACAAAAAAATGTAATTTTTTTCATTATTTCTTGTTCAAGAAACAGCCTACACAGACCGAGCTGAAACACACTGCCAGCGAGCCTTGCCTGGAGAATCAAACCAGTACCTTCTTCCAAACAAAGGTTACTAAAAGCGCTAATATCTGGAAAATTTTTGATTGCTTCGAAAAAAATATTTTTGCCATTTATTGTTTCATTATGTCCCACATAAAATAATATGATAAACTTTCCTGCCGTCATGATTCCCATAATTTATACAACATAAAAAAGGAATTGAAGATATAAATATTGAAAATTATAATAAAAATCGAACACTAATCGATTTTAAAAAAGAAAAAAAAAGTGGGTTACATGGGATTTGAATCCTTACCCCCACTATCCAAAATCTGAACGTTTGCTTACTAAATAAAATAAATAAATAAATAAATAATTATAGGTTTATTTTATAAAATTACAATTACATTGCACAAATAACGACATGTCACATATCTCATGTTCCACAACTTCTAACCCAGGGGGGAAAGGAAGGAGTGGGAAATGGCGCAGAAGTAGCAACTCTCCTTCACTCGGCCAGGAGAACAGGAGAGCGCCCTGCCAGACCGAACCTAGCAACCTCCGGGAAGGGGCACCGTTGTCCGGCCACGCTGGTATTAACGTAAAGCCGGACATTTCATTACCTGCGGTGATATTAGCCCGTAAGTGTTGTATCATTGGCATTCAGTGTAGATACATGCTTGCAATAAGTTGCTGAGGTTAGTTGTTTCGATGATCATCCCGGAAAAGGCTGAAGCAAAAAACCGGGTCGAGGTAATTGCGCTTAAGAGTTAACTTTCGACTTGGTTTTCCCGTCTCTCCTGGAAAATATCCAGCGCTTGATAAATGAGACCGCCGTGTTTACGGGACTCATTATCGTACACCCTAAGCTTAGTAATGTTCTTGGTGGGAGGACTCTTGTCGATGTAGTATTTATAAAACTTGTAAGACAAGTCTCTAATATATGTCGGAACTGAGTCGACGCCAGCAAGCTCCCTAAGAGTATCCAATCGAATGTATCTTCTGCTGTTGGTTATGATACGAAGTACTTTGTTTTGCATCCTATCCAACCTCGCTAGAGGAGTGGGCTTCAGGCTGAAAAACACTGGGCAAGCGTATGTTAACGATGGTCTTATAATTTGCTTATAAATGAGGAGCTTATTCTCCACACTCAGTTTTGAGCCTCTAGCTATCAGAGGGTAAGTGCGCTTAAGAGCACCACCGGCCCTCTGTATAGCCAGAGTAATGTGCCTACCAAAGTTAAGACGCTTGTCCAGCTGTACTCCCAGGTATCTCGCAGTATTCACGTTTTCCACAGCTTGGCCATTGATCACCAACTTCCTGTATAGTTTCGAGTAGGTATACTTCTTAGTGAAGTTGATGGTCTCTGACTTCGCCGGGTTCACCACAATCTTGTTCTCTGCTAAATATGGTACGACCTTCCTATCCAAGTGAACTTTGATCCTATACTGGGCACCGACGCTCGAGAAGGAATGGACAAATATGGCGGTATCACCAGCATATATCGCACTGAGGAAAATAGTACATATTTAGAGAGTACAAGTGTGGCGACAAACTTGAACCCTGCGGGACACCTGATTCAATAGGAAACTCCGCGGAGTGAGTGTTATTTACTCGCACCATAAAAGTTCTCCCAACAAGGTAGGAGTCAACCAATCTTACTGAATATGAAGGCATGCCTGCCAACAGCATTTTAGAGATTAGACCTTCCACCCATACCAAGTCCAAGGTTTTTTTCATGTCCAACAGGACCATGACCGTATTGAGTCCACGATGAGCTTCCTCTTTCACCCCGTGTACAATTCTGACTGACAACTTGAGAAGTGGTACTATGGTTTTTCCTGAAACCGAATTGAACATCGGGGATCATTTTGAGTTTCTCCTCGAGACTCAATAGCCGTCTCAAGAGGATCTTCTCGATCACCTTGGCGATCGAGAGCGAGATCGGACGATAACTGTCGAGTTTATGGCCATCCTTACCAGGTTTGAGAATGGGTATCACCAGCGCCTTCTTCGAACAATCTGGGTAACACCCCATCAGATAATAGCATTTATCGAATGTATAAGCTGGGCGAGGACCTTTCTCGGCGCATTCCTGAGTAAAATGGCATACACACCATCCGGCCCGGGTGCCTTATTCGTCGGAAGCCTTTTTATGACTTCCGTCAGTTCCTCATAGTTCGTCATAATTTTGACGAACCTATGAGGACCAATAGGGAGGGGCAGAGACTCTTTAAAGTCTTCCGAACGTTTCCTTACTCTTCACTTGCTGCTACGAGCTCACATAATAATATGATGGAAGTAATTGCTATAGACACTTCGTGCCAACTATTCGAAAATCAGAATTTGATTTTAATCAATCTTTATATTGAAATTTGCGGTGTCTATGTCAAATCATCCTCACTATTCTACTCACTTTCGATTACTTATTTTTTTTTTAACGAATTTTGTAAATACTATGATGTGAAATGTCAAATAATTAGAACGTTAACAAACTTGATTCGATCTTATATTATTTATGATCATAAAAATGACAGTCTAGTAGTTCATGAAAGTCGTGGGAAATGAAATATCCTGTACTGAAATGATCATTACAGTACAGCTCGTGATTTAGAAATGAAGAAGTGTTTTAGAATCGGCCTACTTCCTTGATCGATTAAGCGCATAAAATGGGCATATTTCCATGTGGTCGTAGAAAAACCATTTTTCTCTATCGCTCCAATTTCGGAAACACCCTGTATATAGTTTTCTCTAGGAGTCAACATTAACACACCCTCTTCATCCGCCTCGCATGTAAATTCTATTATAATTACACATGAAACAATAAATACTCTCTGAATTCGTGGCGGATGAATAATTTCTGATTATTTTCGTGCCCATCTCCACGTGAGCCATATAATTTTATATTCATAGGGAGAGTCGAAAACTAATAAATAATTGGGCTACTTTCAGTTTTTGCTAAATTCGACCCACATATTCAACTCATTCGTTTCATGAGAAACGCCGGTGTACTTTCCCTTTCATATAGTTTCGCTTTCAATGTGTATGTTATTAATGATAATAAGAATACACTACAGAAAGTTACACCGACCGATGTTTTCGATACCATCTTTTCAATTAGCACAGTCATAGGGTGTTCAGGGTTCACAATGAAACAAATAGACCAACCAATATAAATTTTTTGTGGAAATTAATTCTAATAGTAAGCGACTTGCGCCATGACTTCGGGAATACTTTATAAATAACTAAAATCCAAATTGCAACTCAAAATTTTTTTTGTGCAATTGTTTAAACAATGATTATTAAAAAAAGGGTCCTTTTTTTGGTTTTTTGTAAATATCCCAAAAGGTACTGGACGAATGGCTTTACTCATAAAAGACCGTTTGTAGAGAATTAAAAAACCTACAAAATGGAAAATCCCGATACGACCATTTTTCGCCGAGAAAAGCCGGAAAAACTCTTGAAAAAAGGCCTTTTTTCAAAAATTCGTATCTCCCTCAATTTTCAATATTAAGAAATAATTTTTCGGGAAATGGTAGCTAATATCATGTACGTTGAGCTCCCGAAAGATGGAAATTGTCGCTTCAATAGTTTTCCTACAATCGGGTTTTAAAAAAATTACAGCCATATTTTGCATGATGCGTCATATTACGGGAAATGGTCCGATTTGAATTTTTAAAGCGGCATTTGGAGGTTGAGGTTAAAAACTACAATTTGTCTATCTCACATTTTCCCATAAGTTTGGAGAACCGGTTTTGCGCACATGGCGCTTTTTTCTATACAGCGAAGACATCGCTTCTCGGCGCCCCCTCCACTACTACCTTAGCACGACTCGGCATTTTCACTCGAAGCGCTGTGTTCAGAAGCATTTTTAACAATGTTCTCCAAACTTATGGGAAAATGTGAGATAGACAAATTGTAGTTTTTAACCTCAACTTCAAAATGCCGCTTTAAAAATTCAAATCGGACCATTTCCCGTAATATGACGCATCATGCAAAATATGGCTGTAATTTTTTTAAAACCCGATTGTAGGAAAACTATTGAAGCGACAATTTCCACCTTTCGGGAGCTCAACGTACATGATATTAGCTACCATTTCCCGAAAAATTATTTCTTAATATTGAAAATTGAGGGAGATACGAATTTTTGAAAAAAGGCCTTTTTTCAAGAGTTTTTCCGGCTTTTTTCGGCGAAAAATAGTAGTATCGGGATTTTCCAAAAACCATTTTGTAGGTTTTTTCATTCTCTACAAACGGTCTTTTATGAGTAAAGCCATTCGTCCAGTACCTTTTGAGATATTTACAAAAAACCAAAAAAGAAACCCTTTTTTTAATAATCATTGTTTAAACAATTGCACAAAAAAAATTTTGAGTTGCAATTTGGATTTTAGTTATTCATAAAGTATCCCCGAAGTCATGGCGCAAGTCGCTTACTATTAGAATTAATTTGCAAAACAGGCTTTATTTTTGTTATATTGGTTGGACTAAAACTGGTTCAAATCGTTCGGATGACTAATAGTCCAAGAACCAGGGGATTTAACCTGTCACTAAAACCAATAGAAATGATTTTTGGGACACAAGCCGTTTTTGAGGAGTACTTTGGGAAAAAAATTGTTCTGCGCGCGAGCACTTATGGAAAGTGGGGAAAATTCGGAAAATCGGATTTCATAAACAATTTAGAAAGGGTTGGAAATTTCGATATAATGAACAAACTTGTTGAAAAAATCTCCAAATAATACTAAGACTATACTTGATGTTATATCTGCAAACTCCAGCTTGCCGAGTTAATTCAATAGGAAAACATGAAAAATTAGTAAAATAACATTATTAATTTACCAAAGATCATCATTTCATCTTGGAACATCAAATTCAACCACTTCTACTGATAGTCCGGTGTCAGGGAGGGTTTTCGTAGCCGATGAAGTGCGACGCAATCACCCAAGTTATTCTGATGTATTTTGACCCGCTAAATCCGAATTTTGAGGGTGAGAAGCCGTGAAAGCATCTGGAAAATTGTCATGGACGATTTTCCGAGAGAAACGGAAAAATCTATTTCTTCCAAAAACAAATGACGTCATAATATTTTGCATAAAATTCTCTACAAAAACGTGCTCGAAATTCAAAAAAAATCGATTCTCTCAATTTTCTGTGTTCTCTCATTCTTGTCCCAATGTATTCATATTTGTCTCCACTATGAATAACAAAAGAGACATTCCTGAATAGTGTGGATTTCCCGACACTGAATTTCCCGATACTTTTACCTTACATGGAACCGGCATCTTTTTATTCGCGAGGCTCACGTCGTGGACGAATTTTTCAGTGTCAATCAAAACGGGTTCAGCACATATTTTTTCATGATCACAAAGCATTTCAGTAGCGGAATAACGGAAAATTTTGCTTAAAAGTAAACAATTTTCCGAGGAAAATCGAAAAATCCATTTTTTCCAAATACAAATGACGCTATAATATATTCCATAAAATTCTCTACAAAACTATTTTTTGAGTTTTTGAGTTTCTCAATTTTTAGTGCTCTCTCATTCATCTCATTCAGTCACATAATCATATTTTCAGGATCACCTTGTCCCAAATTATTCATATACGTCTTGACTATGAATAACAAAGCAGGCATTTCTGAAAAAATCATTCGTGTGGAATTCCCGGCACTGAATTTCCCGAAAAATTAAAAAAATAAAAAATTTAAAAAGTGCGCACTTCTAACGCGAGTTCTTATGCTTATAAGTATTCTCACTTGTTCAAAACATCTCGCGCTGCGCTGTCATGTACTTTCCTCGGTTTCATTTCGCTAATATTTTTCTTTTGAACCCATTAAATTTTGGGTTTATTGAAGAAGACTCTATGCTTAAACCGCATAGGATTGAAATTTTGATCCCCCAAGTAGAGAATTGGTACCAAATTGAACTTGCAAAAGTTGTATCTGGAATACATGCAAAAATTTCATGCTGCTCATTTTCTTTTTGTCACCGCGGTAATACATGCCAAAATAAAATTTGAATAAATCTCAATTTTTTCATTAAACCTTGGAAAAGTCTTGCGCAGAAATTTTCTGAAAATTGTTGTACTTTTAAGCAAAATCATGACAAAATATATGCTGAACCCGTTTAATTGATTCAGTGCCGGAAAATCCACACGAATGGTTTTTTCAAGAATGTCTCTTTTGTTATTCATAGTCGGGATATATATGAATAATTTGGAACAAGGTGATCATGAAAATATCATTATGTGACTGAATGAGAGAGCACAGAAAATTGAGAAAATTGCATTTTTTCGACTTACGAGCATGTTTTACTCGAAAACTGTGCATTTTAAAGGCGAATTTGCGGAGACCTTTTTCGTAGAGAATTTTATGGAATATATTATAGCGTCAATTGTCGTTTCCATTTTTCCGCTACCTACTGAAATGCTTCGTGATCATGACAAAATATATGCTGAACCCGTTTTATTATAAAATATTATAAAAAATTCGTCAAATAGGTCCAAAGACTATGGAGATATCGCCTATTATTTTCTCCATAAGCCGAATGAGTGTGAGAGAGAATTTATTGACCCGCTAGAAAAAGTTTCTCTCTCCCACTCCTTCGGCTTATGGAGAAAGTAATAGGCGATATCTGCATAGTCTTTGGAGATAATATCATCAAACTTGGTGTTGTTGGATTTCTTATGATCGTCCCTGACCGATCATGCAATGATATACCGGGTGTTCTATTTAAAAAAATTATTGAAGATGGCGCTCAGCTGCTATTTTGAAACTTTAAGCTAGAATTTTCTCATGAAAAAGTAGGTTTTTATCTCCTATTTGAGCCTTCCAAATTTCGTTGCGATATACCACGTGGTTCAAAAATTAGTAGGGGGGGAACGGACTTTAGACTAGCACTGTATACGTACAATGGATGTACAAAATGAGAAAATCTATTGTACGTCCAATGGATGTCATGTGCTGTGTGGGTTCGTGTTCCTGTTGACCGGACTATATTGTGTTCCATACCGTGCAGACGTGCACTGGTGGGTAATCATCTAATTATGCTAAACAAAAGTGAAACCTAGATACCTATTTGCCTCCTCGAGGATTTCCGACATTTCCGCGGAATTGATGGTCTGCCGGCGAACAGAATGGATAGAAATACACGGAAACCAGATGAATTACAGAATGGCGGGTTTGATTCATCTGTCCTTGACATACTTGGCGTTAGTGGAAATCTAACGTGGCCAGCATAGAATTCTTCTTATTTAACATGCCGGTATAAAAAATGTGGAATATAATTATAATAACGGAAACTTGGTTGGGGAAAGATGAAGAAAAATATTATAACTTTGAAGATTTTTCTTCCATATATTCCAGCAGACGAAAACGTGGTGGTGGTGTAGGTATTTTCATCAAGGATAATATTGATTTTGAAATTGTAGAAAAAAAGGAGATGTACTATCGTTTATTGCAGTTAAAATCAAATTTTTAAATTTATTGCTATGTGGATTATATCGACCTCCTAAGTTGAGTAAACAAAGGTTTTTTGAATTCATGGATGAAACTCTTGAAAATCTTAACAATCGCAACTCTGAGATTTTTCTTTTTGGTGACATGAATATCAATATTTTGTCTGATAATAAAGAAACAAAACAATTGATTGATATCTATAATTCCAATCGTTTAATATTAGTCAATAAAATTATTCCAACTAGGGAAATGAATAGTTGTTCAAGTCTAATTGATCATTTTCTAATGAATTGAAAGACACATAAATGTGTTTACCACCAATACTTCACTGAGTGACCACAAAATGTATATCACATGTTTGAATTCACAACCTAAAACAAACAAAAATGGAACTGAATATTTTTCAGTGAAAAAGTTTGATTTCAAAAAATTAAAAAAAGAATTAATGAATTTAAATCATACAATTCAATTTTACAATGATCCCAACGAAGCATATACGAAATTATTAGAATGTTTTGACTCCTGTTCATTCACAAAAAAATATAAATGTAAAAAAGAATCTAAGCCATGGTTTGATGACCACCTAGCAAAATTGATAAAAGAACGTGACAAATACTTTTACAAGAAAAAAAAGATCCCCTTTCAGATCACTTTTTGGTAAAATATTCTTCTTTCAATAAAATTGTTAAAAAAATAACTAGGGAAAAGAAATTTGAATATTATTGAAAAAAATTCACCGATTCCACTCCCAAGGTGGTATGGAATGGTATAAATTCGTTATTGCATAATGCATCTAATCATAATAAACATAAATGAATCAAAAGTTTGGATGCAAATAATTCCAAAATTGAAAATCCAATTGAAATATGTGAGGCATTCAATATACACTTCGTGAATATTGGAAATAAATTAGCATCTGCTATTCCCAAAACATTTGAATCAGTTAATGATTAAATCAAGTCTTTCATCCATGTTCCTTAAACCCATCAATATTTCTGAAGTCGAAGAAGTCATTGATAAATTAGACCAAAAAAAGGCTTATGGATATGATAAAATCAGTGTAAGAATTGTTAAAGCAGTCAAATACGAAATATCACCAATTTTATTCTTCATCATCTCAAAATCATTTGAAAAAGGTATAGTACCAAATGAAATGAAAATTGCAAAGGTGTCACCAATTTACAAAAGTGGTAAAAAAAATGATCCGAATAATTATAGGCCAATTTCTGTTCTTCCAATTTTTTCGAAAATTTTAGAAAGACTGATACATGTAAAGCTTTTTGAATATTTTGAAAAAAATAATTTACTTTACGAAGGTCAATATGGTTTTCGCAAATCCAGGGACACAGAAGTAGCAACAATGGAAGTTATAACAGAAATTCAAATTCAAATTGACAACAATAAAAAATGTAGCATATTATCTTTGGACTTGTGTAAAGCTTTCGATACTGTTAATCATGAAATTCTTTTAAAAACATTATTTAATATTGGGATCAGAGGAAACCTATTCAGTTGGTTCAAAAATTATTTGTATAATAGAAAACAATTTGTTCAAATCGGAAATCATCAGAGTTCTTTAAGAAACATAACCTGTGGAGTACCGCAAGGTTCAATTCTTGGTCCTGTTCTGTTTTTGATATATATAAACAATCTGTCGAATTTGGCATTAGAAGGGACAATTAAATTATTTGCTGATGACACTACAATAATATACTTCTCAGATGATTATAAAAAAATACAAAATTACATAAATAATAATTTAAAAAAAATATTTAAATGGCTACAGCAACATAAATTGACTATTAATTTCAATAAATCTTCCTACATGAATATATCTAAAAGAACAATTGACACTTCCACCATTTCCATTCATTATGAAAAATTTTTTATAAATTATACTGACTCAACAAAATTTTTAGGACTTTATATCGATGAAAAATTAACGTGGAATAAGCATATTGAAAGTATCCGGAAGAAAATATCACCTCTCATAGGTGTTCTTTATAGAATAAGAAATTATATACCACTAAAATTTTTGAAAAACATCTATTATAGCTTGATTTATTCACACTTTCAATATCTCATATCTGTATGGGGAACTGCAAATAGTTCCATCTTGAAACCATTGAAATCATTGCAAAATAAATCAATTAAATGTATTTATAAATTACCTTATCTGGAACCAACAATAAATTTATATAAACCAAATAGGCTTTTGAATTTAAATTCCCTGTATAAACTCAAAATATGTTGCTTCATCCATTCTGTTAAAAATAAAATAAAAATAGCATCTAATATAAGTTTTATTGAAATGGACAAAATTCATAATTATGTCTCTAGACAAACAAATTTTTTATCTATTAATAATGTTAAATCTGAAATTGGAAAGAAATGTTTATATCATAATGGAATAATAATTTACAATTCGATTCCTAATTACTTAAAAACCGTTAAATCAATAGTAAAATTCAAAATCGAATTAAAATATACCCTTTACTCAACTGAATAAGAATGTATAAAATCAATATAAAAAAAATATATATATTTGTTATAGATTAGAAATAATTTAATGTGTTCATTAGGTTCTTAGTATTCTACTAACACCTCCACCCCCACCCTATATCGTTATAACTTTTCATATTTCCCTAACTTTGGCTATTAATTAAATTGTAAATTACTTTGTGTGTATTCTATCTATCTGTATCCCTATTCATAAACATGTAATGTTTCTTGGGAAGAATAAAGTTATTATTATTATATAACATATAAATGTTTGTGTGCAAAAAAAAACAGAATAAATGTGCCTCCAATTGAATTGTACCTACTAGTATGTAGGGATTAGCCAGTAGTCAGCCATTTGAGCAACATCTCATTTTGAAATAAAGTTGAGAAAAATAAAAACTTAAAAAAAACTTTTATTTGAATGCACTAAAAAGAAGAAAATAAACTTTGAAGTAGGAGAACCGAACCCATCATTTTGTTAGACTATAAAATTTAATATGATATATACGCTTGTCGCGAGAAAAGTATTTCTTATGAATTCACGGAACCAGTGTAGATTTTTTCACAGTGTAAAAAAAATTGTGATTAATCTATACAATTGTCGAAAAGTAGTACACGTGGTTGTGATATATTTTTACCAATGATTGTTTATTACAGAGCAAGTTAAATAAAAGCTTTTGAAAATAGAGAGATATTGCAATAACGCCAGGCAGTATTTAGGGCATTCTGTAAATAAAAACAGAGATATTGCAAGTTTCGTCTATTCGTCCCTTATTTACACGTGGCGTTAATTATTCATAACTTAAATTAAATTTTAGAATCTTCGATTTTTTCTCTCTACATAATTTATTTCAGAATTAGATAGAATTATTCTAATTATAGTGTTGCCCAAAGGGGTTGAAACATCCACTCCTGTTAAAAATCTTATATATTTATCAATCATGAGTCATGTCATATCCACGATGAATTACGATCTTGGTCGAAATAGAAATAAAGGAACATAAAGGAACTTTATCTGATGGCATGTTATAATGACAACGTTATGTCACTCAATTTTGATGACATAAGGAAGATCATTATGGTACTTAGTCCCATAATGAATTCATTATGGTACTAAGTACCATAATGAAATTTTATATGAAAAACATGTAATGGTGAGATCAAAAAAGTGTATTCAAAATGCATAACTATGTACAAAACTATTTATTATAAATGGTAAAAGAGCAATTACTACAATTTGCAATATTAATTCCAATGGATTCTAGAGTTTCTACATCAGTAGTTGATGATTTTTAGTAAACTTGTAATCATGTTTGGTTGTTGGCACCAAAAATTGCTTCTGATATTTTTTTCTTTTGCTCTTTCGAATTTTCGATGTAACCTTCAGCAACAGTATTGCTTTTCCATCCACCATGGCGTTTCACGGTACACAGATCAGCTCCAGAATAAGCCAAAAATGAAGCAGACGAAAACAATGTCCGGTATATTCTTCAGGGTGAGGTAAATTCAAAAAAGTGGCAATAACTTTTGGCATTTTACCAAAGATATGTATTCCAACGGGTTGTTTTGTGCATTTCTTATTTTTATAAGTGACAAAAAAACGTAGATGGTTGTGTTGCAAGGTCGTATTTTCACATATTGTCTGACAAGTTCTACCATATTCAATCCTGGGATATTTCCCGAAGTTACAAAAAATTCTCGCATTGCCTTTGTTTTTGTATTTGGTGACGTAATTCTAAAACGGATCCTTCATCTATTACATTTTCAACAAGCAGATTTGTCAATTCCTCTTTTCTCCATGCTCCTTCTCCGATTATTACAGCAAATTTATAAAATCATCTGAGGCTTCCGTTAAAAACTTTGTAACACCTTGTTTAGTAAAAATTTTGGATTTTTTATCTCTATAACCTGATTTACTTACTAAAATCGACGTTTTTTCTTGTTGATAAAATACTTCTTATCATCGAATAATACGACCAAAGAAAAGATGGTTTTCTTTCCTTAGATAATCATTCAAAGTAAGCCAACAATACTTTTTCATGAGTGATATTCTTGATTTTCTTAGCAGAACACCATTCTTCGTACCGATTAAACACCATTTCATATACACTCCGTGATTTTTTCGGCAAAAGGGAGTCCACGATATTTCGCGTCATTTCTTCCAAATCAGAAGGTGAACTACCAGTTTCAGAATCACTCATTATTATTTAAATTTTATTATATTCTACGTGCCAATAATTGTCACAATTATTGTGTTTGACAGCGATAAATAAATATTGCCGTTACAACCTGACGTTGTCAAGGAAATGGTAAAGCACAGCTCACTCACCTACTAATATTTGAAACTACACATATTTACTCCTTTTAATAGTTATTTATGCGACAAGTGCAAAAAGTAGGTGTTGGACGTGTTGTCCAACTCGGCCTGATGGCCTCGTTGGACAATTTCACGTCGAGTGCAATAAACTCTTTTTGCACGAGTTTCATACAATATTTTTTCTACGTTCATGCAAAAACCAGGAAATGTTTCATTTAGGTGGCAATAAACTCTAAAGAACACATTGTTTGTTTAAATCTGCTAAAAGTAGGTTATTCAAAAACATTTTGTGTAATTCAGATGATATTCGAAGGAAATAATTTTATTTTAAACAAATTGCATTTTCTAGTAATTTCATAGTCCATTATATAATGAATATGACGAAACATGCAACTGTTTAAAACGTAATACAATCTCACAGAAAATGGGCTAAATTTGGCGTCGATTTGAAAGTTTATGTCTGTCATGATAACAGAACGCTATAGTAGAATGACAGATGAGTGCAATAAAGAGACAGTTTTTCCACCAAATATAGTTCAATAAAGTTTTGTTTTTTGCATGAACGTAGAAAAAAATAGTTGTCATTGTGACATATCAAAAATGCAGTTTTTAATTTTTCGAAAACGTATTAATATAAATGCCATCAAATAAAATTTTGTATGTAATACGAATCATAAACAATCATTATGGCACACGTCGTGTTATCGGACTCGGCTACGCCTCGCCCTATAACATTCACGACTCATACCATAATGATCGTCTTTATGATCCTCATTACATAAATAACTATTAATTATCGCCTTTATACGTCCACTAATAAAGGCAGGCCGTATTTTAATAAAGTTGTCCTTATTGCAGATTCTCACTGCGCGTGCGTACATGTTAAAGTAACGGTGACTTTATTACTACCAGACGTTATTGGGAACTGCAATAACTCTCTAATACAACTCAATGGAAAGTTACAATTATTAGGAGTGTTGTTTTAGCCATTAGACCAACCAATATAAATTTTTTGTGGAAATTAATTCTAATAGTAAGCGACTTGCGCCATGACTTCGGGGATACTTTATAAATAACTAAAATCCAAATTGCAACTCAAAATTTTTTTGTGCAATTGTTTAAACAATGATTATTAAAAAAAAGGGTCCTTTTTTTGTTTTTTTGTAAATATCTCAAAAGGTACTGGACGAATGGCTTTACTCATAAAAGACCGTTTGTAGAGAATGAAAAAACCTACAAAATGGTTTTTGGAAAATCCCGATACGACCTTGAACTCTTGAAAAAAGGCCTTTTTTCAAAAATTCGTATATCCCTCAATTTTTCAATATTAAGAAATAATTTTTCGGGAAATGGTAGCTAATATCATGTACGTTGAGCTCCCGAAAGGTGGAAATTGTCGCTTCAATAGTTTTCCTACAATCGGGTTTTTAAAAAATTACAGCCATATTTTGCATGATGCGTCATATTACGGGAAATGGTCCGATTTCAATTTTTAAAGCGGCATTTTGAAGTTGAGGTTAAAAACTACAATTTGTCTATCTCACATTTTCCCATAAGTTTGGAGAACATTGTTAAAAATGCTTCTGAACACAGCGCTTCGAGTGAAAATTCGTTGCCGAGTCGTGCTAAGGTAGTAGTGGGGGGGGGGCGCCGAGAAGCGGAGGAGAAGTGAGAGACCGGTTGCGCGCACAAGGCGCTTTTTTCTATACAGCGAAGACGTCGCTTGTAATTGCATTACTTCTATGCAGTTTATTTAAATAATACGTACATGCATATGCTCAAGTATAATTGTACTTGTACAAGTGAAAATTTTTAATTCTTCTCCAAAAACCGTAGATCTGTACAATGTAAAAGCTGCGTGGCAACTAACATAGACCGCCTTTGAGAGCGGCGTTCAAGGCCAAACGGGCACATCTGCTCCTGAATTCTCGGCGCCCCCTCCACTACTACCTTAGCACGACTCGGCGACGAATTTTCACTCGAAGCGCTGTGTTCAGAAGCATTTTTCACAATGTTCTCCAAACTTATGGGAAAATGTGAGATAGACAAATTGTAGTTTTTAACCTCAACTTCAAAATGCCGCTTTAAAAATTCAAATCGGACCATTTCCCGTAATATGACGCATAATGCAAAATATGGCTATAATTTTTTTAAAACCCGATTGTAGGAAAACTATTGAAGCGACAATTTCCACCTTTCGGGAGCTCAACGTACATGATATTAGCTACCATTTCCCGAAAAATTATTTCTTAATATTGAAAATTGAGGGAGATACGAATATTTGAAAAAAGGCCTTTTTTCAAGAGTTTTTCCGGCTTTTCTCGGCGAAAAATGGTCGTATCGGTATTTTCCAAAAATCATTTTGTAGGTTTTTTCATTCTCTACAAACGGTCATTTATGAGTAAAGCCATTCGTCCAGTACCTTTTGAGATATTTACAAAAAAACAAAAAAGGACCCTTTTTTTTAATAATCATTGTTTAAACAATTGCACAAAAAAAATTTTGAGTTGCAATTTGGATTTTAGTCATTTATAAAGTATCCCCGAAGTCATGGCGCAAGTCGCTTACTATTAGAATTAATTTGCAAAACAGGCTTTATTTTTGTTATATTGGTTGGACTACATGATGCATCAGTTGTCCGCCACGATATAACTGAAGGCTGGAATAATATAGTAATTGAATGGTAAATTTTTTATTTGAACATTTACATTGAAATGAATACATGAAAACATTAATAAAACAATAAAATCTTATAGATAGTTCTTCAAACCTAGAGAATAGAAATACACGGAAACCAGATGAGTGCAGACTATTGTAACTATTCATCTGTCCTTGATCTACTTGGCGTTAGTGGAAATATCTAATGTGGCCAGCATGGAATTCTTCTGATTCAACATGCCGGTATGAAAAATGTTGAATATATTATAATAATAATTGAAGTGTGAATGCCAAGGGGCCATCCATTAATTATGAGAGGCGTTAAGGAGGGGGGAGGGTGTCGAGCGAAACTCCACTAAATCTCACGTGGGGGAGAGGATGGCCTCCGCAAATATCACGTAATTTTTTATTCGCAAGAAACAGTGTGAAAATTGAGTAAAAAATATTGATCCACTAAAATATAGCTGAATCATATACAGGGTGTTAATTAAGTACGTTGACAAACTTCGGGAGGACATTCCTTGAAAGTTTTCAGAACGAAATGTTCATATGAACATATGTCCCAAACAGCTTGGTTTTCGAGATACAGGGTGATAAAAAAACATTTTTTTCGAGATTTTTTGGAAGAACTTCGACATTTTCGACAATAATCAGTTCAAATCAGGCAAGTACAACCCGATTTTGTTATGGTGAATTATGCGATAATGCACCAGGAGTTATCGGAAGTAATTACGACTACAAAGGAGGAAGGGCTCTTTTAGCAAAATATGAAAAAAATCGAATGCAGTTTTTTACTGACAGCATGCTTGAATGAAAAATTATCCGGTTTATTTTGATGCACGAGTGTAATTTGGTAGAATATTACCGAAGTTAAAAGAAAAAATTATGAGCTACTCTTTCCATATACAGTATCGGAAAGTTTTCATCTGGGGTATGGTGGTTTTATGAGATCGTGAAGAATAGCTTGCTATAATGTTGAGAGAGCATTACAATTTCTCCTCCACTCGCTCGGGGAAGCGATATCAACTTAGCTGTTAATTCGTCGGGCGAGGCAACAGGAGAGGCGCGCAGTAGTGCGCCTCTCTTATTAAAGTGGTATTATCATAGCATTGCGTTCCTTGTTGCTCGCGTAGATTTCTGTCTATACCCTAGACGAAAAGTTTCCGATACTGTATATTGATGATTCAGTATTGTGTTTTTATGTTAACTTTTGGTAAATTTTTCTTGAATTAAACTTAAAAAATCATTTCGGAAACGTGACATTTCAACACATTTCAACGACGTTTAAAATTCAATAATTATATAATATAATATTAAAGATATACAGACCTAGCGGGTAATTTTCAGCCTGAAAATGTCCCTAAGTCCTGCCGTGAAATTTTCGTAGGTAATATCACAAGACAAGCTATTATTTTCTTCATAATTTTATCGAGAGTACTTTGTATTTTGACAATTAAATGAGACCATGTGAACATTAATAATCTCTTCAGCTAAAGCTGTAGGGAGTTATTCTATGATTATTAATATTCATATGGTTTTATTTAATTGTCAAAATACAAGTTACTCGAGATGAATTAAAGAAAATAGTGGTCTCCATTTTTCATGGTCGAGTGATATTTAGGAAGACTATTCCATGAACAGCGTAAAATCATTCATATTCAAGTTCATATACGCTTTAAAAAAATAAAAATTCTCTCCAGACAGATTCTTTACTCCTTTTTGTTTTTTTTTTGATGGATTAGCTTATATGTTTCCTAATTTCCATAGTAGTACCGAAAACGAGATATTTCAATTTTGAGTTATGTCAAGCTTGACACTTTTCTTTGTTTGTTTACGTAAATATCCGCGTGTTTACTTAAATTATCGTGTTAACTTGACAATTTCACTCACTATATGAAAGTCGCGTCTCCAGCGATATGAGGACCAATCAGAATGGGATTTCGCGAAAGTACACGCTTCCTTTCGCTTCCTTTCTTTCCGATCCGGAAAGACCACGTCGTCAAGTCAACCACAAATATAAACAGCAATGATACATCTTGTAATCTAATATGACATAAACGTCAGGTTCACAGACTTCATGTTTATTATTCATTAGTTGCAACTATTGAAGAATTCACTTTGTTTACTAGATCAAATTTCAAATAATAACTTGGTTGGTTCGTGAAATTATCTCAATAAATACGACTCGTGCTCACAATACAATCGATAATTCTGTCAGAAATCTTTAACTCGATCAAATTGCTAACAAGCAATTTGATATCGTTAATTTTTGACAGAATTATCGATAGTATTGCGACCACTCGTGGTATTACCCCCGAATATCCGCTCATATTGCATGTCATGTGACCTCAACCACGTAATTTCATACGGCCAGCCATGTGTGAATGAAATAGTCGCTGTAATTGATCGAAAATGTCCCGCTTCATATGGAATTTTTAACATACGATGGAAATATTCATCGAGAGTCAGGACGAAGATGACACAATATCAATGGAAGTCCAATCTCTTCTATGCGCAGACAATGAGTTGAAAGATGACATTGAGGACGAAAACTATAACTAAAATAATAATAATACATAAACCAACCGGAACCGTCAAAAATGAAAAAAAAACAAATAAAATAATAATAATATTGAAAATACAGAAAATGAGTTTAAAGAAAAATGAGAAAATTTGTGAAAAATAATCAAAAATAATAAATTGCAAAATAAACGATTTTGTAAAGCAAAGTTCATCTTTACTTTAAAAGCTCTCGGGTTTTATTCAGAACATTAATCTCCGAATTCAACTAGATAAATTTTCAAACATCGTTTTCGTTGAAATTGAAAAAATTATTCTCTGATAAACGAGGTCTTGTTATATTACCCCCGACAATTTTTTAGTTTATAAGTTAACTACCCGTTTTAGTGCAGAGGATCCAAATTGTGATAGCCCGGGAGGTACTGTCACTTTGGAATACGTCATAGTATGCAGGCTGGATTTTTTATCATTGGTAGATCATGTGATACTCATCACGAAATCAATCGTTAAACCCTCGAGTAGCAGTGGGTTGCACAAAAACAGGGTGTTTTATATGAAAAATTAAATTTATTTTTTATTCATAACTTCCACAGTTTTGGAAATTTTACAGTTTAATTCGGAGAAATTTTTTGTTCAAAAAGAGCTTTATTTAAAAGAAAAATTACAATTTCAGTTGCCACCAGTGGCGTACAAAAAGTTATGAATAAAAAATAGATTTAATTTTTCATATTCAACACCCTGTATCTGTGCAACCCACCGCTACTCATGGGTCTGACAATTGATTTCGTTATGAGTATCACATGATCTACCAACGATAAAAAATTCAGCGTGCATACTATTACTTTTTTTTTCAACTTTTTTTGTCAAGTTGCACAGCCTCCCTCCACTCCACCCACCGCGGTCGCGCAGTCTGAAACTTGGATTAGTAATAAGTGGTATGAGTACTATAATAACAACTAAATTTCATCGTGCATACTATGATGTATTCCAAAGTGACAGTACCTCCCGTACTATGAAAATTGTTTTTGATTAATCCAGAGACAAATAAAGTCATTCTTTGTTCTATTATTCTGTAAATATATACAGTGTGTCCCACTTTGAGCAGCCACATCCTCGTATTTTCTTGACAGTACAGTGATTTCAAAAGTTATTTTTCATAACATATAGTACCCAAAAATATCTAACTTGAGGTTGACGAAATAATCGTATATCCATTTTCCACGGCTACCTAGGACCAACTGAAATGTGAAAAATTTGGAAATACATTTTTTTATCGCAAAAATAATACCAGATTCTGTTTCAGAACACCCTAAAACCCCTAGACCTAAGTGCTTTATTAATTAAAATATACAGTTTGGTATCTGTTACTAGCAACATTATTAATTTTTATTTATCCGAAATGATCGGCTGCTTTCGATTTTTTTTGTCACAAAGGGCCTGACCGTGTTCAATTGATGCTGAGTATAAGAAATACCCAAACTTTACTTTTTCATGGCTTGCTATGACCAGTTGAAAAGTGAAAAACTGGGAAAAATATACTAAAAGATTTTTTACTTCCAAACTAACATCAGATTCTGGTTCAGAACATGCCTAAACCCCCAGATCTCATTAAAATGTACAGGGCATCATTTTCAATTTGTTTTCATCCGTAATGTTTGGTTGTTTTTGATTTTTTTTCTATACTAACAAAGTACCTAAAATGTTCATTTATTGCTATAGGAAATAACGAAACATTACAAACAATACATTAAGGATACTTTAAGCACAAACATTTCTGGATCAGAACTCGAGAAGAAATTTTGTAAATCAACTAAACGCTACGAATAAATAAGCGTTATCAATTCTGCCAGCTATAGATGACACCCTGTATATTTTTATGATTCAAGAATTGGGGTCTTGGAATTTTAGGGTCTCCTGAACCAGAATCCGCTGTTACGTTTGTGCTACAAAAGTCCTTGATGTGTGTTCCACACTTTTTCACTTTTCGACTTGTCATAGCTAGCCATGAAAAAGTAATATTTGAATATTTTCTACAATATTATTCGAACATTCTTAAGTAATTAGTGATTATGGAAAAAAATGGAAAACAACTAAACATTACGGATGAATAAAAATCAATACTATGTCAGTTACAGGTGACACCCTGTATATTTTAAATAATAATATAATAATAATAATGAGTACTGCTATTTGGGGGAACTTAGTGTTATTTTTGCGATAAAAAATCCCTGGTATATTTTTCCCAATTTTTCACTTTTCAGTTTAGTCGTAGGTAGCCATGAAAAAGTAATATTGGAATATTCCCTACAACACCATTTGAACATTTTCAGGTACTTCGTGACCAAAGAAAAAAATCGAAAACTACCAAACATTGCGGATGAATAACAAATAAAAAATGTTGTTAGTTACAGATGACACCCTGTATATTTTAATGAATTATCACTGAGATTTGGGGGTTTTAGGGTGTTATTTTTGCGATAAAACAATGCCTAGTATGTTTTTCCCAATTTTTCACTTTTCAATTGGTCGTAGGTAGCCGTGGAAAATGGATATACGAATATTTCATCAACCTGAAGGTAGATATTTCTGGGTACTATATGTAATAAAAAACAAATTTTGAAATCACTTTACTGTCAAGAGAATACGAGGCTGCTCAAAGTGGGACACACTGTATATTTTTCAGTATACCTGTAGTGGAAAATTTCATTCAACCGAAGTTGAGATATAACACAACTAACACTCACTGCCACATCATCCATCATTCGTAGAAGTTGAAAATACAACAAATATCTAGTCAATCTACAAAACAGGGGATTCTTCAGACGCAACAGTGATTCTGTGATGTACATATAATTTCTATGAATTATGAATAAATCATTAACACTTGTGAAATAAATTATTTTATTTAAACGAATATGTGGTGGCCCGTTTGAAACAAACCAGATAAAGCTTTACAGAAAGTTTACTAATTCTGATACTGTTATGAATACAAGGAAACGGAAAACCACTAGATATAAGGAATGAGTTCCCGGTACTAGTAGTACCATCAGGGACGTATCCGAAGATCCTAGGTGTTTTTGGTGTCTGGGCAAATAGAAAACTTCAGATGTATAATAATGGGTAACACGCATTGTATAATTTTTTGGGTTTTCTGCATCAATTTGGGTCTCAAACGTTATATTCAGTGAAAATAATTTACGAAATTTTAAAGTTTGAAATTGCCCTTCGATTTAGACACAATTTGACTTTGACGTCGAATAACACTAGCGCTCCTTGTGGTTGTTTCCGGAATATGGAGTAATTTTGACAGTTTCAGGCAAATATTACACAGGCTTTAAGAGCCATCTAACTCTGAAAGTTTGAACTTTGTGGAGTTACAATGCATACAATCGTCAGAGGGTCCAGGAGTATGTTTTCAAATGGTATGAAAAAAGAAGCATTTTCAATAACGAATTAGGAAAAAACGAAGGAAAAATTTAGAATTCTGATTATGTCACTTAGCTTTTCGAATGTTAGTGTACGAATAGACATTTTTCAGAACGGGGAAACATGTTTGTTTACTATTTATAAGTCCAGTCGCCCGAGATTGACAAAGGAGACGAGGGGGGGCGAAAAACGGCGATTTTTTGCTCTTTTTTATAGTTTTTCCTGTATAACTTTTAACCCTTTTATCCTACGGATAAGATAGTGTAATTCACTTTGGTAGAGCAAAAAAAAGAAGTATTCCACTTCACGTCAACTGATTATGACTTATGAGGCACAAATTTGACCTGTTACTATTTATAAGTCCAGTCGCCCGAGATTGACAAAGGAGACGAGGGGGGGCGAAAAACGGCGATTTTTTGCTCTTTTTTATAGTTTTTCCTGTATAACTTTTAACCCTTTTATCCTACGGATAAGATAGTGTAATTCACTTTGGTAGAGCAAAAAAAAGAAGTATTCCACTTCACGTCAACTGATTATTTAATAATATTTCCATATATGGAGTGTGCAGACGGCCCAGAAAAGCATACTCTCTTTTGGCATTTATTAGAAATAGATATTGTCCACAGATTTATGATTGAGAATTTAGTGAGATTTATTTCTATAAACCAACCATTGCCATAAAATAAAATAAATTCTTGTAGTATTCCTAATTATTCAACGCAGATTTAATGAAATTTGTATTTCAAAATCATCATTTCTATACCTAATGAGGCTTCTGTTATACATAATATAATAATATATCAGATACTTGAGTTTTTATATTTGTTTTCCGTTCGCAAAATTCCTGGGAATCAGTCTGTAAATAGACTTTCAAAAATATATCATAACATATTATGACATTGATCACCCTGTAGATTATAAACAATCAATAAATGGTCATATCGTACCAAAGTTGAAAAGGATACACCAGAATAAAAACCTTATCTATATGTGTTTTGTATTTTCCCACTAACTTGATAAGATTTAAGATTCAACGCTACACAGTGATGAACTATTGGATTGAAATATAGTAAAATTAAAAGAAAAACCTGGAGTAAGTATTTATGCAACAGAGAAACTCCTGTTTGAAACAGCTCCAAGAAATGCCATCTGTTCCAGAAAGAAGAATGATATCTCGCCACGTGTTTTTTGAGGAAGAAATAGCAGTAGATGAGCAGAAGATCAAAGCAGTAAAGAGTGATCCATATCAAAAGATATACACCAGCTTCGGAGTCTTTTATGTTTGTGCACCTACTATCGCCGATTTGTGCTTGGGTTGACTAACATCGCTAAACCTCTGACTAGACTCACAGCAGCGGCAAACACAGTTCCAGTGGTCCGAGGAATGCCAAGACTCGTTCCGGAAGTTAAAAACGCACCTGTTCTGAGCTAACTCCGGTCGAACACAAAATATATTTTGGATATGGATGCCAGCAACGCCGGACTAAGAGCTGAACTGTCTAAGACCCAAGAGGTACAGGAAAAAGGAAGACCCTTAGAAAACCGAAGCGCAACTACTATATACTAGGTGGGAGCAGTTGGCTGTGGTCAAGAGAGTAGAGCACTTCCACAAATACATGTGCGGAAGGAGATTCCTGTTGAGAACTGAGCACTCAGTTCCTAAATATCATCTTCAGCTCAGAAACCATGAGAGACAAGTAAGACGTTGGACCGAGGTACTCCAAGAATTCGACTTCGAGATCAAACATCAAGCGGGAAGTAGTCAGAAGAAAGCGGATGCTCCATCAAAAAGAGCATACCCAGGTGACTGCTTACACTGTCGACGAGCAGAAGAGAAAGAAGGAACTATTTTCAGAACGACGGTAGTAGACAATAACTGGAATAACAAGATCCAGAAATACCAAGAGAAAGATCTTGGTTTAGTCATCTTCTGGAAAAAGAGTAATCAAAGAACGCCATGATAAGATTATTCGCCAGCTGTTAAATCTTGCTGGTCCGATTGCAATTCCCTCACCCTGGAAAACAGGGTCCTGAATCTTGTGTTGCATCTTGATGATGGTAGGGAAGAAATGCGTCAGGAGACAGGAAGTGCTTCCAGTAATCCATGATGTGGTTGCCATAGGACACCTGGGAATGACGAATACCCTGCAGAAAGTGAGGCAACAATTCTACTGGGCGAATTGCCAGGCTGACGTGATTGAATGGTGTAGAAAGCGTGTCGTATGAGCTGCCAGCAATGGACCTCAAACACAACCCAAGTCTCTAATGCTAAATACATCCTTGTGGCAATGAACTACCTCAGCAAGTGGGCGGAAGCCTACGCCCTGCCCAATCAGGAAGCTATCACCGTCGCAGGCGTATTGATTAAAGAGTGGATGTCGATTCGGTGTTCCATTGGAGCTGCATTCGGATCAAGGCAGACATTTCCAGTCCAGCCTTTTCCAGGAGATATGTCGATTACTGAACCCCTGAAAGACAAAAACTACAGCTCTCTACATCCACAGCCCGACGGAATGGTGGATCGGGTGAACAGGACGATCAGCAGCCACCTGTCCAAGGTAGTCTCTGACCACTAAAAAGACTGGGATCTCCATTTGTTCCCGATGGCCTTTCGTTCAGCGGTGCACGAATTAACCAGCCAAACCCCTGCTAGCATTATTATGGGTCGAAATCTGCCATTTCCTGTGACCTGAAATTTGGGGTACCACCAGGACAAGACACTGCGGGATTGGACTACGTCAGCAAGCTTTGTCAGATAATCGACGACATCCATAAATGGGAAACATCTACCTAGTAACCAAAACGCAATTTCGAGATAAATCGTCCTATGAAGATGTCTGGAAGAGCCTCGCTAGATTAATGAACGCGATGCTGGAACAAAATCTTATGGACCAGGTGATCTTAAAATTGTCATGTGGGCTTGACGGTTTGGATTGAAGAGTTAGTTATAAGAAGCATGTTGAAAACGATATTCAGATCCAGCGGCGTTAAGATTTTGGTGTGCTGTAACCATCTTCTACGACCAAACAGGAAGACTGTGGGGTGTTACTTCCATTAAACCTCACGAATGACATTTCGGGAGGAAGTATCTTCAAGAATGGGGCAATGTAATAGTCCTCTAGCCGAACCTGACCGCTTGTTATTCAGATGAGTGAGCTGAGATAAACAATGCTTGAGACATCAAATCGCATCAACATAAAGTTGGGGTCTAGAACGGCAGAAATAAATGGCTCAGGAGGATTATATCTCATAACTCAGTGAAGAGTTTCGAGTGAAAAATGAATGTTCTTTGAGTAACGCATAGATTTAATGTAAAGGAATCGGTTCACAATGAACTTGTCAAGAAGTTCTGCCCTACCAGGACGTCTCATTGCCTTAATCCTATACAATAGGAATAATTGGGTCAAAAATTCGTCCGAAAACAACTACTTTTCTGGCTAATACCACGACGAACGTTGAATCATACCTAATTAATATCCATGCAGAGTTTCTAGAAAGCTATCTCCTCAATTGCTAGTTGCATGGAAGTGTTGATTGAAACATTTGGACCTTCTATGAATCGATTTCTGGGTTTTGTCCTCATCAGTATGTATTGTCAACGTATTCTTTCGACAAGCTATAGTTTCAAGAGTATGATATTTAAACTTGGCAGGGGTATTGGATTCAAGAATTGGACAATTTCATACTCCCTATCACTTCAGCGGAAACGATCCCAACTGGGGAATTTCAAATGAAATACCCTGTATATTTTAACTTTTTTGATTCTACGGACGATTCACAAAGTTTTGAGACGAATAATTGAAACACTTGATTTTTCAAAAGAAATTTTATTTTTGTATCTATAGTGCGCTGGACTCACTTTTATCAATGCTTTTCACGTAGAGAAAATTTCGAAAATATCTTCGATTTTGGCGTGGAACTCAAAATCCACTAGGTATTGATTTGAGCTGACTTCGATTTTAGCATATCCCGGAACTTGGGAATCTTCCATCTTCAAAGTACGGTTCTGACGCTGTTTGAGGTTTCCAACGTAAGCGACAATGAGTTTCCATTTTCATTCATGAATTTATTCTGACTCGTCTTGCCACCCACATATGAGTAATTTTTCACTGACTAATTCATTGATAGGAGGAAATGTGGTCAGATAAAAAAGCTTCGTCACTACTACTTTCAATATTTACAAGAATTAGGTAAACAACAAGTTCAACCTGGTCAGTGCCATTGTTATTTTCATATATTCCTCTAACACGTGAACGCGCAGAAAAAAGTTGGTTGAGATTTTTCCGCACTCTCTTTAGTGCGGAAAAGATTTTTCCGCACTCTATTGCGGAAAAAACATTTTAGTCCGGAAAAAGAGATTTGTTTAGTTTTTGCGGATTATACTGACATTTAAATATTGCGTCGCAGAAGGTTAAAATAGAAAGCGTACCAAGTATGGTTGTATAGTTTAATATATATTCAATAATGCTGCTAGGTTCAATCTCAGGCTGCATCAGGCTGCTCAGTGTCTCCTGGTAGTCAGTCGCGTACAGATATTCATACTCATCAATATCCAAATTGAATTCCGTTTTTTGACGATTTTTTCGTGCTCAGTGTGTACGATGAAAGTGTGCTTGACGTTCTTTTTGTGGCTATTACAGATATTTTGACTTATTAGTCAACAAAGCATACTATTTTCAAGATTTTTTTGATGACAGATTTAATGATTGAATCAATTTCAATATTTTTGTATCATGCTAAGTGTGCTGTAAGTGTTAGTCTAGTCCTATACATGGAATCATATGTTTGTTGTATTTCTGGTATCTAATAAGACTCGTGCACCTTGTGTTCTTTTTTATTGTTTATTCGCTTTTAATTTGTTTTGAATCGTGTCACTGTTAGTCTAGTCTTATATGGCATTATATGTTTGTATTTTTCATTTATTTAGACTATATACATATTTATTTATTATTATTTGAGGTTTGCACCTTATTTTCTATTTTATTATTTATTTGATTTTAATTTGTTTCAAATTGTGACTGTTAGTCTAGACCTATATTTGGCATTATATGTTTGTATATTTATCATTCAGACTTTGTATTCATTTATTATTTACTGTGCACTTTGTAATCTATTTTACCTACGGCCACTGCAGAAAATAGGCAAAAACACACGACTCACTGGACTCACAGCCTCAGTAAATAGCTCCTTACGCACGGTAAACAAATCGCAGTTTTCGTAAACAAAACGCACAGTTAGATATATCTCGGAAACGGCTCGATCGATTTGAGAGAAATTTTGTATGTAGAAAGGGTTTTGCGTTTTAAGTTTATCTATATATAGGCGTCTTTCTTGAAAAAATACCATTTCAATAATAATAATAATAATGATAATTTTTGGATCTCGGAAACGGCACACTGTATATGGCCTTATAGGGAAAGTATAGTTTACGTTTGCGTGTTGTAAAGTAATTACGCACTAAATGTTTGATTTAAATTTTTTCATTCATGCGTAATATGCCTTTTACAAAACTTGTTACGTAATATACTATTATTATCTATTTTATTATTTATTTGATTATAATTTGTTTCAATTTATTTGATTTTAATTTGTTTTCCTATCACCAATTTATTTTAAAGTGTTGCGACTGTTTATATATTTTTTCTTGATATTTGCGAATTTACATTTATATACATTTAATAGCTTTGTCAATAAGTATGAGTTTTCTTCGACAATAAAGGACATTTTGATTTGATTTGAAAGAAATTTCATAGCATTTCTAACGAATCAACATGTAAAAATATGGTGATATTTCTATGTCTTCCTTCAGAACTTTCACTAATGATACCAGATCTTGTGACATTTTCACTAGTTGACACATACTAAACTCTAATCGTGTCAGTTCGGTCGAGATTTTGAAACATCTGAAAACTCAGTCAACCATTTAAGTCATTCTCTTTTTGCAACATTCGGTAATATTTTAACGATCTTTTCAGAAATTGAACTAATACATTTTCGTGGGAACGGTTATTGACCCAAATGAATATTGAGAACTCTACCACAACTGGAACACAATTTCGTGTAATTCATTTAGCGTTATTCTTAGATACTTCGAAAATATCGTGATAAACACAATAAAATTCAGAACGAAATGATTCACAGTCGGAAGTGGGAAACCGACAGGCGATGATTGAAGTTTAAATCAAGTCAAACCGACGCGACGGTGATAAGCAAACGTCGTTCATTTCATTAAATTGGTATTCAGAAGCGTTTAGGGTGTAAAAAATATATCAAGAAATAACCAAATCTGTTTCGAAGCAAGATCGGGATATCGAGTAGGGCAGGGGATTCACTCAAGGCCACTAAAGAACTTTTTCAGAGATTCAGAAATTTCATCTAAAAAAATAATTAAATAACGATAACGCAGTGCACATCAAATCAAGAACGTCAATAATAAAGTTTTGAATTTAAATATCTTGTTTCACCACCACTTTTGGCCATACAACTTTCCAGATTTTTGCCACCAAAAGAATGAAGATAAAAACTATTATTCTGAGTATTGATTTATTTAAAATCGAAATAACACACTTTTCAAGTAGTAAAACAGGAAGGAGAACCACTTACAATATTTCCACGAAAATATCAACTCTTCCGGGAATACCATATTCATTCTTCTTACATCTCTTTCTATAGTGGAGTCTGGTAGTTTTCCAAATACATTACTTATACAGTGAAACCAACTTCATTATGTATTTTAATTATTTTAATTTGTGTGATTGATGACTTTTGAGTTTATTTTGTGGAAATTCATGATCACTTTGATGAAACGAAATAACACTCTTTTGTCTTATTTCCACTAGATTTTTATTTTCACGACCGGATTCGGGTTTTATCCCATTATCAAGTATAAAAACTAATACAATTGAACTCTAAGCCTAGTTATATAGGGAGTTTGCAGGTAGGCTGGATGGAGAGGTAATTAAGAGAACAAGGGTGAATCAATATAAATTTAGACCCTGGAGGTGATGCCCGACAAGTGCGCAACAAGTAATTCCGTCTATAAAGCTAAGTTGGTTTTACTGTACATTTATGATAGAAATGCCATTTTCAGTTTTATAGGAAAAGGTACACATGTATTCCGCATGGGACACGCAGTTTATTATTTCTACTACTTCTTCCCACTCTTTTTCTATTTCTTCCAAAGACGTAGGCTCTGATATTCGATTTTTCAGTCGTTTGGTCTCGTCCTCTTCTTTCTGCTTCTCATCCTTCTTTTGGTCCTTTTTTTTGCTTATGAAGCTTTCAAGCTTTTGTTCTTAGTTTCTTCTGTTTTGTCTACTTTTTTGATTATCTCATTTTCTTCATGATATCAAACCATCGGATATTATGACGCTGAAAATATATTTTTTTTCTTCGAAGCAATGGATTTGTCTTCCAGTCAATGGCATTAGTTTCAGGATAGGAAAAGACATCATGAAATATTGATTGATGAACGTATTAATTTTGCAGTTATCAGTCCACACAAAATTTCATCTTGATCAATTGGAAAACCCATTTTTACACGGGACAATATCCACACTCCACTAGTTTTCCTTTGATTCAGATACCCAAATGCTATACAAATCCACAATAACTCGATCGTAGAGGAAGAGCCATCAACGTACTTTGAGTTGCCATTTCAATACAGTGCAGATGAATCTCATATACTGAGTCTGGCAGTCCCCAGCGGTCGGGTTATCCTAGAAAAAAATAATTAAATAAAAAAAAATATATATTTGATTTGTTCAAGTCAATTTCGAAATTTTGTTTGTATTATCTAATGGCCAGAGTCAGTTTTATTTTTCATATATTCTATGTAAATATGAATAATTCCGATTTTTTATTGAAAATATAAACTGGCTGTTCACAAAATCAGTTGTGGAATTATCTGCGACTGAAAGACAAACCTTAGTCGCTAATTCCATTCGTTCTTGGGAAGTATTCATGTTGAAAAGGGAAACAATCTCTATTGAAATTGAAAATTGTGTTATTTTGTAATATCTAACAGGAAACAACCACTTCCCCTGCTTAAGCTACGCTGAACATTGAACTACATTTGAGAGATATTGTGAAAAAACTTTAACCAAAGAAAAAATGTCAAAATAAACATTTGCATTGATTTTTCAATTATCTGCAGTTTTCATTGAAAATTGATATAAATAAATGAGATAGGGAGAATTTTATTCAAAAGTATCACTCACTGAAATCTTTAAACTTATTTACACAGGAAAAGCACCTTTTACGCTAACCTCCAATACATTTTTGTAAACAAAAAATCTATTTTTCTCTTCCAAGATCATAAGGGAGGTCGGAAGAATTGGGGAACAGACACTTTTTTGCCATAAACCTGTCATAGATATGGCATTTTGATTTTGATTTGAAAATATGAACAGGATATTCACAAAATTAGTTGTGGAGTCATCTATGGCTGAACGACCAACTTTTGTAGCTATTTTGCATCGTTCAAGATAACCTCTTGTTGGTTTTATGTTTACAAGGGGAACATTCTCCATCGACATTAAATTTTTTTTATAATATATAACAGAAAACAACCACTTTCCCGGCTAATAATAGATGGGTAATAGATGGGTATTGTGAAAAGACCCTAATTGTAAAAGAAAAAATCTGAGAGTAAAAATTTGTACTTTCATTCAGATAGTTGATTTTTTGATTATCTTTAGTTTTCGTCGAAAATTCATGTAAATAAACGAAGTAGGGAGATTTGTTCAAAATTATCACTCACAGAAATCGTTTGATACAGAAAAGGCACCTCTTGCGCTAGACCTTCAATATACTCAGATATTCTAAAAAAAAACTCAATTTTCAATTCCAATGCAGAAAGTTTCCCTTTCCAACACGAATAATCTTGATGTAACTTTTTTGTCCCAGGTTTTATCAAAGAATGGAATTTTTAAACCATTCTGTTTTGTTCGTGTGTTGTTATTTGTGATTTATTTTCGGAAGTTTGTGTTCTGATTGAAGTGTTTTTGAATCCAATAAGATCTTTTTTTTAAATATTATTTTGAGTAGTATTTTCTTAGTCACTATTAATTTCTGACTACCATGCCAGTATCGTATGAGTTAAATGTGTTTGTTTAAGAGTGAAGTATAATGTTTATTTGCCAGTTTTGCCAAGTACTGCAAGAAAGATGATGAATTGAGACCTTTTTGGCAACGGTACAAAAAGAATACCAAGATGATTTTGATTCTCGACTGACCAGGTGAGTTCCTTGATATATTTTTATCATTTCTGAGGTATTTATACTGGCAAATTTCAAATTTGTCAGAGTTTCAAATTCGAACACAAATAAACTCAATCATTCTTACCTCAAAAACTATCACGACACTACCCCGCTAACCTTGTTTTCCTACCCTAACTTATTCTGAATACCAAAAGTTTGCCATTGTTTATTAAAATGTGATTATGTGATTAAAAAATAGCTATTTATGATACAAGTTCGTAAAGTAGGACTTTTTTGTATGAGCGTGAAGTTTGTTGAATGAGACGCAGCCGGCGAGTTCAACAAACACGCGAATATAAAAAAACCCTTCACAAAGTTTTTTCTTCGACAGATATAGTATTGCAAAATTGTAGCAATTGTATTATTGATTTGAATGTTGTATGTTATGAATTGTCGTCGTTTAATCAAATGGTGATTTCCTAGTAATATCTGACATAAAATTCTGTATTTTTCGAAAATGCATAAATGTATAAACAGTGTGTAAAAATTTACTACCAATTATACGCACAGGTGATTTTTTTACGCACTTGTGTGCATAACTATCACTTTACGCACTGTCAACAGTTCGTAAACTAGAAAAAATGTGTTTTGGTATCCTGTGAGCATTAATAATAATCACAATGAAACCATGTTTTCAATTGCACACGCCCAAATGCTGTTCTTCAATTCTTCTGTAAATCGTTTTCTTCTATTATTAGTCCCAATTGTAGTAAATATATTATTATTAGCGCTTCCATATATCTATTTATAGGAATAGCCTGTACAATAACATGTCTTTCATTTTCTAATTCTACGTTGTTTTGATTCCCAATATTATAATTTCGCATTCATCCACATTTTCTGGGTTTTTATCAACGGTATGTCTTCAACAAAGCCTTCCGAACTAGTTTGAAGTTTGAATAATAATGATTTGTTTCGTTACATGGATGGATAATGATCGTTCTCAAACTTTCTCAGAAACAATTCACACAAACAATATTCCCAGTTTTTTTGGTACTTGATCTGATGTCGATTAAAGTGTAACAGGTAATTCCTTTTCGTGTGTACCTAGAAATGAAAATAATATTCTTGGAATGTTGTAAAATAGTGACAATATATCGAAATTACCTTCCCTTCAACCATTCAATCCCAAGTTGTGGAAAATATAAGAAAAGAGTTTTTCGCTGGTGCTTGACACAGAAACCTAACCTGAGCAATATAACCTAGGTTGCGAGTCGAAAATGCGTGAATTAGTTTTTCGCTCGCACTTGACAAACAATCCTAACCTGAGCAAGCTAACCTAGGTTGCGAGTCGAAAATGCGTGAATTATTGTTTCGTTCGCGCTTGACACACAAACCTAACCTGAGCAAGCGAACCTAGGTTGCGAGTCCAAACTGCGTGAATTATTGTTTTGCTCGCGCTTGACACACAAACCTAACCTGAGCAAGATAACCTAGCTTGCGAGTCGAAATTCGTGAATTAGTTTTTTGCTCGCGCTTGACAAACAATCCTAACCTGAGCAAGCTAACCTAGGTTGCGAATCCAAAATGTGTGAATTAGTGAATTATTGTTTCGCTCGCGCTTGACACACAAACCTGACCTGAGCAAGCTAACCTAGATTGCGAGTCAAAATTCGTGAATTAGTTTTTCGCTCGCGCTTGACAAACAATCCTAACCTGAGCAAGCTAACCTAGGTTGCGAGGCCAAAATGCGTTAATTATTGTTTCGCTCACGCTTGACACGCAAATCTAACCTGAGCAAGCTACCCTAACTTGCGAGTTGAAAATGCGTGAATTAGTTTTTCGGTCGCGCTTGACACACAATCCTAACCTGAGCAAGCTAACCTAGGTTGCGAGTCGAAAATGCGTGAATTATTGTTTCGCTCGCACTCGACACACAAATCTAACCTGAGCAAGCTACCCTAACTTGCGAGTCGAAAATGCGTGAATTAGTTTTTCGGTCGCGCTTGACACACAATCCTAACCTGAGCAAGCTAACCTAAGTTGCGAGTCGAAAATGCGTGAATTATTGTTTCGCTCGCACTCGACACACAAACCTAACCTGAGCAAGCTAACCTAGGTTGCGAGTCGAAAATGCGTGAATTATTGTTTGGCTCGCGCTTGACACACAAACCTAACCTGAGCAAGCTAACCTAGGTTGCGAGTCGAAAATGCGTGAATTATTGTTTCGCTCGCGCTCGACACACAAACCTAACCTGAGCAAGCTAACCTAGGTTGCGAGTCGAAAATGCGTGAATTATTGTTTGGCTCGCGCTTGACACACAAAACTAACCTGAGCAAGCTAATCTAGCTTGCGATTCGAAAATGTTTGAATTAGTTTTTCGCTCGCGCTTGACACACAATCCTAACCTGAGCAAGCTAACCTAGGTTGCGAGTAGAAAATGCGTGAATTATTGTTTCGCTCGCGCTTGACACACAAACCTAACCTGAGCAAGCTAACCTAGGTTGCGAGTCGAAAATGCGTGAATTATTGTTTCGCTCGCGCTTGACACACAATCCTAACCTGAGCAAGCTAATCTAGCTTGCGAGTCGAAAATGTGTGAATTAGTTTTTCGCTCGCACTTGACAAACAATCCTAACCTGAGCAAGCTAACCTAGGTTGCGAGTCGAAAATGCGTAAATAATTGTTTCGCTCGCGCTTGACACACAAACCTAACCTGAGCAAGCTAACCTAGGTTGCGAGTCGAAAATGCGTGAATTATTGTTTCGCTTGCGCTTGACACACAAACCTAACCTGAGCAAGCTAACCTAGGTTGCGAGTCGAAAATGCGTGAATTATTGTTTCGCTCGCGCTCGACACACAAACCTAACCTGAGCAAGCTAATCTAGCTTGCGAGTCGAAAATGTGTGAATTAGTTTTTCGCTCGCGCTTGACACACAATCCTAACCTGAGCAAGCTAACCTAGCTTGCATGTTGGAAATGCGTGAGAGATTATTAATAGAGCAACACAGAAGCTGAAAATAATTAAGACAGAGATAAATGAAGAATTGAGTGACAGTGAGAAGGCTCTAGAGTCATGGCCAAGATACTTAAGGACGAACAATTCCAGTCACTGGCCAACTACGACTGTCACATTGCTTGGATTCCTTCAAAAGGGAAGAAACTTTGGATGGTGACGAGAAGCCGACATGTTCGAAGTGCAAAAAGAGAAGGAAGTGCACGAAATCAGTAAGTTCCAGAAAATTTTAGTAATACATTTAAAACGGTTTTCTTTGACAGAAAGTTTACAAAGAAAATTGAATGTTTCAATCGATTTTTCTTTAGAGGGATTGGACATGAGTGATTATGCGACAGACAATGTAGCCCCTTGTCGCTATAGTCTATGTATATGCATTGTCTAATCATAGTGGAACTACCTACAGCGGACACTACACAGCCTACTGTAAAAATCCGTATGCGAGCACGTGGCATGAATTTAATGATTCACGAGTAACCCCAATTTCATCGGAATCCATCATGAGCGGAGATGCCTATGTTCTCTTCTGAGAGCAGGAAGACACTACATCACAACTTTTAGATTATACTTATTTTATTATGTTTCATTTGGAATTTACATTGTTTCATTTTTTAAATTTCAATTGAAAAAAAAATAATTTTTGGTGTTTATGTATTACAGTAGGTACGACTTAATATTCAAGACAACTTTTTAACATTTCAGGTGCTCATAAATTATATTTCTGGTTCAGGTTTTTTGGTGCTCGTTTATTACTTTTGCTGCCCAAATATTATTTTGGAGACAGAGTAAAAAACTTAATGTTGTAGCTCAATAATTATTTCGGTGCTCATTTAAAATATACCCCTTTTACTTTATCTCAATTGCTCTTGTCCTAATAAAGGTATTAATTTTGGCAATACAGTAACATTATAAGTGCACCTGTTGAAAATAGTAATGAGTGTAATGTTTTCTGTAACGCTATTTTTGCAACTCGATTCAATAAGGAATGAGGAATACATCGACCCTGAAAAAGATCAGAAGAAAGCTGAACATGAACATTACCGTTACTCTCTGGCTAGTTCTTACCTTCATTTGTAATTTTATTTATATATTAAAGATCTCAATTTCTGGTCTGTAATAACTCATTATTAATAGTGGTGATACTAATTGAACCTTGAATGGAGTAGATAGGTACATATTTTTAGACCTTCGCTTACATTTTACGATTTCCTTATCTTGGATAAACAAACTAAATAATTCGTTGGCGCCATTTCCAAATTCTGGAAACTCTTCCAAAATGTCACGTAAGATCTTATAACCTAATTCGTTGGAACGAGAGGAAGTGGAGATTAAAATCTGGGCTGAATTGATAAAAAATCGTGCACTTGTTACCAATTATCATGAGGCGACGCGAGATGAGATCCTTCTTATTTATAGAATTTTCAGAAGTACAAAAGTTAATTGATTTATTGATCTCTATTGTATTATCACAAATGATCAGAAACACAAAATTGCCATATCTGAAAGTGTTCCATTTCAAAGTTCAAATAATTTCTGAGAATTTAAACATAACAATAGAATCTCTATTTCGAAGCGGAGATAATAATAATAATAATAATAACTTGAACTTAAAATCATACCGGCTTGCCGTAATATGGCAGAAATCTCAGCCGGACGAATGCAGAAGGCCGTCATCCTTGGTTTACTGCGTCTGCTCAGGGCACATGATTCTCGGACCCAGTAATCGCTTACCCCACGGACGTGGGGAGTGGTTATCTGGGTAAACGATCCAGCGCGCCTTCCGGATGTGTCGGGGCTTCCTTTTAGGAAATTAATCATAATACTAATAATAATATCTTTATTTCTCTTGTTGAAGAGTACAAAATAGAAGATGACTTCAATTGTACAATAACAAGGAATACGTCACATAATGATAAGTATTAACGAAGATATCGTAGAAATAAAAAAAGATGTTTGAGAGGCAAGAATAACTAAATATCACAAATAAAACTACTAATAAATGGGACAGTATAAACTTAGATTTCGTCGAGAGTGTATCAATTTTTTTGGATGAGAGCAGTTTTTAATCTCGATTTGAAAATTGTTAAATTAGGTGAGTTCTGAACTGATTCATCTAGCTTTTTCAAAAATGTTGGTCGAAAAAAAAAACTTTTTTGGTATAGGGTGGTCCGGTGACTGTTGAGAAATATAATTATTACATTGAATATTCACACTTTGTATTTGTTTAAATATTGATAGTGTACTGTTAAAAAAAAACATTGTTTATGTATCTTTGACGTTACAATAAAAAGTCACCTCTTGTCGATCTTTTAAAATAAGTTCCATTTATTTGATATCCCAATAACAAATCTGAACAGGTTATGGGCCCAGGCGTTTGCCATTCAAAAAAAAGTAGATCGACAATAAAAAGAAAACTAAAAACTCCAAAGTACAAAGTTTAAAAGTGATAGTTGGAATACTAAGAACTAAAACGTAAGGTGATGGCTACTGCACTAGATGATGTTTCCCAAACAGAAAAATTGAAAGACAGCGAAACTTTTCAAATTCCAGCTACTGATATTATTCAAAGCCCATGGATTGTACGAGATAGTGAATGGAGAAAGAATGTATTAATCTCAAACTACACAAGAAGCAAAAGCCGAGTGGATAAGAAAATTCTCATGCCTGTTCTTACATGTGAAAAATTCCACAGACATGTTTGATAAACTTTGCTCAATCTACCAGAAAGACAACCAACAACAAAAATGCAGCTTGTTACAACAATTTTTCAACTTCAATTTTGAGAAGGGTTCCGATATATCGATGCACATAAGTGAATTGGAAAATTTGGTAAACAGACTAAAAGCTCTTGATCAGGAAATTGATAATGAAATGTTTATGTCAAAAATACTGTCAACACTACCGCCGGAATATAAACATTTTTGTACTGCTTGGGACTCCACACAAATCTGAACAGGTTATGGGAAATAGACAAAGAATTATCCGAAAACCGAAAAAAAGGGATGATTTTGTTATGTTGACGTATCAAGAAGCAGTATGTGTGCCAGATGGAGAAAAATGGAAAGAAGATAAAGTATCATTGGAGAAAAATGACACATGGTCATACAACAAAAAATCAGATGCAGAAGATCCAAAAGGTTTATCCAGTAGATGGGTTTTCAGAATTAAAGATGATGGGCGATATAGAGCAAGATTAGTAATAAGGGGGTGTGAACAAGAGTATGGAATAGACTTTTCAGTACGTTCAGCTGTGTGGTGCATAGCTGTTCTCTCAGAATCTTATTCGCTCTTGCAGCCAATAATAATCATTCTGAAGAAATTTGATGTCAGAACAGCATTTTTATATGGAGAATCGGAAGAAAGAATATTAATGGATGTCCCAGAAGGTTTTCAGGAGAACGATAGAGTTTGCTTACTAAAAAAATCACTGTATAGATTAAAACAAGCTCCATTGAAATGGAATCTGAAATTTACGTAATTTTTGAGGGAAAAAGGCCTTATTTCTCTAAAATCTGATCACTGTATATTCAAAAATCAAAAAGAAACTTTATTTTTGGCAATATACGTGGATGATGGATTTTTACTAGCAAGATATGAAAATGATATGGATGACTTACTTCATGAATTGGGAAAAGAGTTGAAATTCTGAAAATCGAAAAACCTAGTACATTTCTAGGAATTGAAGTTATAAGAGAAGAAAACTGTATTGGACTTAGACAAAAGGACTATGTTATGTCGATTATAGATAGATTTAATTTGGAACAAGCAGCTACACCAATTGTCAGTACAGTAAACTACCAAGAACACAAAATTGAGAGAAACTTTCCTTATAGAGAAGCGATTGGGAGTTTGCTTTATTTGATGAATAAAACCCGACCAGACATAGCATTTCCAGTAGGATTTTGTAGCCGATATATGGAAAATCCGACTACTCGTGATGTTTCAAACCTTAAAAATATCATCAGGTACCTACTTGATAAATACTAAAAATGAAGGCATTCGGAATATCAAATCAGATCAGAATGAACTGGTTGCCTACAGTGACTCTGATTTTGCTGGGTACTCTGATTCAAGGATGAGTACTACAGGATATGTAATTATGTTCTGTGGTGGACCAGTAGCGTGGTGCTCAAGAAAACAGCCGATTGTTGCCCTATCTACGACGGAGGCTGAATTAATTGCTGCCGCGGATTGTACGAAAGAGCTTATATATTGGAAAACAATGATAGATGAACTGATCAATCAGGATATTAAAATAAAATTGTATGTGGACAACCAAAGTTCTATTAAACTCATCCAAAATGGCCAGTTCAACAGAAGAAGCAAGCACATTGATGTCAGGTATCATTTCATCAATGAAAAAGTTAGCGAGGGTTTTATCGACATAAACTACTGCTGCTCTGAAGAACAAATTGGAGATATTTTCACAAAACCTCTCGGGAATATTAAATTTCTCAAACATAAGACATCTAGTTATAGTTATATTTGGTTACTGATATTTGACTTTCCTATTGGTCTGAGGTATAATGAAACATATGAAACATATTTACCACTGATTGCAAGTAAAATAGCCAAAAAAAGTCTCCGTTAATTCCTGACTGCACAGACAATTTCGTCGATAGTTTATAACCCTCCATAAAATTCAAGTGGATGCCCGAATATTTGAAATCGGAATTGTTGTACGGAACACACTGTACATAGGCAATCAAACCCTTCACCCCGGACTTGAATTCGAAAAAAATGGCTACAGCGATGGACAAAGCATAAAACTTGATGGTTTATAAAAATGTCCATTAAAGGCGACAATTACAGTCATTACCGAGTTTATTTTCAGAAAGGATATCCTTGTAATATATCTTTGATTCTTAATTCCGCGTTTCTAATTATTGAACCAGCGCAAATGGTTATCTATAGGATATAAATATTTACTATTCCTTATTATCTTAGCTTTTCAGATAGTAAGGCGTTTATATCAATGACATTTGTTTGTTCATGATTAACTCTCTCTTGAGTGATTCATTATAGGTAAAACGACTGATATACCGTGTTTTGTAGATTAAAATGCGATATTTCGAACGTTACAGATCAAAATAATGTGTATGAAAGTTAAGGCCAACGTCACACTCGCGACTTGGTCGCTGCGACGCAAAACGTTTCATCATCGTAGGCGTACATTAATTCCGATATAAAGCCATACCGGCATCCCCACAACTGCAGATTCCAATTGAATCCAACGTTGTTGTGTGCACTTCCTATTCATATGTTTGTCATGAGGAGTATACCAATAAAAAACAATTTTGTGACAGACTGGTGGAAAATAAATATTTCAATTCTGGCATGAGTTTTTTTTTAATAAAATGAAATAACCTACCAAGCATCTACAGACTATCGCCCTGCTAACTTTTATTTGGAAAAATCACAAAGAACCTTACAAGAATTGGGTTTTTACTGCTCCATCAAATAATTGTTTCAGTGACGGTGATAATTATTATCTTTGATTCATTTTGTCAAAAAACACTCGGACTTTCCTTTTATTGGTTCAAAGCCAAAGCCTTTTATTGGTATATCTATTTTCAATATATTGGATTTATTTTCAATATATTGGATTTATTTTCAATATATTGGATTTTTCTTCAATATATTGAATTTATTTTAGATATATTGGAGTTATTTAAAATATATTGGATTATTTTTAAAACTTTGGATTTTCTGGATTACTTCAACAGTGTGAATTCCATTCATACTTATCTATTGAAAAAAAAAAACGATTCATGGCAATATTGATGGCCATCTTGTGAGCTATAATTCGAAAATATCACAATACAGAATTTTGAATGGGACAGGGACGCAAACTTTCTGAATTGGAATACCCTATATACTGGATAAATCAACAGAATTCCCTTGATGTAAGGAAACGTTTCGACGAAGACAAAATACGCTTCTCTCCACAAATTTCCATAAAGTGGGGAATATGAGGCAAAGATATGTCAAAAAAGAACTATCTTCCCTTACGGACTTTCAACACAGAACTCTAAGACCTAGAAAGCTAATATAAGCGGCTGGACTTACTAAAATGCGAAACCACATAATAATAATAATAATATTTACTCACCAAAATATAAAAATACATTTTAAAATATGTATAAGTAAATAAAAGGTATACATCAGTTGGGCGAATAAATAAAGAGGACCCACAAAAACTCAGCCTGTGCGTGCTGGGGTATCTCAGTATCCATTTAGTTACTACTGGCAATGCGAAAATTATCAACAAGATTGCTATCAGTTTTGACATGACACTGCTTTTTTTCTCAATTTTTAAAAAAAAAACATACAAATGAAATTTCAGTGATTCAAAAAATCCAATGTATTAAAAAAAATCAATATATTGAAAAAAATCCAATATATCAAAAAAAATCTAATGTATTGCTATCAATTTTGACATGACAGGGTTTTTTTCTCAATTTAAAAGAAAACATATAAATGAAATTTCAGTGATTCAAATGTATTGAACAGAAATCCAATATATTCAAAAAAATCCATTATATCAAATAAATCCAAGATATTGAAAAAAAACATATATTAAAAATAAATCTATTATATCAAATGAATTCAATATATTGAAAAAGAATCCAATATACTGAAAAAATTTAATGTATTGAAATTAAATATATTTATGTGACTGTAGACACTTTCGTGACAATATGTTCAATAATTTCTTGTATGCTTTTTAGTTCATTTTGAAAATAGTATATTGATATATCTGGATATTCGGACCAACAATGGACATAAACTGGACGTCCTGAAAACGTTCCGTGTTATCTGGGGCTCCTATAGTTTATTTATCTGAGCAAGCAAAAATTCATCAGTTTGTTTGAAACCCGCAGTTCACAGTGCCATAAAAAGAAGCGATAGCTTTTTAGAACATTAGAGATATTCCACGGAGAATGAATACCCAGTAATGTTGCAAGACACACATCGGACCGATCATTCTATACAACACAAAAGTTCAATAAACCAAACAATACAAACTTCGAGCGACGCTTGTAATAGATTCGAAATACACGCATAACAAATTAAAATAAACAATTATCAGTGATGCAAACACACACACACACCGGCCAATAAAAGGTATGCAGAAACAGAAACGTATAGGAACAAGATTCCATATTTATCGTCCATTCGAGGTCGTCGAGAGAACTTACTCGCGATATAAAAAAGTGTTTGTTGAATTCGCATCTATATTGATGACGTAACATCAGCTGGATTCTCGCCAGACGATCGCAAAAAAATCGCGAAACTGCCCTATCCTAACCTCTAAAACGCCGCTGAGGTCGCGGATGAGCCAAATTATCGTCGTTCGGATTCCTAGCGAGATTAGCACAATTTTCGCGCTGGCGGATTTGACTTCAGACTTCAATAACTGTTGATGCGAATACAGATTTGGCAAATCAGTTATCGTACATGGTGAGCCACAGTGAAATTTAGCACTGCTGGAAGCACTGTCAGAATCCCAGTTGGATGGAATAGGTACACGGAAGATGCCTACAAATACTAGTGTATAGTTCTCAAGTTTTTTTTTCATTTTCTGGTTCCCACGTAAAAGAAAATCCTGTATTGTTCAGAAAACATCGGGAGAGACGATGGACAGTAGGCACGGAGCTCTGCCGTTCGTTGGAAGAACCGAGCCCTGGGAAACAAAATGACGACATGTTGTCGGATTTCTAATAAATTCATACATCTGATAATCCAGTACGAACATATTTTTTTCGTTTGAAAATAAATAAATAGATTTTTGCTGTAATCTTGGAAAATATATGATTTATCTGAAAAACAACTCAATATGGTGAAAGACAATTCAATTCTCCACAAAAATTATCCCTAGTAATTTCTTATGGAATGCGCTCGTTTTCTCAGAAAACGTGATTGAACACCGACATCAACTTTCAGGTTCACGCTTACCCGCTACTGAAAGTTCTGGCTGAGCCGAAAATACCCTTGGTCATAACTCTGCTAAAAATGATGGGAGAAGGAAAAGGAAAAGTTCATATCGTTTCTGAAGACTCCTACTTCTCATGTAAACATAATATGCGAGTATTTGTGTACCTAATATGTGTTTTGTCGCACTTCACGGAGATGTTTGCGGATGATCCGAAAATCATGAATAATTTAGTGAATATGGAATTATTATACTGAAGCAGCAACCCATACCCTATTTGGACTATATGCAACAATTTTAAAGTAGTGGGATAGGTCCTACTTATACATGCCAAAAAAAAACATTTGTTTTACTCCTGCCTCATTTTCAACTTACCTATAAAACCGGCATTCTCTTCAGTAAATGTTGAAAATAATCACTTATTTATATCCTGCATATATGTTTAATAACACTTGTGCAAACCTCAAGCTTGAAATCACATACTTCATATTTCATGTAGGATGTCTATGAGCGATTATTTTTCAACATTTACTGAAGAAATTGCCGGGAATATAGGTGAGTTGAATACTGAGGCAGGAGTAAAACCCAGTTTTTTCTTTGGCATGTATAAGTGAGACTTATCTCAGTAGTCTAAAATCGTTCCTTAGAGGGTACTAATTCCTGCTTCAGTATAATAATTTTTTCATATCAACTAAAATATCCATGACTTTCGGATTCTCTGTAAATATCGTAGAAAGGTTATGTGAAGTGGGACAAAACACATTTTAGAAACTCAGATAATCACAAGTTATATTTGCATGAGGAAGTAGAAGTCTTCAGGAACGATACACACTTTTTGAAGTCTAATTTTCGGCCCTGCCGGAAATTGCAGTGGCAGGTTAAGGCAAGCCTGAAATTTGATATCGGAATTCAGTCAGGTTTTCTGAGAAAACGAGTGCATTTTGTGAGAAATTACTAAGTATATTTCTTGTGGAGAATTGAATTATCTTCCGCCTTGTTGAAATTGTTTCTTGATAAATGTTATACTCTCCGAAACAACAGCAAATAAAATATACAAAATACAATTTTTTTTGGATTCCACCCCTGATATTTTGGTATACAATTTTTTTTCTAATATAATAGTGATAAATGATGTCAAGAAGTCATGTGTCGAGTTTCGAAGTGCTACGATTAATCCTTCACTGTTGGCTTACATTTGCCTGTGGTTACTGTACTATGAAAGAGAGATCGATTTTTGTTCCTTCTCTTTTTCAAACTCGACATTCTTTCACGAAATATTGATTTTTTGATAGAATTGCACGTATTATCACGAAATTTTAATTCTGTTCTTGAAACTGGACATTCTTCAACTAAATACACAGTTTTTATCGATAAAGATTATTTTCAGAAACTTGGAATATTCTTCTCAAAAATCTGCATCTGCCACGACACTTTTCTCAAGATGACGTTTTTCTTGAGATCAGGCATTTTCAGGAAGTTTGAGGAAGTTTCTATTTGAACGGATTTTTTCCATTTTTTTCTCGAAATCCAACATGTAACATGGAATTTTGATTTTTTTTCAAAAGATTTCGTCACTTTGAGTTAGTGTCTACCTACCTGATACGCACTTACTATTTCCTTCAAAGACACTTTTAATGGAAAATATTGGTGACGCTATTTATATCCCATTCACCACATCTACGATAATTAGAACCATTCATTGAAATACCTAGTTCAAGGTCATTTTATATAAAAATTTAATAAATATTAAACTAGTCTTTCATTATCAACTGCTCACATAAAATGCCTTTTTTTTGAATTGACGTGGCCGTTACTTGATGGAAATCCATAGTTATGACACTAAGGTAAAAAACGATTAAAATTTGAACAAAATTTATTGTCTGAGACATGTTTCGATACACAGTATCTTTTTTAATGTACTACTAGAATGTACTACATTCGCTTAAAAAGACAATAAATTTTGTGTAAATTTCAATCGTTTTTTACCTTAGTGTCATAAAATACCTTTGGTTAATATTTCTTCCATAGACGGTTCATGTGAAGACAATTTTTTTATTTTCAATTCCAAACTTCACACAACTTCTTATTCCATACCCATATCTTCCCCTCTAATTTTTTTGAAAAAAACCAAATGTCATTGTTGTTTGTACCTGACGGCAATAAAGCTCTAATGGGAGTTTAACTATGAACCTAAATAATTTTCGCTGAGGAAATTGTGTATACTAAATCGCAGAAATCGTAACTGATACCTCTAATAGCCAGAGAATTCCACTAATTCCCGAGTAATAAAAGTAATAGAAATATTGAAGCCTGTCCGAATCTTGGGTTTTTTGTTTTTGAGGACCTGTTTTTTTTTTTGTTTTTGTCACTCAACAGTTACGATGAACCATGGGTTGAGCACCTTTTTTTTCGCCTCCTAAGGAAATAATTCCTGTAACACTCATGTAATATTCGAGTAATATCTCTACCCCGAAATCCCAGACTAAAACCTGTTAAGTTTTAACTATACACATACTTCCCGACTAATACCCACTCATTTTCAACTAATACACCTACTTCCCGACTAACACCCAATTCTTTTCAACTAATGCACCTACTTCCCGACTAATACCCACTCATTTTCAACGAATACACAATACACCTACTTCCCGACTAATACCCAATAATTTTCAAGTAATACACCTAATTCCTCACTAATACCTAACTAATACTTCTAATACCCAAGGCATGTACATCAAAATTCCCCAGCGGTTTCCCCTCGATTAATAATTACAAGTTCTTATTGCATAACGATTTTCAGTTCACTTTTATGCAGTTTTCTTATAGATTTCTACTAAATATTAACTAAAGCTTATTTAGCCACATTCATGATCCTACCTGGTAAGAAAAATTCAAGAATTATTCAGTACTCTCATAAGATCATAAAATCTAGAAAACTTTATGATATTCTCGACGACTTCATCGATTACTGACAGGACTTTGTTCAGTTTGCAATGGCGAATCCACAATCAGGTAAGCAGATTTGCAACTTTTACGTATTTATTTATTTTTTAATTCGTAGTCATCGTTTTGATCAAGGTGATTTTGGAATAATTACAAAAGTTTTAAACTTTGTTGCAAATTTCGAAAATATCTATTCTGATGCATTCACATATTTGCAACCTTATACACGATCCGGAACTTCACGCAATTTGCAAAAATCTAATTAAAAAAAAATTGAATGCATCAGAATGGATGTTTTAAAAATTTCCATCAAAGTTTCGAAACTTTTGTAATAATTCCAAGACCACCTTGATATAAATATGACCACGAATTAAAAAAATATATAAATGAACATGTTCCGGACAACGTAAAAGGTTCTAAATCTGTACAACTGTTCGGAATACTTTTCCGATGTATCTGCCAATTTTGCAGAACTTTTGGATTTTTTTCTTGTGGTATATCAAAGAAAAACATTAGATTTCGATTTAAAAAAATGCTCCGTACACTTGAATTGGTTGCAAACTTGATTCGTGATATGAAATAATATATTTTATCGTATCATTGAAAAACATCATAACATCACAACAACACATAATACATTAGTAATAAAATATAATACGTTAATTATTTTATAATACCCTAGTTACCAATAGATGTCAATAACGTGGTAATAACCAAAGTTATTGTTGTCAATGATATGATAAAGATTTGAAAAGTAGATTATTATGCAATTTAAATAAATCTCGGAAGTTGCATCAGGCAACTCGGCGCGGTCCTCGATTATCATAAATCGCATAATAGTATCGTTACATTGATAGCTATACTATACTGCACCAAGTTTGCAGAACTCTTGGAATCTGTTTAACGAGTATACAGCAAAATTCAAGTTAATTGCAATTTTGACAACGTTGTGGAAAAACTTCGGGAATGATTGTGTATTGATTTTCTATATCTACTTGCCTATACTTGTTGACTTGTGCACTGAACTTGTTTAACATTGATAGCAACTCGATCTGCTGGAGATAAGATACGATAGAACTCGGTAATGTCCATAAAATATGTTCTAACCCACTTAAGAAGAATAATACCGATGTTGATATTTATCCCACGGTGAGGGACCAACAGATTGTCTTACACGGCAACATTATTTATTCAACTATCACCGATTAAAAACTGTCTTATTTATTTTCTGTTTGTAGTCTTCGACATTAAGTAGGAAAAGTAATATAATCCAGTACGATTGGGTTTTGAAGCGAGGATCGATTGTAGCACCACCAAACTTGGTGTGCTAGTTGTTGGAACCACGATAAACACAAAAAGAAATGTTTACCAAAATTCCAGGGGTGGAACATATTTTTTTTTCGTTTAAAAATAAATAAAGAGATTTTGCTGCAATCTTGGAAAGTATATGATTTATCGGAAGAACAACTCGACACGGTGAAAGACAACTCAATTCTCCACAGAAATGATTCCCAGTAATTTCTTATGAAATGCGCTTGTTTTCTCGGAAAACGTGATTGAACGCCGACATCAAATTTCAGGTTCGCTCTTACCCGCCGCACAAAGTTCTGGCGGAGCAGAATATTTGATTGGTCACAACTCTGCTAATACTGATCAGAGAAGGAAAAGGAAATGTTCATATCGTTTCTGAACACTCCTACCTGCTCATGCAAATATAATATACGAGTATTTGAGTACCTAAAATGTGTTTTGTTACACTTCACGGAGATGTATGCGGATGATCCGAAAATTATGAATAATTTAGTGAATATGGAATTATTATACTGAAGCAGCAACCAATACCCTCTTTGGACTATATGCAACAATTTTAGAGTAGTGTGACAGGTCCTACTTATACATGCCAAAAAAAAAACATTGTTTATTCAACTTACTTACTTAACTTATATTTAACAACAAATAACATTCAAAACTCAAATATTATTATTCTTCTTGACAGATGACGCATGCGTATTAAAAATAAGTCGCAAGTTTCATCGTAAAAGATGAAAGTTGGCCAACTTTCCTTATGACTCAAAACTTACGACTCGTGTATGAGTCCCCCTGTTGAGAGCGAATGGTTGAACTTTTTATGACTTATTACTTAAAACCTCCGAATTATTACTTAGGACCTAAAACTTGACCATAAATCCACCATAAGTGTCTAATATTGCAACACCTAAATAGTTCACAAACTGCATATATCAGGACCTTCTCCAGATCAAGCTGTAAATTTCATGGTGAGATGATTACTACTACACAAAACGAAGCAAAAAAGAGAAAGCTGACGTCTTTGAAGAATCAGAGGGGAAATTTCGTTTATCGGTCGCTTCAAGATATCAAACATTTTCTGGATCTCACGTATTTTGGTCTCCTGAACAAAAAATCCCAATGAAATTTTTGGCGGTCTCAAGTAATTTCGTAGATACGGGCCTATTTCGAATGATGACTGGCATTCCGCGAAAAAAATGAATTTTGGCTTTGAATGCGGTTCAAACAGCTTAAAGATGCATTCGCACATTTATCTCAAAAGTGACACGAGTCGAAAAATGTGGATTTCTCAACTCAAAAAGTAAATAAACAATGTACACACGTGTAACTATGCGTAGGTACATCAAAGTCTAAGGGCCACTTTCGAGGTACTTCTGAGCACGTGTTCTGCTCGAAAGATGGTTGCCAAGGAGTTTTGAAAGCCTGAAATTCAGCACTGTAACGCCCGCACCAGCCCTTTCCCAGTTGAGGTCCATTCTTTGTGCAAAATTGGTGGTTGTTCACGACCACTTCAAACTGCATTTCAAGGTCGTACCTAAATGACGTTATACAGGGTAGGGTGTCCCACGACGATTAATATAGAGAATATCTCGGAGAAACTCAAGAGTGGTACAGAGAATTGTAATTTCGGGGTTGTGAATTAAAGCAATTGATGCAGCTTTTTTGATATTATGTTACCTGATGAGCTATTTGTTTTCGGTCCCGTGACATCAGATTCAAAATCGTTAATGGGGCAACCTGTATATTTTGACATTTCTACGTTCCTCTTGACAAAAGCATTTTAACAAACTATCCCACTTGTGGTCTAAAACGATTTATTTAGGATCTGCAGGTACTTCAATATCCTTTGTCCCACGACGTCTGAAACGAGCAATTCCCAAATTATTTAAGTTCAGGGTCAACCTACACTTTTGGGCAATACAATTTTTTTTGTTATGGCTTAAACAAGGCAAAATTAAAGAATCTTTCACATTTGATTAAAAATGGCTTGCGACTTCACCAAACTAGGCAGATGTGTCGCCTTGCAGAGAGGTCTTGTGCATCATCCGAAAATGTTTGACGACGGCGAAATTTTGTTGTTAGGATATATGGCTCTGAAAATCATTACCAAGAAAAAATAAGAGGAAGCACAGGTTTCGGGTACGACCTAGTTTAAACAAAAATCTTCACAAAACGGATAGTAAACTATTGGGTGATTCAAGTAGTGATGACTAGTTTAGTGCCTAGCCATATTATCAGAAGCTCTTTTCAAAAATTTCTTTTAATGAGTACGTAAACAATAAGTAGGTACAAATATTCAAAATCGAATTAAAATAATGTAACTGACCAATTGGATCATTTAATGAGCGGTGTGGCGGAGTGTTTAGATGACAAAACAAGCAAACTGAGTTGAAACTGCATGAATTTGTTTTTTCGTTCGCAGTTGACACACAAACCTGAGCAAGCTAACCTAGCTTGCCAGTCAGTCGAAAATGCGTGAATTAAGTTTTCGCTCGCAGTTGACACAGACTGCGTTTATCTCGACGGTCTCTATCCGCTTCAAATTCGATAGCATTGAGTCAAGTTGAACCACCCTTCAGTTTATGTCGCAATATACAGTGCGGCTTTTTATAGTCCCCCCCTGTTAACTTTTGAACGGTTTGACGTAGAGCGATAAAAAAATACCGTTTCGAGGGTTTCACCGATATTACCTTTTGAAATATAACGCATTGTGATTGCTCGATAGGTGGCGCGGGGGGGCACAAAAACCTATTTTTTTTAAATGGCTTGGGGGTCGAGTGACACATCGTTGAAAAGAGAATTGGATTCTCTTTTCAACCATCTAATTTTTTTAAAATTTCGTTAATATGTTTTTTCACAATAAGCATTTGAAGTGTCAATGTAACAAAAAGAAAAACTATTATGACATGTAGTATTTAAATAATTAGAAGCAAAATTGTTGTCAATTAACGAAGCAGGTGTTCGAAATGTCCACCTAATACTTCTTGACAATAAAAAATTCGATTCACAAATTCCTGCCGAACATTATTCAACATGTCTGCAGTTATACCAGCACAAACCCGTGTTATTCGTTTTTAAGTTCTTCAAAGAGTTGAATTGTTGCTCATACACTTTGGATTTGACGTATCCCCACAGAAAGAAGTCACAAGGTGTAAGGTCTGGTGATCGTGCCGGCCATTCGATTGGTCCACGACGTCCAATCCATCTCATAGGGTTTACATCCAAATACTCTCGAACTTGATGTTGGAAGTGAGGAGGGGCCCCATCTTGCTGGAAGGTGATGTGTTCCTGAAATTCGTTCTCATTTTATTCTAATATTCCAAGTATGAGTGGTTCAACCGTACCTCTAAGTAAATCCAGGTACAAATTACCGTTTAAGTTTTCTTCCAGAAATAAGGGACCTACAATATGGTCTCCCAGAATTCCAGCCCACACATTTACTTTCTGTGGGAACTGTGTATGATCTTCTCGAAAGATATGGGGATTTATATCACTCCAGTATCTCACATTTTGTGTATTCACATTTCCGTTCAAAAAAAAGGTACTTTCATCTGAAAAAACAAATATTCCTAATGTAATTGGGATTCCTAGCTATCTTTTCCTCAATAATTTCACAAAATTCCATTCTTCGGTCTGGGTCGTCTTCTGTGAGTTGGTGTAACATTACTAATTTGTATGGATGGAACTTGTGTTTCTTCAAATATTTTTTTACTGTAGCTGTTGAGACCCCAATCGTACTTGCTACACGAGAGCTACTTTGTTGCGGATTTACCACCATTTCGGCAATTATCGAAACCTTTGTCTCTTCCGGAATTGATTTTCGACCAGCTCCACCTTTCCTACGAACACTGCCAGTTCTGTTGAATTTTTCAACTAGTTCCCTCAAATATTTCCGAGTTATAGGATGTTCAGGAAATTTTTCATTAAAAGTTATAGGATGTTCAGGAAATTTTTCATTAAAAATTCTCTCCGCTTCGTGGTAGTTCCGATGGGCCTCACCAAAATTATAAATTGCTTCAATTTTTTCTTCGAAAGGACGTATACAACCATGATGATATCAAATATTCAAAGTAAATAATAATTATAAGGAGACAAAACTCCTCAGTGAATATGAATACAATAATTCATCAATCCATTGTAGTTTTATAGGTAACTAATTAATTATTGTCATTTAAACAAATCCAATAAATAGTCCTTTCGTATTACTTTTGTCATTAAAAATAAATGAAATGGGTATAATTTCGATATCCTAATACCTAATTAAGCTCTGAAAAGAATTCAAAATGAATAATTATTAATGTTGTGAATTGTCTTTATTGACCGTATTTCGTGGTATTGATTGCAATTGTGAATCACTAGAACAATTAAGGTATTTTTCTTCAAACATTATTATTTTAATACCACCCAAAATATTTTCCGTCCCATTATTTCACATCAAACCCTTCAAAAGTTATTGAGGTAAGGTAAGGAAACGAATTCAGATCCGCTCTTACACTTGACATTTCAAATGCTTATTGTGAAAACACGTGTTAACGAAATTAAAAAAAAATTAGATAGTTGAAAAGATAATCAAATTCTCTTTTCAACGATGTGTCACTCGACCCCCCATGCCATTTAAAAAAATTAGGTTTTTGTGCCCCCCGCGCCATCTATCGAGCAATCACAATGCGTTATATTTCAAAAAGTAGTATCGGTGAAACCCTCGAAACGGTTTTTTTATCTCTCTACGGCAAACCGTTCAAAAGTTAACAGGGGGGGGGGGGACTATAAAAAGCCGCACTATATAAGTGCATCGACCAATCCTATGCTTCAATTCGATTGAAAAAACCTTCACAGTAATACGTCGAATTTCGTAACGTAAAATTTCTTGTGTTCTGCTACCAGGGTTGTTCTATATAATACTGACAGGGTTACCGCGAAAAACAGTTTTTAGAGAGTTCGGGGGACACAGACGTAAGGTGATGAAAGAGTGCCACTGTTGCCATCGTATAAGAATTACTATGGTTGTTCCTATTTAACTATCCTTGTTCTTCTGGCTTGTTCTTGTCCTACTTGTTTGTAGGTTCAAATTCTGGCACACAACTGACGTCATCAAAATGGAGGTTTCGCGGTAACCCTGTCTACTTTATATTTTCAATAACCCTGTTCTGCGACTTGATTTACGAATAGTTGAATAGTTGAAAATATGCGAAACCCTAATCTTTTCCTCATCCACGTATCCCAAAAACCGTTTTTCCTTAATCAGTTGAATGAAAAAACTGCTCTCTTCTTTGGACTATACGTTCTTTTTCTTTATTATTATTTTGTTCGCCATTTTGAGGAAGAGAAACTCATCCGATTACAGACAACTGAGATGGTAAACAACCAATCTGAATTTCGCTACTTTACCTGACATCTGTCAATTTCAAACTCGTTTATCTCCTAACTTCTCTTCAAGGCGATCGGATGGGTCCAATACTATATTTTAAGTAATTGGCTTGAGTGGTTCAATCTAATCTGAAAACTGTATATATCGATTAGATGGAGAGGATCCAGTCAAGTCAAACCCATTTTGAGCGGATCCAAAGTTGTGAGATAAACGTAGTCACACAAACCTAACCTAAGCAAGCTGACCTAGCTTGCGAGTCAGTCGAAAATGCGTGAATTAGTTTGCATGCAAACCTAGTTGAAAATGACTACCCGTACCTAGACCTGATAACAATACAAAATTGTTAAGAAATAACATTATCCAAAATTCAGAAAGAACAGGCGTAGAGCAGCCACATTTGACGGTTCACCCCGCTTCTAGCGAAAGCAAGTTCGCATGCGGAACTGCGGGATCAAAAGTAGAATGGTACGGCTAGACGCTTTTGTTCAGATAGAGCCTGCTCGCAGTGGCGCAGCCAGGATTTCAGTATGGGGGAGCTGAACAACAGTTAGCAGAGCTTTTTTTTCCGTCTTATGAATAACAGTAGTAATTTAGTGGCTTGGGGGGGGCTGCAGCCCCAAAGCCCTCCTGGCTGTGCCAATGCCTGCCAGCGTAGCCGGCTGAAATCCCTGTAATCCAGTAAATAAACGAACTTCACCCTACTTCAAATGCGGGATCATTTTTTATTTTTTGATATTGTTTGGGACCATTAGGTAGTTATTAATCCAAGTTTCCGTCATCCCCTCCCCGTTGCTTCGTCCACAACCTTGAAAAAATTGTCAGAAATCGGTACCTTTTTCAGTTTTTCGCCTCTAGGTCATTCCCAGTTTATTTTTTGAAAATATGTTCGATTAAAAAACTTAGACTATTAAATTTCCAACAAATTTGATACAACATTTTTTTTCTAGAACCAAGCGTATTTGAGCTACAAGAAGGCGAAACAGAGCAAAAATTGGCGATTTCGCAAAATTTTCACTTTCGCTCCACTTCCCCTCTTGCGAAACGTTCTCGGTGACTGTAGCAACCCCCCCCTTCTTTTTTAAAGTTTTTATTTTAGTGTGTTCATTATTCCAGAATAATTAATATATAAAACGCATTGTATTGTAATCTTATACACACTAACTTTTTAATGAATGTGTAAGTAATTTGTTCTATCCCATCTATCCGCATTTATACCAAAAATGGCTCAAATATTATTTAGATGCACTGCTATGATCAAAAAATTAGCAGAAAGGAAATCAGAATAGTGCTCCTGACGGGTCACTGCAATCTTAACAAACACCTCAACATTATAGGTATCACGGATGATGCTGAATGCAGTTGGTGCTTGGAGGATGAGGAGTCAGCCACCCACATCCTCACGGAATGCCCAGCAATGGCAGCAATACGGGAAGCGCACCTCGGGAATATCGTTCTGAACCCGGAAAGTGTGAGAAGAGTATCGGTCAGAAGGCTTGCTTCTCTCGCTCGCGAAATAAGCTACCTTCAAAATGGAACCAGTTCCCAGTAGCGGTGGGTGCATAACGGGCCCGAATGAGAGGCCTACATGCTTATGGTTCCATCCGCACACAAAACACGTTCTATTTTCTATCTGAATACTTTCACCAACACGGCGCTCCAGGACTGACTCACAAAAAACGCATTTCTATTAGTTTTCTCAAATTTAATCCCACTCCTACCCATTGGCTTTTATTTTTTTTTGATACATGAATTTCAAAGGAAATTAAATTCTCTACAACTTTCATCTAATGAACTTTTTGCTGAGATCAAGTCTTTCCCCTTTTTTGCGATGGAAAGTGGAGTGAAAGTGAAAAATTTGCGAAATCGCCAATGTTTGCTCTTTTTCGACTTCTCGTAGCTCAAATACGCTTGGTTCTAAAAAAAAAATATGTATCAAAGGACCCCGCACAAAATGAATGTAAACTGGGTCCCGCTAGATTTGGCTTTGGATTTGATATGTTATAGTTCTCGACACTCTGATCAAAAGTGTCCATTGGCCCAAAGTGATCCTATGGATAGTTTCAAAGATATAGAGGGGGATGGGTGTGATATTGGCCATGGGCTTGAGTCACCGGTTCTAAGTCTGATATTTGTACTCACAAGGTGAATGGTTCAATGGATATATAACATTTCGATAGCATTTCGATAACAAAGTTATCTTCATCAGTAGCGATCCCTACTGCGCATCTAGTAATTGAATTACTTGTGTGGTGAAGGGGTAAAATACTTTTTCTTCTAATATATCCATTGATTGGAATCCATTGAACCCTTCACCTTGTGAGTACAAATATCAGACTCAGAATCGGCCAATATCACACACATCCCCCTCTATATCTTTGAAACTATCCATAGGATCATTTTGGGCCAATGGACACTTTTGATCAGAGTGTCGAGAACTATAGCATATCAAAATTTCAGTCAAATCTAGCGGGACCCAATTTACATTCATTTTGTGCGGGGTTGTTGAAAATTTAATAGTATACATTTTTTTAGTTGAATATATTTTCAAAAAATGAACTGGGAATGAGCTAGAGGCCAAAAACTGAAAAAGATGCCGATTTCTGACAATTTTTTCAAGATGGCAGACGAAGCAGGGGGGGAAGGATGACGGAAACTTGGATTAATAACTACCTAATGGTCCTTAACAATATCAAACAATAAAAAACGATCCCGCATTTGATGTAAGGTGAACCCCCTTTTGGAGCCTCTATTGATTGGATTACTGTTATCTTTACCGAGATTTGCCCGCTAGCAAAATTAGCTCTCACTATTTTCTTTGAACAGTACAGGATTTCCCTTTTCGTTGGCACCAGCACTAAAAAAAATCATATTTTACAAGATATTGAACTGATTCTTAACCTTCTTCTGTACACTTCATAGAAGGAACTATATGAGTTGATCTAATCACGCAAATGTAGACCAGTTTTTTTCGTGTGGTTTACATTATAGCAACCACCCGAATAAGGACGTAAATAATTCGGAAATCCAATCCGAATAATTGTGCCTCGATTTATCGTGCACTAAGTATTGTTAAACTTTACACGGTAGAGTGGAACCTCATGCTCTACTTACCACTTTATTATGTTATGTAAAAGCTATAATTGATGTGAATTTAATGTTAAACATCGTAGCGGCTAATGGTGATGTAATACTGCCCGCAAAAAGATTATCGTCGGTTTATTCGCGTCGGTCAGTTAACACATATTTTGGCAAATTACGGACTTTTTCTGGTTCGAACGCCTGAAAATTGTTTATTCAGCTGAAGAAAAAATTGATTCAAAAGTTATTGGGAAGTAACTGGATCGTGACAGTCAAGCGATATAGTTGCCGGTGACATTTGTACGATGAAAATTTTTACAGGAGCGTATGTGTTTCAGCTTTCACCAAAATATCCATCGTTCATTGTTTCATATCAAGTTGCCAATGGAAATATCTCTAAAATGATAATAACACATCAGGACATGTCCAAATCCTTTTGAAGGTTAGGTAGGGTCCCCCCCTGTGTAATACATCATTGGAGACCTTTTTGAAAATGCCTTACTACAGTGGTATCCGATTTCGAGTCTTATTGTCAAAAAAACGTAGTTAATAATTTTATCCGTTCCATCTGTGAGGCCTTATTATTACATGATAAAATAGTTATTTATGTAAATAAATGTTACTATAGTTGTAAAAAATCTTACCTATGACGTTTGCCTAAAATTTTAAATAGATAATTTATTTACAATAACACATTATTCTGTTGAAAAGGGAAACAGGGAAATATCTAACAGAAAACAAATACTTCCCAGGCTGGACATTGAACTACATCTGATAGATATTATGAAAAGACTAACTGAAAAGAAAAAATCTGAAAGTGAAAATTCACATTTTCATTCATATATCTGATTTTTTGAATTCTCTCTAGTTTTCATTGAAAAAATCATTAAATAAATTAGATAAGGAGAATGTTATTAAAAAATATCACTCACAGAAATCGTTCATTTCATTGAAGCAAGGTTCGCTTCTCTCGCATTCAATTCCCAATACATTTTGGTCAACGAAAATCTATTTCGCTTTGCCAAGCTCTTCAGGAGGATTGATGTAGGATTGGAATAAAACAGGCTCTTCAGAAGCATACACATCAGAGATGAGGGAAATATTTCTTCTGCGGTGACACTTTGAAAATAATTTTTTGACATAGACCTGTCAAGAGCATTGCATTAATTACTTATTTTTAAACGAAAAAAAAAAAAAATATTTGTTCCACCCCTGGAATTTTGTAAACAATTTTTTTTCGTGTTTCATAGTTCCAACTACCATCATACTAAGTTTGGTGGTGCTACAATCGATCCTCGTCTCAAAACCCAATCGTACTGGATTAAAAACGAGAAGCCAAAAACGAAACAAGAATATTTCAGGTAATTTTGTTAGGGTGCATATACGTTTGCGTTATCACTAAGTGCTACGTCATATGACTACTGCGCATCGTGGGCGTTGAATATTTTCGAATTTGTATTACTGTACAAGTAAAATTCTGTTTAAAAGCAAGCTTTTTTATTAACAATTAAACTAAAAAGTTGAAGAATAACATTATTTGGAGTATGGAAAACAAAAACCTTTTAGAAATATGAATATTTTCTAAGAAGCCTGAGGCGCAAAACCTTATCAAGCTTTTGAGAAAATATTTAAAAAATTCAAACTTCTCTGTTTTTCAAACACTAAATGTTATTTTTCAATTTTTAATTCAACAGTTCAGCTTGTTTTGAAAAAGATTTTTTACATTTACTTTTATTCAAAAAGACAGATGCAATAATGAACGAATCCTACAAAAAAATGGTCAACTGGAATATACCGGGTGTCCACGGAAAGTGGCTCGCCCCTATAACTTCTTTGGTTTTGCAGATATTGAAATGAAATTTGGAGGATTTATATGAGACATAAAATTGCATTTTTTGACAAGTCACTCAGATTCGTGCAACTTCCGGTCTTACCGGAAGTGATATAATCTTTAGATTTTTAAATGAGACACCGGGTATATTTTCACCTTTTTTGTCTCCATATGACATTCTGAGTACAAGCATGTATTACTTGTATACTTTTTGTGACAACATTTTTTTTATATCGATATTTAATTTTTAGTTGAGAGGGCTATGGATACGTTCAAATTATTAATTTTAGTCCTACAGTAGGTATTGGGAAAAATACAACTTTGGTTATACAATACAAATGGTTTTTGGTTGTGTGAAATTTAATTTTTAATTTAGCAGGTCAGGTCAGAAAAAAAAATGGAGGATTTGTATACGACTTATAACTGCATTTTTTTGCAAGTAACTCAGCTTCAGCAAGTTCTAACATTTTTGTAGAAAATTGTTTTCAGTCGAAATACTTCTGCTATGTACATAAAATTCTATTTTAGAATTTGTATTATTAATTTTTTTAAATTGAAATTTTGTGAATTTCATTACGATTATGTTGATACCTCTTCACTGTTATAGGGTTTTTGGATCGATTGTTTTGTTATATCATTTGTGTTGGTCACAGGTTACTCGATGAATTTTAATATTATTTTAATCTCAAAAAGAAAGATCTTCCGTAATATTTTTAAGTTTTTTGACGAAACTTTCTTCGATACCTAATAGTTTCCGGTATCAAATTAATCATAATGAAATTCTCTTTCTTTTTGACCCGACGAGCCGTTTGAAAAAAAAAATAGTGTAATAATTTAAAAATTAAATTTTATCCAGCAGATGCTTTTTAATCGAAAACCGTAAAGTTGTATTTTTCTCAATAGTCAATTTGAACATATTCATAGCCCTCTAGATTCAAAAATAAATTTCGAAAATTTAAAAATTTTTGGTTACAAAAAGTAACAATGGATACAGGGTTGTATTTAATCATTATATAGATCCTACAAATTTCATTCCAATATCTTTAAAAACAAAAAAGTTATAGCCACCTTCCGTGGAAACCCGGTATATTCTATTCTTTAACTTTTTTACCTCTTATTTTGTTAATAACAAGGTTTCATCCAGGAACAAATGCGCTACAAGTATACTTTGGATTTCAGGATACTGGATACTGAGATAAAACACTGCTAAACCACCTTCTAATCTACTGACGACAAAATCCATTCTCACGCTCGTATTACTATTAAATTGATTGCGTTGATCGTAAATAGTGAAACAAAGAGACAATAATTGAAAACCACGGAGCGTAAGTGAATCACAGGATTTACTTTCTGTTTCATTGGAAGATTACCAGTTACTAGTCTTTGAGATTATTATTACTGTTCGAGGTTGCTTCGTATCAACGATATTCATATGATATTTTTAAATATAATATAGAATAGCTTGACAATTGCTAAAACAAATTTTTAATGATCAAGTAAGACAATATACAGGATGAGTCAATGCCTCGGACTCTTGTGGCCAAATTATATTTCATGTCAGATACCGGTTTCGGTAAGTACATGTATGTCGATTTGGACTACATTTCAAAATTTTCAATTCATTCATCACTTTCAGTTAGCAAAATATGTATTTTTCGATTGTTTCAACTTCAGAAGGCAACGACAAAATCTATTGTTCGTATGTAAAAATATCGTTAAAAATGCAAAAAACCAAAATAGGCTTTTTAATAATCGATTTTTCATCAAAATCATAAGAATTTCTCATTTTTAATTGCAAATAAGCCTTGAAATTGAATAATTTTAATGGAATAATATGATGTCGTTTACATCCAATTATTTGTTTATGGTTTTGAAATTACCGAAAAAATTACTATTATTATATTATATTATATATTATAACTATAAATTCTGTAAACGTCACTTTCCAAAAATTTAAACATGAAATTGTTTTATTACAATCTGTTACAGAAAAATAAATGTCGACAATGGTCCCCACGAATTGGAACATTCTGAATTGTTCAGAGAACATCGTGAGAGTGTGTTCTTCTTGAATTTCTGAAGGCTGTATGCCTGAGGGAACACCTCCAAAGCTTTGCCGTTTTGTGGAAAAACAAGCCCTGGGAAGCAGATGTGCGGTATGTCTACAAAGTGACGGCATATGGATTGACGGCATATGGATGTGAGGGCTGAGCTCGACGGGCCAGTCTCGATGGGGCCGTTAACGGTGGAAGGATTGATATTTCGAAAGAGCATCGTCCATCAAAATATCTATAAAACAGAGACAAATCGCCAACCATTCTACGGTGTTCCAGAGAAGTGAGCGAGCTTGTAATCGAAGTATCACCGACGAGACAAATTACACCCAGTACTCGACCGTATATTTTGTATCTGAAGTCAAGTACTTGTTCCGAAATCGGCAACTCTCTCAAAACGCAGTTGTGTTTTTCTGTATTAGTGCTGCTCATGCTTTCTGTAGGTGAAGAAACTAATCCTCAATTTTTGTATTAAAGCTTTTTTCTGTGACGGGAAAAAAATTTGACCTTTTATCTATGTTGACAGGTACTAAAATATGACTTTTCATGAGATTACTTTTTTCCCCGGGAAAAAAGTGAGTACTTTAGATAGGTAAAGGTGAATATCTGCTATTGCAAAAGCTGATCTTGCACGCAACCGATGTTCAATTTGAGGCTCTAACCCAACCTCCTACCTCCATCACACAACCTGCACACTACTAACCTAACCAACCTTTATTCCGAAATTCGAAAAAAGCTGATAAAATGAAAAAAAAGATGCATAACTGTTGATTTGAACCTCGAACCTATGTAGTAAGCCGCAATCCTATCAATTCGGCTTTGAACCGTGTTTGTATATGTTGATGAAATGGTTGTTCACAAGAGATAATGTAAAAGATCTCGCGAACCGAAAGGTCTTAAGCCGTAGACTTTTGATTTTTTTCACTATTAAATTGTCGTTTTTTCAGCCACAGAAAAAAATAGTGTATTATACACGGGAAAAATGATAGATTGCGGAGGGAGACAAAAACAACCTCGAACTAAAATATAATACTTTTTTCCCTTGTATAAAAAATAACTATTTATATTGTCTAAAAGTTGGATCTGTTTCTTATATTGTTACTGTGTCAAACCCAGTACCTACTCGGCAACCTTATTGCAGTGAGAGTCATGGTATGGCCAACCATTTTTCAGGAAAGGATTAATGAAAGAATGAAAGAGGGGCCTGGAAAAATGAGGCCCCAAACTGTTTTGAGCAAATTCAGAACTCAGAGTTTTACAGCTAATATAATATGCACACCAAGCCGTTATATATGGAACATCATAACAAGATCAACTAGTCGTGAATTTGGGGTTCCAATATCAAGAAAATTAATGGAAGAATCAAAGAGGGAGCTAGAAAAACGAGGCCTGATACTGTTATGAGCATGGAGGAAGAATGAATTTCAGTAAAGTGGTTGAAAGAATTAGTCAAAACAGGCTTTTCCCAAAAGATAACGGATCTGCAGAATGCAGTACAGAAAATTATTTTGGAAAAGCCGGAAAAATGGAACAGTCATATAAATTGAATAGGAACTGAGAAACATATAGAGGGAAGCGAGTTCTGGAAATCGACATAATTTAAAGATATATATTTTTTAAATATTTCTTACATTCAGAAATTAATTGTAGTCATAGAACCCTAGAATAAAATAGTTTGATTGCTGTATTGAAAATGCGAGCTCGTATCATATCGGATATGATTTTGAGATCTAGGACATTTCAAATGTTTGGCTTAACTGGCCGACTACCGGTGCCTTTACCCTAGTCAATACAGTATGTTTTATATTCTCACTTACCGCACATTTAAACTCCAATAACTTTGCCATTTCAAACAGAAAACCCTGTATTTCTCCAAGCGACAAAACCCAACTTTTCGTTTTCTTTCAAACCATGTTATATATCTCTATACCTAAATGTAGTACTTTGGGAACCTTTTTTTGAAAGAAAAGTTGATAACGACACTGGCACTGATGTTATTCAGATTAAATGTCGTCGAAATGCCAAGTATTTTGATGGTTTATCTATATTTGTAATCAAAAAGGATTGGCCCGCATTAAAAAAAACTTGACCATTATAGCAAATTTCAGATAGAATAAAAATATATACAGGGTGTCAGAATAAGACCGACAAATTCTCAGACTACAGAATTCTCACCTCATTTCAAGGTGAAAAGTTCCTATCAAGGTATGTCCTAAAATGCATCCCTTCTGAAATACAGGGTGTCAAAAGTATGAAAAAAATTTGGATCTAATTTTTTTTCTCCAAAAATCTTGATGGAAAAAATATCAAATTCGGTATACTGATCAAAGATTATCAACGTGATAATTTGATTTTATAATTTAAAATTTTCGTAAATCACCCATAATCCCAGTTGTTAACTACGGTTGTTATGTGGTCATATTTTCCTTCATATTTTCTTTGGACAAATGAACGGATAAGTGAGCGTTTGACATCAGTTAGGCTCATCGATACTCAACCTAAAAGTCATAACATTCCATGTACCTAAAAGTGGAGGTTTATGAGATAATTAAGAAAAACTGAAGATATGTCCCGAATCCCAACATAATTTACTCTGTACAATAATCGCATAACACTAATTTCTTACAACATTTTTGTCAACCTCCTGAATATTTTTTAATGTTGGGAGAATCGGAAACATAATACGGGTGAGTCAGAATGAGAACTAAAAAAAAATGTGAAGGAACATATGACCACATACCATTGTAACTACGCCACTGATTTACGAAAATAAAAAATTATAACTTTTAATTATCACGTTGATAAACCTGTATTAGTGTACCTAGTTTGAGATTTTTTCATTAAGGATTTTTGGAGAAAAAAAATGTAATCTAATTTTTTTTTCGTACTTTTGACACACTATCTCAGAGGGGATGCATTTTAGGACATACCTTGATAAGAACTTTTCACCTCGAAATGAGGTGAGGAATCTGTAGTCTGGGTTTGTTGGTCTTATTCTGACTCACCCTGTATATATATACAGTGCGACCCTAAATTATGGAATAAATTCATTATTCCTGAATATAAAGATATTTCGGAAAAATTCTTGGACAGGTCGATTTTTTTTTCCGATGGGCCAATTTTGAACCCTACCCAAAATATATAGGGTTATCCGCATTTGAGTAAAAATTACTTTCGTGATATTTTTAAATGGGACACCCAGTATATTTTTCCATATTTGGTTAGGGATCGTCATTACGAATCCAGTGATACCAGGCTTGATGGGTTTATGTCAAACGGCTGCGAGTCTCCACACGATTCAGAAGGTAAAAGTCTCTGTCGCACTCATTAGGCATATGGAGAAGTTTTTTGCCCATATCTCCGCAGCCGTTTGACATAAACCCATCAAACTTGGTATCACTGGATTCGTAATGACGATCCCTAACCAAATATGGAAAAATATACTGGGTGTCCCATTTAAAAATATCACCAAAGTAATTTTTACTCAAATTCGGATAACCCTATATATTTTGGGTGGGGTTCAAAAATTGACCCATCAGAAAAGAAAATCGACCTGTCCGAGGATTTTTCCGAAATATCTTTTCAGGAATAATGAATTTGTTCCATAATTTAGGGTCGCACTGTATATATATTTCTATTTCTTGATATATTTTAAATGAAAAGTCTTTGTGTGAAAAAACAAAAATAGCATTTATAATTTTTTTCGTATAATTCGAAAAGGGTGAGAGTCACAGCAGACTTTTTTCGACCAATGTAATGCTCTCCAAACTAATTACCTTTTCGCTCGTTTTTTTCGTCTTCTTATCTCTTTTGTTTTAGAATTTAGCAATGTGAAGACATGGTGAAAGAAACACTACATTTAGCTATAGTCTGGGGCCAATAATTTTTTGAACAGAAAAAATTCTTAGCAGAATATGGATAGTCGGACAAGGGGGACGGTTATAAATAAATTAAAATAAATCAGGACGACGATTTGTTGCTGAAATATCGGGTATTGAAAATCGCTTTGGTCCTAGTCTACAAGTTACAGACATATTTCATAAAGCACTAAATCGTCGAAATTCAGCCATGTTTCAGCACGATATGTGCGTTATTCTTCATCAAAAACACGTATAATATTCGAGAACTAGCATTCATTTAGACGAGCCACTATTCGCAACAATTTACCATAGAAACCAAACAAAACAAATCGGATTATCAACTCTTGTAGCTCGGCAGCCTTGAGAAGGAGGAAAACTTTCCGCACACAATAACGCTGGCTGCGGTTGCGTAATTCGCGGTTTGCACGTTCAACTGTTCATTTAGTGCCTCAGTTCGACTTCATTTTCCATTTCACTTTCAAGCATCCATATTTGCAGACATTGCACAAGACAGAAAAGGAACGACTTGAGCGGTTTCGAAGACTAGATGGTCTCTCAACCGTGAACCCATTCTACCATTACTGCTTATAAACGATAAATAACTATGAATCACGTCTATGCAGGCTTTAAATTACGGAGGGGTTGGTTCGGGGAGGTATGCAATTCGGACTGTTGATTGGCGTGGTTGAATATTTTTAGTAGAAAAGAAAGGACCCCGCACCGCACCGTTTCAATGGGAAATTGGCTTTCGATAAATTTGCTCGAACTTTTCATATATTGTAGAACTCCTGATGCTGATCAAATTGTCTCCATTGAGCGAATACTCTAAATTCAACGGTTTAAATCATACAGGGTGTTGAAGTTCACTTTTCCAAAATTTCAAATGGCGATTGTGAAGCCATTTCTTCGAATATATGAACTAAATCAACCATGCATCGATTATTTATATGGCCAATAAAAATCCACTATGGAATATAGTTATTTCTACATATACCCACGATATACAGGGTGAGTCCAAAGCTAGCAATTTTTTGAGTGAATTCCATTCATTTCCAGATATTTTGAAGAATACTAAGATCAAATTCAATTGATGATGTTAGCATCTCCTGAATGAGACTGCCATATTTTATACAAGATGTTTTATTTCTCATGAATCCGTCCTGCTTGTTGATATATTCAAATGCCTGGAATTCCGGATAACTTGATGATAAACTCGACCAATATATTTTTTTAAATATTGGACCAATATCGCCAAATGATCACATTTTTTTCTCACCAATATTTTTATTTGAATATTTTGCCAATATTCTCACAATATTGTACCAATATTGTACCAATATGAGTGTGCTACTTGGGTAAGTGCCAAACAAGATCAAATGCCTTGTATCTGGTCGAAGTGTTTGTGAATCCTCATAGCCTTCATGACCCCCCCCCCCTTCAATCTACATTCCACTTCATGATGAAAGCGGCAACGCCGCATTTTCTCTAATATTTCACGAGGGATGAACGCCAAAAACGTTTAATGCTCTTCCATTGTAAAAAGCCCTGAATACATTGCCATATCTAGGTCCCAAGAGGGACAACCCCGACTATTGTGATGACTTCATTATCAGATGTTTGCTCCAGCGGGAGTATTTAGGTCCACCCTGTATAAGTGAATTTTTTTTATCGGATACATTTCTTCCATCAACGAAATAATTTTGCCTTTCAGTAATATCACGAGAAAAACTGACATGAAAAAATTGCGAGACCATCTAATGTCAGTTTTTCGAAGAAAATTACTAATGGGAAAATTACTGATGGGAAAATTTTGAGTTGAAAGAAATGTATCCTATAAAAGAAAAATTTTTTGGCAAAATGAATCAACGACAATATATAAATAATACACCACAAAAATAATCACTTTCATTAAAACAGTTATTTGAAAGAGCAGTTATTTACAACGCAATAATTGTTATAGTGTGTTTTGAAACTTTCCAAAAACGATTCATATTATATCAACAATACTGAACAATCAAGCTGAAGTCTGGTTTTGAGGAATAGGCATTTTTATCGCGATAAAAAGGTGCATCTTTTTTCATCGCTGTCAAAATGACATACTTCAAGTTTAAATGGGTTTCTTTCTACAAGATTTGATTTATTTTATCAAAGGTAATACCACGAGTACTTCAAATTTTATCGATAAGTTTTTCTTTTCCACGAAAACTTGTTTATTTGGCAAAAATATGAAAACAAACCGATTGATAAAATCACGAGTCCGTTAGCACAAATTTTGTTGATATTGTTTATTATTTAAATTCGGTTTGTTTGAATGTTTTTGCCTCAAATAAAGTAGTTTAAGTGATGAAAATGAAAAATTATCTGATAAAATTTTAAGAACGAGTTGTATTTGGGAAGATTATTTTTTTCAGCAATTTAAAAGAATTTTGCTTTATCTTTTTCATTTTATTATTTTATTGAACTCGAAGAATACATAAGATAATAACTTTTTGAACAAGAGAAAGAATTAATTATTTGAAAAATTGCAGTTATTTTATACACAGTTTTCGTAAAGAGTTTGGCCAGCAAGAACAGATGTCTCTTCTTGATATTTTTACTGCGTTTATCCACAAGCTTATTATACAATCTTATGGGGCACCGTTCAGGATTCTCTGAGTTTGGTGTCAACCATTTCGTGTCAGTGCATTTTTTATTCCCACCCTGGCAAGTTTTACTAAATATAGGATTATATTCTAATCGTCGTTTTTGCACCAGCATTATTTAATTCCTCCCTGATATAATGGATAAGGCAATTAACACCTTCGCCTCCGCTCCATGCTAATTCATACTCATATATTCTTCTTCTTCTAGTGCTGTTGCACTTTGCTTTCTTTTTTCTATAAAACTTTGCAATTCCTTTCTCTCGCTCTTTTTTGAAACGGATTGAAGCTTATATTAAATTCTAGGTAGTATTTTTCCTGTATCAACTTGGCTGTTCATTCCAAATAGTTTTCAACCTATACTCTTTATAATCTTCGCCGTTAGATATACATTTTTTGGATTTGATTGTGTTTTGTGCAGTGGAATTTTGTATTAAATCTTCAATATTCTCTTGGGTGATTGCACTGAATCTGTTTGTGTTAATTTTTCAAGCACTCAATCATGCCAAATTCAGAGCAAAATTTTGACGTTTCAATGTAAACAAGGTATTATCGATGAAGAAGCAGTTTAATCAGTATAATACTGAATGATTGGCTGGAATAATGCATTGCCATTAGTTGAAACCACCAAAATGTCAGATTTTGACATATGAAAAAAATAATCTGGATCTGGCTCAAAGAGCTAGATTTGATCTTCTAGTACCCTATCAATGAGTGTAAAAAAACACAATTTTTCTTCTTCTCCATTAGTTATTTTATTGTTTTACTGGTTGCGTGTTTACGAACACCAAATATTACACTCGAAGTTGGTCAGTCCTGTATCTATTCCGTATTCTGCCTGAATAAATTCACCAACAGTTCCATGCTTTTAATTAAAACTACAATAATGATTCACGGATCTTTTGTATTCAAATGTTCTGTGCCAGTTAGTGGCGTTGTGTGAGAATGTCTATGTTTTCGCTTTCATTCGGTGACCTGGTTTCTGTTACATCTAGAAAGTGTATGATGGTGAGCCGGCTTCATCCAGGTACAATATGCCGATCACTACACAAACCCATATCCAGTGGACATAGTAAATTCCTCCGGATTACCTGGACTCGAAAGACCCTCCGCCTAATTTATCTAAAGCGTGAAGAGGCCATGAGCGCAATCGAATTTTCGCCGTTTTTCAGAGTAAAAGAGTCGATAACTCGAAAACGGTTCATCGTTTCGATTTCAAACAAGGATAGGCTTCTAGAGGACGTTCGATTCTATGTAACTATGTCTGCGGCAGCACCTCAAGATTCTGTTCAAGGATAGTCGAAGTAGCTGCAGTGGTATTTCTCTTCCATTAAATTTGAAGCAATCTTTATGAGATCGTAATGAATCTGGTATAAAAAGAAAGGTAAAACGTTGATCTATGTACGTGCTGTAATGTTTTTTAAAATTATTTGTTCATCTACCCCAAAAATTGCTTCAAAGTAACTGCATTTTTGGGACATTTTTGAGATTATTACAGCACGTACGTAGAATCAAACTTCATCTAGAAACCTGTCCTTGTTTGAAATCGATAAGACGAACCGTTTTTAGGTTATCAATTGACTCTTTTACCGTTAAAACCGTCCCAAACGTGATACCGCTCATGGCTGCCTGAAAAATTGGCTGAAATTTCATTATTATAGTGTGATGGCATCGGATGAAATGGGAATTTACATGATTTTGGATGTGTCGTTTTTGAGATATAAAGCGGCCGAAGTTCGTAAAAACGTCGAAGTTGGGTAGTATTGACAAAAAAAAAACTGTTTTGTTATTCGAAATAAGACAAATTCATAAGGAAAATGTATTTTTCTATACAACTGTCACAAAAAGTCCACTTTTTTTGTGTGGTTTGTGCGTAAACTATTACAAAATTTCACTATCAACATACGATTTCATTATTAAACGGAAAAGCGTAAGAAAGTTCACTTTTTTTAACGGCTGTTGCTAGGCCACAGACAGTTTTATGCAACAACAGTGACAGATCCGAATAATAACGAAATCCTTTCATAAAGCCAGTTCTCATTTTCTTTGGCAACTAATAACCTATAAATATCTGATATACAAATGTTTCACCAATAATATTCTCAGCATTCTTAATATCAAATAAGTATTATCAAAATTCCAAACTGTCGCGGCGAATATATTCAGGGGTAATATAATAAGTGGTATGATTATTACCGATAATTTTTTGGAATATTAATGAATTGCAATCCCAAAGCTGAAAATACGAGTCCGCAGGACGAGTTGTATTTTCTTGCATTGGGATTGGCAATGAATTGATATTCCAAAAAATTATAGGTTTTTAATCATACCACGAATTAGATTTAGGACGACAATATATCGATATGAAATATAGCAAAATCGTGTCACCTGCTGATGCTTTACTTCTAGTCGTATTCAACGGAATACTCTTTTCCACGGCCTCATCTATGATACCAATGGACATTCGTCCCCAACGATCGCTCATATTGATAAATAACGGTAACTAGTCAAAACACATTTTGACGTTTATAATTTAAATCATTATTTCTACTTGACAGATAGTACAACAAAAACTAAGCAGGTTTATCACTGTGAAAATACAGCGACAAGCTATATTTTCACTGTAGTTCCGATTCTATTGGCTGAATTTCAAAATTTGAAATCCACTGATTGGTTGTTAGGCAAGGAAATATATTGTCAAAATAATAGCATATACCTCTAAGAAACTATTGGACCTAATCTACACTAGGTAATCCAAGGTAGCTATGGCTGTTTGACCGTCAGAAACTAGTTGACAATAAAAATTAATGAAATTTATGAAATTGGGCATCTATCCAGATAACGAATTTATGATAACTATAAATTTAATTCAAGTAGAAATGAAAAGTGATGAGGATTGAAAGGAGAAAATCGTGGATAGTGCAAATATGAGATTTCCTTGACATAGTTCAAAGAAAGAAAAGGTATTCGTTGCTTCACGAGGATTGTTTATTCATTTGGAATACAAATCTAAGAAAATGAAAAGGTACTTCGATGGACTAGTTATTCGAAAGTCAAGTCAACATTAATAATAATAATATTGACCTCGATGAATATGTTATTTTAATATTCGCTTCAAATTTTCCATTTTGCGGGATAGTGTGAAGAGAAAGGTAGAAAGGGAAATTATTCGTTTCATTTGTTTCAAACTCAACTCTCAAAAATATGCCAAATTCATTTCATAGGTATTTGCAAAAAAAAAATGAATTGGTTATTTTTTTTGACAGAAAAAATACTGTATGAAACTCATGAGTAAAGTGTTTTTTTACTCGTAGGAATGCCGCTCTCCTCCTACGGCGTCGTGCGTCAACATTTCCTACTCTTAAAAAAAAGTATCACTTCACTCACTTGATACATAAATTACTATTATCGGAACTAGTTATCATATCCAGTTATAATTTTATTATGATTACATTAGGGTGTATACAGGGCATAGTCAAAAAGATCGTTTTACGGGAATTTTCTTCTAGCATAACAAGTTATATTATGGTAAGACATCATTGTTTCAGTCTATTGCGGGCTATAAAAAGGTGTTTTTTTTTAATACTTCCTCTGTTTGATATATGAATTTTTAAAATGTTGGATTTTACATCGTTACTGAAAACAATTGACAAAAAAAATATAATATTTATTGCTACTATTGATTGAACAAACGATGAGGTCACTCTCTGAAGAATTTAATTGTTCAATTTAACATTTCATTAAATTTTTTTATAGGTCATTTACAATGTTTTTATTTATTTTGAAAACTGTTCCGTTCGACCTAATCTTACTTAAACGATTTTGAAAATGTTGGCCATTGAATACGAAGGTTTTATTAACTTCGTTTGTTCTGCTCCTAAAATATTTATTTTTAGAAAAGGTGTAGTAGAAGATCCAAGCAGTTTTGGAGTGGACCATTCCAAAAGACAAACACCAACTTCAGTTTTCTTGGTTTGTGCACCTTCTAAGAGCTCGGATTTGCTAACATCGTTACACCACTGACCAAACTCACGGAATGCAAACTCAGTTCCATTGGTTCGAAGATTACCAAGATTCGCTTAGAAAGTTGAATGGAGCTTTAATCAACGCACCTGTTCCGAGCTATCCACTATCAAAAGGAAAAGTCATTTTGGACAAGGGGGCCAGCAACGTGGGACTTGAAGATGTTTCTTCAACGAATGACTTTTCCATTTTCCGACTAGTTTCTAATTATCAGTGATATGCTCAGCAAACTCTCAGTATTTTGATTTTAACCTATTTAATCAAATGAAACGTATTAATAATATGGTCTTCTTATAACTTATCAAAATTGTGTAGGGTCTTGAATAAAATAATATGAATATTAAAAAATCATAAAATTCCGCTGAAAGCCATTTCCATAGGGTTTTGTGTTCTGTCTTTTCTTTCTGTATAGTTCCAGGCCTATTTCTATTCCAGTTCCATCTGTTCTTCTGGGTTCGTCTTCTGGGTACCATTTAATGAAATTTCTCTTGACCAAGTCCAGGGACGAACCGAAAAGAAATTATTGGGGGGGGGGGCAAAAGTGAATTTTGCCAACTCATTTTAAAATTTTCAAATATGTATTTGGGACAGAAAAAGAAAATTAAGAATTGATCACCCTACACAATATTATGAAAAAACAGCAAATTTTAAAGTTTTAAAGTCAGATTTAATTTATGGCATGGAAAAAATATGAGACAACGTAAAATTTAAAATATATATATATTTATATATATATATTTATAACCAACAACAAAAATATAAATATTCGGTTTATAGGCTTGACATGGTATCTAGGGTATATTGGGCCCAACTAATTCATTTATTTTTTTTTGAGTTCCGATGAATTTTCCAGGCATTGCCGAAGCGAAGTCATATGATTGAAATGATAACTTGAAAAATTGATTGAAAGTTTGATTTTGTGGAGGAAATCCGATTCTTGACATGATTTTTTGGGTTTATGACCTTCCACAATCTGAAAATGAAGAAATTTTTAATCCAAAGAAATCTGTACAAGTGTAGAAGGGCAAATTAATTAATTTGCCCGATAAGTTACTGCGTGCACAAGACTGCTCTCTTGAAAGAAATTAATTTTTGTCAGTAACGTACCCTACACTGAATTTGCCTATCTGAAAAAATGAGATCGAATTAACAAAGAATACTTCTCTTTTTTTGAAAATTGTTGACGTTTCGGAGGCTGTATCTGCCTCCGTTATCAAAACTTCTTGGAAAGACGCTGAAGAAACTGAATTTAAATTGCGGTTTTGGAAATAAGATTGTGGAAGGTCATAAACCCAAAAAAATCATGTCAAGAAAAATTTAAGTTGAACCAAAACTCCAGAACAGCATATACCACAGTTAATAATAGAGATAATTATACGGCGAATGACGAACTGACAACTAGAACTGACTAGTTCAATCTAGTTAACGCAACTAGCACTGCACACTGCACATCATCACGTGATCGGTAGGATGGCATACAGGACAGGGCTGGCAAGGTGAATAAGCAAATTTCGTGACATGTTACATGTTAGTGAGGAAGCGATAAGCGATAAATCATATTTTTTCCGTCCAAACAATTTGCTGATTTGGTGACTAGGAGGACGGAGGGCGTGTTTGTGTTTCATCTATTCACAATTCCCCTTTCCATATAATCTAAAAACTAGGAAATTTCGACTACAAACTCGCAATGTATTGTTTGTTTGAGGTTGAACATTCCCATAGTCTAGTTCCTAAATTATAGATAGAGACTCAACGTACATTTTCTGGCTTTTACGGGATTTGAAAGTGCGGAGGGGATGTACGAAAGTGCCAAACTAAAACTTGATTTGAAGCCAAAGTACCTAGCTTATTTCTGTTGTATTTATTGACCTGCTTTATATGAATTATGAACCGTACAACCGATGAGTGACTATCCACAATTTAGGAACTAGACTATAGTTTGAAGTTGAAAATTCCTAGAGTAAAGTTCAGTGACAATTCCCATGGAGTCATAAAAAACTAAATTTTTTTCGAATTTTGTTTCAGTTTACTTAATTTGCCAACTTGTCTAACATTGGGGGGGGGGTGAACCCCCGCCCCCAGCCCCCCCCCATAGGCCCGTCCCTGACCAATTCTTCTGCTACTTAGTTTTGGGTTGAATGCTTTCACAAAGCTAAACTCTTTTGTTATCTCATCGTTGAACTTATCTCAGATTTGGTGATTTCCAGGGGGAGGACTTTGGTGTTTACACCATCTTGGTGATCAAACTATTTTGGTGGTACGCAAAAAATTTCGGTATCAAGCTGGTTATCTGACCAAGTGTACTGAAAACACCAAAATAACCAAGCGTTTTCTTTTTTAAGTTGTTAGTCAGCTTACCAGTATAAACTTGGCTGTATCGCACGCCGCTGACCATACAGAGAAAAGAATAGTCATTCCCACACATTGCATAGATTATAAGATGTTATGATCCGAAAAACTTTGAGTGGTTTATATAAACTACATGCAGCGATGTAACGGGACTCCAGAGATGGCACGGTTATGTTTGTTATAAATTGTGCGAGAGAGAATGTTAGGAACAGGATTTAGTTTGATAACGACTAGCAGAGATATATTGCATTCCATTCATTTTTGGACTTTATTTGAGTGACATTCTTGATGGCAACGTGTTCTTTAAAACACCTTGAATACCATATTCAGTGTGTTTCTGATGTGGCTGACTTTCAATAAAGAACTTATATAGGCTATTCGCAGTCTGCGCGAAGGGTGCGACATCTATAATTATTTGGTTGAACTAATACAATGTAGATCAGGTCATTCTTTTCATAAGCGGTAATGTATCTATTTCAACTGTTTTCTCATTTTTAATCTATTTTTGGATAATTAATTGAGTTTAGTGATATTCTTTAGTATTCATAGTTTCAGAATAAGTTAACTTGAAATGGCGGAAGAAGTCTAAAGTTCCATCACTAAGCGTATTTGGTCAGTGCTGCAATGCTGAATGTACTACCAATAGTACCAAAGACAAAGTCTCTTTACATTATTTTTCATTCAAAAACAAAGAGTTGATCACTATTATGTTATATCGTGCCTAAATTTTTAGCGCCACCTAGCGGGAACGCATTTCGCGAATGCAGCCTGTGCCAAATTAAGTCGGTACCATTGCCAACTTTGTCATTATTGAACCTAGGTACGAATTCGGTTGAATGGACATTTTTTATGGCCATATCGGTACTGCTAGGAAATACAAAATTGACAATCTCGTTCTCAAAATATTTCATGAAATAATATTTTTTGAATGGACCACCCTATATTTTATCATGTACTTAGAATTATAATCACATTCTCATCCAAAAAGCTCATATGACATTTTTTGCTAAAGTTGAAAACAAGAAAGTTATTTGGAAAACACATCTTTAATTACGCAGGAGTTCACCAGATATGACACCCCTCGATTTCTATTTTTGGGGAGTTGTCCGAATCGATATTAACGAAATAAAACATACTTGTAAAATTATTAGAACCTGTAATGATTAGTAGGTATTAGGAAGGTGGTTTCAACATTCAACCCATATCACAAACTGGGCATTTCATTAAATCCAAATTATTGTTATTATTAACAAATGATAGGAATTCGAACAAACTCCTACAAGTTTGCAGTAGAGTGGACAAAAAATAATGGAAGCAATTCCGACACAATCGAAATGAAGTTTCCTCAATCAGTGTTGCCAAGCTAGTTATGACGCAACTATCTGGTAGAAAACAACTACTTTCCTGGCTAATACCACGGAGTACATGGAACTATATCTGTCAGATACTTGTGCAACGTTTCTTAAGGAGAACCCGATTGCGAATTCGTCTATGATTCAAACTGAGCTCTTGCTCGTTCCGGTCGGAAATATATAACTGGCTGAATAGTTTAGAGGGTTTTGCCTTTTATCAGTAATATTGTAGGTCATACAATAGAAGTGGTGAGTCAACTATAATACATCAGGTATTTAACAGATGTAGTGCAATAACCCCTCGCGGTGTTGTATAGCGAACTAGCAGTTTTCTGCCAGATAGTTACCTCATTCCTAACTTTACAGGTGGAAATATGGGTATTTCGACTATTTTCGTTTACTTCCCAGCAAGCACATAACTTAACTAACTGGGCAGTTCTGCGATGTTCTATTTTGGCAACAAAAAATCATTCATTTGTAATGTGTCTTTGATATCACTTGCACGTTACTGTAGTACGTTGAATGTCACTTGTATGTTATTTTTTAACAATTGTTTGTAATATTCTTGTGACATACGGATAATGTAGGAACATTATGTTGTGTTAAACTTTCTAATATGATGTTCCCACAATGTATTTTTGTGTAGTTTATGCAACAGAAACAAGAAATGTTCTATTAATATACTTTTAAGACAATGATGCATTTTTGCATGTTTGATACACAAAAGTATCCAAGATATGTACTCCGATGTACCTTCAATACGTTCCAGCTTCCTTCACACAAAAGACGCTGAGGTCAAACTAGATGCATACTTTTTATACCCCATTTTTTTGTGAATAGACACCAGCACTAGTGGACGAGAATGTGGATAGTGAAAGTGAATTACAAGTATTTTATTTTTCAGGTATGTGAAAACCGTAAAAACCAATAAAATATTTACATATAACAGAGATAAAAACGTAATAGACTGGGAGATGACAGATTTTAGGTGACGATTTTCTCGTTTATACCTTTGAGAAGACTGAAAGATATAAAACTGCTGATGAAAATGATGGAAAATTTGAGCGGTCCCCGCGTGGCTTCAATATGGAAAATTCAAATGAAATTCAAATGAAAACTTGGATTGCAAGTAGCAATAGGGTTGAAATGATGGGGTGAACTTGTGACAAAAAATGGAAATTTTATGCTATGCGATACTGGAAAATGTTCGCATTAATATTTTCATTGTAGCTGCTTAACCGTAAAAGTAATTGAAAAACTTTAGGAGAACAAGAAGATGTTAAATGAAACAACATTGATCATTCCTGTTGAACAAGGCTTGACTCGGAAAAAAGAAGGACCCTGTGAATCATTTTGTATAGTGCGTACTGTTGAATGGATTGAACTTGCCCAATTTGAACTGTCGAAAATGTTGAAGTTAACTCCAAAAAATCTTGAAAAAATTTATATTTATCACCCTGTACCTCGAAAACCAAGCCGTTTGGGACATATGTTTATATGAACTTTTTGTCCTGAAAACTTTCAAAGAATCACCTCCCGAAGTTTGTCAACGTACTTAATTAACACCCTGTATGTTTGGATATTTAGATGCAAGATACGGAATTATCATGAATTTTTATTTTTTAATATTGTTTACATCTTTCATCTGCAATCACTGCGTAAAGCTGTAGGCTCTCTGATGCGCTGTGAAGGCACTGGGGTATGCTCGTCATTTGAAAAATTAAAGGAAACATGATGGTGTTAAGAAAGCTGCATGATAATTCATTCAATGACTGTATAGAACTGACGTTTTATCACAAAATCCTGTACTTGGTAGGTCTTTATATTCGCCATAAATCCACAGCAAATCTGGTATAGAAGGAACAGCAACGAGAGGACAGCTCGAACGGTATAGCGCGTGGATCATAGATATCAAAGCCAAGCAACGTGATAAGTTATGGTTTGGATGGAGACTTACGGACGACCTCCTTTCGAGATCTATTCTCTCGGGTCATGCTAGGAATCGCACGTTAAAAGGTAAGACCTCGTTGATCCTTAGCTCGACTTCTGAGGGCTGCCGTTCGTAGGGGGACGACAGAAAAACACAATTTTAATAATTTTTTTTTCAGTACATGCTACTGGAAAAATCTCACGAAGGTCTTGAATCTCTATTCCAGCAAGCAAGAGGATGACTGTTTGTAGGTGACTTACCCGGTACAGAGATCAGTCTCAACTATATACCTGACAATTTCAAAGAAGGACATTTCCCCTTCAAAACCAGAAACCATTGTCCGATCTGACCTTCGCTCACAAACTCGCTCATTTTTCTAGAACACCGCAGAAAGGTAGGGGATCTGTATTTTTTCATAGATATTTTCAAGAACGATGTTCTTCCGAAATATCATCAATCGTTCCACCATTAGCAGTCCAATCGAGACTGACCCGTCGAGCTCAGTCCTCATATCCATAAGACGTCACTTCGGAGACAAGCCAAACATCTCTTTCCCAGGGTTCGTTCTCTCAACAAACGGCAGAGCTATGGAACTCGCTGCCTCGGGAATTTCCCTGAGGCATACAGCCTTCAGAAATTCAAAAAGAACCCAATTTTCTACCTATTTGCTCACGGCTCTAACGATATTCTCTGAATAATACAGGTTTTTCCTTCTCATGGGAACTAGAACTAAAGAAAAAACAGCGATTCTAAGCTTCAATGTAATTATAAGCATGGTTTTTGAGTTACAAGCGAAAACCTACCGAGAAGTAGTCAATTTTTCAGCTAGCTCTAGCTGCCAAACCGTTCAACCAAAAAATACCTTTCAGGTATGCTTCTTGTAGAAAATTGTATGTTCTTTATTTTTGTACGGATTAACCTACCTTGAAAAGTACAAAGTTTTCTACTGTTTGGTAAAAAATTGAAAAAATGTTAAATATTTTGAGGTTTTTTGCTATTTTTGTTGTGAAGCCATATCCGTAGGAAGTAGCAAAGTTGAAATTCGGTTCAGCATCCCAAAAAACTTATAGTACGAGTGAGAAAAAAACAATATATTGTTTTCCGGGCCAAAACACCGTTTGACTGAACTATATTGTATTGTTTGTATTAGTTTTGACATACACAGAAAAAAATTGGTACCTGAATACCATAAAAAAGTTCAGTGACTCAATGAATATTTTTATCAATATTGGTCCAATGAACGCAATAGTTATTTCAATATACCAGTATACCAATAATATCAATGAATGATTTCATTGATATCATGATCAAGTACATTAAATAGGTTCGTTATGGTAATGAATTCCATTCATCAAACGAATGAAGACTGTTCACCCAAGCAATAAATTGTATTCGTTCAACTGATGAAACTGTATTCATCAAATTAGTTATTACTGTCCATTCTTCGAATGATTGATATAATGATTCAGATTAGTTCGACGTTGGATATTTTTCATCAATCCAATGAACGGTGATTATTGAGTATCGGTTATTCCTTGATTCAATAATTGATATACATTAAATCTATGTTTCAGTTTATTCTCGTGACGCTTTTACACATTGAACTAATTATTTTGTTTATCATTTGAATAAGTGGTATTTATTCAATCATTGCATATCATTCGTAAATGCAATGAAGGCCTCCCACTGATATTGAGCATACAGTAAGTTTCCGAATGATATGCAAAATAATTAACATGCATTCATCAGAACATCGCAATCCTGACTGAAAGGCGTATCTCCAAGTTATCTTTTATTTCGGCTGGCTCCTTTCGGAGCTCTTTGGATGTCTCTGTAGTCTGTGCTACCTGAGAAGATGCTTCAACAATCGCTTCTGTCTGCTTAAGTTAACCGACTCTGTGCAAACAACGAAGTCGTGTGGAGTGGTCCCTCTAGTGGAGGCGCTGTGTACTACCAGCTAAAGCTAACTTGCCAGCAACGGAGATTTCTATGCGAGGATTCGGCTCAACAGATGACTATATTTAAACACGAGATGGCTTGGTTCGACATAAGGCTTATTATTATATTCATGAACATATTAATTACGGAGTTATAGAATGGGAGGAAAATGTTGCTTCTATCTGCCTAACAAAACTGGGACTTAGTAACTTCGTTACACCTTCTATGATCTTTCCATAGCCCCAATAAAACCTGTGTGTAGATCTGAAAATAGATTATCATTGATTTCGATAAACTTGGATTCATTGTAACAATAAAATCATCTCTGGGACCATTAATTACGTTCATTGATATGATGAACAATTTCAAATGGGTTCAGTGTACCCCTTTCATTACCTCAATGAACTTTTCCATAGCAGCAACGAAACCTATTCATAAATGTAAAAAAAGATCATCATTGATCTCAATGAACTTGAATCATTGTCCCGATGGAAAATGTATTGTGCCAATGAACGGAAAGGTAATAAACGGTATTCATTGATATATTGTACTACATTTCATTCATAAAATAGTATACATTGTTTCAATGTACTTCTTTCTTTATTTCAATGATCTTTTCCATAGCCGCAATGAAACATGTTCATAGGTCTGAAAATATATCATTGATCTCGATAAACTTTAATTCATTGTAACAATAAAAACATACATATTTCAGGGAATGGTCATTCATTGACTCGACGAAAAATGTATTGTGCCAATAAACGAAGAGGTATTCATCAATAAAATGTACAATATTTTTTTTAAATATATACATCAGTGCTCTGGGACCATGAATAATGTTCATTGATGTGATAACAATTACAAATTATTTCAGTGTACCACATTCCTCACCTCAATGAACCTTTCCACAACAGCAACGAAACCTGTTCATAAATATAAAAAACCATCAACTTTGATCTCTATGAACTTGAATTCATTGTATCAATAAATACCTTCGTACATCAGTAAATGTTTAATCATTGTCACGATGAAAAGTTAATTGTGCCAATGAACGGAAGGTAATAAACGGTATTCATTGATATTATGGACACATTTTTCTCATGAAATTTTTCTTCATTTCAATAATATTTTTCAAAGCCGTAACGAAATATATTCATAGGTCTGAAATTAGATCACTATTGATCTCAGTGTACCCCTTTCCTCACCTCAATAAACTTTTCCGCAGGAGCAACGAAAACTGTTCATAAATGTAAGAAACGATCATCTTTGATCTCAATAAACTTGAATTCGTTGTATCAATAAATACCTACAAAAGTCAGTGAATACTTATTCATTGCCACGATGAAAAATGTATTTAGCCAATGAACGGAGAGGTAAAAAACGGCATTTATTGATATAACGTACCACATTTTTTTCAGTGTGTCGGCTGGCCAAAACCTCTTGGACTTTCCTGTATATTGCGAATTTTCATTATTTCACTTGATTTAAATAGTTTGATAGGCGATATCGAAAGAATACTTCAGATGAGACTGAGAAAAAAAATTCTGACTCATCCCGCGAATAAACTCCTATAATCCAGCCAAAACGATCTGGCAACTGGAATCAAAACAAATCGATTCGCAGTGTAGGCCAAGAATGAACGATTATTCAAATGCACAACTTACATAATTCCCGTTATTCATCATTTGTCATACAGCGCCATATAAACTAACATCCTCGACACCTTTGTGTTGTGAATTTAGAAAAAGTATTCGAGTTGGCGTTTCGGACATTTTATATTCAAAACTGCATCATCTGCTTCGTGTGGGACGCTTTAGGCGGTCCATCTATCCGTATACATTTACAGTTGTAAAAAATCTAAGAATATCTCCAGCGCATCGCCACATGACAGGTCAGTAGCGTTATACCGGGTGTCAAGGCGATTAGGCACGGTTGAATGACTCATTTGTTTCGGAAGATGCTGAAAGGCAATGATACCGCTTTTTGTGAAATTGGCCATGGTCGACTTGGTTGAATATTTGATATGATGTGGTGACTGTAGTGCTCAAATTTCTCATCAAAAGGGAATTTGCCCACTCAATCCTTTCAGTTGACAACTGTGCAGTAAAAGGATGTTTCAGGCTATAAATGTGATTCAATTTCAAGTTTTTTTTTTCAAGTAGTTAGTTTTTACTAGTTGAGTGCGATTTTATAGGTACGATTCAAACCACTGTTGGCTGATTCCTCTAAAACCATAGTATTTCAGTTTATCCAGCAGTATTCTGTGACCTACACAGTCAAATGCTTTAGATGAGTCTGCTTCTCCTTCATTAGTTTCATTGTAAACTTTTGTTAAAAAGGAAAACATTGCGTCATTAGTGCTCTTTTGCTTTTGAATACCAAATTAGTTCTCACTCAAGATATTTAATACAGTACGATTGGGTTTTGGATATGACGTATATGGGACTCAAATGTGAAGTTAATTTGGAGGGTTATTTTACAGTACAGTAATAGTTGTTAAGGGTGTTTGGGCTCAATGGAATATCAAGTGAAATATTCTGTTTTCCTTTAAGGCCATTCATTACTCTCCAGGATTCTTTAGATTTATTAGAAGATTCATCAATTCTGGACTTGTAATACATGTCTTTTGCTGATTTTAATACTTTCCGATATAAATTATGTTATCTAGCGTAGTATTTATGAAAGAATGGTTCATTGGTATATATACTAATTGAGTGAAGGGTTTTCAGATTTTTTGCAGAAGTCTTTATTAGTTAGCCTACAGCCCACGCAGTGGTTGGAGATGAAAGAGGTATACAATATTGAGTTCACTGCATTCGTACTAAAAAAATGCAACTATTCGTTCTATAATATCATTGCTACTACTAATTCTCCTTTCATATTCCAAAAGAGCAACCAGGACCTTCAACCGCTAAAGCAGTACGCGCACTGAATCCGCTCGACTCGGATCGGCACGGCACGGCAAAGCCGAACGTTCTGCGTTGTTCCTATTTCAATATACCTGCGGGCACTCATTCAGGTCGGAACGGCAGAGACCGTTCGACTCGACTCGACTATGGCCGAGTCTTCGGCCCCGAGAACTAGTTGCTAGTCGAATCAGTGCGCGAGTAACCGTCGTGCCTATTCGACCCGTTTCGTGCGGATCCGAGTCGAGCGGAATCAGTGCGCGTACTGCTTAAGCGTCATAAACTATTTATAGCTGTCCATATTTTTCTTATTCACCTACCTATATTTATGATCATATGTTATATAACATAGTTATTCATGATACAAGGGTTAAAAGTGGCATTTTATTTTGTGAGTGGGAAATATTGCGAAACGAGCGTTAGCGGGTGGAGCAATCCCACGAGCAAAATCACTTTTAACAAATGTATCATACAAATTTTTTTGTTCAACAGTTACTGCTAGTGAGAAAAAAACAAAAAAAAATAAGATCCATAAGGATTCGAACACACGATCTTTGGATTACAAGGCAGAAGCTCCAACTATAATAAACCCTAACGCACTTTATTTGTGAATGTCATTATTTGTCAGTGATGAAGGACATTCTACAGTTGGACTGAATACTACTTCGTTTGTAACTTCAAAAGGAATTAGTATTACCAATTGCACAAACGGCCAAATACATGTGTGAACTTTTATAAATGATTCCTCTTGAGTAGGTGTTCTGATTATAATATCTAATTGAAGTGTTTTTATTAGAGAGATCTATATTACTGAGTATCCATCATCCCATCTGTCATTTTTACCATGTTAAAAGTGATTTTGTGAAAACACCAGTTTTTAGTTCATAATTATGTCAATGAATTAAAAACGTCATTTTTAATGACAGTTGTACAAAAATTAAGTTTTTGTGTGAATACCCAAAAATATTTGATTTTTGTTCGAAATTATGAATAGGATATTCATAAAATCTGTTGTGGAATCATCTGCGGCTGAAAGAGAAACTTTAGTTGCTATTTTCCATCGTTCGAGATAACCTCTTGGAAGGTATTTATGTTGAAAAGGGGAACATTCTCCATGAAAATTTAAAAATGAAAAATGTGATTTATTTGTAATATCTAACAGAAAACAACTACTTCCCCGGCAAAAGCCACGCTGGACATTGAACTACATCTGATAGATAGTGTAAAAAGACTAACTGAAAAGAAAAAATCTGGAACTGAAAATTCGCATTTTCATTCAGATAGTTGATTTTTTTTATAATTTTCTATAGTTTTCATTGAAAATTCATTAAAAAAATTAGATAGGGAGAATGTTATTAAAAAATATCACTCACAGAAATCGTTCATTTCATTGAAGCAAGGTTAGCTTCAGTCGCATTTAATCCCCAATACATTTTGGTCGACGAAAGTCTATTTCGCTTTGCCAAGCTCATCAAAGGGATTGATAAAAAATTGGAAAGAAGGCTCTTGAGAAGCAATAAAGGATGGAAATTGATGGAAATTGATGGAAATATTTTTTCTGCGGTGACACTTTCAAAGTTATTTTTTGACATAGACCTGTCATGGGCATTGCATTTTGATTTTTGTTCGAAATTAGGAATAATTGAAAATTCATTAAATAAATTAGACAGGGAGAATGTTTTACACAAAGTAGAAAATTTTGGCCTTTTTTCAGCGCGCTGTAGCGGCCAAACTCTTCAGCCCAAAATACATCAATGTTCTTCATTTTGTATCAAATTGTCGACATCGAAAATTGTCCCAATTTTATTACTTTTTGGCAAAATACTGAAAAAAGGTCGGAAATTTCAATGTTTGTTGTGAAGCCATATTCGTCGAAAATAGCAAAGTTGAAATTCGGATTCAACACCCCTTGCAACATAAAGAACAAGTGAGGAAAACTACTACATTTTTTCACTGGATTATTCAAGTATAACCAAAAATTTCCAAAAAATAATAACAAATGGTTGAGCCCGTCGCGAAAATTCCTGTATTTCCACGTGCCAGCCCGCAGAAAACATTCCGAATAAATTTCCCTCGTGCATTTTCACGCCTGACATGCGAACGAGGATTAAAATAAAATATCCTCTACTAAAAATAAGATAAGACATCGACACGTGGATAACCCAGAATCTAGTGAAAGTGGCCCACCAGCTAACTAACACTGCCGGCTCAGGATCGGAGAACTTTGGTTTGGGTCTAGTACCACGCAGGACTGGTTTGGCTATACATCTAATGGCGTACACAAACACGGAGATTTATTTAGTACCGGGTGGGTCGGAACGACTTCGGGCACCTGCGCAGGGTCAACGGCAGATGTAACGTGCGAAGAGAACAAAAAAAAAATAATAAGCGAAGACCGTCGATAGAATTTTTTTTCACAATAGGCGAGGACACGAAATTTTCAAAATATTTTTAATGGATTCTCCAGCTTATGAAAACTTTGTCAGCATTTTTTCTATTAATTATTTGAATAAAAAAAAAGTATTTATAACTTACTCTGTGAGAAAGTTGAATTTTACCGACGCCATTAAACGTCAGTATAATAATAAATTGTTGGCAGCTGTCAATGTCTGTAAATTCATTAAATCATAAGTTGTCATATATGGTGTTTGATTCAAGTTAACTTGTCCGTTTTTCAATAAATTAAATTTTTACAGAAAAAAATTACTAACAATATTCATTGTGTAGGATACAAAATTATGTGTGAACTACGAAAGTAAAGTGAATTTTTTTCACTATTGGCTAGAACACGAAATTTTAAAAATATTTTCAAAGCTTGTGAAAACTTGTCATATTTAATGTTTGTTTGAAGTTAACTTATCCGTTTTTCAATAAATGAAATTTTTACAGAAAAAAAAAAAAAGAAAAAAAGTGAACCACGACAGTAAAGCGCTTTTACCTACTATCAATATGTAATGTCATCATTACGATACTGATATGAGTTTCGTAATGAGATACTTTATCGCACTAGTCCGGTAAAGTAAAATTCATTTGTTTCTCTTATTAAATGTCAGTCTATTTAATGGAAAAGGATAAGAACTAATTTATTATAAATTTGAGTATCTATCCCGGGATTTATCAGGTAACAAGGTTTGAATTTTTTAATTTGTAACGGATTCTATATCTAAATCTATTCTCTAATAGTCTGAACTAATGTCGATGAAATTTTACTGAATTGGAATGAACGTGTCAAAGTTGACAGTTCGCAAAATAAATGAAAAATGGGCGCAACGCTTGCTTGTTGCATGATTCTAATATCATTAATTTAAGGAATATTGACTAATTTTGAGTAAATAATTAACATTATCGATAGTGGGTAAAATATTTTACCTACTATCAATATGTAATGTCAGTCATTACGATACTGATATGAGTTTCCTAATGAGATACTTTACCGCACTAGTGCACTAGTGCGGTAAAGTAAAATTCATTTGTTTTTCTTTTTGAATGTCAGTCTATTTAATGGAAAAGGATAACAAGAACTAATTTATTATAAATTATAAATTGGAATGAACGTGTCAAAGTCGACAGTTCGCAAAATAAATGAACAATGGGCGCAACACTTGCTTGTTGCATGATTCTAATATCATTAATTTAAGGAATATTGACTAATTTTGAGTAAATAATTAACATTATTGATAGTAGGTAAAATATTGTACAATATTTGTGTCGTAAATTCATATTACGATAACCGATGGGTTGACAAATGTTCCATCTCATATCATAATATGAATCTTTACGACACTTATATCGTAAATATCTATTACAGGGCTCAAGAAATGGCCAGGTTTGGTACGCCTCGCCTATCTATATCTTTTTTCGGCCTGAAAAATGCCACTTTACCTTCGAGCTATACAATATACTATTATCCTACACTGTGAGAAAGATCAATTTTACCAGCTTTACAGAGAGTAGAAAGTTACATTTTCTATGGCTAGCCGTGAAAATAAAATTTACATTTTCACGCTGGGTGGTGACGCCATTAAACGTCTCTATAAAAATAAATGGTTAGCAATGTCTGCTAATTCAATGAATTATAAGTTGTCATATTTGATGTTCGTTTGAAGTTAACTTGTCAATTTTTCAAGACATAAAATTTTTGTAGAAAAAATATTATTAACAAGTATTGTGTAGGATGAAAAAGTATATGTAAACCACGACAGTGAAGTCCTTTTTCAGGCCGAAAGAAGTGGCCAGGCTTAGCTGGTCCATACCTTCTTTCGGTCTGAAAATGCCACTTTACCGTCTAGGTATACAATATACTATCAAAGTCAACAAAATTCAAATGACTTCTTTCTCGCGTCATTGCAAATGGTTGTGACTTGCTCTCCCGGGAAATTAAAATACGCCCTTTGGCTGATTGGGCTCGGGAGAGTACGCCATAAAGAGCGTCAATGAAATTTGCTGATTTTCAGAAACTCTAATTGAAATTTGACTCCGATAGTATCTTGTACAATGAGCATGAAATGGTCCATTTCATGCAAATTGTACACTGTACTTTCTCTAAGACCATCTGAATCATAAACAAATCTGTAATATTTTTAATAACACTTTTTATCATAAACTTTTCTGCCGTCATGATTCCCATAATATATACAACCTAAAGAAGGAATTGAAGATATAAATATTGAAAATCATAATAAAAATCGAACACTAATCGATTTCAAAAAAGAAAAAAAATGTGGTCTATGTAGGATTTGAACCCTCACCCTTACTATCTGAAACCTGTACGTTCCCTCACTCTTCACTCGCTGCTACGAGCTCACATAATAATGTGATAAAATTAACTGCTATAGAAACTTTGTGCCAACTATTCGAAAATTAGAATTTGATTGTCATCATTCTTTATATTGAAATTAGCGGTGTCAATGTCAAATCATCCTCACTATTACTACTCACTTTCGATTACTTATTTTCTTTACTGAATTTTGTAAATACTGATGAGAAATGTCAAATCATCAAAACGTTAACAAACTTGATTCTATCTTATATTATTTATGATCGTAAAAATGACAGTCTAGTAGTTCATGAATGTCGTGGGAAATTAAATATCTTGTACTGAAATGATCATTAGAGTACAGCTCGCGATGTAGAAATAAAAAAGTGTTTACAATCAGCCTACTTCCTTGATCGATGGAGCGCATAAAATGGGCGTATTTATTAAAATTATTTTTTCTACAACAAAAGTAGCGTATTTCTCTTGGCTTACTTACTTTGAAAACCATGTTTTGCACATACTGTGAGAAATATTATTCATACGGCACATGGTACATACGTATATGTACCATTGAACAAAGCAGAAGTACCAAGGGCTCCCTGGCGTAATGGATTGTCAATCAGCCTGTCAGAGACAGAAAAAAGTTTCCGATCGAAGCAGGGGTCCCGCAAGGTTCAAGTTTGTCGCCACACTTGTACTCGCTGAATACGTAGGACTTTCCTCAGTGCGAGAGACCGGATATGGGCACGGCGGTATACGCTGATGATACCGCCATTTTCGCCCATTCCTTCTCGAGCGTCGCTGCCCAGTATAGGATCCAAGTTCACTTGGATAGGAAGGTCATACCCTATTTGGCCGAGAACAAGATCGTGGTGAACCCGGCGAAGTCAGAGACCATCAACTTCACTAAGAAGTATACTTACTCGAAATTATACAGGAAGTTGGTGATCAATGGCCAAGCTGTGGAGAACGTGAACACTGCGAGATACCTGGGAGTACAGCTGGACAAGCGTTTGAATTTCGGCAGACATATAACACTGGCTATACGCAGAGGGCGGGTGGTGCACTTAAGCGCACCTACCCTCTAATAGCCAGAAGCTCCAAACTAAGTCTTGATAACAAGTTATTGTTGTATAAACAAATTATCAGGCCATCAATGACATACGCTTGTCTGGTATTTTGCAGCCTAAAAATGACCCCTCTCATGAGGTTGGATAGGATGCAAAATAAAGTACTCCGTATCATAACCAACAGCCGAAGATACGTTCGATTGGGGACTCTTAGGGAGCTTGCTGGCGTCGACTCGATCCCGACATATATTAGAAACTTGTCGTACAAGTTCTATAAATACTACATCGATAAAAGTCCCCTCACCAAGGACATTACAAAGCTCAGAGTGTTCGATAATGAGCCCCGCAAGCACGGCGGGCTCATCTATCAAGCGTTGGATATCTTCCAAGAACGAAGGGAAGAACCGGTTCCTTAGGGAACCAAGACGAAAGGAATACCTAAAACGCAAAGTACCTCGACCCGGTTTTTTGCCTCAGCCTTTTCCGGGATTGACATCGAAATAACCAGCCTCAAAAACAACTGCTAGCATTTATCTACAATGAATAAAACTTAACAACACGCATTAGCTATGCAGGAGGCGTGTATCTTACAGAATATCACCGCAGATAATGAAATGTCTAGCCCCACGTTACCACCAGCGTGGCCGGGCAACGGCACCCTCTCTTTTGGGGGTTCTAAGTTCGGTTTGGCAGGGCGCTCTCCCATTCTCCTGATCGAGGGCGGGAGAGTTGCCCGTCTATACATCTCTTCTCCTCCCCCCTGGGTTGAAGAATATGTATTGAATGAAATGTCATGTCATTGTCTGTGAATTGTATTGACCAACAATGTAAAATAAACCTCTATTTATTTATTTATTTATTTAATCAGCCTGTCACGCAGGTGGACCTGGTTCTACACCCGGGCCAGACTTTTTTTTTTCATTTTAATTTACATCTTGATATTTTTATTAAGTTTAAATTTTAAATAAATCATTCAACTCTCAAGAGGTAGGATACTTTATTGCTATTTTAGGTTCGCTAACAATAAAAATAAATATTGAGTTACAATATTTGTATTCTTTAAATTTGTGCAGTTGTAGAAAAAGTATATTGTCCAACATGTGGGGAAAGTTACTTCCTCACTCGTGTGCTTGCGGGCCACAAACCTCCACACTCGTGAGAAAAGTTGAACTTTCCCCACTTGTTGCACAATATACTATTCTGGGTTCATTTATATATGAGTTTTGTATTTTAAAGCATATTTGGAACGATAATATTTGTTCGTGTCCTCGTCTGTTGCTATCAACAGGGTGTTATCGAAATTTGAAGCGATATATGAAGTGGGAAGTAGAAGATGACAAAACAAAACGAAATGATAGAATACATTTTGGTCGAAAAATGATTATATTGGAAGATAGTGAATTTTGAAATTTTCAAAATTTTTTGGTAATCGCTGATCAGATGAAATTAGGGCTGATCTACTGAAATCCATCTCAAAATATATTCTAAACCCTTTGGTATATATTATAAACAAATAATGTCTGACGCTCGGTATCTGGCCCGGCTGTTTCAAAATGGTAATAGTGACCCCGGTACATAAAAAATTCTTTAATTATAGACCTATTTCGTTAATCACACATATTTCTAAAATATTTGGAAAAGTACTTAAAAATAGACTTCATTCTTTTATCAACAAATATGAACTCATTTTAAGAAAACAATCTGCATTCTAAGAAAAAACGTCCACAGAGGATGCGATACTTGAACTAATACACAAATATTTAGAAACTGATAAACCTTTTTTATGCCTATTCATCGACTTGTCAAAGGCTTTTGATACTGTTGATCATCGATTACTTTTACAGACCCTAGAGAATAATGCTATCAGAGGAATTTGTCTAAAAATCTTTGACAACTATTTGCAAAATAGAGAACAGGTCGTAAGAGTGGGTGATACAAAAAGTAGTTCAACAAAAAATGAGTGTGGTGTGCTCTGAGGTACGGTGTTGGGTACAATTTTGTTCAATTTGTACCTAAACAATTTATTTAGCTTGAACACCGTCGGCAACATAATAGGTTATGCTGACGCAACTGCAATCTTTTATGAAGCAGAAACATGGAATGAGCTTAGAAATAAAATAGAGGCAGATTTTGTTCAACTCAAACAGTGGTTTGATTATAGACTCTTGACAATTAATATGGCCAAAACAAACTTTTGACCTTTCAGTTGCAACATATCTCCTGCCCATTTGAGAACATCAACGTGACTACACAAGGAAATACTTTTCTCGGCAACCGTCCGGGAAGTAGTATTTTTCTTTGAGAAAGTATCCGGACTAGTCCGGGAAGTGAATTAGTAGAAGTGAATTTGTCTATCTGAAAAAATTAGATCAAATTAACCAAATGATACTTCTCTTTTTCGAAAAATGTTGACGTTTCGGAGACTGAAACTGCCTCCGTTATCAAAACTCGCTGAAAAGACGCTGAAAACTGAAAGTCTAGGAAAATCCTCTTGTATTTTCTAAGCGGAAATTTAAAAATTATTCACTTGAATTTGTTTCATGTAATGTGTTGTGTCCTTCAAAAACCTCCTGTTGGTTGTCATGCTGATAAAAATTCATTTCAAATAACCAGCTTCAGAATGATCAAGGAAAAGGAATATATAATACTGATTCTGCATATATTCTGCAATATTTTTGAGTGACATGAATTGAAGAGGAATAATAAAAAAAATCATACACCGGAAAATACTTGTTCACAAGTATATTATGCTTTCAGAACCCACAGATCAAACATTGAGCGGTGTTGATTTCCAGTGGAAAATTTTCGACGCGTTAAATCAAACGCGTTCATATCGAGGTCACAATAGGGTTATAATAAATCTTCAAACTTTACCCACGAATAATGATGTTGTTTATCTAAAACATTGTTTTAAAATTTATTATGTTTTTTCGAACGATTGATACTGGATGATATTTTGAAAACAAAAATAGTTGGTTACCATAGCATCAGTGAAAATTAGGATGATATAAGTCATTCTTTTAGTGAGTTATGTGTCTGTTTTGATCGAATTGTTTGAAACTCAGTTTTTAACTTTATGTAAAGGTTAGATAATTTCTCAAAGCTCAATCATTATTTCAATAATTTTAGATTATAAAAAACTGATATACATTGAAAATAATAAACGTTCTCACATCCAGCACATAAACATATCAGGATACTTTTTTTTAATGTTTAAAAAAAATGTCTTGAGTGTTTAGAATTACTTTTAATCAACAGTAACATCTTTTTTTATGTAATAAATTTCTTTCTTCAAAGAAATAATTTTGCTAATCAGTAATTTCACGAGAAAAACTGACAAAAAAAATACAGGACCGTGGTTCGAGCAATTTTGTCTATTGTCAGTTTTTCGAGTGAAATCTCTGATGGAAAAATTTGAGTTGAATGAAATTTTTCTAATACAAAGAAAGTTCGAGTGTTTTTTGGCAAAATGAATCAACGACAATACATGAATACACCACATTAAAAATATTAACCACTTTCATTAAAATATAGTTATTTGAAGGAACATTTATTAACAACACAATTATTGTTACAATATTTTTTGTGATTTGTTCAGTAGAAACTTCCCAAAAACGATTCATTTTGTGTCAACCGAAAAATCATAGCTGTCATGGCAGAAATTGAAGTGACGTCCGCTTACTAGATGAAGTCTGGTGTAGGGATAGGCAATCTTATCGTGATGAAAAAAATACACATTTTTTATGGCTGTCAAAATGAGACGGACGTCATATTTCAATGAGTTTTTTTCTATAGGAATCTTGAAAAACCGATCCAACTATATGGGTATTTCTAAATGTCGTATACATAACTTTCTGAAACTTATTGAATTCTCCAGATCCACATATTTTTGAGTCGTCGCCAATTCTCTTGCTAACGCTCTCTCGAAAGATTTTTTCAGCGGCTTCTCGACCAGACTTCCCACCAACTAGTTACGAACTTATCGTTCCGATAGCGAATTTCCAAACTGGCATTTTGACGCTAATTACTTAACTTTGACGTTACAATCATTGATATTTTTTCCCGACTGTGTCAAGATTTCGAATGGAATCCATTGACGATAAATGCACTAACTCGTTTTCTATACTGCTCTCCAAGTATTTTCATGATTTGATCATAAGACTTATCTTTTGAACTGCCGTTCAACAAGATTGGCCGCAAAATACTGCTCTCTCTCTGGAGCCTCTCAGCAAAAATGTCCTAGTCGTTACCAGGTGAAAATCCAGTAATACTGAAAATGGTCCCATCGACCACTCTTAGTTGATCAACCATCATGAATTCTCGTTCTCGTCGCCAAATTATGTGGTGTCCAGTTGATTCATTTTTTTTGAAGAATAGAAAAATAAATGGATTTCAAAAGAGTCTGATAATTGATTGTCATCAACTCAATTTTTATAACAACACATTATGTTTGTAGCTACTTCTAAGGCAACAAAATACCAGCAGTAGATCTTATCACAATAAGATAAAGGAAATAGTGGGAGGCAACATTCTCGAAATGAAACCAATGGACCACATGACTCCTAAGTACTTTTTCAACTTGGAGGTTATTATACAAGATCGATGACAACATCAGGGGCAAACTTGAGAGGATCTGGTATACGGACGGATCCAAATCAAAGGAAGGAAGTGGTGCTGGAATATACAGAGAGGGGATAAACTCCCAAATATGTGTCTCACTAGGAACAAACACCTCCGTATTCCAGGCAGAGATTATTTTGCAATTCCCGAAAGAAATCAGTCACCGAAGGCTCTTATGAAGCCGAAAGTGACATCAAGACTGGTATAGGAATGACTGGTATGAAGCCCCTCTCGTGCACCACTGGAAAACATTTATTCAAGAACCGTCAAAATAGAAAACTGAAGAACTACTCAAGTTGAGCAGGAATCAAGTTACAACTGGTAACAGTTCAATGAAAACACCTGCACAAAATGGGGCTGTACAACGGAGAACTTTCCTGCAGAGAATGTGGTAAAGGGACAGAAATGTACTGTAATTGCGAGGCATTAGACCGCAAGAGACAGGCAATTTTCGGGAATCCCAGAAACTCCCGAAGAATTCAACAGTCAACCGATGGAGAACCTGTGCAGACTGATACAGGGGACTAGAGTTGCGGAGAGAGTGCTGTGAAGTAGTAGTAGTAGTATAATCATGGGGAGGCCGCTGCCGCAGCCAGGCAAGTAGGCCCCAATGGGCCCTTTTTGCCATCACCTGCTCTCCACATAAGTACATTGCCTCTTCTAGTCTTCCTTTCCGAACCTTTGTGACCTTCTAGTGAAGGTCAGTATGTCCGTCCACTCTAGTTCGATGAGTTCCTCTTGTTGGAGTTTTTCGACTCCGAAGATTTCGAATCTTAGCCTCCCGTACGCTTCACACTCGTCAAGGAAGTGATGCGAAGTTTCTTCGTCTTCTTCGCACATATGGCATATATGAAACTTACCCGGAAAACACAAAAAGCCCAAGAGGCTGAGGTGTAGCTGTCGCAAGCATCCGAGGAAAACATTTTTTTCTAGATTATAGACACAAAAGATATTCAATGAACCACAGTGTTGTTAAACGATATAAAACAGTAAAGAACAATCAAAATATTTTATGGATAAAACGCAAATATGTCTGTTATACCTACATTGATATAGTATCTTGCACCCTTCCAGATTTGTTGATAATCCAAATATTATTGCTGAATTCAATAAAAAATAATCCTTGTCGTATTCTTGAAATGTCCAATTTGGGAGTGACGTTTGGTTTGGCGACCGTTATTATGGGTAACGACCACGAAATCAAATTTCACTCATCACTGATAAAAAGGATTTTTTGCATCAATGCATAATTGCATTGATTCAAGTCGATTGTGTTCTTGAATAGGTCCAACTAAATATTAGTTTGATTTTTTGACGGAATCCTCTTGATCACTTGAAAGGAAACTGTTTTGAGACATATGAACACTTTCTTCACTGAATAATGAGAGTTGTTTGGTGCAAGAGTATTTCAACTTTGATAATGAACACTATTGTGAATACTTTCTTTGTTCGATGGTGTGAGTTGGTTGAGGCAAGAATATTTCTACTTCAGTAACGAACAATATTCTTCTTCATAATGCAATACATTTTTGATTCAAGATTATCTGCATTTGGAGGCTCAGTACAAATGTGCACTTGGTTATAAAAATATGCCATGGAAGCCATGTTCATATGGTACAGTTCAACAAATAGAGAACAACTGCGAACAATTGAGGTATAATGGTTATATATGAGAATAGTTTTGTAATATTTTAATTTCAGAAACTATATAATCAACGTAGGTTACTCTTCGGTGACGGATAGAAATGCGATCGAATATAGAAACGACAGCGTCATTCGCCATTATCACACACCTGTTGAAAACAATATCTTCAACCTACCTCCACAACTGGTCCATAAATGACCAAAATTCAAATCGTGCAGAAGTAATTGGACCTCCATATTGCACTTCTGTAGCAGCATATTTGCACATAACCACTGTGTCAAATACAAAACTAACAACTTAAATTATGATTCAAACACAACCCCCAACAACAACAACCAAACGCGGGTAAAAGCAAACAGGATAGAGGTCCCAGTCGGCAGTCGCAGTGCGCGCGTGGGTTCGCGTCGTTCCGGTAGCGGGGTTCCGCCAAGAAATCATGTTCTTGAGTGAAAAGAAGCATTTTTCACAAGTATGAGTTCTCTAGGGTAAAGAGTTGGAATGTATTAATGCAAACAAATTCATTTCAAGATAATTTATGTAAAGAAGCAAACATTTCAATAAGTTTAAAATAAGAGTATATTCATCAATTAGAAATTATTATTCTTTTCAGAAGATGATTCTGTTCAAAAGGATATATATATTTGATTGAAAACATCCTTTTTATCAGTGAAATAATCACCTCGCATGAGATTGCAAAAAAACGAGTTTTTCAATTGCTGCGAATATTATGCTGCACCATGTATATCAGCAAATTATACTGTCTCAGGGAGCAGAGTGATTCCACCAAAAACAAATGTGTTTTTTTCCATAACCACTTCATGTGACTGATATCAAATAATGGAAAATACCCAGAATATATTAATTGTACTGACCCAGTAAAACTTATTATTTATTCCCAATTTAATCGAGCATGAGGAAATTATGGTTTAAAATACTGTTTCTTTCCATAACCTCTATTAACTTTATATTGAACGAAAACAGGAATTGAATCGCTGTTTGGTAATAAAATGAAATCACATAAGCGAAATGGAAAATCCCCTTCAGAAAACAATTACTAATCTGGCTAATACCACGAATGGTATTAAGTTATATCAAACTTATACTTGTGCAATGTTTCTCATTGTAAAGGACTCTATTGCGAGTGCTTTCTGTAGAACTTCTATCGAAACGGACAGGGGGACCACCTGCAAACTAGTTTCGAAAATGCTGTCTCTCATCAGGGCAAGGTTAGGTCAACACAGACTTAAGCTTGTCCTCCACTTGTCCGGCACAGCACAACACGGTACGGATAGGATTGGAACATCGCAAATAAGTGGACAATCGCCCACTCGCCTGGCACGGCACAGCAAAGAGCGTCCGTCGCCGGAAAAGTACAGCTCTCCGATCCTTTCCAGCAAACAACGGTACGTGCTGTGCTGGACTGTCTACCGTCGACATCAGGCGACGGCCAGCGCCGTGCCGTGCTGTACTACCGGACAAGTGGGCAGCAAGCTTTAGAGAGCATTTTTTCGCCGTTCGAATCATCACAGCACTCTGGTTATTTGGTTATTTTGGTCTCGTGCTAATGAAACCTCCCAGTACTCATATGTTTGAGGAAATCTCAAGAGAACCAACCGTTTCATCAGTTCAAGCAGAAGAGTTTTCGCTAGGAGAATAAATGGACACAAAGCCATTGAGTTATAGTTAGCTCCCGGCCGGCCAGCTCCAAGCTGGATTATTCTCCACGGTCACAAGGGGGCCTGTTTATTTATCTAGTTATAGTTGATTGTGTTTATTCGGTAGCCACCAAATGAGAATTACGATTACTGAATGGGCTATTTTAACAATTTTGAATCTCGCAATATTTTAACCATAACACATAACACTTGATTATTTTCAACATGAAAAGTGGCCGGACTCGAACGGCGATGACTCTGGGATAAAATAAGATGATTTTTAATGCAAAAATTTCTTCTTGAACGACTTCAATCGAAGGTGCCAGCTCCATGCATATGAGGTATAGCAGTTCATGACATATCTCGCTGTATTTTTACCACAACTTTCTATCTGAAGAAGTGTCCGGCCCTAAGGGCAATTTTTTTGGTAAGTAAATAAGATAATTAATAATGCAAAAATTACTTTTTGAGCCACTTCAATGAAAGAAAAAGTGCCAGCTCCAAGCATATGAAGTAGTAGTTCATGTCAAATCTCGCAATATTTTTACCACAACATTTGATTATTTTCAACCTCAAGAAGTGGCCGGCATCGGACGGCAGTGGTTTAGGGATGTAAGTCGGGTAACAATTAACGCAAAATGACTTTTTACCCAACTCCAGTCAACGAAAAAGGACCAGCTCCACAAGCATGGGAAGTGTCAAACTCTGCGATTGTATTTCTAAGATTCTCGATTATTTGAAGGCAGAAGAAGTGGCCGGCCTCGACCGGCAATGGATCAGGGATGTAAATCAGATAACAATTAACGCAAAAATGACTTTTTGCATGACTCCAGTCAACGAAAACGTGCCAGTTCCAAGCATCGGAAATGTCAAACCTGGCGATTTTATCTCTAAGATTTTCGAATATTTGCATGCAGAAGAAGTGGCCGGCCTCGACCGGCATTGGTAAAGGGATGTCAATCAGATAACAATTAATGAAAAAATAACTTTTTGCACGACTCTAGTCAACGAAAAACGGCTAGCTCCAAGCATGGTAAGTGTCGAACCCTGCTATTGAATTTATAAGATTCTTGATTATTTGCAATCAGAAGAAGTGGCCGGCCTCTACCGATAAGGTTGAATATAATCAAATGTTATGGTAAAAATATTGTGAGATTTGAAATGAACTAGTACATCATATGCTTGGTGCTGGCACTTTTTTTTATTGAAGTCGCTCAAGAAGTAAATTTTGAATTAAAAATCATCTTATTTTATCCCAGAGTCATTGTCGTTCGAGTCCGGCTACTTTTTCATGTTGAAAATAATCAAGTGTTATGGTTAAAATATTGCGAGATTCGAACTTGTTAAAATACTCCATTCTGTAATCGTAATTCTCATTTGGTGGCTACCGAATAAACACAATCTACTTTAACTAGATAAAAAAAAGGCTACCTTGTGACCGTGGTGGAATAATGGAGCTGGCCGGCCGGGAGCTAACATGACCGAGGTAAAATAATGTTCATTTAAATTGAAAAGTGGAATGTTAACAGTTACGAATACTAGTTTAAAAAACTAAAGAATACGCTTTACTTCCAACATGGAGTGAAAAATAAAAAATAATTAAAAATGTAATTTCTCAAGTGTAAAAAAAAGCGTGGGTGCTTTCAATCTATATTCTCATATTTTTAGTTCAATTCAACAATACTGAAAGTTCAAGAGCTCAAGAGAACTTTGTCAAGCACCCCACGCTTTTTTCACAGTTGGGTATTTACATTGCCCATTATTTTTTACTTTTTAGTTCACGTTGAAAGTAAAATGTGTTCTTTAGTTTTTCAAACTATTATTTTTTTTATTACTGAAAATCGGAATCTCTGACCCCGAAAAGTCGACGAGTAGAATTTCTTAATAACAACAAAGACAATTGCTACTCTAGCTAAAATTATCTCAAAAAAATCATTACCACGAATGTAATTCGGCTTGATTATTTTTTTACCGGACATTTATCAGTGTCATCTTGACAAGTCAATTGCTAACTTTCTCATGAATTCATATAAACAAACATCCAATTAAACAACGTGAAAGAATTATCGGGGGTAATACCACGAGTGGTCGCAATACTATCGATAATTCTGTCAGAAATCAACGAGATCAAATTGCTCGGTAACACCACTCGTCCCTACGAGACTCGTGGTGTTACCTCAAAGCAATTTGATCGAGTTAAAGATTTCTGACAGAATTGTCGATTGTATTGTGAGCACGAGTCGTATTTATTGAGATAATTTCACGAACCAACCAAGTCATTATGAAGTCTGTCAACCTGACGTTTATGTCATATTAGATTACAAGATGTATCATTGCTGTTTATATTTGTGGTTGACTTGACGACGCCGACGTGGTCTTTCGGGATCGGAAAGAAAGGAAGCGAAAGGAAGCGTGTACTTTCGCGAAATCCCATTCTGATTGGTCCTCATATCGCAGGAGACGCGACTTTCATATAGTGAGTGAAATTGTCGGGGGTAATACCACGAGTGGTCGCAATACTATCGATAATTCTGTCAGAAATCAACGAGATCAAATTGTAAAGATAAAGATAAAGATTTCTGACAGAATTATCGATTGTATTGTGAGCACGAGTCGTATTTATTGAGATAATTTCACGAACCAACCAAGTTATTATTTGAAATTTGATCGAGTAAACAAAGTGAATTCTTCAATAGTTGCAACTAATGAATAATAAACATGAAGTCTGTCAACCTGACGTTTATGTCATATTAGATTCCGGATCGGAAAGGAAGGAAGCGAAAGGAAGCGTGTTCTTTCGCGAAATCCCATTCTGATTGGTCCTCATATCGCAGGAGACGCGACTTTCATATAGTGAGTGAAATTGTCAGTAGTGATACCACAAGTGATGGAATTTTCGCGATAAGTCTGTCGATTCATTTCTGAACCAGGACGAGTGGTGTTTTCTCGAATCAATTCAGTTGATATCCTAAATGAAAGACATCAGACTTATGAGAAAAATTCAATGACGAGTGGAATTTTATTAGACTATTTCTAATCACTTATATTTGACGTTTAACTGTCACATGCACTGTAACAAATCTGAAAACACCGAACTTGATAGGCCAATCAGAGTCAAGAGTCAAGTTTGGTATTATCGGTAATCCGACGCCGAGGTCTGTTTCCTATAAGCAACAAATTTGAGGAAGTTGTTATATTCATCAATGTTCGAGGGTTATTCGGATAGAATTTTTTTTTACTAACCGATACTTTTTAACATTGCTATAAATGCTTTCCATAAAAATTTGTTATTGTAAACAATATTTTGATATATTTGATACGAAAATTTCATTTCATCTTCCTTTCAGTATTACAACCAAAAAATTTTGATGTTATTGAATATTTGAAACAAAATCAAAATAAATCGGAATATGTATATCTATAGAAACGTGTCTGAGAATGAAAACAGACCGTTTGGTCTGTTATTAGTGTAATGTTGTTCTGATTGGTTGTATTCAATCGCATGACCTCAGTTTAACTAATTTGATTGGATTTCCGCTTGAGCAAAAAATATTTGCTGTAACTTGCTACTAACCAATTATCAGTAGTAATAACCCAAGGACATTGATAATTATAGCAGATTCCGAAAGCTTGTTGCTTGGAAACAGACCGACGCCGAAGGCGGAGGTCTGTTTTCTATAAGCAACAAGCTTGAGGAAGTTGTTATATTCATCAATGTTCGAGGGTTATTCGAATAGAAAATTTTTTGCTAACCGATACTATGTAACATTGCAATAGTCTATAAATGATCTCCATACAAATTTGTTATTGTAAACAGTTTATTTTGATATATTTGATAAGAAAATTTCATCAATCTTCTCGTCAGTATTACAACCAAATCATGACATCACTGACATTTTGACGTTATTGAATATTTGAAATTTCAAAATCTAAATAAATCAAAATATGTATATCCATAGCAACGTGCCTGAGAGTGAAAACAGACTGTTGGGTCTGGTATCAGTATAATGTTGTTCTTATTGGTTGTATTCAATCACATGACCTCAATTTTACTAATTTCATTGGATTTCCGTTGGGCAAAAAATTTTCAGTGTAATTTTGATACTATTGGTCGATTTGAAATGTTTTCTTATGACGATTGGTTACAAAAATCGTATAAAAATAATCATATAAATAAATTAGATAGGGAGAATTTTTTTCAGAAATATCTCTCACAGATATGGTTAAAATCAATGATACAGGAAACGCACCTCTTACGCTAGACCAGCAATACATTTTTGTAGACGACATTCTAATTCACTCTTCTTAGATTATCGGGGAGGTCGGAGGAATTGGAAGTCAGACTGGTCAGAAGCAATTTCTCGCCGATCGACAAAGTAACCAGAACGCTCCGTGAGTTACCATGGAAACGATAATAAATGTCGAATGTTTTTTTTTATAAGTAGGTAATTGAATTTTTGATTCTACATCATGTAACTATGTAATGTATGTATGTGAAAAGTAATTAAAAAATAGATATTATGATTATAAACTCTCATTTCCTACACTTTTCATTATACTAAATATGGTAGAAATGTGTATTTGGTAAATAATTCACATTATCTATAAATAACATTGATACCCAAATTATCGCATTAAATAAAATAGAAAACTACCAAAGTTAGTTCCGAAAAGCAGTCCAAAGATTGGTTGGAGGTTATTCTTCTTTTATTTTTTAACAATTTTGTACTACTGAATATAGTAGAAAGGAATGCTCGCACGTTAAAAAATATGAACTGTCAAATTTGAGGTTATTAGTTTTGAAGGAGTCACTTTTCTGCACTAGTGCGGAAAAGTTTTTCCAAACTCTTTGTAATGCGGAAAAAACATTTTAGTGCGGAAAAGTAGATTTGTTTAGTTTTTGCGGATTATACTGACATTTAAATATTGCGTGTACCTAACACGAGCGTAAAGTGTGCTAACGCGCCGTTTGGCCATCTGCAATCGTGTGCGGAAAAGTATCACTTTCCGCACTTGTTAGGTAAACAACTATTGTGACATCTGTGGTTGTAGAAAAAATCTTCCATTCTCACTTTGCATAGGTGAAATAAGTATATACATTATTCATAATATAAATGCTCATTTCTCCCCTAACTGTGGACAAAAATGAAAAATTCATACACCGTTGGATACAGAATTGAAATACCTTCCAATCGAGGTGCCACATGATCTACCTTCAATTTTTTTTTGCAAAATGACGTCACGCTTGTCACACGTGTCATAAAGAAGACAAGTAATGTTAAAAGTAGTATTTATGGTCTTATAAAAGTGTGCCAAATTTGGTTGAAAAAAACTAAACCATTCAAAACATAATTGGGGGATTTTACTTTTCAGGATTTTACTTTCCGTGGGAACCAGTACGAAAAAAATTCTATTACAAGTACTTCTTGTGATGAAACGAAAGAGTTCATACCGGTTGACCGGTGTATCAAGAATATTTCAGAATCTTGTTGATGTTTATAATCCGGCTTAATTTGAGGAAAACATAGATGTTTTTGTTTCATGTGTCTGAGTTTCTCGAGAATCGCACAATTAAAAATTAGATTACGTTCTATAATCACTTCCAATTCTATAACTTATCTAGATTTTTTCAACTGGAGAATTGAATTATCAACAGGAAATGCCTCACCTGTCAACATGTTTTGGTACCTGTTGAATCCATCAGATAAGTTATGAGATAAGAGAAATCTAGAACAAAATATTGACCTTGCTCGTTTACCGTTGTAAATTATTGCGTCGCAGGCAATCCTAATTTATACTATCAATTGTTAATTTTATCTTCTAAGAGGAAATTCTCATTTAATGAAATAGAGTTTGCTCCCAAAATAACGAGCTCGGAAAGATCTCTAGTAGTCAGATTATAAAAAAAAACAATGCTAACTGATTGAATAATATATTTTTCCTATCTTTAGATTCCTGGGAAAGGAAAAACGGAGACATGAGAAATACGAAGATGATGTCTAGCTCGTATATGGAGGTTTTCTACATCATTTTGCCGGATAGACCAAGAGGTGGAACAACGCTGCTCTCAAGAGAAAATCATAGTTCAAAACCCTTTCTGTCGCAAGTATCAGCATAAACTCCAACGGATCTGATCATAAGAACTGTCGAGAAAGAACAGAGTAGCTGTAACTAAGAAGCTTGCCGTTCCAATCATACTTCACTCCTTTGCAGAGGTAAAATGGACTAAAAACTTTCCGGTAAAACTCATAAAATTATTAATATCCATAGGAGCTTGTAGTCTAACTTGTTCTTTCCACGGTTACACTTTCCCTGACAACAGCTCAAATAGCACATAGCGATCCATGGGACTGAGGACATCTATCTGCGATTTGGAATATTCCTAGGATACAGGGATCAGAATCCACTTTTACATTATCTTTAGGTCCCGGTCGTCCCTTGCTCGAACAAGCTCTGCTTTTGGGGAGTATTTTCCGGAAACCTGAGAGATTCGTAAAAACAATGTATACAAAATAATTTACAAAAATATAAATTCATTTTGTACTGAAGATACATGAATGAGACTGTTTTCTATACCCCAGGCTAACCCAGGGAGGTTTTTTATATAATAGGGATGTGTAGAGGATAATCATAGGCTGGAACACATTTTTGCTGCACTCTTAGAAAGTATATGATTTATCGAAAAAACAACTCAACAAGATGAAAAACAATTCAAATTTCCACAAAAATTATTCTTCGTAATTTCTTATGAAATGCGCTCGTTTTCTCAGAAAACTTGTCTGAACGCCGACATCAATTTTCAGGTTCAAGCTAATCCGCCGCTGAAAGTTCTGGCGGAGCCGAATATTTGAGTGGTCATAAAAATGGTCGGAGAAGGAAAAGGAAAAGTTCATATCGTTTCTGAAGACTCCTTCCTTCTCATGCAAATATAATATGGGAAAATATGAGTACCTAAAATGTGTTTTATCCCACTTCACGGAGATGTTTGCGGATGATCCGAAAATCATGAATAATTTAGTAAATATGGAATTATTACAGTAAAGCAGCAACCCATACCCTCTTTGGACTATATGCAACAATTTTAGAGTAGTGTGACAGATCCCACTTATACATGCCAAAAAAAACTTTTTTTTACTCCAGCCTCATTTTCAACTTACCCATAAAACCGGCATTCTCTTCAGTGAAGTTGAAAATAATAGCTTATTCATATCCTGCATATATGTTTAATAACACTATTAGTGCAAACCTCAAGCTTGAAATTACATACTTCATTTCATGTAGGGTGAGTTTAAAACTGATGCAGAAGTAAAACCCAGTTTTTTTCTTTGGCATATATGAGTGAGACTTGTCTTACTAGTCTTAAATCGTTTTATATGGTCCAAAGAGGGTACTGATTGCTGCTTCAGTATAATTATTTCATATCAACTAAAATATCCATGACTTTCGGATCCTTCGTTAATATCGTAGAAGGGTTATGTGAAGTGGGATAAAAGACATTTTGGGTACTCAGATACTCACATATTATATTTGCATGAGGAAGTAGAAGTCTTCAGGAACGATGTACACTTTTTTAAGCTTGAGGTTTGCACTTCACAATAGTGTTATCAAACATATATGCAGGATATGATTAAGCGATTATTTTCAACATTTACTGAAGAAATTGCCGGGAGTATGGGTGAGTTTAAAACTGATGCAGGAGTAAAACCCAGTTGTTTCTTCGGCATGTATGAGTGAGACTTGTCTCACTAGTCTAAAATCGGTGCATATATGGTCCAAAGAGGGTTGCTGCTTCAGTATAATAATTCCACATTTACTAAATTATTTATGATTTTCGGATCATCCGCAAACATTTCACAAAACACATTTTAGGTACACAAATACGATATGATATGATATGAACTTTTCCTTTTTCTTTTCCGGTAATTTTTAGCAGAGTTATGACCAATCAAATATTCGGCTCGGCCAAAATTTTCAGCGTCGGGTAAGCGTGAACTTGAAAGTTGATGTCTGCGTTCAATCACGTTTTCTGAGAAAACGAGCCCATTTCATAAGAAATTACTGAGAATAATATTGTGGAGAATTGAATTGTCTTTCACCTTGTTGAGTTGTTTTTTCCGATAAATCATATACTTTCCAAGAATACAGCAAAAATCTATTTACTTATATTTGAACGAAAAAACAAAAATATGTTCCACCCCTGGAATTTGGGTAAACAATTTTTTTTCGTGTTTGTCATGGTTTCAACTACTAGCATACCAAGCTTGGTGGTGCTTCAATCGATCCTCGCCTCAAAACCCAATCGTACTGGTTTAAAATAGTTTCCAAGATGGTAGATAACTTTGTTGGCCTGCTGAAATCTATATTGAGCTGTACGTTTTGTGGTCATTGTTCAGTCACGTTTGATCCAATCTGGTATCTTTCTCTTCCGATTCCGCAAAGAACAGGCCAACTTAGTCTGTCACACTGTTTAGATTCATTGACCAAAGAAGAAACTTTGGATGGGGACGAGAAACCTACATGTTCAAAGTTCAACGAGAGAAGGAAGTCTACGAAATTTTTATTGATTCAGAAATTTCCTAAAATTTTAGTGATCCATTTACAATTTTTTCTGCAACAGATGAATTTAGAAAAAAGTTGACTGATGCAATTGATTTTTCTGTTGAGAAATTAGATATGAGCATCTATGCAGCGGACAATGCAGCACATTGGTTTCAGAATGCATAGTCGAAATTTTTGATAAATCTCTAGAATCAATGGATGCATCGTCTTGTAAGGAACGATTAGAACCAGGAGAACCTTGGATTTTTCTTGCTATATCAAGCTTATTATAACTTTCTGCTACAGCTGAGCTTTTCCACCCACCATCTCGTTTAATTGTTGTAAGATCAGCACCTTTATTAGCCAATAAGGTTGTTGAATGAAGTGCGCCTCATACAATGGCCGCTATAAGTTTCTGCGTTTGCCAGATTCAAAAATGAAGCAACTCTTGAAGGAACTTTCGACAAAGTGTTGATTCCAACAGGTTGTGAAGTACACTTCTCATTAGCGTATCGTAAAAAGAATCTGTCGTTGGATAACTTCTTCGGACGTAAGGACATATATTTTCTACACGTCTCCAAAGTATTCATAGAGAATCCTTCTTCTATAATTGTGAATTTTCGTGAAATGCCGGTCTTCGTATCTGGTATCGAAACAAGCAGATATGCGCCACTGTCTTGTACATCACTGATTTTCAAATTCGTAAATTCACAGCATCGACAGGCACCAGAAACTCCCATTATTAGTGCTACCTAAATATTTCAAGGATTAATATCTAAACTGTTCAAAAAGTTACGAGATATTATTACCTTGATCATCAAATATTCTTTATCGAAGCTCTCGTCAAAAATTCTTCACGTGTGCTCTTTCCAATACTGCAGCTTTCTTCGCCTTGTATCCTCTCGACTCACTCTTCAGATAGGCAGTGAGTTTACTATATTTCCCAATGTCTATGTTTTAATAGACCTTTATAGCGGCCTTCAGCATCGAGTACTTCGACCACATGGATGAAATTGCATACTTCTTCTTTAAATTTAAAAAATACGATAGCATGACTTCCTCACTTATTGCCGTTACCCTCCGTTTTTCTTTCCATTCATTAAATTCGGAAAATACTTTTTCATAATGTTCCCTGGACTTGGCAGGCAATAATTGGCGTGTTGCTTCTTCAGCGTCAAGGATTATATCAGGAAGAGAATTATTTTCTTGCATTTTTCACCAACTTCACAAATTTTTACAAATGGAGTCGATAAACAATCAAAAATACACAGTAACCATTCAACACCTCCCGATATTTTTGTATGTTATTTCAATGATTTTTGAGGAGGTGACAGCCGCTGTTAGAGCAAAACGTCAAATCATTTTGTGATGAAAAATTTCCGCGATTCTGATTCTAAATGAATGTGATTGTGAATAAAACGTTGTATTGCATGTGTGTTTTAGATTATTTCCTTAAGAAATTTAAACGCTCGAGCTTCGTTCTCGCGTTTAAACATTCTTGCGCAAATAAAATGATATCTAAAACACTTATACAATAAATAACTATTAAACTTCAGTGTTGTAGAGTAGGTATCATATGAATATTATTAATAACCCTTTTTTCAATTTCTTGGTTTTTTGGATCTATATTCCGTGGGTATTCGTATATTTCATATGTATATTATCAATGCAGGAACTTCATATCAACATGAATGTACCTGAAATTTTTGAAAACAGATTTTTCCACAATATTTTTCCACAATAAACACCTACAAGACTTTCGTTATCTCTTTGGTATTTCCTTACCACCTAATTTGTCATCCGCGTCGCAAATTTAATCTGAAAACCTATATATTTTGTTACTTTATTTACCGACTTCGTGTAAGCTTATATTAGGGTTATCTTAACCAAACAAACGTTCCAGTTTACTACACACGAATAATATAAAACAAACAAGAAGTATGGAAAAATTGTCAAAAGATGAACCGAGATTCCTCTCTGCGAGAGTATGATATTTTCCGATCGGAATATTTATGGATTATATGAATGACTGCAAGCGACGTTCATGGTATTTTATTTATCATGATAGTATCGCTACGAGCAAGTTCAAGATCATACGCGGAATATATCAATTATTGAAAAGGGGAACATTCTCCATGAAAATTGAAAAATGAAAAATGTGATTTATTTGTAATACCTAACAGAAAACAACTACTTCCCCGGCTAAAGCCACGCTGGACATTGAACTACACTTGATAGATATTGTAAAAAATAAAAAATCTGAAAGTGAAAATTCGCGTTTTCATTCAGATAGTTGATTTTTTCAATTTTCCCTAGTTTTCATTGAAAATTCATTAAATAAGATAGGGAGAATGTTATTAAAAAATATCACTAACAGAAATCTTAATTTTATTGAAGCAAGGTTAGCTTCTCTCGCATTTAATCCACAATACATTTTGGTGGACGAAAATCCATTTCGCTTTACCAAGCTCATCAGGGATATTGATATAATTGGAAAGCAGGCTCTTCAAAACCAATTATACACATCAAGGATGGAGACCGGACCTGTACGCAGTCAAGCAAACAGCATCTGCAATTATTAGTTCCGAATTCTTTTAAAATAACACTGTTCAAATACACTGAATATTTTGTGTGATTAGTGCAAAGTGAAGTAGAACGTATTATCTTCATCTGTAAGTACTTTTTATGTACAAAAACATTATTCCATCCTTACAGTCGGTCACAACGAATTTATCAGACACGTCTCCGTGTGTCTGTTTCGCCGCGGGGCAGGGGCGGACTCAGTGCACTGGTAACAGTAGATATCGTAGGAATAAATAATGGAAAACTACGTTAACTCAACACCCACAACTGAAGTGAATTTTACCCAAAACAATTCTACTAATGCAAAATCATGCTACTATCAAACGTGAGTCCTACTATACCGCATGAAACCCTCATTGATATTCTCCAGATGGGACTGAAACTCATGTTTCCAATGTCATCCCTGAGAGTAGGTTCTACCGATCCAGCATATAGTCACATTTTCAGTTTCAGGAGACAAGTATACATTACTCCACCAGATAACATACAGACACCAGAATACATAGACTTAGAACAGGAAGAAATATCATACACAATATTCATCTCACGAGAAAACCATTTATGTTTCAAATGCAAACAAGCTGGACATAATGCATCACAATGCGTCATACCTACAAGTCATCCACCCCCCCCCCACAAACTCGCACTTCTTCTTTCCCTCCTTCTCGCAAGCCCCATCTTCACAGCCGCAATATACCCCCCTTAATCACATAGATCCTGATAATAATGTTGTTATAAACACAGAAACAAACATTAGCACCCAAACTCCTCCACAAACTTCCTCTACTGAACCGACCGAACTATCAATAACCACCGCTGAACAACAACCTCATATAGAAGATATTACCTCAGATCCTCTTCAACAAGATACTTCATCAGGCAAAAGAAACGTTTCGGACATACTTACACCCACCTCAGAAGATCCTGATGAAAATTTTGTAACACCATCAAACCATCATGATCTGATATTGAATAATATAAAACATGTACGGATGAAGGTGCAGGAGCCGGCATTTACGGAACCAAGCCGAAGATGAAAATCTCACTGAGCTTGGGCAAACATGCGACGATATTTCAAGTGGAAATCGTTGCAATACACCATTGTGCACAAGAGCTAATGAGGCACGATTTTTCACGAAAAAACATTGCCATATACTCAGATAGCCAAGCTGCGATAAAAGCAGTCAACTCAATGCAAGTTACCTCAAAACTTGTTTGGGACTGCATAGAAGCCCTAAAAGAGCTGGGCAGTCAGAACAGACTGACACTAGCCTGGGTACCAGCACACACAGGTTATAGAGGCAATGAAGAGGCCGATACACTAGCCCGAGAAGGAGCAAGTAAGGCCCTGAATGGCCCAGAACCGTATTGCGGTATAGCAAAAGCTGTACTAAAAACAAACACCAAATCATGGATTCAACAGAAGTCTCAAGAATGGTGGAACAATGCACCAGGGATGAGACAGGCCAAAGAGTTTATCAAACAACCGCAGCCAACATTCACAGACTATCTACTAAGCCAGAAGAGGAACACTACTAGAATAGTAGTAGGACTTTTCACAGGGCACTGTAGGCTCAACAAACATATGAGTACAATAGGCCTGGCAGAAGAAATGCAATGCAGGTTCTGTCAGGAAGAAGAGGAAACATCAGTACACATACTATGCCACTGCGAGGGCTTGTCAAGGCAAAGGTTTTTAACAATGGGAGAAGAAAAACTAGCCTGTGGAGTCTCGTAAAGAAGACAGGGCTAGACAAAGAACACTCTAAATGATCTCGAGGACAAACACAATAGATCTGAAAAGGTCGCGGTGTAGAGGCTCTTAGCACGAAAGTCCCTAATATATAATCTAATCAAACATGTATTTGGGGAGTTTTTCATTGTCGAGGATTATATTACAAGTGCTCCCTGTAACCATATAGTAAAATTTTGATTTGAGTCGACAGTTTTTTTTGGAATTTCGACTTTTTTCTCGGAATTCAACCTTTTCTCGAAATTTCTACATTAACGTCGAAATGATGAACAAACTCTTGTGGTCCTCCTGCGCTTTCGTGAGAGTATGATACAAAATCAGGCAACTTATTATGGTTTTTTTTTATATCCATCAAAATTATTATCTATACAAGGCCTCTTTCTTCTCTGTCTTCAAGAAAGAGAAAGTGATATAACCACACGTGTCCTTCTCACCAGTGTATGATTTTTCATGATTCTTCTCACTTGCCTTCAGTTGTAAATTCGTTATCTCAATTATGAAGATTAAAATGTATTTAGACAAGGGAATGTACCTTGTTGTTGATTTTCAGATATGTCCCTACTGAGATAAGATATTTGAAAAAATATTAGATGAAGTACCATGACAAAGGTATGTTCTCATTCCTATATTGTGAATGCCGGGGTTTTTCTCAACGATACATGAGAGTGGACTCAGTTATTTTGAATTCATTTCAAAACAAGCCAAACTTTTTTGAAGGTGTTTCAAAGTTAAGATTTAAACAATAAAACATTTGTTGTATAGACTTGCTATGGACAAGAAACAACTAGAACCACAATTATTTTGTTCCTGAAATAATGTCATGACCCGAATATGTTTTCAGTAAAGGCCGATTCAGATACATGTGTGCCCACTCTGCATGAGAAATGCATGTTCATTGGGTGTTATGAATAAAAGCTAGCAAAAGCTTTTACTATAGGTTTGTCTCTCTCATTAATTAATAAAATGGATTGATCTGTTTCAAGAAATCTGAGTAAAAGCATTTGCTTAAGGTTTATTCATTAGACCCATTGACATTCAGACCTGTACCTTTCGGCGTGCGTGGAAAACGCGGGGTGTGCACACATGTTCTAGTTCACATAAATAAAGATACAGTGAAATATACCGCGCAATATTTTGAAAAACTCAAATATAATTCCTCCAGTATTAACAAGAATTAAGCTTGGTCGAGTTGTGTTTTGTACATTTCGACAAACCTAGTTGAACATGTGAAATTGCACGTTCATGTTGAGTGTCTTATCACTGGATAATGGATATATTACGGAATATAGTCGTTTGTGCGACGAGTGTGCATCACGTTCTCACGTTTTCAGCTGGATAAGTAGAACTCAGAATCCCAGTTTAGGTGACCGGCAAGATGGCAGTATTTTGAAACACAGGAGCTTATGTTGTGATTGTGTTCCATTAAATGTTTTTAAAAATTCTCAATGATGCGGTCTACATTGAACTGTGTTTGGTAATTTATTGTAACGAAGCTATATCTTTGGACTCTACGAAGATGTGAGAAAGTATTATTATTATTTGAACTGAACAGGATTGGTATATCCCTATGTACATTGATCCGATTTCAAAATTCACAGAGGCCTGAAACTGCACTTTTTTCATTAGAGTCAACGCCTGGAACTCTTAGAGGACATCAAAGTAGAGATTATTAGGGTCATGTGGAGGTTATTTTGTTATGAAGTTACAATTTTTTCGAATATAGATACTAGAAAGTTTCATTGTTTTTTCTTTTATATATTTTTTTATAATATTTAAGTTTGGCTTCGAATGGTATGAAGCTTCAAAGTTTGGTCTTCATTTCTCTTGTAGTATTTAGGTGGATTTATTTTTCATGTCAGGTTTTGCGTGATCTCAAAATAACTTATATTGGCATGATTTCAGCTGTATTGAATTTTCCGAACCTATATAGCTTTAAATTATTCCTGCTAATGTAGCATTTCTGAAATCGATTCTTCCATGTCAGATATCTGGCATACCTCAGTTTCATATGGAAACTTATCTTAAACGGAAAATATTCCAACGAAATAATTAAATTTTTTCAACCCGAGGATACTTTGCAAACATTTAGGCTATCTTTGTTAGCATGGTGTAGAAATTGGCACATCGAGATGACTAATATTCAAATCGAAGTTATTATAAGCTTTTGATACGAATTTCATTGATATGAAAGGCACAATCGTTTTAAACAACTGAAATATCCATGTCAGAGTTCAGATATACCACAAATAAATGGAAGATTACGTTCCAATAATAATAGATTGACAAGTTCTGACCCCCCTTGACGTCAAAGCATACGTCATCATTCTCTTAGTAGTTGTTTTTTGAAAAAAATCCCGATAAAGTTATTTTGAATAAATGAAGATCATACGACATTTAATCTCGAATATTATGTTTTTGTAAGCTATTATCTTCGGTAGGGATAACAGTTTATTGTTTTTCTTCGTTGCCATAGGCGCCCAATGGAATTCCTCTTGGCACGCGCTAGAAATTGTCACCAAAATATTGTGATGGTGTGCGAAATAACAACTTAATCACCACAGGAAGATCATCTTCGTGCGAAAATCTCAACTCAGAGTCTTACTCTGTTATTTAAGGAAAATACTGTCGTCCTATCACCATATAGGACAACTAGCCTTAGAACGACAGAATAAGGCTCACAACACACCGAAAAATCAAAAACGCCCTAAAGAAAAACGTTTTTGAGAAATGAAGGCTGACCACTCACCGATAAATCAAAAACGCCTGAAAGAAAAAGGTTTGTTATATAGCAAAACAGTGCTTCAACGTGTTGTCTACGGCTGGCGACACACCAAGAAATCGAAAACGTTTTAACGCGAAACGTTTTTGGCTAATTTAGGTGTTTTTCCTCCACGAATTATATGAAGTGACACACACTGGTACGGCAAAACAGGAAAACACCTTCAGGCCCTTTAAAACTGCTCGAAACAAATTGTTTTTGAATGAATCTGTTTTGTGTGATTCGTGTATTTTAAAATGTTTTGTCTTGCTACAAAATGTTTTGAATGAAAGCGTTTGGAAAACCTCGTGGTAGACAACACGTTGAAGCGTTTTGGATAAAACCGTTTTGCTTTCAGGCATTTATTGGTATGTGGTCAGCCTTCATTTATCAAAAACGTTTAACTTTAAGGCGTTTTTAATTTTTCGGTGTGTTGTCAGCCTATGACGAGGGATCCCAAACGCTTTAATTCAAAAAAAAATTTGTAGCAAGACAAAAAATTTTGGAATACATGAATCACATTTTTTATAGTAAAATTTAGTAGTAAAATTTCCTACTCGTAAAATTAATACTTTACTTCATCATACCTGTATCATAATACTGGTTAAATGCAATTGAAATCGTATATATGAAATTTTCAGGATTATGACACGCTGTGATATAATAGCTATTAGTGTAACGAGATTATTATGCGATTTATAATAAACCAGGATGTTGCCAGGCAAAAAGGCGCTCTGCACCGAGTTAGGAGTTTGAATTATCAAAATAAAAAAAAAAAAATCCTGGCTTCGTGGTCCCATTATTTTTGTACGACAGTAGGTTCTAGTAGATTATTATTTCATAATCTACCCAACGTGAGGAATTCCGTAAACCAGAAGACGACCTGTCTAATTTCTCCGACGAGAAAAGGCCATAATTATAGAAGAAGAAGAAGCACATCGCCAGATGAAAAATTATTATTACTATTATTATAGTCAAACGCACCACCCAGAATTGACGGCATAGTGCACAAAGTTATTTTTTCATACAGCAAGCATCGTTTTGTACATGTTTCATGCTGGGTCAAATGACCCCTCCAAATTGTTATACGGACTTAGAGTCTATAACGGAAACATTCTTGTATTATTATTTATATTAAAATTCGAGCACTTTCCGGCCTAGTCCGGGAAGTACGTACTTCCCGAACTAGGCTGGGAAGTGCTACTTTTTCAAAGAGGAGGAAAAATTATTTTTAGTATTGTTTCTGAAGTCACGATGCAGGCTTAATGAAAAATAGCGTATGATACAAGTATACAAGTACCTTTGAAGCACTCACAACTTCTTCCCAGTAATTTCTTAAGTTTATAATTGAAACTATTCAGATGATTTAACTATTTATTATAAAAATACATAAAAAAATCTGATTTCTCAAAGAAAAAAATTTCCTTATATAATTCGCAGCAGTATGTTGCGTATGAGCTACGTTGGAATTTGAAGAATACTTAAAGTAAATGATGGTGTGTGATATTGTGCCCTAATTTTTTAACTGGACGACATGGGCCAACCGAGTGGACTCTTCGCTGACAAGATTTGACCCCCTGATTTTTTTTTCGGGTTTATTTCAAATCCAAAGTTATTAACCGAACAATTTTTTTTTGAATTTTTGGAACATTTCAGGTTTTGTAATGAACTATTATATCGGCCGTGGTGGCGCGTGAATAATCTGCTCGCTTCCTAACCCAAGATACGCGGGTTTGATTCACCGCGTGCATAGTTATCGGTCTCGTGCGTGTCATCACACGGTAAAAGGTAAGGGCTGCGTATTCCCTAGGTGCACACGTCTCTCGAAGACTTCTGAGGGTTGCTCGTAAGGAAAATAATAACAATAATAACTGCCAAGAATATTATGAACAGTGTTTGTGATAATTTTTGGGATACAGGAATCAAATTATTTCGAAGTTGATGTTTTTTTTTTATCCCAAGCAAAGAGCCGCTTATATCTTGAGAACAGCTCATTCGATTTTAAGTTTTCAATATCTTTTGTATAGGTGATGTATACAGCGTGTTTCGGAAATTGGAGCGAAAAAAATGAAGTGGAAAGTATAGAAGATGGCAAAAAAAACGAAATGAAATAATACATTTTCATCTACGCAAAACGAGCTGAAACACAGCCAGCGGGCAGTCACGCTGTTGTCTGGAAAATCAAACCAGTGCCTCCCAAACAAAAGTAACTAAAAGCGCCGATATGCCATTTATTGTTACATCATGTTCCATACAATAACACATTTTCTTAATCGCTCCAATTTCGGAAACACCCTGTATATCTTCTTCATGATATGCAACGCAATCTCATGATGTTTGACTTGAAGGTACCTTTGTATTTCGGAAAATCAAATTTTATTGAAAAGTTACTGTATTCAGTCCCATTTAACCGCCTATTCTCGTCAATTTAGCAGGAGGGGAGACTATTAGCAACCATTGTAAACATATCCACTCATGAAGACCATTATTTTCAATTTATTCATTACTCTCTCAAAAAAGATAGGTTTCGTTAGATTGTCTACGGAAGCGTAGAAGGGCCATTATTATTTTTTTTTTCTCCCTAATTCCGAGTTGCAACTCGGAAAATTACTAAATTCCGAGTTTCAACTCGGAAAATTACTAAATTCCGATTTGTAACTCGGAAATTTACTAAATTCCGAGTTTTAACTCCGATAAAATTCCGAGTTGCAACTCGGAATTTAGTAATTTTCCGAGTTGCAACTCGGAATTTAGTAATTTTCCGAGTTGCAACTCGGAATTTTATAATTTTCCGAGTTGCAACTCGGAATTAGGGAGAAAAAAAAAATAATGGCCCTTCTACGCTTCCGTTAGATTGTCAGTAGACCCTGAACATTTTTGGTTCAAATGAATTCACTCGATTGTGCACGAAATGTTTCTTATTTCTTTCTAGTGCATATTTTCATCATAGCTCGCCTCGTACAAAAATATTCTTCACGTTACAACAATGGCATTGACTTGAAGTTTAGTTTTGGTCTACGCCTATGAGAGCGTTGTACCGAAATCTATTCTACTTTTCAAGAAATTGCCTTGGCTTACCTTGTCGGTTAATGACCTGTCTTGCTTGAGATGGTCCTCTTGCATCTAAAGGTAACAGAAGTGAATTTTGTCAGTATACGGGGTATATCTAAAGTAAAGCTATGATGGATTCTCCTTTGGTCAACAATTTTAAAATTTTACTGAAATAGACTTATTCAGGAAAGCGATCAAATGATCAGTAAAATAGAATATTTCATTAAAATCAAGGTAGTACGAAAGCGTCTAAGGGCCACATAGTTTTTTTTTTTCAATTGTCCCGACTTCAAACACGGAATTTCCGACTTTACAGTCAGAATTTTATTTTTCCGACTTTCAAGTCGGAATTTTATTTTTCCGACATGAAAGTCGGAATTTTGGGTACTGAATATCAACAATCTAATTGAACGATAGTCGTTTCCGACCGATGTTTCACCATTTTTACTCTAAAATACACACCGACGTAGTCTTATTATGGCAAATACATGTCAAAAAATAACTACTCCCCTGACTAATACAACGACGGGTATTGCATTATATCTAACATATACTTATGCAATAACCCTCACTGCATAGGAGAAAATTACAAGTGCTTCCTGCAACAAACTAGCAGAATTTTGTTTTGATTCGTACAGGGACACCACCTGCAGATTAGTTTCTCTTATCAATGCAAGGGTAGGTCAACACAGACAGCTCTGAAGAGTTCGGTTCCCTCTTCGAATCAACTCATCATTCCGATTATTTGGTTGCTCTGGTCTCGCGCGACGAAACTGCCAAACAGGACAGAAAACAACTACTTCCCTAGTTAATACCACGACGGACATTGAACTAGATCTGACAGATATTTGGGCAATGCTTAATGTAATTAAACAGTGGATTATCCTTCATTTGGCTAGGGAAGACCACCTGCAGATGCGTTTCGAAGTTCTTACCTAGCATCAGTGACGTAGGTCGGACAACATTAGAGTCGTCCTGCCCAAGCCCAATGAATTATAATCCACTGTAAAACTAATATTTCCTCATAAATGTAGCAGCGATTTACAGTGAAGTCAATCACAGTGCCACCCGCAGGAAGAAACCAAAAATTCACTTTTCTGTAGCAAAGACTCCAGGAAGTGACCGGAGTTTAAGAATTTTTGCCGGAGAGTATCAAAATAAATGAAATAGGTATTTGCCATAATAAGCCTACGTCGTAGGTGTATATGGGAGTAAGAAGGGGGACCATCGGTCCGAAACGATTATCGTTCAATTGGATTGTTAATACTCAGTAAACAAAAATAGCTTTCGTCTTTCGTCACACTGAAGAAGATTAACAATGTGTGACTTGCATGAAGTGAAAGAACTGAAATATCGAGTCAAAACTCCAAAATTCCGACTTTGAAGTAGGAAAAATAAAATTCCAACTTCAAAGTCGGAATTTCCGAGTTTAAAGTCGGAATTTCTAAGTTTAAAGTCGGAATTTCCGAGTTTAAAGTCGGAATTTCCGACTTTGAGTTCTAGTTCCAATGAAAAAGAAAATCATGTATTGTTCAGAAAACATCGTAAAAGTCGACGAAAAGTACCACGGGAATATATATGAAACCCAGACAGATTGCCAGCCTTCCTCCGGTGTTCCACAGAAGTGAGTAAGCGTGTGAGCGATCACCGTCGAGACGAATGGCAACTTTTTGGATAGAATCTGAAAGTTTCAATAAATATGAGTTTTGGTGCTGCACTCCGTGTCGCAGGACAGGTCGGATTTATGCTTTATGAATCCTAATCAGTTGACGGGTAGTGAAATACTTTTTGGCACGAAACAGAAAACCAAGTTTCTGAGAGGCACTCTTGGCAATGAACCTCACATGGTTTTTACATGAAAGGGCCAATGCTTATGATGAAACCGAACAATGAAATGGAATATTTCATTAGTTTGCATACTCCTGACATAGCCACGCTGGCTACTGAGAGATCAGCCTGTATAGAGAGAAGACATGCTTGAGTTTTATTCGCATTGAATTCCACCAAGTTCTTGGATCCCCATTCTAGAATTTTTACCGACTTCATTCACCATTCTTTCATGTTCATTTCTACTTTCACTGGCTGATATCGGAGTTTTGGAAGAGAAAGCGATATGAAGGGTACTATCATCCGCAAAGCGATGCACTGGACAATAGGTGAGCTAGGATGGAACACCAGCATTTATTGGTAGAGTATTGGATCATACTCCGTTGACTACCATGTGCAGATATCGGATTGAAAGAGCTAGACAATAAGAAACACAACTGCAGAGGCAAACCATAAGAAGGAAGTTTGGCAAAGAGTCTCTGGTACCAAACGCGATCAAACGCCATCAAACGCCTTGAATGCAACAATGCAACGACCGGGGTTTCACCATATATATAAGACATAAGCAAGCATGTCATTGTAGTAATAAACATAATAATAATTATAATAATAATAATTGTCCGTTGGGCACTAGATTCAGAGCGTGCCGTCCCATTCTTTTATTATCATTATTATTAACTGGTACACCATGCAGGTCCTTAACCTCGTGTGTGTCTTTAATTTTTCAAGATATTTTATGGTTCCTTTCATAAAGTGCAGAGCCAAAAAACGAAATAAATAACAATTGTATGAGACCTGTACACATCAAGTACTATTTACTTACCGATTACAACACATATGAAACTTTTTGTGGCAGAAGTGTTTATTAATGTGTAGTATTTATTTTAGGAACATCCAAGAGTGAGGATTAACCCTAATTTATGGAATGAACAGATTTCATGTGGTTTCTCTGAATATTATTGTTTACTAACTGCATTCCAATCAACGGTTTTATCAACACAAAAAACGGTCTCCATAGTAAACAATGAATTTATGGAATTCAATAGAATTTAACGCAAAAAAGTTGATTTTGCAGAATTCAACTAGAAGCTAGTTCACTCTTTTGTAAAGTACTTAAATGATTAATAATTGTTCGAGAATTGGTCTTCAATTAAATATTCGAAATATACAGAATGACTCAAAAATACTGAGCTACTTGCGGTGAAAAAAAGAATCACCCAGTATGAATTTGAAGTCGTAAATTATTTTCGATGAAGGTTTGTTCAAATGCCTTATAAATTATATTTATCGATTAAGCTTTTTTGATTGATGATTACCCTGTAGATAATTGAGAAACAGGTCTTATTTAAGAATCAGAATGTTGTTTATGATAACATGAATGAAGACCACCAGAAAAAAATTATGAAACCTTCTAACTGCGTAAAAAATAATTTAATGAAAGTGGCTACTTTCATTAAGTAGCTCAGTGGTTGAGACTGAAGCGACTTCAGATTTTTATCTGATGGCCCGAGAAAGTGCTAGGAATCGCACGTTAAAAGGTAAGACCTCGTTAATCCTTGGCTCGCACAAGTTTCGACTTTTGAGGGCTGCCGTTCGTAAGGGGACGACAGCTGGTTAACGGAAAAAACAATTTTAACAATTTTAACAATTTAACTTTCAACTTCAATACTCAATATCTCGACAAGTAGTCAAAGGATCGTGTTGGGCCAAATGATACTTTTGTTAAGGTGATCGAATGTTACAACATACTTAAATTTGAAGAAATTTAACTGAAGTCCATTTTCCATAAAATAGTTCGGGGTCCTTTGTGCTTCCTGCTTTAACGAATCCAACGTCCATGATTGATTTTTATCAATAAAACAGTAATACGTAGATAACGGGTCTCTAATAAAATAAATATATTTGAATAATGAAAATAACACGATCACAACCACGAGTGACATACGCAGTTTATTTCCAAATTATATGACGTCACATCATGGCCGATAGCGTTTTCAGCGTTTCAAATAAAAAATAAAATCTATGGGTGGTTCTCGAGATTATTGGTTGTGGTCTCGAAGTGATTTTTCCTTTCCCTTTGTCCTTTCTTTCAGTTTGGCTCAGAAGAGAGACTCGAACGCTTCGTCCGTTACCGCACCGCCTTTGGGTTTGTTTACCGCAGATGTAGACGAAACGTCAGGAAGAATAACCTCGGGACCACGATCAACCAAACCCAAAAACCACCGATAGTTTAGAGATTACCGGTTGTGAATGTTCGACTTCTCAAACAAAAATCAAGAAATCAATTTTTGAATTGAAATTATGCAGCCATCTTGCACTTTTATCGACTGAAATCGATATATTTTGGTTTCGTAAGTCAAATACTGCAGAAAATAAATTTCCTCTGCTGCTTACATGCTGTTAGTACACATGGAATGTCATCATTAATTGTCGCTAATAATATGCCATTTGTTTCATATGAATTCAAAGATGTCTGTGAAAGCTGGGATATACAGAAGGGCAGAAAAAGCAGTTGAGAACGAATGGACCAGGACCAAAACCAGTGAACTAACCGGAACAGAGAGGTTCTCTGGAATCCAAAAGACCCTACATTTAGAGATAAAAACGACGCCACCTTCTCGGAGATCAGCTATTAAGTTACTGCCACTGTACCTATGCCAACCCTTCAACGAGGGTCTCACCCAATATCTTCGGGGACCTCTTGTACAGTGGCTGGCTATGATGACACAGGCGGCCGCGGCAATAATTGCTTCGTCCGACATCCTTGACACTAAACTACTAAGTTTTCCACTTGTTGCTCTAAATTTTAGAAGAGCAACTTTCAGTTTTTTACGAAACATCTTCCACTTGTTGCTCTAATTTGAGAAGAGCAACTTTCAGTTTCCTACATACAATCTTTTGTCAACTTTTAGTTGCCAACTTTGGTGATGTAATTTACAGCTGAACCGTAATACCAAAAAAAATTTTCAAGGCATCAAAATGAAGCATTTGAGGGATATAATAACCTCATAGAGTTTTATTTTGTTATATTTGAAAACAAAGAAGAAAAAGGGTTGCTGCTGGTGATATTGTTGTCATCTGGTAGACCTAAGAAATACATTAATACATTTTTTAATGTTGAGGTCCTTTTTTGTTGTATATGAATATGTTAAACTTAGAATGAAAAATTCTACATATGTTTAGAAAGAGTGGACAGGTACGATTCAGTAATTTTTTCCATATGATGATTCATTTATTAAATAATACCTTTTTCAAACACATTTTTCAACGTTGTTATTTCGAGAGTCAGGCCATTCATTATATGATTTTGCTCCCATCTAATATTAATGTTTATATCACAATTAATTGTATGTTATCTTGCTGTACAATTATCAATTGATTATACTCTCGAGTGAATGCTTTATTTATTTACTTTATACAGGTGTTTATTTTCATGCATCAACTGAATTCAGAATGAAGATAATTTGGACTTGGTTGAATGTTTGATTTTATCTGATTTGCTTTACACAAGTGAAATATAATTTTCAGTGACTGATGATGTGTATCCAGTGGGCCAGAGGGACACAAGATGATGGAAGAAATATCAATTGTTCTCACAACCAAGACAGCTCTAGCGTATTAGTCGGTACTGTCGATAACTCTACAGAGAATATCTTTTGTGGTAGGAGTAAATATTGTATCTGTATGTTACAGAATTAAATGAGACTTCGATTTTGCTGGAAGAGGACTGTATATAAAAAATATTCGTTTGGAGACCTTTCAAAACCCAAGGGAAGATTGACTCTCCATCTGCTACTGGCTGGAGGCTACTGCTGGGTACCCAGGCAGTGCTCCTCTGTCTTGAGTAGCAACACACCAAAATGTAAGAACTGGAGGGACTGACGTCCTTGTCCAGGTTGGATAGTTTATTGATACGCGCGGCGTATCCTCGCCCGGTGACCAATGCAAATTGAATTCTAAAAGGCTCCTTTTACAGGCTGGCACACGCGAAAGTCCAAGAATTATTTTGGAAGAAAATAAAATTGTAATTTCTTGAATCAGTCATTCTCAATACATATTAAACCAAGGAAAATTCCCAAAACAATAACAATAACAATAATAATAATAGTAAAGGACAAGATTATACACTCTCTTTATACCTACACTTACACACATTTTCCCGCAGTCCAAATGGTGATAAATGCTAATGACACCTCATTATATTCACTGTCAGACATATCCGCTACTTGGGATGCCTGAAAACCCTGGTGTACCGACTTATACCTGCAAATATGTGGGATAAAACGAGAGACATTCGCCAACTTGATTACGAGAAAACAAATGAATCCGTGGGCTGTTTTTCGAATATCCCGCGACACTTGAGTGCACCGCCACCGTCGGTTTTCTTGTTAGGGTTAATTTTCATGAACAGAAGTTTGAAGTTTTGCCCCCGGTTCACGAACATGAAATTAATGAAACAATACAATTATTGGAATATACGGAATCACTGTCCCCAATCAGTTCTATTTGTTACATTTTCGACATGATTTATTAATTTTCTTGCTGAAATATAATCAACTATCAACTCACATTTCACATAGAAGTATTGCAGCTCAGCTGCATCGCATGGAAATTCACCATTAGCACCTGTCAATCTTATGCGCAGCGCATGCTCTCGCGCTGATATCTGTGCATTTGTGCCCGAGTTTTCACTATAAACTTTTTTAAAGAAATAAATAATAATTTTGTGGCTTTGAGTTCAATAATTGCATATGGGATTTGATATTTGTGATGAGTTAATGTGTTATTGTTGAAAAGGGGAACATTCTCCATGAAAATTGAAAAATGAAAAATGTGACTTATTTGTAATATCTAACAGAAAACAACTACTTCCCCGGCACAAGCCACGCTGGACATTGAACTACATCTTCCACTTTCAAAAAACCGTTCAGTATGACATGTAATAGTGAAAATATTTCTATTGTGCAATTTTGTTCCACAGAAAAGTGTATTTTTTGATCTAACCACACTAAAAAGATTTTACCATTTCAAAATAAAAGGATTGCATGGTAAAATAACCAAAACCTTAATAAGTTTACTGAAGACGAAAAATTGATAAATTTCAGTGGGAATGGAGAAAAATTTATATTTTTTTCCCTATCGCGGACTTTCGCTACTTATGGAAGTTATCAAGAAACGGTAAGATATAAATTATTGATCCTTACGAAAATGGCGTCCTATGAGAGATAATGAGCATTAACTGATATAATCAGATTCCCGTGCAAACAACTAGAAATACCATTAGATTTACCCCCACGCTCTGTATCTCCCTTGTTTTTGGATGAAAATGTGTAAACTGAATGGTCTTTTGAAAAAAAATCTTTCAAAAATTATCATATGTATAACTGGCAGATGTCGGTAGAAGTGGTTTCATTTGATATTCGAAATTTAAATTAGTATATTAAAGTATAAGTGGATAAAAAGGTCTTTCAAACACGCGCGAGTTTGCTCGAAATAGAGCAAGTGTTTGAAAGATTAGTTATCCACGAATACTTTACGTTATTTTTTTTCAATTGATGCACTTTGAAATCATATATACTGGTTTCATTATTACAAATAAAGGAAATAAGATCTTATAACATAAAATGAATAAATGAATTCGTGCTGTGACAGTATACCTTTAATGCTCGAATAAAAGTTTTTCGTTTGTAATATTTCATTTGACGTTACAAGATACTCCTGTCAGATAAGTAATCATAACATTGTCATTAGTCCTCACTATTCTCGAACTTAAAAAACGCGCGTTTTTGAAAGTTCGATTTGCACGCGCTGAGGCGTGCTTTGAATGGGTAAAAAGGGGTCCCCATTGAAAGAAAGTATCTTTTATAAATATCCTATCGAATTAGCTCGACAAGCTGAGTTTGCTCTAAGGTTCGTAGGTCAAATTTGAACGAATCAGATATAACATTCATTCCCAAATCATCATCATCATTCTTTATATATATTATTGAATATCTATTATTACATTTTATACCTCTTTATTATTATTGTCATTGTCATTATTGAACAAATAATCGACATGAAAATATCAAAGTGGAGATTTTTTGAAAAGCTTATTAGTCATTTTATTACCAAGGCCGTGTACATTCAAAACATGTATCTAAAAACCTCTGATAAAAAAGTTTTCATCATTTTCTATAGGTATTTCCCAGAAATTTCACGAAATAAAAAACAAATATTTCCACCATTTGGGAAATATAAGGCAATCATCTGACAGAAAAGAACTACTAGCCAGTCTAATACCACGACGGACATTGAACTACATCTGAATGATATTTGTGCAACTTTCTTCCAAGAAGACCCAATTGTAAATGCTTATATTAGTATTAATAGTGGATTATAGTTCATTTGGCTGGAGAAGACCACCGCAGACGCGTTTCGACTGTTTCGAGATTCCTGTCTCTCTTTAGTGATAGGGTAGGTCAGACAACATTAAAGTCGTCCTGCACCAGCTCAGTGAATTATAATCCACTGTATCAATAATATTTTCTTACAAATGAATACGCAGCGACTTACAGTAAAGTCAGTCGCAACGCCATCCGCGGGGAAAACACAAGAAGCATTTCTCGGTAGCAAAGACACCAGGAAATGAACAGAGTTCAAGAATTTTTGGCGAAAAGTTTGTCGAAGTACCCTAGCTTCTCTCCAAATATTTTCACCATGTGGAATATATGAGGCAAACATTCGACATGAAACATCTACTTCCCTGGCTAACACCACGACGGACATTGAACTACATCTGACAGATATTCTTTTTTGTCAGATGCTTGTCTTAAATTTTCCACAAATATGGAAGAAAGAGGGTATACCTACTTCGAAATTGTCGATTTTCTCAACGAGTATACAGCAACATTCACGTTAATTGCCATTCGGAAGAGGTTGCAAACTGAGATTTATTGCTTTCTCGATGTTCCCTCCACTTGACCAAAATTTGAAAACTTTTGGAATAAATGTAAATTGATTGTCTTTTTCTACTGGCCAATTAAATTCTGACTCGCTGTACATCGACTATGAGATGGTAAACATTACGAAGAAAACATCATTCACGAAAACAAACCATCCTTCATTGAAGTAATAAGTTATGACGACAGTTTATTCAAAAAAATACAAATACTACGTTCCATTCTGTCAGGAAATATTATCAGTTCACTTTAAATAATAACATAGCTTACGCACAATTTTATTCTTGACCTCTTGATCTCCTAGTTGAGTGTTATCGGTTTAGTAGAGAAACTCATTGGAGAATATAAATGAAATTCAATCCATTGAATAATATAGAAAAATTGTAAATTCTGTAACAAGGTTAGAAAGAAAATTCGATGAGACTGGAAGCATCACGAATTTTTATTCTAACCGAGCACAACAGACTGTACTTCCTCCACGATCACAAATTTCAATTAAATGAAATGTTCAAATTAATAAGAAATAACTAACCCTGGGTAAACGTGAACTATTTCTTTACCAGGACGACGCTTATTGCCATTATCCTATACAATAGGAATAATTGGGTCGAAAATCCATCAGAAAACAACTACTTTCCTGGCTAATACCACGACGAACGTTGAATTACAATGAATTTCCGTGCATGGAAATGTTCATTAAAACATTTGGACCACCTATAGATCGATTTCTGGGTTCTTGCCCTCATCAGTGTAGGGTAGGTTTCTGCAAACAATGACTAATGTCAACAAACTATCCATGTCAAGGCAGAAGCTGAGACACCGCCCGCAGCTTAGCGTTCACTAAACCACGGGCGCCATCTGAACTCCAGTCCCTGAACCAAAGCAATACCCAAAACTTGCGTGATTAATTCAACCACCAACACAAATTAAGAAATCTGCATTGTTCATAATAAGCTTGTTTAAGTCATAGCCATAGCCCTTCAACCAAAATTCAGTCGAGTCCTACATTATTACTATTTACTTGTTAAAAACGATCTGTTTGGTCATTCTAATCATTAATTATTACTATTATCAACTTTATTTGTCCAAAGAATGTTTGGGTATTCAGATACAAAATTCTTAATTTTTATAAATCTTTATATTGAATTATCCTCAATAAAGGTAGGTAGAAAATATGGAGAGCTACAACAGTCTACAACGCTTAGCGATTGTAGGTCCTGAAAGAAATTAAAGCAAAATTTAAATGTATTTTTCCAATGATGATCAGGATTGGGACAGAATGCAACCATTCATTATAACTATCATTGCTATGAATTTTCTTTTGATATAGTGATATCAAAATACATTTAAATTTTGCTTCAATTTCTTTCACAGTTTTGCAAAGTCGGGAGCAGTATGAGCCACCCTTCTTACATCCCCAATGACCTTTGATTTACATTTGTATTCGCAGGAAATGAGCTGCAGCAGTTTTACAGGTACAGGGAGCGCGAGGATGGTGAAGGGCTGGAGACCATAACAGTTTTGCATCCACCCCAACTGTGCAGCTGCAGCCTCTGTCGAGGGGAGAATGGTAATGTTGGATGTCACCTTGAACGCAAATTTCAGGAGTCTATGTCGCAATTTCTTCAAGGAGGTCATTGGTTTGCCGAACTCATAGAGAGCACGAAGAAAATGTTTCTCCTCCACTCAAAACTGCCTCTAGATCATATAGGATCTATGAATTTATTGATGAGAGGTCCAAATTCTGAGTTCTCCTTCAACGTTTTTACGCACTCCATATTGCCCTGGCTATATAGAACTGAAGTTGTTGAAAATTGTTGTTAAAATTGTTTTTTCCGTTAACCAGCTGTCGTTCCCTTACGAACGGCAGCCCTCAAAAGTCGAAACTTGTGCGATCCAAGGATTAACGAGGTCTTAACTTTTAACGTGCGATTCCTAGCACTTTCTCGGACCATAAGATGAAAATCTGTAGTCGCTAAGGATTCGAACCTAGCCGACCAGCAGTCAATGGTTTTGAACGCTTCAGTCTCAACCACTGAGCTACTTGGTATAACAAATTCCAATACTTGGTAGCTCTTTATGGCAGCAAGCAAGGGGATGACCTACCAAATTCACAAATTCAAAGAAGAACATTTTCCTTTGGCAACCACAAACCAACATCAACACAACGGTTAAGTTATAAGTAGAAAATAATTAGCATTTGATTAAATTTATGTATAATTTAATAAATAACTAAATATATAATTATTTATAACTAAATGTAGTTTGAGCAGATTCTGAGCTTTAATATAATTATAAAAAAAGTTTCTGAGAAACAAGCGAAAATCTAAAGAGAAAACTGGGGTTTTTCACAAGGTATTTATTAGTTTTAGACTTTTTTCAGCAAGCTCTAGCGGCCAAACCGTTCAACCAATACACAATGAGATAGATGACTTTTGACATAATTAACAGTTAGAGTGCCCATCGGTAAAAAATTTACTGATGAATACTCTCTCCAAACTTTCTATATGGATTCTTTGGATCAAGTCTGCCACCGTATTCCTCTGTGCCTTTTTTTGTTTCGGGGACGTTCTTCAAAAAAAATATCGATTTTTTTTTTGTGTTTTCCTCGCGTTCCCTAATTACGGTATGAAACTACAGATGGTGATTCGTTAGGTCGTTTTGAGAAAAAAAGTTCCTATGAGAGCGTGTTTAAAAAAAATTCCGCGCCATGTATCTCGGAAACGAAGCATCTTCGGACATATGTTCATAAGAACTTTTTTTTTTTAAATACCTAGCGAATAACCATGAGTAGTTTCGTACCGTAGGTAGGAAAGACGAAGATTTTTTTTGGAAAAACGCCCCCGAAACAAAAAAGTCACAGTGGAAAACGGCGGCATAGAATTATATATAGAAAGTTCGGAGTCTATCAGTAAAACTTTGCCGATAGGCACTCTAACTATAAGACAAGAACACATTCAACTCAGTGAGGAATATGCTGAGGAATAGAAGGACAATTCCTGCCAAGAGTCATCATGTGCAGGAATGGAATTCTGCCTTTTGTTGGGAAATAAGCTTAATTCATTGTAGAAATACTTGAGAAATAAAATAAAATTTCACATTTTTTTCAAATAAAAACATTTATTTCAACACTTAAAATACAGTAATTTATTTAACACAATAAGTGAGCTATTTATGCTACTATTCAAACTTCCCTCAGTCGGCGAGTGTCACGCTTTTTATAGCCTGAAATGGACCACCTCGTCGTTCCGAAAATTCTCTAGTTGCTTCTCGGGATTCGAGTCGCTGTTAGAAGTCAACCGGCCGTCCGATGAATTCATACCGAACGGAATGTGTTTACCGAGACATTCTTGAGCGGTGACGTCAGCTTGCTTATGTATTCTGGTTGATTCAACTTTTTCTTCGGATACGCTACAATACAACTCGTTATAAAGAACTTCATTTCCTCGGGTATTCGCACAACTCGCTCGATCAACTTTTCATCCCTGAGTGAGAACAATTGATCCCGCGGCTCATCGACTAATAGCAAAAATAGACGTACAACTAATTTAATCCAAATATCATTTTGATAATTAGAAATTCATTCCAATGAGCTCTCGACATATGTGAAATAAGATCTATAACATATGTCCTGAATTATATCTGACATAAAAAACGAAAGTTTTTATGTGTGAACATGGTGATTGATATTATCTTAAGAATCTACTGGGTACACTACATAATGGAAGATTCCATAGACAAATGAGTTCAAAACAATGCGAAAAATGAACGCAAAAAATTATCTTAAACGTTACATACAAAACTTTCTACTTAAGAGTTGAATGATTGTCTCCAGTATGTTTCAAGAGGAAACACACAGTTAGTAAATATAAAGTTAATCTCATTTTGCTGTTGCCAACGAGGGCACTGAAGAAAACTTGAAGTGGTACTCAGAATACTGAAGATTCAGAATTCTGTGTTATCCTTTAACATAGATAAGGCAAATATCGAACATAAAGACATAAAATAACTACTAACCTAGCTAATACAACAGACGGCTATCAGTGCCACGGTAGGTGGGACAGCAATGCGACAGCATTGAATCCATCATCTTAATGTTTTAATGTACCGTGAGGTGTTCTTTTCCCAGTGTTTGGAAATTTGATACCATAACCAAACACTAGTCAGCCTACAGAATTGAATCATCTGAGAACAATAATCAAGTATGGTTTCCAGGCTTTGATGTCGTGGTCGGTTGACCTGCGTAGAGGCAGTTTCTTCTGACGTATCCCTCACAACTGCGGTGAGCATTTTCAACGTGGATGTTGTCTTCTCGAAGAGCGAAATATCACTGTTTGATACTCTCCTTATCCGTGGTTCTGGAGAAGATTATGGAGATAATTAGATTTCAGCGCGATTAAATGTGGATTCATGCAAGCATTAATCTAAACTTAAATGAATTTAAAACTAAAATTAAGAATATAAAACAATGTAATGAAATGGAGGTGTTCACGCAAGAAATTAAGCAATTAAAATTAACATTAAAACTAAGAAAGATGTTCAACTTTCAACTAATAACTTAATTTCTTCCATAAATCAGAAACGGTGCATGCGCAGTCTCTTTACTCACAGCTGATTGCTTTCAAAGAGGAAAGAGGTTATGTCATGTTCGCAATTTCAGCATAGGTTTGGCGCCATATTTTCTATATCTCTTATTCCTCACAAATCCAGAGGCTCCCGCAGAAGCAATAATGTACTCAGTACTAAACCATACTCACTTCTCTTGGTGATAGTTTTCATGCTGTACTGTAAACACCAGACCAGAATAGATAAAACAAAAAACAACAAACCACGATAATCTCAGGTTAGGGTTCACCTTCTGTTTTCTGATCAAAGAATACCCGAATACGTTTCAAAAATTGACAGTTGGAACGAGATGCGCATGTCTAGTACTTTCTTCATTTCGTTAAATTGATGCTGCATGAACACCCTCATATTCTTAATTTAAAATTCATCTAAATCTTAAATTCATTTTAGTTTTAGTGATGTTGCATGAATCCACCTTAAGTTTCTAGTATTTTTTTTAAAACACAGACTTCAGCAAGTTCATATTGCAGATGAAATATCCTCGAAAATGTGAATTGCTCTAGGCGTTCATTAGGAAACATAGGACCATCAGTGTATAGTATACAGTGAGCACGTAAAGCTAGGAACAAATTGGTTAAAGGGTTGATACGGTCATTAAAAAAAAAGCTCAGACATGTCGATTTTTTTTTTCAGTTGCCCATTTTTTGGTAGGTATACTCATATTTTTGATGACGTCATTACTGTTCGAGTTATGACGTCATTATATATTTTTTTGAATGGCAATACCATATTTTATCAATATCTTCAATAAGTATGAATTTTTCTGGGTATGAATGTCATATTTTTTTTAAATCATAGATATAGTGAATTTTAAAAAGTGTCTACCATACGGGAAACTTTTCAATTATTCATTTGTCAGAAAATTGTATAATTCATGAAAATTGGTGCATTGCGAAAAACTCGTATTAGTGTTATCAGAATTCTAAATTTCCTAATAGTGTACAGGGAAAAACAAAAAACAGGAATTTTGATCAAGAGTAAACTACCCTAATTTTTGATATTATCAAAAAAAATTATCTACAAAAGTTATGTTCAATTGAAAATAATATTCAAATTTTAAATCACAGTCACCTACCCAACAAAATATTTTTTTCCTATGGTTCATGATCAAAGTGATCTTAAGTTTGCAGATATGTATTATTCAATTATTTAGCATCAAATAATTGATGTATTCAATAATTTTCTGCTACAAAATCTCACTGACAGTTATTACGAACATTCATAGCGAGTGAAATCAAATTTGCACCAAAAAAAGAACTAGTAAAAAGTCTAACCATTTTCAACAAATGTCGATATTTGAGTACAAATAATAAGTTAATTGGCTCAAATTTCGTATTGTCTTATTAGTATAGGAATATGGGTGATGCGCCTAAGGTGTATATGAGATGCTAAAAAAAATTATTTTGTTGCGTAGATGGCTGTAATTAAAAATCTAATCATTGTTTTCAATAACAAATAATAATAATAAATTCTATTCCGGATACTATGTACTTATATTTATTTGCTGATCGTATTTTGGGTGCAATTTGAAAGTGAGGCATGGAAGCGATTACAAGCTCACCCTGTATACCGCTTCTGAGAATAATCCTTGATTTCAGTAATATTTCAAGCCGCGGAAAATACTATGAATACCTGCACGAAGAATAAGATCGTAGCACGTGCTTCTTTGCGGAAGCTGAGGTCGTTCTGCTGATAAAGACTGATAACAAACGTATTGAAGTACCTAAATCATTAAAATAATATAATAATTTTATCAGCTCTTTTCTAAAAACTCGAGTCAATGGATTGAAATGAGGAATCACTCGATATTCAAGGAGGATTGCATCATGCACAAGTCTGAGTCGTAATAGATGAGTGAATTACATCTTCCAAGTTTTCGAAGTGGTAGTGATTGATTAGAGGTTTAATTTTTTTTCCTCAGTATCATCAAACACTATATTTGTGGTATGAGTGATTTCTTTCTGACTTTTGAGCACATTTTGAATCTTTAATAAAGTTGCTATAGACAAGTCAAATAAGGTTAAAACGAGCAATCATCTTAAAAGGAATATTGCATCATACACGAATTTGAAATTGACTATATCTTTACATGAAATGTCTCATGAGGGTGTCCATATGCATATCACACGACATTTTATTAGGAAGTAATTTAGTATCATCATATCAAACTCATTTTGATTTTTTGTTCGAAATTATGAATAGGATATTCATAAAATCTGTTGTGGAATCATCTGCGGCTATGTCAAAAAACAACTTTCAAAGTGTCACCGCAGAAGAAATATTTCCATCATTTTCATCCGTGATGTGTTTTATTGCTTCTGAAGAGCCTGCTTTCCAATTCTATCAATCTCCCTGATGAGCTTGGCAAAGCGAAATAGATTTCCGTCGACCAAAATGTATTGGGGATTAAATGTGAGAGAAGCAAACCTTGCTTCAATCAAATGAACGATTTCTGTGAGTGATATTCTCCCTATCTAATTTATTTAATGAATTCTCAATGAAAAATAGAGAAAATTAAAAATCAACTATCTGAATGAAAATGCGAATTTTCACTTTCAGATTTTTTTTTTTCAGCTAGAATCTTTCCACAATATCTATCAGATGTGGTTCAATGTCCAGCGTGGCTTTAGCCGGAGAAGTAGTTGTTTTCTGTTAGATATTACAAATAAATCACATTTTTTATATTTTTTTTCATGGAGAATGTTCCACTTTTTAACATCAAACTCATATTTTTTCATTGTAGACTCTCCAGCGGGTCCTGGCGTCGAGTGTCATTTTTATTTTTTGCTTAGTTAGCATAAGGAATCTGAGTACTATTTATCCTCAAGGGATCATGTTGATTTTATTTAATAGTGAAGTTACCTCAGATACATTTGAGTCCACTCAACGTAATACACTTTGTTTTGGTTCAACTTTTGATCTGGTCTATAGATATTTGCAATTTTCTGTTAGTTTCATTTTGTTTTCCAATGACCAACTGGCAGTATCATCATCATTAGTAAACACTACCTTGATTTCTACCAATTCAAGATAAGCTTCTTCCTGTTCCATTCTGAAATATTTGTCTCATGGATTTAAAAACGGCAGATTTGGATATTTTGACGAGATATCAGAAGCCTGAGACACATCCAGGAATAGTGAAGCAGATTTTCCTTCAGAGGACTTCTCAATGATATCTGCGATTCTATGTAATACCCCCAAGTAATGCCAGTAATGCCCGTCAGAAAAGTAAGAAAAATATAAGATCGTGTCTTAATGTTAGGTTTGTCGGATGACATTTTATTCCCATGTTTTGATGACATTTTTTTTGCTCTTCACTGATTAATAATAATAATAGATTTTATTGATATAGGAAGCAGTAACAGATTAAATGAAAGTACAACATATATAAATAGAATATCCTATCAAATGGCAGGATTCAATGTATGACCATGATAGAGTACCATGATCATACCTTGCTCTTCCATCCAACTATGAAAAGTGTATATATGATTACAAAAATACATATATATATATATATATATACAAAATACAAACTAGGTATGTTAATACATCAAATCATTGATAGTATATACTATCATTGATAGTATATACTATCAATGATTTGATATATATCATTCAAGGGGTTGGGTATAACATAAAGACAATAACAATAATAATAACAATAATGGCAAAAATCCAAGTAGACGAATGAGTAATAAAAAATATTGTTTAATTGGTAAATCTAACATTTAAATCCAGAAATATTTGGAAGTTTGTTCAATAACAAGTAACTTTTCCTAAATCGCAGATTCAAGTTATGAATATCTGTCCGGAAGTTAATTTTATTGTAGAGATAAGCTGGACTGCGTGATTATTTTGTGGTAGTAACTGCAAGCATAAAAAATACGCCGGGATTCCATATTCAGCCATCCTAGAGTGTTTAAATGATGAGATATATGATCCCTTCTAGTGCCAGTAATGAGTCGGAGCAAGAGTTCTGTAAAACTTGCAGTCTTATCTTGTCTGCTTGTAGAAGGTAAGGACCATAAACCACATCAGCATAATTCGCATGAGAGAGGACAAGTGCTTCGCAAAGTATTAATTTTTGTATATTATTGTGCTCTAACTATTATTCCTGTAATAACCATGTAATGCTCGAAGTAATACCTCCCTTTCCCGTGTAATGCCCAATAATTCCTAACTAATTCCTCCAATGCCCGGCGAGGAGTAATACATCAGTAATACCTGTGATGCCTAAGTAATACCCCTAATTCCCAAGTAATACCCCTAATTCCCAATAAATACCCGAGTAATGCCTCTAATTCCCGACTAATACCCGAGTAATGCCACTCATACCCAAATTTCCCCAGCGGTTTCCCCCTCCTTCAAAAACCAATACATTGGGGCTCAAAAATAAATAATTTGGTAATTCAATTTTGGTGATTGTTGCAAAACAGACTAGGGACTTGATAATGAGACTTCTCAGAGACGTATTGGTGATTAATCAGTCGTCTGTTTTGTCCAATGGAATAAAGTTCGAGACGTTGTCAATGTTTTATTCACAAAATAAGTTTCATACTGAAAAGGAAATACAATAATTTTCAAGATATCCGGACGCTTTCTAGAATGGAACGAGTTTCTGAATCAACTAGATCCATTACTTACCTGAAGGCAGGAATATTGTTTATCAATATAACAAACGGAATAACTCCAGGGAGCTTCCAGTAATGAAAATTATTGATGTGATAACGTGACAGTTACTCGCAAACAAATTATTGTTTGTCATAGGAATAGCTGTCTAGACCACTTTACAACCAAAAACTGAAAAATAACTGGGAAAAACCTCTACAGCATCTTCTGTTATGCTGCATAATCAACTGTGATTTTTGGTGACACAAGATACATATTTAGAAATCATATCAATATTACTTTGGTGATCGAATAAATACGACCTATTGTTTAGTACGTAGTGTTCGATTTGACTTTCAAACCGACCATTTTGGAAACCTGAAAAAACTGAAGACTCGTTCATCTTGAATGCCACACGGCATTTACGGTGTTCTACAATTCCAGGCAACAAAATTACTGAATGAAGTCAATCAATGAGAAAGCTAGTAGAATCCTGCAATTCATGAATCCAAGGTTTTCAATGTCGTTATTGAAATCTGTGACAAATCAAAAGCGATTACAAATGCGTCAATCTCTTCTGAAACTCGTGGCATCCTTCAGTGTTGTTAAAAAATATTATAAACTGTTTGTTATTGTTATTCGCAAATATAACTGATACACGAGTGAATATACGCATAGTTTTTCATTGATAAATATGTATTTCTACAAAATATGATTTTAAATAAAGATGATCGATAACATCAAATAAATACTTATTTGGCGGTTGGTGGAAACATTTCTATTGAAGAACAAGTACTCCGTGGCAATAAAGCTTCACTCAAAAAAATAATATCCGTCCGAGAAATTGGAACTCCTCTCTCTCCAAAAAACAAATTGCGAAAATAAAATCGGAAAACTCCCTAAAAATTGTAAAAAACATGGGATCAATGAATAATGTAATTTGAAACAATTTTACCCTGTTATGTATAAAAATTATCGGGGGACTCCAATCCACCCATTTTTTTCTAAAAAAATACCAAAACTCGCAAAAACAAAATCGGAAAAATCCTCAAAAATAGTGAAAAATATGAGACCATCAGCGACTAATTTAATATAAAAGATGTATACACTCCTACCCCCCCTCCTTCTCAAAAATAATTGCTAAAACTCAGGATAGTAAATCAAAAAAATCCTTGAAAATTGTCAAAAATATTGGATGAAGAATAATTAGCAATTAATTTACACTGTTAACAGTGAGTGAAATGTCTTCAATTTCAAATATGATTTAATATATAAATTTTGAATCTTTAACTTGTTTCTTGGGAATGAGCTTTTTTATGGCTTCTTGTGAGCGCTTTGCTACAATTTTATAAATATTTTTTTCACGAAATATAAAATTTCTTCCTTCAAATATAATGAAGCGTGCACACAGCTTGATAATTTCACTTCAATTATTATTTTTTTTACAGTATCTTTTTTTGTATTTTTTTTCTCCTCTTGAAACTTGAAACTTGGCAACCAAAATATCCATAGCTCTTTTTCTAGCATCTTTATTATGATATTAAAGCGATTTTAAAAGGCGAAAATACACGATCAATTCGCGTTCAATTTTATCGAATTACAGCGTAGTTGGACCGTGAGTAGGGCCCTTTATTTCATGCCGCTGATTGTGACCAGGGATTCATCAAGTGAAGTGGCTTGAATTTTTTCTCAAATACTTGACTTCAAAACTCAAACTTCTGAAAATTTTATATTTGACTTGACTCGATTTACGGTGTGAACTATTTGACTTTTAATATTACTCGATAGCGATCCGTTAAATTAGGGGATTTTCGAGTTTACAGCAAGCAGGCCTGCGATTGCTCGATGACGACGTGCTGTTAAATAAATAGTAGATCAAGGATAAACAGTGGGGCCGGAGAATGATTGTTTATATCTGATTAGAGTGATTTGTCCGTAATGGAATCGTAACCCTTCCAAATCAGTGGCTCAAAGTTCATCGTAGATGAAAAAGTGTAAGAATTTGATGACATCGAAACAAAAGTAGAAAGCGCAGGGTCGGCGCCATCAAAGGCCAAACGAGTTGAAGTTAATAAAAGTGTATCTAATGAAACGAAAAAAAATACGGATTATTTCATAGTCGAGCCAGATCCTCAGAGTAATAAAAATACTGACAAACAAGGCAAATGCATGCAACAATTTTAAAGTAGTGTGACAGGTCCCACTTGTACATCCCAAAAAAAACTTTGTTTTACTCCTGCCTCATTTTCAACTTACCCATAAAATCGGCATTCTCTTCACTAAATGTTGAAAATAATCGCTTATTCATATCCTGCACATTTTACTCAGATACTCACATGTTATATTTGCATAGAAGTATTCAGGAATGATATGCACCTCAAGCTTGAAATCACATATTTAATTTTTTATGTAGGATGTGTATAAGCGATAATTTTCAGCATTTACTGAAGAAACTACCAGGATTATGGGTGAGTTGAAAACTGAGGCAGGATTAAAACCCAGTTTTTTCTTTGGCATGTATAAGTAAGACTTGTCTCAGTAGTCCAAAGAGGGTACTGATTCCTGCTTCAGTATGATTATATCATATCAACTAAAATATCCATGTCTTTCGGATCCTCCGTAAATATTGGAGAAGGGTTATGGGAAGTGGGACAAAACACATTTTACTCAGATTCTCACATGTTATATTTGCATGAGGAAGTAGAAGTATTCAGGAATGACTGCACTTTTTTTTTTCTTCTACTACAATTTTTAGCAAAGTTATGACAAATCTAATTTTCGGCCCTGCCTGAACTTGCAGTGGCGGGTCAGCGTGAGCATAAAATGTGACGTCGTTAAACCACGTTTTCTGAGAAAACGAGCGTATTTCATGAGGTATTACTGAATATCATTCTTGTGGAGAATTGAATTATCTCTCAACCTATCGAATTCGTTTTTTTATAAATCGTATGTTATCAGAAATAACAACAAAAAAAAAATATATTTTTTTAAATGAAAAATTTTGTAGGTTCCACCCCTGATTTTTTGATAAACAATTTTTTTTCTCATAATACAGGATGTGGAGATGTCATTTGCCGAGTTTCAGAGTGCTACAATTCATTCTTCACTTTTTGCTCGAGTTTGTCTGTCGTTACTGGATTATATTTCCGATGAATTTTATCTAATAATATAATTCGTGTTTGTTATTCACCTTCCCTTTAGAGATTTATAGTTATTCTAAAAATTCGTGAATATTCGACAGTCACGCATAAAAGTACACGTATTAGAAAGTGAAACTTATAACAAGTACACGTTATGAATAAACAATGGAATGAATATTTGTCTGTTTAAATGTAAATGATGTTTGCGTGTATGTTATTAAAAAAATTACTGCATGAGGCCAGGACAATAATGTATCTGATTCAGTTCTAAATTGTATAATTTATGCGAGACTTCCTAGTTGCGAAAATTGGAGTTTTTCTTAGGTCAGTGGAGTTCAAGTTTCTAAAATTGATTGTCGCTGCGAAATAATCGAAGGAAATTTCTGTCCGGAAGTTTTTGATTTTGCTTTTTTCCAGTTTGACATTAGCCAATAAACAACAAAAGATCTTTAGCTCGACCTCAAGAATATTTATATTTATATATGTATATATATATATATTTATAGCTGACGTTCGGCGGTTCCCAAAATTTCTACGAATATTCCAATACAATTTTAGCTTGCCAAATTTGTTTTTGAATTTTTCACACCTGCCATTCGTTATAAAATGGCATTATACACCCGTACTTCACGGGAATGCAAGAAGTTAGATTACACCTTGTATAGTTAACGAATCGACAAAGTTCAGCCCAAATCCGTATCGTCTGTAAGTGGGTCGAAGATTTCTCCTGAAATGATAATTGCTGCGATTCTACCCAAAACGGATCAAAGCAACTAAAAACCCGTCATGGAAATACCCACCAGCAGTATATTTCAGTTCCGAGAAGTGCCGAACAGATTCAGCAGATCCTGCAAATCATAGTACGGAGGCTAATTCTAAGAAAATGTATTGATATTCCAATGAATTTGTGTGGCTTTTGCTCAAACGAGTTAAGCAAATTATAAATAAAGCGAGTCAAATTTTTTCATTTTTACAATTTTTTCGACAGTTTTAAATTTTTTTTAGTTGAGTATGTTGATTTTGCACATGTGAAACGTTTCGTTCCGATGCCATGTTATCCAAGAAAATTAAATAAGCATTTCGATTACAATACTTTACCACTAGCCGATGTATGAATGTCGCAAAATCACTTTATTTGGAATGGCATCTTCATGCCGTGACCTGTATGTATAACAGATAATGTATGTATAATTTTTAATATCTGTCGATTATTACCAGTTTCGAGTTATAAGTATTTTAAAAAATGTACCAAATAACAAATGGTGCGGCCGCTGGACTAACCAAGATACAAATAATAGAAATTTTGAAATCACACCCATATTCATTTGTTTTCTGACGATTTCTCACAATGAATATAACGATACGTTGAAGTTATTGTTGAATTTAAAAATGTAATGTTGAGAAACATTAAAATTCATACTTCTGAAAAACTAATATTAAAAAAAAAATGTTTAAAACTGTTTTTTCCTACAAGCGTGCGGAAAAATAATTTTTCCGTACGATTTTTTGTTTTGAAAGTTGTACTTTTCCGTACTATTTTTGTATTGTTGAAAATGAGGATATTTAGGACTAACTGAATGATCTATCTAACTATTCTGTCTTATGTGTCTTTTTGTAACATCATTATAATCTTGTTCATTAAAAACTTTTTTTTCATAAATAAGATGGACAAAAACTCTCGTAGGAAAAACATTGTACCTAACTCTTGCGGAAAATGTCTTTTCCACCCTTGACCAAACTCCGCTCCGCTTGCAACTGTCGTCGCATGCGGAAAAGTACTACTTTCCACACTTGTTAGGTAAATAACTAAGTAATAGTTACTGCCGTTAACGGGGCAACCATTAATTATGTGAGACAATTTTGGCGATTTTTCGACTCCCTCTCTCTCCCTTGGTGAGATTTCGTAAGATTTTGCTCCCCCACCCCTAATCTCACGTGAGACTTTTCAAAATGCGTATTGGTAATGTAAATGAGTTGATCTGTGCTCGATTGCAGTAGGTTTATTTGAAAAAACAATTTTCTTATAATATTTTTTTTTTTATTAAAGACTAGTTGAGACTAGTATTTCAATTTTTTTACTTAATTAGTTTTCTCGCAAATTGTACAGTGTTATACACTGCGGTAAAAAATCGATATTTGCCGAGACCACCCTCTCTCTTAGGTGAGATTCAGTGAGGTTTCGCTCAACCCCCATCCCCCCACTAAACGCCTCACGTAATTAATGGATGCCACCCAACCTGCTGTCGCCCCCTTCCGAACGACAGCGCTCAAAAGTCGAAACTTGTGCGAGCCAAGGAATAACGAGGTCTTACCTTTTAACGTGCGATTCCTAGCACGAACCGAGGAGTATAGATTTCGAAAAGAGGTCGTCCGTAAAGGTGCGTATTCACTAGAGTATTCGTTCCACATGAGCACCGAATGAGCACATGTGCTGCTCGATTCAAGGTAGCCTGACCTTGCCTCATGCCTCATGCTCATGCTGCGTAATGTAAACACGCTTTCTGTTCGTGCTCAAATCAGCGTCCATACTATCCGAGCATTTCCTCGTTCCGTGCAATACGCACCTTTCGTCTCCATCCGAACCATAACTTCGCATAGCGTTGCTTGGCTCGAGATAACGCGGTCTACCGCGTTCGAGCTATCCTCTCGGACAATACGTGGATAGTGTAATTTCTGGCGGATGAGCACATTATTCATGAGTCCACCACAGAAAATCTATTCAAAAAGACGAATTGATTTAATTAATTGCAAAAAGTATATATTTCACTGCTGGTACAAAACCAGAACTGCTACTAAATTCTTCCGGAGTATGCGTTTATAAGAAAGATTGTTCAAAGTGGCCAATAATTTTTATTGTTCTATAGTATATTACATTTCTAGTGCGGAAAGTGACATTTTTGACACGCGTGGGAAATATTGTAGCACGAGGCATAATGTACCTACACTATTTTTCCTATGACCAAATAATAATTTTACGAAATAATGTATAATCAACATCTGACATATCAGTGCACAATATGTAATAATTAAAGACGACATGCCTAGTTTATTTCAAAAAGTAACTTAATAATTACTATTATTAGGAACAAGAACTTTTTTCTACTTAAATATTAGGTCTTCATTGATTTTTTCGGTAGGATTATTAGGAAGGATATTTTTGCTGCCTCTACGCGCAATTATTGCACCTAACATTCACTATATACTGAACTATTGACGTTTGACGCAAATTGTTCGAAGCCTGTTTTTACATATATTATAATAAATACCTAGCAAGATGATTACATGATTGCCTGACTAGGTATAGGGAATTGATATATGATTGTATTACAGGATGTAGCAAAAGAGTCTTCTTGGAGAAACGTTGCACAAATATCTGTAAAATGTAATTCAATCTCCGCCGTAGTATTAGCCAGAGAAGTAGTTGTTTTCTGTCAGATTTTTGCCTCATATTTTCCACATTGTGGAAATATTTGGAGAGAAGGGTACTTCGACATTTTCGATTTTACTATTTTATTTATTTGATACTCTCCGGCAAAAATTCTCGAAGTCTGTTCACTTCCTGTTGTCGTTGCTACGGGTATTGCTTATTGGTTTCACCGCGAGTGGCGCTGCGACTTACTAAATGATACTGTAAGTAATGATACTGTAAGTAACTGTAAGATACTGAAAGTCGCTGCTTCATTTGTGAGGAAATATTAGTTATACAGTGCAATGAGAACGACCCCAACTGCGGCAATGGAGGTACTGTTGAGGCTACCACCCCTCCCGGTATGGATCAAGAAGGAGGCAATGGCAGCTCATTTAAGGATGCGAGACTCAGAGGTCTGGGTAAACGAAGGAGAGATGATAGGACATGCGGAAATCGCAAAGTGGGCGGAGCAGGAAATTCCTATTTCCGTCCTCAGAGTGAAAAGCGCACAAGACAGACTGCGATGGAATAGGAAGTTTGAGCCCACTATTCCGATCAGAGAACAATGGGAAGGAAACACAGTGGAGCTTCGTCCAGGAGGCCTAGTATGTTACACGGACGGTTCGCGTCTGACTGACAAACAGGCTTCTGGCGCAGGCATCTACCTGGAAGGAAGAGATATACGAGAAAGCTACGCTCTATAGGAAGATACACAACAGTTTTCCAAGCCGAGGTGTACGCCATTCTAACCATAGCTACGAGGCAAGAGGTGAAAGAAGGGCCCGAACAAAAAATTTATATCTGTTCGGATAGTCAGGCAGCGCTCAAAGCTATCTGTCATCCTAGACCAAGCTCAGTTTTGGTACAGGAATGCGGAAATGCTCTTGAGAAATTAGCGGAAACAAAGGAAGTCGAGTTGGTATGGGTCCCTGGTCACAGGGGGGTGCCGGGAAACGAGGTGGCAGATGAGCTTGCCAGAACCGGTTCCGCTGCGCTGTTCTGTGGACCGGAGCCAGTACTAGGCATTGCAAGAGGTCAAATCTCTTCTGCCCTAGATGAATGGGTGGAAAGAGAACTAAACGAATCTTGGAGGTATACCGCCGGCTGCAGGCAGTCAAAAGACTTTGTGGCCGGCTCTAGCAAGTCAAGGATGACGTGGCTTTTAGGCAGAGATCGCCAAACACTACGCCTCCTTGTAGGAATACTAACAGGCCATAACAAACTAGGTAGACACCTGTCACTAATGGGTATAAAAGACAATCCCACTTGCCATATGTGCGAAGAAGACGAAGAAACTTCGTCTCACTTCCTTGGCGAGTGTGAGGCGTACGGGAGGCTAAGATTCGAAATCTTCGGAGTCGAAAAACTCCAACAAGAGGAACTCATCAAACTAGAGTGGACAGACATACTGACCTTCGCTAGAAGGTCACAAAGGTTGGGAATGGAAGACGAGAAGAGGCGATGTAGTTATGTGGAGAGCAGGGGATGGCAAAAAGGGCCCATTGGGGACTACTTGCCTGGCTGCGGCAGCGGCCTCCCCATGATTACTACTACTACTACTACTATAAAGTGGATTATGATTCGTTGGGCTGGGGCAGGACGACTTTAATGTTGTCCGACCCACCCTGTCACTGACGAGCGGCAAGAACCGCAAAACGCGCCTGCAGTTGGGCTTCCCCAGCCAAATGAAGGATAATTTGCTGTATAATTACAATAAGCAATTGCAACTGAGTCTTCTTGGAAGAACGTTGCACAAATATCTGTCAGAGTAATTCAATGTCCGTCGTGGTATTAGCCAGGGAAGTAGTTGTTTTTTGTCAGATGTTTGCCTCATATTTTCGACACTGTGGAAATATTTGGAAAGAAGGGTACTTCGACTTCGTCGAATTGACTATTTCATTTACTTTACTCCCATGTAATACATATGATTTGATAGGTAAAATCGAAAATGAGTCTTTTATGCTTGTTTCAACTGCAGTATTACAATTTATTCGAGTATTTTCACAACTCACTTAAAAAAAAATATTGTGGGTGGTTGCCGAGAGTATATATAGGTTTATTTCGATTGGGCATATATTCTACGGTATCCGGGTCGCAATCCTACTCCAAAAGCCACCTCTGTAGACACCCGAAGTAAAAATCATTACTCGTAAACAGAAGAAGGCCATTTACTATCAAACTTGATGCTAATTAAACCAAATTCGCGAACAAAACAATGAAAGTTTGGTAGAATTGCGAACAATGCGGTAATTATTTTCGGCAACGTGCGAAACAGAAAATCCATCAAAACTGATTTCCGGTCAGGCCGGGCGGGCGGCGAAAGGATCGCCGAACGTCGAAACCGCGTTTTAAAAGTGAAAATAATAGAAAACTTCTTATATAACCAAGCGAGATTCATACACATAATGAACGGTTCATAAAAGTTGAATGTGTGCCAAGGTAGTTTGGTCACTATCTTCTAGTAACTGTCTTTGTGTATCGAGCACGAGAAGGGACGAACGGTTTCGAATGGTTTCGCGATGGACATGAGTCGTACGGAGATTTTACGGCAGCGCAGTGTTGCCGATGTACAGAAAATTATCCGATTTTCGGATATTTACCCTCGGATGAAGGCGATGATTGTTTTTTTTTTCGTTTGATTTCTAAGCAATCGAAATGTCCAATTGAGTTGAGTTACATCGTATAGTTCCGATTGTACTCGGATATACATAGAGTAACTCCACCAATCAGAAATTTGGAAATACTTGAATATCCATAGTAATTCATATCGCTACATACAAACAAAACGCGTCTTGAAATGTTGACGTTTATCTTATCATTTGTGTCACTCAGAAATAATCGCATCAAATACAATTCGCAAATCAAAAGATTTTAGAGTTATACATCTCAAATTTCCTGCACTTTGAAATCGTATCCCAGTAAGCCAAAAATACATTACCTGTCGGTAGGTAATGGTACACAGAAACATTGAACATCCCATGTAATGTACTTTAAATGTTCGTGAGAGCTCCCTGCAACCGCCAAATTTCCGCAACAAAGTACTTTCTCGCTACGACGTACCAGTAATATCGCCATATAATTTCTGTGTGATGTTGCAAAATGTAACCATGAGAAGTTGGTTGTTTCTAATGTATTGGTGCAATGGAGGCACTAATGTGTCATAACTGATTTCTACTATAAAATGTTCTCTCAATGTTATTTTTCAATATTGATGAAATATTTATGAAATACCATTCAACATTTGAAAAAATAGTGACTGCATAAGATTCTTTTGAGCTATACTGAGTTTTTTTTGAAGACCATTTTCCTAGTTTCTAGATTTTCAAACAAATCGAGTTTCAGGAAAACGGGTCTTACAAACAAACAAACGAAAAATTTCATAACACTATATCTCAAAAATTGGCCCTATCATTACACTATATCTCAAAAATCGGCCCTATGGACTATTTAATCATCAGCTAAACGACATACCAATAAACCACCACACCTGATTCATTTAGAGATTTATCCATATATACTATTTTGAGGAATTAAGGAATTATATATTACATATTTTATTCATTTTGTTTTCTTCTCTGGACCGTATCTGCTTGGAGTGACGAACTAGTGCACCTCGAACTAGTGCAATTTGATTTTTGATGTACTACTAAAACAGAAAGAAACGAATAATTTTCTGAATTACATATTTTTCTTGTATATTAAAATTTTGTATGCTAATCAAAATCCCAAAATGGGCCAAAATTGAATGGCCAATGAGCTTTATTTTGAAAACTGATTTATGAGTTTATGGAATGGGAGATGATGACAGATTTTAGGAGACTATTGAAAGATAATATAAGAGTGCTGATGAATATATGATGGAAATTTTGAGCGGTCCCTGCGTGGCTTTCATATAGAAACTTCAATTTTCATTTTTATAAAAAGCCTAACCTCACTTCGGCATTCGCAGACCCTATGCCAATTTTTTTTATGATGAGAACTTTCATATTTTCAATTGGCAGCAGCGAGAAAATCATCGAAAATTTCCATTTTTTGTCACAAAAGATTACCCCATCATTTGAACCCTATTGCTACTGAAAGTTTTCATCATGAATTGTTCATTAGAAAAATGGCATAAGTTCTGCGAATGTCGAAGTGAGATTAAGTTTTTTGGAAAAAATGAAAATTGAATTTTCCTTATGAAAGCCACGCGGGGATCGCTCAAATTTTATATCATTTTCGTCAGCTGTTTTATATCTTTCAGTCCTCTCAAAGGCATAAACGATCATCTCCCAGTCTTTTACGTTTTTGTCTCTGGGATAAATGTTTTATTGGTTTTTCTACATTCATGCAAAAAGCAAAACTTTATTGAACTAGATTTAGTGGAAAAAGAAGTTCTTTATTGCACTAGTGCAATATGTAATTCACTTTCATTTCCCGCCTTCTTTTCCACTAGTGCTGGTGTCTATTCACAAAAAAATGGCGTACAATTGTACAATTACTGAAACTTGAGGAAGGAATTGATAAATTGCTTAAATAAAAACATTTGTCGGGGATTTTGATAAAATCGTTGATTATTATGAAATCATTCACTAACAGGGGTCATTGATCAACGATTTTGAGTGCGTTAAAATACATCATAAATGGATGGTCAACGGAAAAAAAATCGCGAGTAACCATTATTTTTTATATTTCTGCTGTGCCTAGTTGATGAATATAATTTTGAGGCTCGGAGATACAAATACTTTCAACATCCACCATTATGAAATAATATCAATGAGTTTTTTCATTACAAAAACTGTCGAGATCACAGATATCATTCAAGATGAATGCAAGAAGTCATTATGAACAATCGAGCATGTTGACAGTTTCTTCAACAACGTATAGTTGTGATAATTCACGAAGAGTTTCAATAAGATATAAAAAACGGTTATTATTTTTGTATACTGAATTATAGTTTTAGAATGAATTATTTAAATGAGGAAGTTAGTGAAATGTACATTTTGGGTGAGCATAAAAAAATATTTTGGGGAGTAGATTGTATGCCCAACGATATACGCAAAAAGACCAGAGTTCTATGGATTTTAATGAATAGATTTCATCTGTTTTATATTCACATACACTAGAAACTTGTACCACAGGATTTCAAGAGTAGAATAGAACATTGTGGGTGGCTAATCAATAGTATAAATGACTACTCGGTTTTAATAAGTAATGATAATTTGGATTAGTTCAACTTTGTTCTTTATGCATTGGCAACAATGCGGCTGAGATACCAAGTGTTGTTGCAGGAAATCAAATAATATGATTTTGTAATGGTACGGTTTACAGGAAAACGTGATTTCGGAGAGCTTATTCACTCCGCAGGTCTAGTTGACAATGACAAAAATTGTTACAGAAGAAATTACCAAATTCGAAATTTTTGTTTCGAAATGCATTTTGAGAAAGACCTACATATTTTAGTAATGACGATATAAGCTGATGATTTAGAGTGTCTAATGCCTTGCTATAGTCCGTAAGAACTAGCAGAGTTAGTTTTCCCATTTCATCTGCCCGCAAGATGTCATCAGTAATATTTAGTAAAGCAGAGCAACAACTGTGGCTTTTTGCCAGATTGATTTTTAGGAATTAATTAATTTTTTTTGAGTGGTCAGCTGAGCTTCAAATCAAATTATTATTTTCAACCATGTCTTTTTAGTCAAATATTTTATTCCATCGATAAATAGTGGTGGTCTATTCAAGTTTGATTTTGTTAAAGGTGCAAGTGTTTTCTCATTCGACAATGAACTATTAACATTTTGATTTAATTTTTTTAGAAAATTTCATAAACTCCAAAAAGAATGTTCATTCATGATGCATTCATTGTGCATTTTTTTATTTATATTTTTAATTTTGATAATTTTTTTTTTACGTATTATTACCTAATCTGTGGTATTATTAACAAGTTAAAAAATAGAAAAGTTCTATCATTTCCCTTCATTGAAATACCTCGAATACAGTTGTACTTCATAGGGTGTGTGTTTTTCCATAATAATACTTTATTCAAAATGTATTTTGTCGGTAAGACTAACAAACAACAACTGCTGCTCCTACGACCGTAGAATTATATATGTTAGATTATTGGTAACGTTTTCTGCAGGAAATATTTTGCTATCCACTTTGAAACAGCCAAAATTATGTTTTGACTCAGTTTTTGAGTTGAAGCGTTTTGACCTGGAGCCTATTTACATATTCGATAGAATTAAACCATAAGATAAACTAGGATTTTCATTAAAAAAAGTTGAGATTTTCAATTTCTTTCAATCGCACCTACATTTTCGCGGCGCACTATTTGAATTATTCTGCACGTGTAATAATAGTGTATGATCAGCTCCACCATATTCATGATAAAGTCACTGCACATAATTGGAAATGGTAATTTTCAATAAAAATTACGTGTGTCTGATTCAGTTCAGGTTGCAATTTTTCCTAAAGAAATCGAATAACTCAAAAAATGTTCATTTGTTTATGGGATATGATGATCACGAGGGAAGTTGGAAAATTAATTGAAATACATACTGAAAATAACAAATATGATGTCACTTGCTTTGTTCATTCATTCTTTCAATTTTCAGAATTGCGCTATTTTTGGGATTCTAAATATAGATAACATTAACTAGTTGTTTAACATCAGATTGATGTTAAAAAGGGGGAACATTGTCTATGAGAATTGAAAAATGAAAAATGTATTTTTTTTGTAATATCTAACAGAAAACAACTACATCCCTGGCTAAAGCCATTGAACATTGACATTGAACTACATCTGATAGATATTGTGAAAAGACTCTAACTGAAAAGAAAAAATCTGGAAGTGAAAATTCGCATTTTCATTCAGATAGTTGATTTTTTTATGATTTTCTTTAGTTCTCATTGAAAATTCACTAAATAAATTAGATATGGAGAATGTTATTAAAAAATATCACTCACAGAAATCGTTCATTTCATTGAAGCAAGGTTCGCTTCTCTCGCATTTAGTCCCTAATACATTTTGGTCTACGAAAATCTATCTCGCTTTTCTAAGCTCATCAGGGAGATTGACTGAAAGCGGGCTCTTCAGAAGCAATTATATACATCCTTGATGATATTTTTGATAACATTTTCCCTATCTAATTTTTTAACGAATTTTCAATTGAAACTAGAGATAATTAATAAAAAAATCAACTATCTGAATGAAAACGCAATGTCCAGTGTGACTTCAGCCAGGGAAGTGGATGTTTTCTGTTAGATATTACAAATAAAATATTTTTCACTTTTCAATTTTGATGGAGAATATTCCCCTTTTCAACATGAATACCTCCCAAGAGGTTATCTTGAACGATGGAAAATAACGACTAAAGTTTGTCTTTCAGCCGTAGATGATTCCACAACAGATTTTATGAAGGTCCTATTCATATTTTCAAACTAAAATCAAAATGCATTGCCCATGACAGGTCTATGTCAAAAAATAACTTTCAAAGTGTCACCGCAGAAGAAATATTACCCTCATATCCATCCATGATGTGCATACTTCTGAAGAGCCTATTTATTCTAATCCTATAGCATTCCCCCTGAAGAGCTTGGCAAAGCGAAATAGATTTTCGTCGAACAAAATATATTGGGGATTGAGTGCGAGAGAAGCGAACCGTGCTTCAATGAAATGAACGATTTCTGTGATTGATATTTTTTAATAACATTCTCCGTATCTAATTTATTTAATGATTTTTTTTAATGAAAACTAGAGAAAATTTAAAAAATCAACTATCTGAATGAAAATGCGAATTTTCACTTCCAGATTTTTTTTTCTTTTTCAGTAAGAGTCTTTTCACAATATCTATCAGATGTAGTTCAATGTCCAGCGTGGCTTTAGCCGGGAAAGTAGTTGTTTTCTGTTAGATATTACAAATAAATCACATTTTTGATTTTTCAATTTTCATGGAGAATGTTCCCCTTTTCAATAATCGTCTCCTTTGAAACTTTGGTAACAAAAATAAGGCAAATATTAAATCTTGCTCTCGGGCCTTATTACCCGAATAGTAGGGTAATAGAGTCCATAATAGTTCAATGTATTTTTATTAATGTTATTGTCGAACTCATTTCATTGGGAAGTCACGAGGACATTCAGCTTATATATAAAAAATCAACTAAAAACATATTGTAGTGTACCAAATTGTGTATATAAAAAGGTTTCGAAATTAGATATTGTAATATAATCAATTTCAATCAGAAGGGGTTGGTTACTTTATGGACAGACTGTATGATTAATGTGAAAAATGTATAAAACGATGCAACGAAAATATTGATAAAAAAAGCAGACAATTTCTATAGGTGATAAATAAAGTTGGCAAATAATTCAGCCGATATCATGAGTTGATTTTTGCATAAACAGTGTTCAAAATCTTTGAATCAGGGCATTGGTCAAATAACAGTTTAAAAACCTTTCGAGAAACTGTCTAACGCTCACAACGCACTGACACCTGTTGGTTTATCAAATACGTCACGTCAACATTTTTCAAACACTCCATTTTCCTGTCTGTCTGCTGACAAAGAAATAGACGACATTCCTGATGTTAATTCACCGTATTTTTCCTTTCTCAATGCAACCGACTTCAACAAACACATCCTGAATTTGTTAACTTTTCTCTAATAATATTAAGGTCGTTGATAATAATTATTGTAGAAAAGGTCACTTCATACTCTAATAACCAACCGCCTGTGAATTCATTACGGGTCGGTCTTGGAATATTTTTGTTCGCCAATGATTAATTAGTGGCTAATCAATAGTCTATCGAAATTAGTTATTTTGTAAAATTGTCGTGATATACTTAATGATTTTTCTTGAAGTATGTAAGTATATTTGGAACAGGGGGTAATTCAACGTTCAGAAACATTGGAAATTACTCAAACAACAATACTACACAGGCCAATTGACTACTAGTCCATTTATATTCAGAGATTCACTACTTGACTTGACTTGACTTGAAATCAAGACAAGCTCATTTGTTTGAAACTAAACTCTCCGGCATACTCTTCGAACTTTGTTGGAATTATGAATCAATAAATATGCCAAATTCATTTCGTATTTGCAAAAAAATCTGAATTGGTTGTGTTTTTTGACAGTTGTAGAAAAAATACTGTATGAAACTCGTGAGTAAAGTGTTTTTTTTTACTTGTAGGAATTGCTGCACTCCGCCCACGGCGTCGTGCGTCAAAAAAAAACTTCGAAAAAAAAAGTATCACTTCACTTTGTTTCTGTTTTTTTTCTGCTAGTTTCCACACCATACCCATGTGGTAGACCTATCGGCGCGTTTTTTAAGTAGTTTCTGTGTATAGGCCTATTTCACTAAGCTTACTTTGGTCTATATATCATCGTCAACAGTTTCTACTATGTATATATAGAGTGTCCAAAATAAAGATGGGAGAGCATTAGGATCTCGGAAACAGCTGGAATTGAAGAGAAGTTGCACAATCCAAAGTCCTTTTATATGGAGTTTGCAGATGTGGGATATCTTTTTCGGATTTCGAGATATTTTGAATAAAGTAAAATTTTCGATATTGGTTTTTATTTAATTTTGACGTTATTCTGAAAGATATCAAAAAATAAAAAATGTATACTTTTTAAGCTTAACAAAATGACCTCTACAGATTTCGTTTCCAAGGAACCTATATCAACTTTTTTTGGACCAGTTATTTTTATTATAAAATCCAAAGCCATTTGGCCATCATCCACGCCGCAGGCCATAAACGCCTACTTTACGCCCTTGATACATAAATAACTATATCCTTCATATAAGAAAGTAACATGCCTGCGAATACCTGGCTGAATCAGTCACTTGGTTCATCTATTCCGTACTAAGAACAACTAGCACCAAAACTGCAGAAAACTAGCAAACCGTATGATATCCATTTATACAAGCAAAAATACCATAAAATCATTGTTCAGTTAACTTGAATCAGATGATCTGAAGAAGAAAAAATCATATATCGTTCATAAAATGAGTTGTGAATTCTTTATATGTAGTTCAAACAAATCAATATTTCGAGAAAACAGTATACGAACATATCAGATGAACCAACTCGAACCTAACAATCACAATAATACTCTCCAGAACACGAATGACGGTCGTTCATTGAACTTTTGATAACGTACGCATTTCGAACCAGGAAAATCGCCTGCTTAAGATACTCTCTGGTAATGATGCGTTTCCAAAAGGATTATGACACCATTAACCTTATGACACAGAACACCTAGTCAATGATATAAAATCAATTAATGCTCGTATCGTACCAAAGAAAGAAACGAAACACTACAAAAAAAACCTTATCTGTCCGTTTTATACTCCCACATAATTAATTAGATTTGAGATCCAATAATATACAGTAATGAACACACTGAAATGAAGTAAAATTCAATTTGAGAAATGCGAATGCAAGTTGATATTGAGAAATATATATTGTTATATTATCATCATTATTTTCATTCGATTATTATATTTAATTCAGTTTAGTTATTTATTTATTTACACAAATTTTGAATTGTCGTAATGATTCGAGTTTGAAATAAAATAAACAAGAAAAGAAAATATGTCTGATACAGTTACCAAGTCTTTGTGATCCGTTTGTCTTTCATCTCAGTTCGAGAGGTTTTCTTTTTTATCAGTACATCTAGTGAAATTCACTCTAGAAACGCAGGAATCCATGTAGAACAAAAAAGAAGTAACCTGGAGAAAGGGAAAGGGCGGGAAGAAAGGGGGAGATTATATTAATAAATTGCCATGCCAAAATTATAACTTACTGCAATGATAATATCATCCTGTAATATGTGAAGGAGAGCAGAATAAGTCAAGGCATTACTGATGTTAGTGAACCCAAACTTTGAAAATACTGTAATGGGCAACACGAAATGAAATAAAAACACATAATGTTTAAAATATAAATTAGTTTAGTAATTAGGCCAGTAGAAATAGACAATCAATTCACATTAATTCCAAAAATTTTCAAATTTCTGCCAAGTTAATGGTACATCGAGAAAGCAATAAATCTCAGTTTACAACCTCTTCCGAAGTACGCAACATTGTCAAAATGGCAATCAAATTGAATGTTGCTATATTCTCCTTGAGCAAATTCCAAAAGTTCAGCAAACTTGGAGTAGTATTGAATATATTATTTTATATCACGAATCAAGTTGCAACAAATTCTAGTGTAGTACACTGAGTGGGAGAGAGAAACTTTTTCTGGCGGGTAAATAAATTCTCTCTCACAGTCATTAAGCTTATGAATCAAATAATAGGCAATATCTCCGTGGTCTTTGGAGATGAATAAATAAATAAATAAATAAATAAATAGGGGTTTATTTCCAAAGTTATCAATATATACATTGCACAACATATGACATGCCATCTAACATCTATAGCCATTCTTCTTAACCCAGGGGGGTCAGGGGAGGATGGATAGAAGGACGCAGAAGTAGCGATCCTTTCTACTCTCGGTGAAGAGAGCAGAAGGACGCCCTGCCAGGTCGAGCCTAGAGCCCCCGAAAGAGGACGCCATTACCCGACCGCACTGATGGTAACGCAAAGCCGGGCATTTCATGACATTGTGGTACTATTCGGTGAGACACACGCCTCCTGCAAAGCTAATGCGTGTTGTATATTGCATTCAATGTAGATAATGCTTGCAGTCAGTTTGTGAGGCTGGTTGTTTCGATGATAACCCCGGAAAAGGCTGAGGCAAAAAACCGGGTCAAGGTACTTTGCGTTTTAGTTATTACTTTCGTCTTGGTTCCCTACGGAACCGGTTCTTCCCTTCTCTCCTGGAAGATATCCAGCGCTTGATAGATGAGCCCCCCATGTTTGCGGGGCTCATTATCGTACACCCTGAGCTTGGTAATATCCTTGGTGAGAGGACTTTTATCGATGTGGTATTTAGAGAACTTGTATGACAAGTTACGTATACATGTCGGAACTGAGTCGACGCCTGCCAGCTCCAATCCAATCGAAGGTATCTTCTACTGTTAGTAATAACACGGAGTACCTTGTTTTGCATCCTGTCTAGCCTCATAAGAGGAGTCATTTTCAGGCTGCAAAACACCGGACAAGCGTATGTCATCGCAGGTCTGATTATTTGTTTGTAAATCAGGACTTTGTTGTCCTGATTCAATTTCGAGCCTCTGGCTATCAGAGGGTAGGTGCGCTTGAGCGCAGCTCCAGCCCTCTGAATAGCCAGGGTTAGATCTTTGCCGAAGTTCAGACGCTTGTTCAGCTGTACCCCCAGGGATCTCGCAGTGCTCACGTTCTCAACAGCCTCGCCATTGATCATCAACTTCCTATAAAGTTTTGAGTGCGTATACTTCTTAGTGAAGTTGATGGTCTCTGACTTGGCCGGATTAACCACGATCTTGTTCTCCGCCAAATAGGGTACGACCTTCCTATCCAAGTGAACTTGGATCCTATACTGGGCAGCGACGCTTGAGAATGAATGGGCAAAGATGGCGGTATCATCTGCGTATACTGCCGTGCCCATATCCACTCTCTCGCACTGAGGAAAATCGTACGTATTTAAGGAGTACAAGTGTGGTGACAAACTTGAGCCCTGCGGGACACCCGCCTCGATCGGAAACTCAGCGGAGCGAGTATTATTAACCCGCACCATAAAAGTTCTCCCAACAAGGTAGGAATTCACCAGTCTTACCATATATGAGGGCATGCCTGCTAACAGCATTTTAGCGATAAGGCCTTCAACCCATACGGAGTCAAAGGCTTTTTTCATGTCGAGCAGGACCATGACTGTGTTGAGTCCACGTTGGGCTGCCTCTTTCACCCCGTGTACAATTCTCACGACTTGTGATGTGGTGCTATGACCTTTTCTGAAGCCGAATTGTACATCGGGGATCATTTTGAGTTTCTCCTCGAGACTTAACAACCGTCTTAAGAGGATCTTCTCGACCACTTTGGCGATCACACTCAAAAGCGAGATCGGGCGGTAGCTGTCTAGTTTGTGGCCATCCTTACCCTGTTTCAGAATAGGTATCACCAGTGCCTTCTTTAGACAATCTGGGTAATACCCCCATTCAATAATGGCGTTTATTAGGTGGATAAGCTGAGCGACGACTTTCCGCGGAAGGTTCATAAGCAAAATGGCGTCCAAGCAGTCAGGTCCAGGCGCCTTATTCGTTGGAAGCCTTTTTATGACTTCCGTTAACTCCTCATAGTTTGTCATAATTTTGGCAAATCTATGAGGGTAGTCTTTGGAGATAACAGCATCAAACTTGGAATTGTTGATTCCTTATGACCATCCCTAACCAATCATGCAATGATATACACGGTGTTCTATTTAAAAAAATTATTGAAAATGGTGCTCAGCTGACATTTCAAATTTTTTAGCTGTGATTTTTTCATGAAAAAGTAGGTTTTTATCTCCTATTTAAGCCTTCCAAATTTTTTGCAATATACCAGGTGGTTCAAAAATTAGTAGGAGGGAAACGGACTTTAGACGGTCACTGTATATAATCATCAGTATGGTGATGGTGGGGACTAGTACTTTGGATACTACGGAAGTATCATTCTTCAGAAAAACATTTCATTTCCCGACTACAACAAAAAAACAATATAAAAATGTTATTCATTGCTATGAGATGGCTTTCACAGCTGTGAAGAACCTTGCTTTTTTGGTGTAATTTTCTTGGAGTATGATCAGTTTCTTCGAAAAAACATTATCGTGTTCTCGATGATAAATAGAAGATTATCACTGAACTTAAATTATTGATATACTTATAGTTCATCTGACATCAAAGATAATATTCATGTACTATCCCACACTAGTCATCGAATTGTCAATTCATGTTGAACAAAATAGTCGAGGCGAGAGGAAAATATCAACTAGTAATTTTTTTGTACACCTAATGAATGTAGTGCAGTAATTAGCTGCAATTCAAAATAATGAAAAAGTTTTATGGGGTAATGAAAGATGGTAGTCAGCAAGGTATTTTAAGTTGTCAAGTCGAGACAAGTAGTTCCACATCAAGTACTTGTAAATCAAGCTACCTACTTGATTTTTCTTGAAAAACTAGTAACTTTTTTGTATTAATCTGAACAACTACCAAAAGACAATAACAATAAAAATATATGGATGCAAAATAAACAAAACTGGAGTTAGTAAAATACAGCATAATAATATTTACGTTATGATGCCCCACTCTTAAATGGCAGATTAGGTTATATTTTGTATAAAAGAATACCATGTGCCATAATTTTTACTAGATTGCTTGAATCCTATAGATTTTCGTAGATATTCAAAATTGAAATAAAAACAGCCACAAATGAAAAATTATTAAATAAAATAAGATGTGAAAATTTTTTTGACCCACGGTGTAGATTATTCAATTTTGTCACAAACTACTACATAGTTATAGCTAAAATTTAATTATTGTTTTACTTTCTCAAGCCAACTCGAAACTGAAATTGTGCTACGCCTATTCGAACCTGTAGAGGTATTTGCCCCGGAATTAGGTAGGCTGGATTAACCAAAATTTTTTATCGCCTTAGTGAAGATGTTTCGCAGTTTTTCAATTTCCAAACCGCCGTACATAGGGTACATGGTCAAACCGGAAGTGCAATATTTGGTCTGATACTTGTTGAATTGCACATTCATGACATCAAATAGATGTACCAAATTTGAAACATCCATATACAGTGACCGCCAAAAAGTATGTACCATATGAGGAAAAAGTTTATTAGTAGAATATTCGAAAAAAGATTCTTGGTAAAAGTTTTTGCATGTTCGATAACCTAAAAATCGATTTTGACACATGCCACGTGATCGCTGGTATGGCGGCAAATTAAAAAAATTATTATGAATAGACAAAAAGTCGGGTAAAATAGCAAGATATCAAAAAAAGTTATTTGAAAAAGTTGCTTAGAATTCAATTTTATACACATATACAAAGTTTGAGAAATCAATGTGAGAAAATTGAAAATACCATTTTTTTTTAATATTCTCCTAGCTGTATAAAAATATCAAATTATTTTCTTATTAATAGCTTGACCATACTGAAATATTTGTATTTTAATGATAATAACAAAACTTTCTCATTTTCTCTACACCAGAGAGCACTAAATTAAAACTTGCTGTTACATTGGTTCGTATCTAACAGTTACATCAGAATTCCACGATTCTTGCGATGATAGGGAAATCCGAATATATCGTGTTTTTCCGATTATGATCAATTTTTGATGATAATCGTGCACGAACGTTTCACTTCGCAGATAATCTTTGTAACGATCTTGGCACGATGATCATCGAAACTTGATTATAATCTGGACACCATGTTTTTGGAGTGTCATGTCATCACAATGGTCGTGGAATTCTGATATAACTGTTAGATACGAACCAATGTAACAGCCTGGGTTTTGATAAAATCCAACTTTTTTAATTTAGTGCTCAGTGGTGTGGAGAAAATGAGAGAGTTTTGCCATTATCATTGAAATACAAATGTGTTAGTATGGTCAAGCTATTCATAAGATAATAATTTGATATTTTTATACAGCTAGGAAAATATTTTTAAAAAATCGCTTTTTTCAGTTTTCTCACATTATTTTTTCAACAGGGTGTAACATAAGTACGTTAAAATATTCAAGTGACGTATTCCTGAGACAAATTTAAGAAAAAAGTCTAAATAAACTTGTGTCCGGAATGCTTCGTTTCGGACATACAGGGTGTTGAAATTGAATTTTTTTGCACGCTTTTTAAAAATAACTTTTGTAAAAAATAAGTTATTTGCACGAAATTTGGTACTCGGGGTTTTTTTTTGACGTGGGAAATCATAATTTCGTATTATTTTTCATTTAACATCTAGAGGGCGCTGCGTACGCTGTCATTATTTATTTCAAATTGCCCTAACATTTTTGACAGTAAACTTTTGGTACTTTTCATGGAAAAATCTTATTCCCACACCTTTTCCAATTAAAAAAGGTATACTTCCTCAACAACGCTGGAGGTGATCTTTTTCGAGATATTTACAATTTTCTATATCAATGCATGTTACTTAGCTTCTAGGGCGCTAAGTGAAGTTGCTTAGAACAATTTCAACAATCTGTGTCTCGAAAACGAACCATTTTTCGATAAACATTTTATAGGAAAAAAGTTGTTTATTTTGACGAGATCTACCACATACTTAGTTTTTGGAATGTTCTCAGCAACTTCACTTAGTGCCCTAGGAGCTAAGTAACATGCATATATAAAGAAAATTGTAAATATCTCGAAAACGATCACCTCCAGCGTTGTTGAGGAAGTGTACCTTTTTTACTTGCAAAAGGTGTGGGAATGAGGTTTTTTCATAAAAAGTACCAAACGTTTACTGGCAAAAATGTTAGGGCAATTTGAAGTGAATAATGACAGCGTACGCTGCGCCCTCTACATGTTACATGAAAATTGATACGAAATTATGATTTTCCACGTCAAAAAAACCCCGGGTACCAAATTTCGTACAAATAACTTATTTTTGCAAAAGTTATTTTTAAAAAGGGTACAAAAAAAATTCAATTTCAACACCCTGTATGTCCTAAAAGAAGCATTTCCGGACACAAGTTTATTAAAACTTTTTTCTTAAAATTGTCTCAGGAATACGTCACTTGAATATTTTGACGTACTTATGTTACACCCTGTATGTGTATAAAATTGAATTCTAAGAAGCTTTTTCAAATAACTTTTTTTTGATATCTTGCCATTTTACCCCAATTTTTGCCTTTTCATAGTGATTTTTTTAAATTTGTCGCCAATTTGTTTTAGGTTATCGGACATGCACAAACTTTCTCCAAGAATCTTTTTTCCAATACTCTAATATGGTACATACTTTTTGGCGGTCACTGTATAATAAAAACGAATACGGGGGGTGAATTGGTTCCGGGTCACCCCGTATATATCTAGGGTTTTGTATTGATCTGAGCCCTTCATTCAGTATGCTTCATGGCGCTGAAAAGAGAAATAATCGATCGGGTCGCCTACAAAACATAGTGTTATCGACACCCATTCAATGATCCGAATCATGCCATCCCAGATTTTCATTTCTTGTTTACACTAACCGAGCTGCATCTACTAAAACCAAAGCGAATTGAAAAATTTACCGCCTTATGTAAACTGAGTCAGTTAATCGGATAAATAAACCCATTTATCGTAAAAGAATCCATTCATTGCGTTTGTAGCAAAATGAAAAAGTTGTATAAATATTCATTTATGTCGGCCGGAATGCTTCCGCATTATAATTTTATAGCCCTGTGCCTTGACAGATCGAACAGAATCAAAAAATAGTTATTTATGATAAAAGTGTTAAAAGTGGCACTTTATTTTGTGAGTGGGGAATATTGCGAAACGAGCAGCTACTGCTAGTAAGAAAAAAACTGAAAAAAGAGGATTCGAACACACGATCTTTGGATTACAAAGAGGGTCCAACTATAATCGTTTTGGACTTTCTGAAAATATCATGAATCTTATCAGAAGCTATCTGCAGAAACGATATTTTTTGGTAAAACATGATAGAAATACCTCGGGTAAATTTCATGCTTCCTCGGGGGTACCTCAAGGATTAAACTTGGGGCCCTTGTTTTTTCTGTTATTTATTAATGACTTGCCAGATTATATCAAGCACTCCAAATGTTTGCTTTTTGCCGATTATGTACAATTGTTTGAACAGTCAGAGATTGTTCCGCCTGACAAAAAGATTTGAATAGTTTATTGGATTGGAGTGTTCGATGTAAGTTAGATTTTAACTTGAAAAAATGCCAAGTCATGACAATATCCCGCCAAAAGGATCCTATTTTTTTTGTCTACCACATGCATAATGAATCATTGAATAGAGTATGAATTCAAAGACCTAGGAATAACCTATGATTGCAAATTATCGTTTAAGAAACATATAGAACATATAAAAAATGCCGCAAATAGGGCTCTTGGATTCATTCTAAGACAAACTCGTCTTTTTGATAACATAGACTCTGGTGAGATTTAAACTTGAGTACGGTTCTGTGATTTGGAATGGAGAATACCAAACAACCTTACAGGAACTAGAAAAAGTACAGAACAAATTTCTAAGATACCTTTATTATAAAAAAAATCGTATCTATCCCGATTATAATACCATTAGAACATCACAATTGAGAACTCAATTTATTATACCCTCCTTGGACTATCATCATCATCATAATCTCATCTGTCATTTTACTTTTAACACTAGTGTTAAAAGTATTTTTACACTTGTGTTAAAATTGATTTTGTGAAAACGTCAGTTTTAAGTTCATATGTCAATGGATTAAAAACGTAATTTTTAATGGCAGTTGTACAAATAGGATATTGTGTATCTAGTGCGTGAAGTATACTTTTTTACGCGAGTGTGGAAGTTTGTGGAACGAGCCGCAGACTATACTTTTTCTACGATCTTTTACTTAGAGATTGAATTAAAGGAAAATTTGACTAATTTTCTTTATTACAATAATAATTATTATGAACAGTTATATTGCAATTTTGTAAATTGTCAAAATGAACATTTACTTTCTCTTTCTCTACAAAATTAGTGCTGCTTGTACTGTTGGTATTGACAACATAACTACGATTATTCTCAGTTGTTAAGATTTTATTGCAGACATCTATCTTTTTAGTTAGGGATTCTTCCACGTAGGCTTCTGCCACTGAGGATGATTTCCAGCCCCCGTGTTTTTTTAGCGTTAGGAGATCTCCTCCACCTTCGACTAATAAAGACGCAGATGAACGCCGTAGGCTGTGCCCGGTAAATTCGTTGGGATTGGGGAGTTTCAAAAATGTGGCAACTTCTGAAGGGACTTTTCCTATCTTATTTGTACCAATCACTTGCCGAGTACATTTCCCTCGTTGATAATTAATAAAGAATTTATTTTCGGCATAATCCTTGGGACGAAGAGCCACGTATTTGATATATAATAAGAACTGTTACCAAATTTTGGATGTCATCTATTTTTAATTTATAGAGCTCATCTCTGCGCAGGACTACAGCTACCCCAAACAACAAAATAAGCTAAAAATTTAAAGATTAGTATTTATCGATATTTATACAAATGAACTTACTTTGGTTAATAAATATTTTTCATCGGGTGCCTCTTTGAGAAACTTTAATACGTGTTCCTTTTCCAAAACGCGTGATTTTTTAAGAATGTTTTTCCGTTTCAAGAAAGCGCGAACTTTCGGGTAATCACCAATTTGTACGTTGTACTTAACACTAAGGGTGCTTTTCAACATTGAGTAGTGACTCCATAAGGTAGAAGATTTAACCTTTGTTGATAATTCAGATAGGTAGGCTAATATTACCCTTTCGGAGAATGATTGGACGTTGTTTGTATTGCGCCATTGCATAAACTTTTCCAAAGTGTTTTCGTAAATTCCCAACGATTTTTGTGGCAATAACGATGAACTTGCTTCACTGGCTGCTAACGTTATATTTGGAGGAGTTGATGGGAGTACTTCAATGCTGTCCATCAGGAATTTGCGTGAAATACACGGCTAATCGGTTTAAATCAAAATTTCGTCGTACTATTTATTAATTCAGAGGGTAATTAATTACTATTTACGGTCTATTAACTGATGTAACTCTAAACTTCACTCTGCGGGAACTGTCATATTTGTCAATTTCTCTCGCCACCGCTACCTAGACCAGCGACCGGTGTGTGAATTTGTATTGACTCTTATGGCACCGGTGCGTGAAATAAATCCCATAAGAAAAGCATAGCACTTCACACACCGATTCGTGAAATGAAGCTTTACACATTTTTATCCATGTGTGACGTTAGTAATTCACATACGGGAGTAGAAAAAAGAGTTTATTGTGATTTTAAATTATGCCAGTTCTCACCTGGTTTCAAAGAGTCAGGGCATTCTGATTAGTAATGATTTTTATTGGAAATAGCTGCCCTGGTGAAAATATGATCTTAGATAATTTGACTTGAATGTTTTTTCCCTCACATCCTAGAATCTACAGAAGACTCTAGTCTTCTAGTCTATTTCACGGTTGCCACGAATTTTACAGAAACCTCAAGAATGTTCTAGAAATTTCTTTTTCATATTCCAGAAGTTACCCAGAAAATCAATCATTCTAGAACATTACAGAGACTCTGTTCTAGCTTATATGATCGAACCTTTGAAAACTTCACTTAACGGTCTTTTTAGTACTCTATAGAACATTACGGATAATCTGTTCTGTGTTCATTCCACTAAGATATTGAATTTTCTAGAACTCCCAGAAACTTCATGAACATTTTAGAATATTCTTGCTTATATTCTAGAAATGTATTTTTTATATTCAAAAATATTCCGTATTACATCACTACACACTGTTCCTGGTGGCCAGAGTTTTGAAAACTTCTGTTGATTGCATTTTCAGTATGTTCTAGAACAATACGGAGATTCTGTTATAGCTTATTCTACAGAGATCTTGAATTTCCTAGAACCATCCAGAAGCTTCGAGAACTTTCTAGACTTTTTTTTCTCATATTCTAGAAATTTCTTTTTTATATTCTGGCACATGAAATAGGACATACACATCAACTACGTCTCCAAAAAACTACAATCCTTTATAAATTAAGATACATGATTCCTGTTCATCAGTTGGTCACACTATATCATGCACTCGTTGAGAGTCACTGTTGATACGGTTTATTAGCATGGGGAGGGCACTAAAATCCCTCATCCGACCCCTTGTAGTTCTACAACGACGATTCCTGAAAATTATTCCAAGTAAAAACTCAAGATATCCAAGTGATCAACTTTTTAATATAGGCTTGTTTTTTAAAAAAAATTTGCATACATTTTTTTTTCGTTACTAAGAACTTCTCAAAATTCGGAACTAAACCAAGTTGAAAAAATCATGTAGAATATTTTATGAAGGTAAAATTTTTAAAAATCAATAAGCTATTCAGATTACAATTTATTGTATGAAGAGAGATTTCTTTATGACAAGGTATTAATAACCTGTAAAAACATAAAACGCGCTATTCATAGAGATGACATATTTATATCAGTATAGTAATAATAGAAACGTGAATTTCACGTAAACAAATACTAACGGTACGTTCATGATAGTGTTCATATTCCTAATTGACCAGGCTGGTCTATATCACAAATCTAGATCAAATGCGGAGCGGTGTGATATCACAAAAGTAATATAATGATAGTTTTGATTTTAGTTCCAAAATATGAATAGGACATTGATAAAATCTGTTGTGGAATCATCTGCGACTGAAAGACAAACTTTAATCGCTATTTTCCATCGTTCAAGAAATGATAAAAAAATAAATAAATAAAAATAATTTTCAAAGTGTCACCGCAGAAGAAATATTTCCCTCATATCCATCACTGTTGTGTATGCTTCTGAAGAGCCTGTTTTATTCCAATCCTATATCAATCCTCCTGAAGAGCTTGGCAAAGGGAAATAGATTTTTGTCGACCAAAATGTATTGAGGATTGAATGCGAGAGAAGCGAACCTTGCTTCAATGAAATGAACGATTTCTGTGAGTGATATTTTTTTTAATAACATTCTCCTTGCTTAATTTATTTAATGATTTTTTTCAATGAAAACTAGAGAGAATTAAAAAAATCAGCTATCTGAATGAAAATGCGAATTTTCGCTTTAAAATTTTTTCTTTCCTTTTCAGTTAGTCTTTTTACAATATCTATCAGATGTAGTTCAATGTCCAGCGTGGCTTGTGCCGGGGAAGTAGTTGTTTTCTGTTAGATATTACAAATAAATCACATTTTTCATTTTTCAATTTTCACGGAGAATGTTCCCCTTTTCAACAATGATAGTTATTTATTATATTTAAGTGTTTTAGATAGCATTTTATTCGCGCAAGAATGTTTAAACGCGAGAGCCAAGCTAGAGCGTTTAATTTTCTTATGCGAATAAAATATATCTAAAACACGCATGAAAATAAATACAACGTTTCATTCACCATCCATAACCATTATTTTTTTCCAGCTAGAATCAGAATCACCAAAATTTTTTATCAATTTTTTTTTACACTTTTCTCTGACAGCAGTTGTCACCTCCTCAAAAATCATTGGAATTACGTACAAAAATATCGGGAGGTGTTTAATGGTTGCCTTTCATTTACGATTTAATATAAATGTTAACGCTAATAATAAATTGGTAAAATGTGATTGATTCAAGATTGCAGTTTTCATTATTCCACTAGTGGAATAAAGTAATTTATTTATATCACTAGTGGATAAAGTGGTACTTGTTGGTACATGTGGTCGTCGGAAAATAATATTAACCTAATACAAATTTAAATCGAGTGGAAGGGTTATTTTTTCGGACTGGCATTATTTTCTGATTTTTGGGACATCACTTGGAGCTCCAAGTGATGGCGGAGGTTTTCCTATTTCTTGTCAGGATTCATAAGTCATAAGTTTTTCGATGTTCTCTGTTTCTCTTGGAAGCCTTCCGAGCTCGTTTCTTCATACGAGTGTCTCACCTTCGATAATTTGCCTCATAAATCCTAAAGGAACTTTATCTCTACAGGGTGTTTCATAATAAATGCGCAGGACTTCAGGATATGATAGCTATTTCAGGAATATGGAAAAAAGTGTTCCGAATTATGTCGCAAGAAGCAACAATGGGCTCTCTTAAATTGTCAACATTTTCATCTGGAGTAGCGTAGACTAGGGTTTTGAGATGGACCCAAAAGAAAAAATCTAAACAATTAAGTTCGGGAGATCGCGGGGGCCAAGGATGCGGACCTCCTCGACCGATCCAACGGTCTGTGTATTCGACGTCCAAGTATTGGCGAGCAACCAAACTAAAGTGGGCCGGAGCTCCATCATGCATAAAGTAAATGTTTTGTCTTTATTGAAGCGGTAGATCTTCCAGCAATTCCGGCAGTACTTCTTCTAGAAAGTGTCGATAATTTGCACCATTTAATCTGTTCGGTAAAAAATGTGGGCCTATCAATCGATCACCGACGATGCCAGCCCAAATGTTCACGGAAAATTTTTGCTGATGACGACCTTCTGAAATTTCATGTGGATTTTCTTCAGCCCCTATAACATGGTTATTGTGAAAATTGAAAACACCATCTCTCGAGAAACATGCTTCGCCGGTAAACAGAACTTCGGCTCCAAACCAAGGATTTTGACCTATTTTGTCTTGCATCCATCTACAAAAAGACAATCTTCGCGGAAAATCTCTTGGCAATAAGGCTTGTACCCCTTGGATATGGTAGGGATACAAAAGTTGTCTTTTCAAAATTCTCCAAATCGTCGAGTGAGATAGGTTTGAGTTGTGAGCAATTTTTCTGGTACTTGTGGTCAGATCTTCTTCAATTTCGTAGAGGACAGCCTCTTCTACTTGGGGATTTGCAACTTCCGTAGACCGCCCACTATCAGCAGAATTCTTTTTGAAACTTCCGTTCTCTCATAGTCGTTGGTGAATGCGTTGATACAAGTTATGGTGTGGTACTTGGCGTTCAGGATGTCTTTCTTGATACAACCGCCTTGCTTCTGCTGAATTACCGCTCGCCATTCCATAAAGGTAATGCATTTCGCATATTTCAGCGTTTGTGTAGATCATTTTTTATTTTGTAACACAAATTTACTGTTTACAGGTACAAACTAATTGTTATTTTAACAGGAGGTATAGCTTTTGTTTTAAAATTTAAAGCCTAAAAGAAAATGTGTAAAAGAAATGTAACGTGTAAGGGCGGATTCACATGCAAGCTTTTCGCAAATTAGCTTATTGCGTATTGCTTTCTCATTGGCTGTATTCGTAAAAAAAAAACGGGGCGCGCCTTAAATTTGAGATCTCCGCCCGATAAGCGAAAGCTGGCATGTGAATACAGCTTAGACAGTCAATGCGTCGAAAATTTGCTGCGTGCATTGAAGCTAACGGCGGACATTTCCAACACTTAATTTAACTGAGTATGATTTGTTTTTTTTTTATTTTGCAAATATGAAGTTAACGTTTGGTTCTGTTACTTGTTCTAACGTTTAAATAAATTTTGTATGATTATGAAAAAAATTATTTAAAAAAATTGACTATGTTTTTCAACATGAAAGTTGATTTTTCTTGAAAACAGTCAACTTTAGAGCTTATGAACAAGAGCACCTTTTTTGTGTAGAAAATATTAGCGGTTCAAGTAAGTGACTCAAAACTGTACTTTTTCCAGTGGCGTAGAAGTTGGAGGAAGAAACACCCACTACCCCTTCAAAATCTTCACCTATTATGAATTTAAAAAAATGAAAATCACAACAAAACATAGCTTATTATGAGTAGAAAATGCCTACAAAATGTGTTCTGTGCGATAAACGGTTCCAGATATATTCGCAAAAAACGATTATTTTTTATTTAATTCAACACCCTGTATGTCGAAAATGGTGCATTTAAGAGGGTAAGTCAATAGGAACTTTTTTCCATATTCTTGAAAGAGCTATCATATCCTGAAGTCCTGCGCATTTATTATGAAACACCCTGTATTTCTCTCCACGACGATGGTCTGTTTTCTTCCAATTAAAAATTAAACACACTTGTCCGTTTTAACAATCGAAGTGTAGGTATGATCCTGAAATAACTCCGAAAATACACCTTGTTAATGTGTTTTATGCAGTTTCCACTGTGAATGAAAATAAATAACCTTTTCTAAGTGTCCCCTATGCCATTGCCAATGGGACAAGTCGTAATGTACGTGTGCCAAAAAATGCTGCATCGCGTTCAAAATAGCCTGTTGAATAAGAGGCTGAAATATAGATTACGTTTCTTCTGGGGGACAATACCCACTTGTATAACCACGGAGTTTGGATATTGAGCGGAATCTCGAGTAATTTATATCATGCGAATATTTTCTCAATATAAATAGTCCAAGCCATGTAGACAATATGTTATTATAGTCTAGTTCCTAAATTGCAGATAGTGACTCATCGTACATTTTCAGGTGTTTACGGGATTTGCGGGAGGTGCGGTGGAATGTGAAAAAGTGGCAAAGTAAAACTTGATTTGAAACCTAAGTATCTAGCTGATTTCTGTTCCATTTCTTGTCCTGCTTCATATGAATTATGAACCGTACAACCTATCAGTCACTATCTACAATTTAGGAACTAGACTATAAACATTGATTAAAAGTTTGATTTTGTGGAGGAAATCCAGTTCTTGACATAATTTTTTGGGTTTATCACCTTCCACAATCTGAAAATGAAAAAATTTTTTAATCGGAAGAAATCTGTACAAGTGTAGAAGGGCAAATTAATTAATTTGCCCGATAAGTTACTGCGTTCACAAGACTGCTGTCTTGAAAGAAATTAATTTTTGTCAGTAACGTACCCTAACTGAATTTGCCTATCTGAAAAAATGAGATCGAATTAACAAAGAATACTTCTCTTTTTTTTGAAAACTGTTGACGTTTCGGAGGCTGTATCTGCCTCCGTTATCAAAACTTCTTAGAAAGACGCTGAGAGAACTGAATTTGAATTGCGATTTTGGTAATAAGACCTTTCTTTGACAGAGTCAAATGAAATCTGTCATACATTCTTTTGATTGACATTTGGACAGTTGTTCGATAAAAGAATGCACGCAGTTTCCTTCAACTTTCTTTTTTCTTGGTTTGATTCAATAAAATTTTGGTATTATTCCATTCCATCATATGATCGCCATCAGATGTTAGAATATGTTCGGATATTTTCGAACCCGTTATTTTTCGATTTCTGATGTAACTTTTATGTTCTTCCTGGCGCACAATCAATGGTCTTGATGTTTCACCTATATAACTCTTACCACACGAACAAGGTATGTTGTAAACACAATTTTTTGAACATTCACAAGCGTTTTTGGGTTTTGTATGTGTGAGTATTGATCTCAATGTATTGGTTGTTTTAAATGTTGTTCTTACATCATACCTATGGTGTGAACAACACAACACACAGACATGCGACATATCCATACATATCCAACAAACAATATTATACCTTATGTCCCTGGACTGTCTGAAAATATAAAACGGATTGGCCATAGGTATGATTTAAGAACAACATTTAAAACAACCAATACATTGAGATCAATACTCACACATACAAAACCCAAAAACGCTGGTGAATGTTCAAAAAATTGTGTTTACAACATACCTTGTTCGTGTGGTAAGAGTTATATAGGTGAAACATCAAGACCATTGATTGTGCGCCAGGAAGAACATAAAAGTTACATCAGAAATCGAAAAATAACAGGTTCGAAAATATCCGAACATATTCTAACATCTGATGCCGATCATATGATGGAATGGAATAATACCAAAATTTTATTGAGAGAATCAAATCAAGAAAAAAGGAAGTTGAAGGAAACTGCGTGCATTCTTTTATCGAACAACTGCTTCTCAACCAATTCCATCGAAATGGACCGCACCTGGTTACCCCTCCTCAGAGATGAAATAAGAACTAATAGAATGGTGATTGATTGATACCGAACACCCTATGTATCAAGATACCAAATGTCAATCAAAAGAATGTATGACAGATTTCATTTGACTCTGTCAAAGAAAGGTCTTATTACCATAATCGCAATTCAAATTCAGTTTTCTCAGCGTCTTTCTAAGAAGTTTTGATAACGGAGGCAGATACAGCCTCCGAAACGTCAACAGTTTTCAAAAAAAGAGAAGTATTCTTTGTTAATTCGATCTCATTTTTTCAGATAGGCAAATTCAGTGTAGGGTACGTTACTGACAAAAATTAATTTCTTTCAAGACAGCAGTCTTGTGAACGCAGTAACTTATCGGGCAAATTAATTAATTTGCCCTTCTACACTTGTACAGATTTCTTTGGATTAAAAAATTTTTTCATTTTCAGATTGTGGAAGGTGATAAACCCAAAAAATTATGTCAAGAACTAGACTATAAACCTTGACAATAGAAATGATTTTTGGTACACGGGTGGTTTTTGAGGAGTACTTCAAGAATTCAAGAAAAATAATTGTTTGAAAGTGGGAAAATTCCCGGGAAAACACGGAAAATCGGTATTCCATCAATAACTTGCAAGGGATTGAAAATTTTGATATAACGTATGAAAACAAACTTGTAGAACGTAAAAATCTCCATAAAAATGGTATTGGAACGTTTTTTCGAAAATTGCTTCCATAGCTATAATAATTGATATTTTTAGATTTCTCAACTCGGGATATAAGATTTACCCCGTCGCTCAACTAAAATCTATGTATTTCCCTTATTTTTGGACGTAAATGCATAACTAAACGGTCTTTTGAAGGAAAATCCTTCAACAATCATCATACAGTCTCACACATAAAGTTCGCCACCTATGGACTTTTTTTTTATTAATAAATATAATGAAAATTTGACTTCAGAGTTAGTTTGTGCTTGAAAAATTAGTAAAAAACAGTCGTTTTTGTTTTGTCACGTGCTACTCTAAACCTGTCTAATTTGACAGTTTTTTCAAAAATCCTCAAAAAATAAAGAGTTTTTGGAAATATACGATAAATATGAGACTTTAATGTCATATCTTGCCCAGAAAATACCCACATTGGCCTGTTACCAGAAAAAAGAATAAGTGTACCTCCAGAAATTCGTCTTTGTTGTTGTAAAGTTCATCTAGTTTTTTCATTTTATTATTAAACTAATTCGTATTTTCGTTGTATGGACGTTAATATGTTCATTAACGAACAAACGTATTTATCTTCATTCTTATCATACTCGTTTTCCTTTTTTAACAGATTTGTATCCCGTTAGCTGCAGGTGAGTTCGACATATTTTGATGTATGTGTTCGAGCAAACAATAATTTTTGCGACATTTTTTGAAAATTTCGAAAAGAGGATTTCTGTTTCGCGCTAAGAAGTAGTTTACTTCTCGTCAACTGATTATAGTTTTTGAGGCACACATTCGATCTGTTTTGGAATACTGTTCCCATACAGCCCAACACACATTGAAACTTTTATATTCGGTCTCTGGAACATCGCAGAAAGGTTAGCGATCTATCTCTGATTTATAGATATTTTCATGAACGATGCTCTTCCGAAATATTATCAATCGTTCCACCGTTAGCGGTCTCATCGAGATTGGCCCGTCGAGCTCAGTCCTCACATCCATATGCATGCTGTCACTTGGTAGACATGCCGCACACGCTTCCCAGGGCTTGTTTTTCCACAAAACGACAAAGCTTTGAAACTCGCTGCTTTGGGAGGTGTTCCCTGATGCATGCAGCATTCAGAAATTCAAGAAGAACACCAATTCCTACCCACTTCCCCTCGGCCCTCACGATGTTCTTTGAACAATACAGGATTTTCCTTTCCGTGGGAGCCAGAAATAAAAAAAAAATGCAGGAAAGGACGAGAACAGGTGTTAGTTTCCCGATCGTCTTGGTCCTTTCGCGTTGTTTCTGTAGTTCTCCTATGAGTAGTAACTCAGAGTATCCGTTTTGCCATAGGCATTTTTTGATGTACTCAGTTTATTTCTGCTTCCAGTTACTCCTGGCAACCAAGGATGACGACCTACTGCATGCTTATATTTCTGCTATCTTACGGCAAGCTGGTATGATTTTTAGTTCCGAGAACAGCGTGTCATTTGACTGAGGACCACTATGAACAGAATGGTTAGGGTGAAGCCTCCGGAGTCTGGGACCTCTATACCCATTACGCGATTACGATAGACCAGAGTGTTGAAGTCATCATCCTGGCAGGACATCATGAATCCCTTAGTCTCCAACTTCAGCCCATTTGACCTGAGGAATGAGAAGGTCAAAGTCAAAGTCTTCAGTGTCTTTATATAGCTACAGGAGCACCGTCCCCACAGCTTCAATTGCTGAACGAGCTTCAGAGAACGGGGTGAAATATTTGGGTCACCCCGTTCAGTGTCAAAAGTTCGTCGGCTGCACGCGCTGCTGCCATGAAAAAAATTGCTCCAATCTCTACTTTTTCATGGTCATGGACCATGCAGAGATGGTCAACTGAACACCTGATAACTTCACGGGCTCCATCTAGTACCATTCTACTATGTAGACACTCAAAACTCCACGGTCTCCCGCTTTTCTGTACAATCGTGGAGCGGACAATTATTGAGGTTGAAAGCTCCAATAAAGATGCATCATTTTGCGAGTTTTTATGTCGAGTCTTGGTCAAGAAAGAAAAATAATGAACAAGGATTCATCAAGCCAAGTAGCTTGAATTTTTTTTTGAATGCTTGACTTGACTTGAAAATTTTATATTTGACTTTACTCGATTCACGGTGTGAACTACTTGACTTGATGTCAATTGAAATCAAACTACTTGATATTACTTGATAGCGATCCGTGAAATGCACACCGAAGCGTCAAATTAGGGGATTCACCATCACCATCACCGTCATCAAGCAAGTTCCCGATTGCTTGATGACGACGTTCTGTTAAATAGTACACAAGCGTTATTCAAGGATAAACAGTGGCTGCTAGAGAATAATTGTTTGTCTGATTCAAGTGATTTGTCCGTGATGAAATCGGAACTTTTTCGAAGCAGCGCAGCGGCTCAGAATATATCGTAGATGAAAAAGTGTCAGAATTTTGATGACATCGAAACAGAAGTGCAGGGACAGCGCCATCAAAGACCAAACGAGTTAAAATTAATAAAAGTGCATCTAATGAAACGAAGAAAAATACGGATTATTTCATAGTCGAACAAGATCCTAAGAGTAATAAAAATACTGAAAAACAAGGCAAATGTTCCCTGGGCAAATACCTCTACAGGTTCGAATAGGCGTAGCACAATTTCGATTTCAAATTGGCTTGAAAGGTCAAACAATAATTAAATTTAGGCTATAACTATGTAGTAGTTTCTAACACAATTGAAAAATCTACACGGTGGGTTAAAAAAATTTCCTCGTCTTATTTTCTTTAATGATTTTTTATTTGTTGCTGTTTTTTTTTTAATTTTGAACATCTTCAAAAATCTATAGGATTCAAGCAATCTAGTAAAAATTATTATATTATTGTATTTACTACTTCCAGTTTTGTTTATTTTCTATCCATATATTTTTATTGTTATTGCGTTTTGGCAGTTAATTAGATTAAAACAAGAAAGGTACTGGCTTTTCAAAAAAAATCAAGTAGGTAGCTAGATTTATAAGTACTTGATGTGTAACTACTTGACTAGACTTGAAATTCAAAAATAAATACTTGACTTGAGCTTGTCTTGATTTCAAGTCAAGTCAAGTAGTTAGAAAATCAAGTCAAGTAGTGAATATCTGATGATGAACTTAAATCTACTCAATATTGAGAAAAATCTGATGGACAAGGAAAATGTTATGGCATTTTATTTCAGTTATTTATTTTTCATATTGTAGGTTTTTAATTTTTGTTCACTCAAAAACGAAAATACATTTTCCAAATTCAGTATTACAGTTTTACAGTATACAACAAATAGTTCTCTGTTGTAAAGTCGCAGTGGTCAATACCTCCTACTATTGAAGATGAAAAAGAAAAAATTAATAAAGACGTTATTTGGTTTGAATTTGAAATTTTTGGAAATATTTTTGATACTGCGTTGTTGTCACTTCCAGCTAAACTTCGCAATCTATTGAATTTTGGGTTAAATAGTATTATCCTATACTTATCTTCAACTGTTTTTGTGACAATTGAATTGAATAAATCGAATTTCTAGACCCATTTTGATCCAAGACCAAGACCAGGACCGGGACCGGGAACAGGACCAGGACCAGGAACAGGACCAGGACCAGGACCAGGAAGGACCAGGACCAGGACCAGGACCAGGACAAGGAGCAGGACCAGGACCAAGAAAAGGAGCAGGAGCAGGACCAGGACCAGGACCAGGACCACCAGGACCAGGACCAAGACCAGGAACAGGACCAAGACCGAGACCGAGACCGAGACCGAGACCGAGACCGAGACCGAGACCGAGACCGAGACCGAGACCGAGACCGAGACCGAGACCGAGACCGAGACCGAGACCGAGACCGAGACCGAGACCAAGACCAATACCAAGACCAAGACCAAGACCAAGACCAAGACCAAGACCAAGACCAAGACCAAGACCAAGACCAAGACCAAGACCAAGACCAAGACCAAGACCAAGACCAAGACCAAGACCAAAACCAAGACCAAGACCAAGACCAAGACCAAGACCAAGACCAAGACCAAGACACAGACCAAGACACAGACCAAGACCAAGACCAAGACCAAGACCAAGACCAAGACCAAGACCAAGACCAAGACCAAGACCAAGACCAAGACCAAGACCAAGACCAAGACCAAGACCAAGACCAAGACCAAGACCAAGACCAAGACCAAGACCAAGACCAAGACCAAGACCAAGACCAAGACCAAGACCAAGACCAAGACCAAGACCAAGACCAAGACCAAGACCAAGACCAAGACCAAGACCAAGACCAAGACACAGACCAAGACACAGACCAAGACCAAGACCAAGACCAAGACCAAGACCAAGACCAAGACCAAGACCAAGACCAAGACCAAGACCAAGACCAAGACCAAGACCAAGACCAAGACCAAGACCAAGACCAAGACCAAGACCAAGACCAAGACCAAGACCAAGACCAAGACCAAGACCAAGACCAAGACCAAGACCAAGACCAAGACCAAGACCAAGACCAAGATCAAGACCAAGACCAAGACCAAGACCAACCAAGACCAAGACCAACCAAGACCAAGACCAAGACCAAGACCATGACTGCGCCAGTCTCGCCTCGGTCTTGAAACATCAAGAACAATAGCAAGACCGTGACTACATTTATTTTTTGAGACCAAGCTCAAGATTGATCAGTCTTGATCTGTAATCGCATATATGAGATGCGGGTAAACATCTTATAACTTGCATTCAACCATGTTATGGGTCTGTAGTTCTTCGGATCAGACAAATCTCCGTTTATGGGGATGAGCACGTTTTGCCCTCCGACAAAACAATCTGGAAGATAACGTTGCTGAGAATCTGACACAAATAATTCAACAATCGTAGAAGTCAGTAGATATTTTGTAATCGAGACTTGCAGAAGAAAATACCTATTGTATTAGTTTATGCCGAAGATTAGATCATTGAATCAATTTTTTTTACACCTTGATTGAAAAAATTTAATTTCACCCTACCAAAAGCTTGTTTTCAAGTTAAGATTCGAGTATTGTTCTCAGTTTATGCGAGGTAAGGGATCAAAATGAGAATTGTATCCATTTGTATCCACTTTGCTCTCATTGGGAATATTACGTTTTTCATTTAAACTATTTTTCAAGATTTTTGACACGGTGTTCATAAATAGTATTGAATCAATTCAATACCTCAAATATATTTTTGTGGTGATAGGAGTACTATTCTTTTTGTTTTCGATTATATTTTATTAGTATCTTTTTCAATACCATTTCAGAACTTCATGTTCATTCTTATCAAAATTATGTACCTATATATATATCTGTTTTGACACGAACGTCATATAAGAATATCCACTGGTATATGTTCGATAATTCTGTCTTATCGTTATCTGTTTATATATTCTTTTCCCTAGTGTCATCCTCTTCTGGTGGCGTATTCTTTTAGTCTCATAACCAGCTAGTGTTGATTTCGTTGCCCCACTGTCTGGTGGTGACTTCTGTGCTCCACCGACTGGTGGTAATTTCTTTGTCCCACTGTCTGGTTGTGATTTCTTTGCCCCACTGACTGGTGGTGATTTCTTTGCCACACTGCCTGGTGGTGATTTCTTTTTCTTTGCCCCACTGTCTGGTGGTGGTTTCTGTGCTCCACCGACTGGTGATAATTTCTTTGTCCCACTGTCTGGTTGTGATTTCTTTGCCCCACTGACTGGTGGTGATTTCTTTGCCCCACTGACTGGTGGTGATTTCTTTGCCACACTGTCTGGTGGTGATTTCTTTGCCCCACTGACTGGTGGTGATTTCTTTGCCCCACTGCCTGGTGGGGATTTCTTTGTCCCACTGTCTGGTGATTTCTTTTTTTCACTGTCTGGTGGTGATTTCTTTGCCCCACTGTCATAAGTTCCGCTTTTGGTCATTTGCGGTGACTTAGAAACTGACTCGCGTCCTTTTTTCAACTCTTCCTGCTTCTGCTTCTCAATTTCTTCTAGCTCCAAATTCTTCTTCAAGTGAACGATATAGTAGGCATGTTCTATGGCGATAGCTGTCCAATCAGCCACAGCAATCATGAATGCCCCTGCTTGAGTAGGTTTTACCCTTGAAGGGTGGTCAATGTTCCTCAAATCACATAATTGTTCTAGAATGATATCTGAGAGATTGCGTAGTCTAACAGAGACTAAAGGCGGTACAGGGTTGTTGAAAGCTGATCTCATACCACACTTCAGCAAGTTTTCAACGAATCTGTAGGCCTTTTTTTGCTGGTTTTTCTTTTTCTGGCGAAGGTATTGTTTTTTCAGCATCTGCTTCAAACTATTTCTCAAATAAGCTGCTCTTTCCTGAGCTTTCATCTCTTCAAAGTACTTTTCTGTTTCTTCTGGAGTCATGGCGTAGAGCTCTTGGAGTTTATGTTTGAGTTTTTCTACTTTATCTTTGGGAAAATGGTTTGCGTGTGCTTGGAAGAGGTTTAGAATCATCCGTTTGTTTGGGGTGGCTAGTTGGTCGACCCTCGTTCTGCATGTTCCTTTCGATTTTTTATTTTTCTTACTTTCCTGGTTTATTCTCTGTCTGACGATTTCCTCCTCGTTTGCTTCGTTCACATCAGACGCGTCTTCATCCATCTTTGGATACCTTCACTGGTGATTTATTTGTCAGTTAAAAAAAATGTCAGTCAGTATGACAGTCGCTGACAAGCAGCCTGGCAACCTCAGTGGTTTGCATTCTTACGGATCGTCTCAAGGTTTGTTTTGAAAAAATATGATTTTCTTAGTAGCATTATTAGAAAAAAAATCTTGTTTTTTATTTTTATTTTGATCTTTCAGAAAAATGACTGATTTTGATGATATTTGGTGAAAATGTACGACTTCATATCCCAAACGAGCTGTAGTGTTTCTTAGGCAAAATAGTTATTTATGATACAAGTGTTAAAAGTGGCATTTTATTTTGTGAGTGGGGAATATTGCGAAACGAGCGTCAGCGAGTGGAGCATCCCCACGAGCAAATAGAAAATATTTCCTCATCTTATTTTCTTTAATGACTTTTTATTTGTTGTGTTTGAATATCTAAAAAAATCTGTAAGATTCAAGCAATCTACTAAAAATTGTGGCACATGCTATACATCTTAATAGGTATAAGGCATTTCAAAAATATAACCTACTTTGCAATTTGAGTGTGGGATATTATAACGTAAATATTATTGTACTGTATTTTACTAGGTCCAGTTTTGTTTATTTTGCATCCATATTTTTATTATTATTTCGTTTTGGCAGTTAATCATATTAAAACAAAAAAGGTACTAATTTTTCAAGAAAAATCAAGTAGGTAGATTGATTTACAAGTACTTGATGTGTAACTACTTGACTCGACTTGAATTTTAAAAATAAATACTTGACTTGAGCTTGTCTTTATTTCAAGTCAAGTCAAGTAGTGAATCTCTGATAATGAACTTAATATTGAGAAAAATCTGATGGAAAAGGAAAATGTTTTGTCATTTTATTTCAATCATTTATATTTCATATGGCAGGTTTTTAATTTTTGTTCACTCGAAATCGAAAATACATTTTTCAAATTCAGTAGGTATTACAGTTTTACAGTTTACAACAAATAGGTGTATCTCGTAAGGTCGCTGTGGTTCGTACCTCCTACTATTGAAGATAGAAAAAACATTAATTGAAGAGTTATTTGGTTATCAAATATATTTTTGTAGTGATGGGAGGACTATTTTTATTTTCGATTATATTTTAGTAGTATGCTTTTTAATCCCATTTCAACTGTTATGACTCTAACTACACATACATCAATAGATATCACTCAAATCCAGCAACAACCGTCATTTACTCGAAATACAAATCTTCTGGCATTTTCGACAATTCTGTCTCATCCTCATCTGGTGATATTTTCTTTTTCCTAGTCTCATCCTCTGCTGGTGGCGTTTTCTTCTTAGGCTCATCCCCAGCTGGTGGTGATTTCTTTGCCCCACTGTCATAAGTTCCGCTTTGTGGTGACTTAGGAACTGACTCGCGTCCTTTTTTCAACTCTTCCTGCTTCTGCTTCTCCATTTCTTCTAGCTCCAAATTCTTCTTCAACTGAACGATATAGTACACATGTTCTATGGCGATAGCTGTCCAATCAGCCACAGCAATCATAAATGCCCCTGCTTGAGTAGGTTTTACCCTTGAAGGATGGTCAATGTTCCTCAAATCACATAATTGTTCTAGAATGATATCTGAGAGATTGCGTAGTCTAACAGAGACTAAAGGCGGTACAGGGTTGTTGAAAGCTGATCTCATACCACACTTCAGCAACTTTTCAACGAATCTGTAGGCCTTTTCTTGCTGTTTTTTCTTTTTCTCGTGAAGGTATTTTTTCTTCAGCATCTGCTTCAATCTATTTCTCAAATCAGCTGCTCTTTCCTGAGCTTTCATCTCTTCAAAGTACTTTTCTGTTTCTTCTGGAGTCATGGCGTAGAGCTCTTGGAGTTTCTGTTTGAGTTTTTCTACTTTATCTTTGGGAAAATGGTTTGCGTGTGCTTGGAAAAGGTTTAGAATCATCCGTTTGTTTGGGGTGGCTAGTTTGTCGATCCTCGTTCTGCATGTTGCTTTCGATTTTTTATTTTTCCTACTTTCCTGGTTTATTCTCTGTCTGACGATTTCCTCCTCGTTTGCTTCGTTCACATCAGACGCGTCTTCATCCATCTTTGGATGCCTTCACTGGTGATTTATTTGGCAGTTGGAAATGAGTATGTCAGTCTGTATGACAGTCACTGGCAAGCAGCCTGACATCTTCAGTGGCTTACAGTTTAACGGATGGTCTCAAAAAATCAGATCAGATTTGTTTTGAAAAAATATAAATTTCTTAGAGCTGCGGCGTGGTGTAGTGGTTCAAGCATACGACTAATTTTAGTAGATTGAATTTAAAAATTCTGAATAATATGAGTGCTGCTCCTAAGGTGGCGTATAGAGTCAGTAACAAAGCCTACAAGAACACTTTGCTTCTACCGACACATTTCGAAAAAGTACAATTACTACTACTAATACTGAATTTCTTACAGTATTCTTAGCAAAAAAAATCTAATTTTTTATTTTTATCACGTGATACCTAGGATTCAAACACACGATTTCTACAGCTTGGAAAATCTGGCAATAGTACAGTAACCACAGACAAATGTAAGCCACAAGTGAATAATCATATCATATTTCATTAGAAAAAAAATTGTTTTTGTACAACTGTCATTAAAAAGAACGTTTTTAATTCATTGACATACGAATTAAAAACTGACGTTTTCACAAAATCACTTTTAACGCTAGTGTTAAAAATACTGTATTTGTATTGGGCCGTTTGTGCAATTGGTAATACTAATTCCTTTTGAAGTTACAAACGAAGAAGCATTCATTCCAACTGTAGAAGGTCCTACATCACTGACAAATAATGACATTCATAAATAAAGTGCGTTGGGGTTTATTATAGTTGGAGCTTCCAAAGATCGTGTGTTCGAATCCTCATAGATCTTGTTTTTTTTTTGTTTTTTTCTCACTAGCAGTAACTGATGAACAAAAAAATTTGTATGATACATTTGTTAAAAGTGATTTTATTTTGGTCGTGGGGTTGCTCCACTCGCTGAGGCTCGTTTCGCAATATTCCCCACTCAAAAAATAAAATGCTACTTTTAACACTTGTATCATAAATAACTATTACCAAAAACTCAGGGGTGGAACCCAAAAAAAAATTTATATAAAAAAATTATAATTTTTTTCGCTCCGGAAAGTATGAAATATATCAAGAAACAAAATTAACAGGGCGAAAGATAATTCAATTCTCCACAAGAAATATACTTGGTAATTTCTCACAAATTGCGCTCGTTTTCTCAGAAAACCTGATTGAATTCAGATGTCAGATTTCAGGCTCGCGTTAAGTCGCCACTGCAATTTCCGGATCTGAATCATTTACGAGGTTAGCGCCAAAAAGGTGGCTGAGTTCAGGAAGCTCAAAACGAAGTTTTTCATGTTATTCATTCAACTATTATTTGAATACTGGAAGTGGTTGGAATAAGACGCAGTTACCCTATTATGGATACAGCACTTACAGAAGCAGATACGATCGTAATCACCAAAATTACAGAAAAATGATTTTTTATGGGGGTCAATACGTAGATATTTTTGTAGCAGTTCTGATTTGACTTTTTTCATTGAGGAACTAGTCCACAAAGTATTAAATTTATAGTTTAACACTAATATGCATGATGAGAATATAGATATGTCTTCCCTTTACATTTTTTTTTACGAAAATCGTAATTATTTAATATTCCACCAGTAGTCAGACCCATGAAACTTCTTAGGTTATAGTTGATGGCTGACTCAATATTCTTGTTCTCAGCCACCCAATACTGAATCATTTTTATTGTCTCTTTACTCAGAAAAAGATAGGCATGTACTGCATTCATAAGGTGCATGAATATCCAAAAGAATCTCTCAAGATGGGCTCTATAATATGCTATTCGTGTTATTTTTTTTTGTATTATAGGAGATGAGAGTAGAAAAAATGTTGTAGGTACTCCGTGCCTGAGAATTATCAAAATGTATATTTTCATAGAGGAAACAAGATATCCTCAACGCAGTTAGAAATGTTGTCACTTAGGAGGTGAAAATTACTTTCAAAAATAATAAAGCGGGAGAAAAGTGGTTCAAATTTTTCCTGAAAAGGCTTACATTTTAGCCTTGAGAGAAGTGATAGGACTTTTTAAAACAAGGACCATTATCGCTGAGGAGTCTGAAAGAAAATGGTTGAGGGAATTAGAAATTCACCTCCAGGGTGCTGAAGCATCTGATATTTTAACAGATGTCTCCCTCACTCGTTTTCAATGGTTATGAAACTTCCTTGATGTGTCCAGAATCTTGGAAAGTTTCAGCTCCGAAAGGCAACAAAAATGTTTACTAAATCAAAAGAGGTATTGAAAGAGAGACCATCACAGTATTAATGATTGTCTCGGCAGAATGAAATAACTGTGTTCCCAATGGTTTTCTTAATAAGGTATGTGCAGAGAACTGGGGGGAATTCACTAATTAACTTCAACAAAAAATTAGAGTTTTGTAGTGAAAAAGTGGGATTTTCCCTAGTCAGCTGAAATATGCCAATTTACAAGTAGACCTTGAGCCCGAATGGTTCGTCGTAGAAAAAAACTTGTATATTAAAATTTTTAGAAAATTTTATGCTCTTTCATTCTTAAAAGGAAGGTTATCAACGAAAACTTTGTAGTTTTCAACTTATAAGCAATAAACCGCAGAAGAAAGAGATTTTTGCATTTTTTTCAATGTTCCGTCACGAAAATTTGTTAGCAAACCTCATATTCGGAATCAGCACCCCAAAAAATATAGAGAATGGAAGTAATCAAAACTACCCCAAAACTTTCTTGGTAGAAATACAATTTGATTAGATTAATAGTGTTCTAGAATAACGATAGTCGTTGCTGACTTATGTTTCACCTTCTTTACTCCCTTATACACCTACAACGTAGGCTTATTTTGGCAAATACCTGGCAGAAAACAACTACTCTTCTGGCTAATTCCACGACGGGTATTGAATTATATCTAACAGATACTTCTGCCGTGTACCTTATTGCAGATGAAACGATTGCAAGTGCTCCCTGTAACCAATTCAAAGTAACAGAAAGAAATCTATTATTTAATAATGAGCTGCTTATCAAGTTAGAAATTAGATGTCCTGCCATATCAGGATGCTCACTGCAATTTTTCTATATAAACTTGGGACAAAAATCCATCAGGAAACAACTACTTCCCTGGCTAATACCACGACGAAAGTTAAATTACATCCAATGAATTTCCGTATGCGGAGTTCCTACAAGGCTATCTCCGCAATTGCTAGTGGCATGAAAAATGTTAATTGAAACATGTGGACCACCTATAGATCGATTTCTGGGTTCGTGCCCTCATCAGTATAGGGTAGGTCTCTGCAGACAATAACTAATGTCTACAAAAAATGATTCAATTATCAATCATTGAGATGGCGCTCGTATACCCGTCTGCGGGTGGTGTCTCAGCTTTTGCCTATACATGGCAAAAGCATGAGCATCCTGGTATGGCAGGACATCTAGTTTCTAACTCATATCAAACTAGACCAAACCAGAATTATTCATAGGTCGATCAGAGAGTGATTGGTTGCCAATGGGCTCAAGTTATTGACTCTCCATATGACACTCTGAATACAACTATGAATCATTTGTTACTTTTTGTACAACTGACATTAAAAATGACGTTTTTAATTCATTGACACATGAACTAAAAACTGACGTTTTCACAAAATCACTTTTAACACTAGTGTTAAAAGTACTTTTAACACTAGTGTTAAAAGTAAAATGACAGATGAGATGATGGATACTCAGTAATATAGATCTCTCTAATAGAAACACTTTAATCAGATATTAATACTATTATAACAATCAAAATCAAAATTACTTATAAATATGTATTTGGCAATTTGTACAATTTGTGATATTAACTGACGAAGTAACTGCAGAAGCTTCATCGCCAATCAATGATGGTGCTATTATTGAAGTGGGATGATCAAATAATGCTGGGAGAGAACTAGAACTTATACCAGGAAACATTTTATCAGCTATTTTATTTTTATTTTCAATGGAATCCTCGATATAACCCTCAGCTACAGTTGAGGACTTCCACCCGCCATGTCGTTTTATTGTAGTCAAATTTGCTCCTGAATTCGCTAACAGAGATGCTGAAGATCTTCGAAAGCAATGGCCGGTAAACTGCTGCGGATCTGGTAATTTCAGAAATTCAGCAATAGTGGAAGGCATCTTCCCAAAAGTATTTATTCCAACTGGTTGAATAGTGCATTTGTAGTTAGAGTAATTCAGGAAAAATCGACGGTGAGTAACAGAAGTTGGGCGTAATACAGCATATTCACGGTAATAATTCACGTAGTGTCCAACGATGCAAAAACTTCTTTGAATGTTGGTTTTGGTATCCGAAATATGAATTAGTAATGACTGTATAGTTTCTTCAATGTCATCTACGCTCAATTTGCAGAGTTCTTCACGACGGCACGCTCCAAATAATCCAAAAATGGTTGCCACTTTAATCATAAGATATTTGGTATCGGGAGCTTCATTTAAAAATCTGTCAATCTGTTCCCTTGTCAGAATTTTCGATTTTTTCGGACGGTATCCGACACTTTTTCGTTTCAAAAATGCGACTAATTTATGGTATTTACTTATATCCACGTTTTCCTTGATTTTCAGTTCAGCTTTTATCATAGAGAATTTAGACCACAGTGTTGATGATTTCCATAACTTCGATTTTTCTTCGAAATAAACTAAAAGTACGCTTTCGCTGAACTTGCCTTCAACTTTCTTCAGTTGACTCCATTCGATGAATCCATTATAAGCAATATCATATTGTTGCCGTGATTTTTCAGGCAACAGATCTAAAGTTGCTCTGTTTGCAGCTTCTTGAATTTCTGGTGGAAGAAAATCATCTGAATCATCCATTCCAACTTCCATTATATTTATATTTGCAACAGTAATAGCTACGAACACAAAGAAGCTAGGATCGTTTATTAATTTGTGGTAACTAATAAACAACAATTATTAGGCAGTTGTTTTTTACCTGCCTGTCATGCTTGCAATTTAGATTTGAAATACAAAATATGGTTGTCAATTATAAAGTCCATGTAGCTAGATCCGTAGAGCATCTGACTTGTAATCCAAAGATCGTGTGTTCGAATCCTTATGGATCTTTTTTTTTTTTTGTTTTTTTCTTACTAGCAGTAACTGTTGAACAAAAAATATTGTATGATACATTTGTTAAAAGTGATTTTATTTTGCTCGTGGGGATGCTCCACTCGCTGACGCTCGTTTCGCAATATTCCCCACTCACAAAATAAAATGCCACTTTTAACACTTGTATCATAAATAACTATTTTGTAACCAAACATTTTTGAAATGTTAAAATTTATTTTTGAATCTAGAGGGCTATGAATACGTTCAAACTATCAATTTTAGTCCCAAAGTATTGGGAAAAATAAACCTTTACGGTTTTCGGTTGAAATGCACCTGCTGGGTAAAATTTAATTTTTAAATTATTATTACTATTTTTTTTCAAATGGCAAGTGGCTCGTCGGGTAAGAAAAAAAGAGCAATTCATCACGATTAATTTGATACCGCATACTATTAGGTCTCGAAGAAACTTTCGTCAAGAAAACTTAAAAATATTACGGTAGATCGTTCTTTTTGAGATTGAAATAATATTAAAATTCATCGAGTACCCTGTGACCAACACAAATGATATAACAAAACCATCAATCCAAAAACAAATATCTCCTTGTATAAATGATATTTTTAACATATCTTTCAATCAATACTGTACAGAAGAGTTTTCTAATTTTGATTTGGAGAAGTGAGGCATGATAACATATCGACAAGTAATGGTTTTTTTTGCAATACTCCTTAGTTACCTCGCTCTATGAGTTATGTAGGTCACAGGTTAGCATTGTAGTGTCTCATTTAAAAATCAAAAGTTTTTATCACTTCCGGTGAGACCGAAAATTGCACGAATCTGAGTCACTTGTCAAAAAATGCAGTTTTATGTCTCATACAGATCTTCCAAATTTCATTTCAATAACTGCAAAACCAAAAAAGTTATAGAGACGAGCCACTTTCCGTGGACACCCGATATAGTAATCTTGGCTGACAACTAAATGCATGTTGGCTGAAATAAGAATCTTAATGGCTGACTATAGGATATTTAGAGTTTTTTCAGAAAAAGTTCAATGAATTTGAGTACCTATAACGAATTATAGAAAACCAGATTTTCTGAATAACATAAAACGTTTCAGTCAATTAATTTGAAGAAATTTCAATTACTTTCCTAAAAGTTTTATTTTTTATCTTGATCTCAAAATCAGTTGTTACTCAAATGGCTGACTCTACCCTAACCCATAAAACTTCTTGAATCATCCTCGATGATCACCTTTCATGAAAGACTCTTCGCGGAACGCATATGCAAATATTGACTTTAAGAATCAAGTAGGAAGGAAGGACTATTGTTACTTAGCATTTGTTTCAAGATCCCACAAGAAAGGGAGCGGTACGAATCGCATAAAGTAATACGGTAACCAGTGTGGACGTGCAGCTTGGATAGATGGCGAAGGCCATCGCTCGACCTTGAGCGTCTTACCCTGCAGATTACTGTATATGCAACTATTTCCGGATACAACCTCTTGTAGACGGTAGCCTAGTGAACCACAACCGGTGCTTTCCGTCTCTTACCACACCCCACGAAGAAACAGAAAGAAGACTTGTCGATTCAGTTGAGGTACAAAGCATGTTGATCCAGAAAGTAAGTATTTATAATATAAATCGATTCATAGCTCAGGAAATGAAGCACTTTGGCTCGCAATTTTTTTCGTCCTTCATCGATTTACTTGAAATTTTGACAAAAAGTTGGGAATAGCCCAAGGAAAAAAAGAAGAAAAGTGAAAAAATAGTGAAAGAATAGTGAGAGGGCAAAGACGATTCTAAATTGATTGATTTAACAAACTAAGACAAGAGTCTCAGAGCAGATATCCTAACATCATACAGGGAGGAACAAAATATACATATCTACAGTGTGTCCCACTTTGAGCAGCCACACCCCCGTATTTTCTTGACAGTACAGTGATATCAAAAGTTATTTTTTATAACATATAGTACCCAAAAATATCTAACTTGAGGTTGATGAAATATTCGTATATCCATTTTCCACGACTACCTACGACCAACTGAAAAGTTAAAAATTGGGAAAAACATACTAGGCATTTTTTTATCGCAAAAATAACACCAGATTCTGTTTCAGAATACCCTAAAACCCCTAAATCTAAGTGCTTTATTCATTAAAATATACAGGGTGGCATCTGTTACTAGTAACATTATTAATTTTTATTCATCCGAAATGATCAGTTGCTTTCGATAATTTTTATCACAAAGGGCCTGAACGTGTTCAATTGATGCTGAGTATGAGAAATTACCAAATTTTACTTTTTCATGGCTTGCTATGACCAGTTGATAAGTGAAAAACTGGGAAAAATGTACTAAAAGATTTTTTAATTCGAAACTAACACCAGATTCTGGTTCAGAACATGCTTAAACCCCCCAGATCTCATTAAAATATACAGGGTGTCTTACAGACTAGCAACTTTTTCAATTTGTTTTCATCCGTAATCTTTGGTTGTTTTTGATTTTTTTTTCTACAGTAACAAAGTAACTAAAATGTTTAATTACTGCTATAGAAAATAACAAAATATTACTTTTTCATGGTTTGCTATGACGAGTTGAGAGACGAAAAAATGGGGAAAATACATTAAGGATACTTTAAGCACAAACATTTCTGGATCAGAACACCCTGAAATCCCCACCTCAATACCTAAATCTAAAAATATACAGGGTATCATCTGTAGCTAGCAAATTTGATAACTTTTATTTATCCGTAATGTTGAATTGTTTCTGAACGTTTCTTTTCCAAAGAAGCACCCAAAATATTTAATTGATACTGTGTCAAAAAAAACGAAATATTATACTTCCATGGCTATATATGACGAGTTGAAAATTGAAAAATTGTGGTAAACATCCTTCTATTACCGAGACATATCACATAACATATCCTGGTTCAGAATATACCGCAAAACCTCCAGAATTCGTTGTCCGGGTCATGAAATTGTACAGGATCTCATCCTGTTAGAGGTAACATATCTCACTTTTTATTCATAAGTCTTGTTAAGCTTGTTGAGAACGAGAATCCCGTGTTACGTTCGTAAAAGAAATGATTATACTCGTGATTATATTTTTATTTATAATATTCAGATATAGGAAAACTGGGAAACATTTCAGAGCTTGTTTTCATCACAAAACCAAATTGTGGTTCGAAACAATCTAATTCGAACAAGAAGATCCGGGGCCTTTATGGTGTTCTAAACCAGAATTTGGTGTTAGCTCGGAGACAAAAGACTCTTCAGTATATGTTTTCCTTTATAATTCAACTTTCAACCGGTCATATCTAGGCATCAAAAAGTAATATTCGAGAAGAAATTTTGTAAATCAACTAAACGCTACGAATAAATAAGCGTTTTCAATTCTGCGAGCTAAAGATGACACCCTGTATATTTTTATGGTTCAAGTATTTGGGCCTTGCAATTTTAGGGTCTCCTGAACCAGAATCCACTGTTACGTTTGTGCTACAAAAGTCCTTGATGTGTGTTCCACACTTTTTCACTTTTCGACTGGTCATAGCTAGCCATGAAAAAGTAATATTTGAATATTTTTTCAGAGTGTTCTGGGATAGAACTTAGTGTTATTTTTGCGATAAAAAAATCCCTGGTATATTTTTCCCAATTTTTCACTTTTCAATTTGGTCGAAGGTAGCCATGAAAAAGTAATATTGAAACATTCCCTACAGCATTATTTGAACTTTTTCAGGTCCTTTGTGACCAAGGAAAAAAATCGAAAACTACCAAACATTGCGGATGAATAACAAATAAAAAATGTTGTTAGTTACAGATGACACCCTGTATATTTTAATGATTTATCACTGAGATTAGGGGGTTTTAGGGTGTTCTGAAACAAATCCTGGTGTTATTTTTGCGATAAAAAAATGCCTAGTGTGTTTTTCCCAATTTTTCACTTTTCAATTGGTCGTAGGTAGCCGTGGAAAATGGATATACGAATATTTCATCAACCTGAAGGTAGATATTTCTGGGTACTATATGTGATGAAAAACAAAGTTTGAAATCACTTTACTGTCAAGAAAATACGAGGGTGTGGCTGCTCAAAGTGGGACACACTGTATATGTTGAAAAATAGTATTATAATTTTTTTGTTACATGGTTATCGGAGAATGGCTAGTGATATTGGAATGATAAGTAGGAACATGGAAAAACAATCATTTCGTGTGACATATTTCCTTACACTAAAACATAATTGTTTGAGAAGATAATCACAGTTTATATTATTATTGACAAGTTTGAAAAGAAAAATAATATAAGAAATATTCCGCCTGGCGCTTAATTTAAGTAGGTTGTAGGGGTTAAGGCAAAATTCATTAGTTCGGAAATGTAACTGCCTACCGAAACGATAGTTCAGATAGTTAATAAATTTGATTTGGATTCTTTCAATACGTTTGACGTACTTCTGGTAGAACGGATTCCATACTATATTCTAGGTGGCTTCGAACAAGTGTGTTATAAAGAATTATCAGTGTCTTAGCTTCTTTGAAAGATTTGGAGTCTCTCAGAAGGAATCCCAAATTTCTATTTGCTTTTTTAGTTTCGATATGCAAATCAAATTTCAAATGGGAGTCAATAATTACTCCTAGATCTCTAACATGTTGAACATTCTCTAGCTGATTATGATCAATACTGTATCCAAATTCAATCTTTGATTTCAAACGACAAAACGATATGTGTTAATATTTGTTTATATTCAATACTAGCTTATAGTCTTTACATAAATCAGAAAATCTATCAATATCAGATTGCAACTCGATGCAAAGACGAAAGATAAAATCGGTTTATAAAATTTTATGTCGTCTGCGTAGAGTAAAGGTTGAATAGTGAAAACAGCTGCCAATTTCATTGATAAATATTGAAAACAGCAGGGGCCCCAGATGGGAGCCCTGGGGAACACCCGATATGACACTAGTTGAGGCGGAGGTGCAACCATTGAGTTTAACGAATTGTATTCTGTTATGTAGGTAAAATATTGTCCATTCAATCAAATTACCGTGGACACCGACATTCTCTAAGCGGGTTATTTTATTAATGTTGGATGATGGACTTTGTCAAATGCTTTAGAGAAGTCGGTGTACATGGCATCCACCTGACATCTGTCATCAAGAGCTTCAGAGATATCCTGAACGTACGGGAATAAATTCGTAGTGGATGACCTACCCTTACGGATTCCAAAAGTTTACCAGGCAGAGATAGAGAAATTGGCCGGTAATTAGTGACTTCATTTCGAAATCCACTTTTATGTATAGGAATGACCTGAGCCACTTTCCAGACCTGGGGGAAGATACCAGTAGAAACTGACTTATTATAGGTATAAAATCTGTAGAGGAAGTATAATTATAATTATAAGTTAAATTTCAAAACTAGTTTTCTCTATTACTCTTGCAATTATTTAAAATTGTTTTTTCCGTTAACCATCTGTCGTCCGCTTACGAACGGCAGCCCTCAAAAGTCGAAACTTGTGCGAGCCAAGGATTAACGAGGTCTTACCTTTTAACGTGCGATTCCTAGCACTTTCTCGGGTCATCAGATAAAAATCTGTAGTCGCTAAGGATTCGAACCTAGCCGACCAGCAGTCAATGGTTTCGAACGCTGAAGTCTTAACCACTGTGCTACATGGCAATGGTTCATATCTTCCAAAATCGCTTGATTTTTTTCATACCTTTTTAAATTTGGAGAGTCTATATAGAACACTTTTCTCGATGGCAATCAAGTTTTGTGGAAAAATAAGGAAAACAATATTCTGTAATATAAAATCTAGCATAGTGGTTGCTGGTTACGATTCAGGGTGAGCCAAAGTTTTCATTTTGGCCATCTGTCTTCCCACTTAAAAGAGATTTCTTTGAGAAAAAAAAATAGAAGTAGGTAGCATCAAAATTAGGCGAGTTACGATGAAAATAAGGCCCGTCCCTACATTTTTATAAGAGAAAATCAATGAAAACAATGCCCTAATTACCACCCTAATCAAAATTGAATTAAAAGTTACATTATTTCCTGTAATCTCATGTAATTTGATACCACACAAGATTTTTCATATTTTCAAATTTTTTATGTTTTTTTCAAGATGGCGACCAAAAAAGACATTTTGCGCAATAGTACGGATGTATATTTTTAGTATGATAACTAGGACCATATTACCTATCGTTTACAACAAGACTCATTCATGTTGCAATTTGTTCAAGGTAAATGTGTTTTTTACTTATTTCTATTCCACTATCACTGTACTTCCTCAATATGCTTTCAAATTTGATTCTTCCATCGAAACATTCCCTGCTTCGTTCATTTATTTTAGATTCAGATCTACTCATGTTGATTATATATGAAAAAATGTAAATGCTCCAACGAGAAAAATCATGATTGCTGCCAAGCTTTTTTAGACCGCTTGTCGATATTAAGTTTACCTTGACCATGATTTCGTTTCCAGTAATTCATGATCATTTTTATTGTAGAACAGAAACAACCTTGCATCTTGAATCTCTCGCCATTCCATATTTCATGTGATCATCAGTATATTGCAGACGTACCAATTAATTGAAGAATTCTACAGGGGGAGAGAAACTGTTCTATAACTTGTTATACAAATACTAAATTGATTCAACTGAATTGTTTCGTGATATCATCTAAATATTTTTTAATATCCTGAACGTGAGAGTTTGGTGGTACTTATTAATGTTGATATATATATAAACAGCAGCCTGCAATATACCAATTTTTTAATGTAGACTAAAGTATTCTCCAACTAATTGTATTTAGGGAAGGTATCGGTCTCTAAGGATGACTCATGAGTAAAGTTGTTTCAAACTGAACCTATAAAAAATGAATGATTCGTAGGTTTTTGCGAAGATAATCTGAAGTGGAGATTCGGATTGCTGGAATGAGGACAATAAAACTGGTACAAATTTTAAAAAATTGTCAACTTTTCCACGTTCATTCGACGTCTTCTTCAGGGATTTCAGGTCTGCGCAGCATCCTTGCAGACCTTGAAGCCCTGAAGAAGACGTCAAATAAACGTCGAAACGACGGCAATTTTTTAGAATTTTCCTCATTCATAAAAATCTCCATTTAACTTGAAGGACGCAAACTTTACATAATAATCTGTCCAATCCTCTGAATTCATTTTGTTCTTGGTAGTTTTTGTCCCTAGAGAGTCTAACATAATAACAGATGTCAAACTGGAACCAACTAGTGTTTCAGTGTATCTCTGTTTCTCTCTCATGAAGTGAGTCCAGCAGTTGAAGTTTCGGTTCTAACGTCCTATATACGAGCAATATTCCTTGTCTCAGATAAGAATCGAAAAGAACATTGAGTTCTTTTTTGTTGAATTCCTTATCGTGAACAAACAGAACGAACCCTTATGACACACTGTATATCACAAGAAAACTGAAAGTGACATACACGTCGATACAGAATCCTAGCATCATCCGGGACAAATCTGTCGTTGGCCAAAACATTTATTTCTTGCTCCAGATTAGCAAGCGCCGAAAACATTGAGAATCAGTGGCGGATTCGGGGGGGGGTAAAGGGGAAATTTCCCCCCCAAGTCTATTCCAAAATACTGCCGTCCTACGGTCTGAGGATGAACGCAGTAAGTTTCAAAATATCGTAATTTGAGTGTTCCAAATACTTTTATTCGCAATTCTTACATACCGAACCACTTTATTGCTTGTTTTTATTATTTCATATTTCTGTTGGAAATATATTCATATTTTACTTTTCTGCTGAGAATAATATAAAATCATCCACAATGCCTTGATAGTGAAAGGTCACTGCAAAATATATCAAGAGCTACAGAATCAAAACAAAGAGAATCAGAAAAACTGGACACAGACATAGTGAAGTCTTCCTTTCCTGACAAAAGAAAAACTGAAGAAAAAAAACTACTTATCGAACAAATAAGATACTGAGACATCACAACATCATAACGATAATATTCAAACCCATGAGAGTTGATATAGTTGAAGGAGTTTATAGATTTCCCAGCAGAAACTGTGGCCAGACATACATCGGGCAGACAAAGAGAATAATAAATATACGCAAAGAAGAACAAGAACCAGAACAGCCAGACAATTCCCTCACTACTTACCCAAACGTCTGATGGACACAGAATATATCATTGAGCTTGTAGCACCCAAATTACCTGCAAAGAGACAACAAAGCATCCAGATAATTACCAGGAAAATACAACCATTCCACTAATTCAAACAATTCAATTTATCCAACGGAAAAGATCCATCACATTGAGTAGAGGTAAAATAATACTGGGTAGGAGAAAAAACAGGAACAGTCCGATACCATCGTAAATGTCTTTGAGGTAAATGTAGTCAGAAGACTGACCTCAGCAGGAGAGGTTTTGAAAGTTTATTCCTTCCTATTCAGCAAGAAAAGTTTGGTGTTAAACGCGATTATATAAAATGGAAAAAAGTAACAATTAAACGGTGAAAACATCAGTGAAGTACACTGCTAGTGAAAGTCCCCTTCTCCCCTCTTATCCATCCTTCAAGATGGCATCCGTCCGCCATTTTGAAAGATAATTTTTTTGGCGTCTAAAAGTAGCTTATGAACGAGCATTCTGCATTCTACCAAACAGAATTTCAAAAGATACGACGGGGGAAGGGACTTTTAACTAGCACTGTTTAAGCCTAGTTACTTTAGCAATAAAGTTCAGCAATATTTAATTTTTTTTTCTTTGAGACCGAAGTAGATCACAGAATTGGGCAAAATAAGTATTTTTTGGGATTCTTGCACCCTTGTAATAATTTTTCACGTTTCCAGGACCGGTATGGCCCAGACAATAATTCATAACTCATTATGAATTTTGCCAATTTCATATTTTAGTATAACAATCATAATCAGTTAAGAAAAAAACCCGCATATTCGGAATAATTTTCCCGGGCGTCCAGGGCCGGCTTAACTCCAGCAATAAATCTTAACTTCCTTATGAGGAACTCTGCCAGTTTCATATTTCAGGGTAGGAGTCAGGATCGACAGACTTTAATAATCAATCACTATTTACAAATATCTTACTTATAACAGCATTCTCTACTGAATATAATTTCAAAGAAGTTAATAGTAAAAATTATCAACATCCAACTTTTTTTCCTTTTTGGTTATTTTCCTTGTAATTAAAAATATTGTAATTTCAGTTTGACGTCATACTGTTTTTATCCTATATAGAAACTTGCCTTACACATCCACATCAGGTATTTTACCCTGGAAGAATAAGAAAATTCTTCAACGTGCACAACCAACTTTTAGAAATTCAAAGTAGTTCTATTATCATTCCTTTTACACCTTTTAATATCATGAAATGACCAGTGATGAAAAAAAGAATTTAGTTCTTTTCTCACTGGTACTTAAAATGATATCCAGGTTTCTTAAAAGACAAATCAAAATTATAGTATTTGATCATTTTGAATTAAATCAATCGTTGTGCAATTTCTATCATCAATATAATGTACCGAACAAATTAATTCTTGGTGTTATTTATTACGAAATTACAAAGCGGTTGATCTAAGAACGCTTCAAGCAACTATATCCAGTCTATTTTTAATTATTGGCATAGGTCGGTGTGAAAATATACAGTTGCAATAAACAAAAATAGTTCAAATAGTATGCTTATTAAATTGCCTATACTTCATTCAAGGTCTAAGTCTATAGTACATCAGTACTTTACCATTATGTTATGTATTTAGCAGTATTATGCTATTTGTATTGTGAAGAAATGAGTCACAAGTAACATTTTTAACGAAAACAAAATTTTTCTTCACCAGAACATTCCATTTCTGAGAATTATAGTGTTCTTTATGCATTTTTCATCAATAATGAGTTATATACACCAAAAATTTCAATTGTTCCATATCCATCAAACGTACGGTTTCATTTCATTTCAAATCCATTATATGAGTAAATAATTATACTAAGTATATTCTTTGTATTTCAGTGAAATTGCATTATTATTTCCATTTATTTGTTCCATATCACAGTCATCTCACGCATTCTATAGTTCAAAATTTGGTGTAAATTTTTGTTCTATTTCCTGCAAGTTGCCTAATTGTGCTATATCTACCTATTGTCACTATTTGACAGGACAGTTTATAATGCCATTTGGCACGAATATATTTGCGGAAGTGCTGGAACGCACATAGCCAAAACAATAGTCAAAATTTTGAAACTATAATGCGTGTTAATCCTAATTTGAAAAAAAATTGTCATGTGGTCTGACAGCAGTGTTACGCAAAATCTTAATTCGATTTTCTCATTTGCTATAGGCACATTTTCTGAACTCCAGATTCGGGAAATCCAGAGCCATGGAAATCGACAGTGCTAAAAAAAAAATCAAAATTACGGAGTAGTATATTTCTCGCCTTTACTCAATTGAATATTTTTTTTATATCAGATATTGTGTCGAATTAGTTTATAATTTTGATTATAGTTCGAAAATAGGAATAAAATATTCTTAAAATCTGTTGTGGAATCATCTGCGGCTGAAAGACAAACTTATGTCGATTTTCCATCGTTCAAGATAAACTCTTGGGAGGTATTCATGTTGAAAAGGGGGACACTCTCCATGAAAATTGAAAAATGTGATTTTTTTGTAATATCTGACAGAAAACAACCACTTCCTCGGCTAAAGCCACACTGGACATTGAACTACATCTGATAGATATTGTGAAAAGACTGAACTGAAAAGAAAAAATCTGAAAGTGAATTCGCATTTTTTAATTATCTCCAGTTTTCATTGAAAATTTATTAAATAAATTAGATAGGGTGAATGTTATTCAAAAATATCACTCACAGAAATCGTTCATTTCATTGAAGGAAGGTTCGCTTCTCTCGCATTTAATCCCCAATACATTTTTTCCGGCGAAAATCTATTTCGCTTTGCCAAACTCATCAGGGAGAAGCAATTATACACAACAAGGATAGAAATGATGGAAATATTTCTTCTTCGGTAAAACTTTCAAATATATTTTTTGACATAAACCTATCATGGGCATTGCATTTTGATTTTTGTTCGAAAATATAAATAGAATCAGATATCTGAAACAAAGCTCAGAGTTCGTTTGGGAGATCGTATGATAACGATAGTCGTCGCCGACCGATGTGTTTACCCTTTTTACTCCCATATACACCTACTACGTAGGCTAATTGTGGCAAATACCTGTCAGAAAACAACTACTTCCCTGGCTAATACCACGACGGGTATTGAATTATATCCAACAGATACTTGTGCAATGTACCTAATTGCAGAGGAAACAATTGCTAGCACTCCCTGTAACCAAATGGCAGAATTTTGTTTCGATTCAGATATCTAATACAATTTGGAATGTATTTATTTAGAAAAATATGATCTCTAGGACGTAATTCAGGAAGATTATGCACAACCACAGTCCGACACCGGTAAGTTTTGTTTTCTTCACAAACTAATTCGAGAAAAAAATTGATTTTGAAGCAACAAATGTTCATGACATGTTCATAATTGGGTATTTGAATATCCTCAATAGCTCTGATAGAGAGCAATAAAATCAAGAAAAGCTCTTTTGTTAGTATTTTGTATGATTTTTCATTTCTTTTACAATGGGGAGCTTCGAATCCAAATATCATGTTCTTTATATAAGAAATATGGTTGGGCATTTTTGGGTTGAGAAATTTTTTAAAAAACATTTGAATTTTTGTAGAAATTTTGCGATTAGTTGATTTTTATAAGATATTTGGTATCTACAATTTCGTTAAAATATGTATAATTTTGTTTTTGTCATAGTAAGTTAATCATGAAAAAAATATAGATAAATTATTGTTCAAATAATATTTTATTAGTCTCAAATTTTAATGATTTTTTTTGCTTCAATTCTTTTTAGATCATAATAAATAATTTTTTCGGCTATTTATGCAATTCAAATAACAAAAACGCAACTTACCTTAAGATATCAAAACATCATTCATTGCGAAATTCGGTGAAAATATAAATATTGAAATTTCATATTAGCATTATTTTCTCGGACCATTAGAAAGTTTTCATCCAGAGAATGGTCATTTAGTGGCCAAAATACGAGTCGTAGCATTAAAAACGTTATGTGGTTTTGTTGAATACGTAAAAAAAATATTTGAAAGTTTGCAATTTTTTTCATTCCGTTAAAATATACACATCTTGTGTGCATAATATCTAGTTCAAATTGAAGTAATTATGTGCAATTTGAATATATATGCAAATGATAATGAAAAAATAAATAAAGAATAAATACTTATTTTGAATTTTTTTTAGGTCATAACGAATTATTTTCTCGACTAAGTATTTATACAATTCAAATAACAAAAATTCCAACTTACCTGTAGATATCAAAATAACATTAATTCCAAAATTCGGTGAAAATGCAAATAAGGAAGTTTTTAAATTTATCTGAATACATTTTTGACAATGTGCAAAAATATATTTCAATGACGCACTAATATGTTGCTATATTTTTTTCTGATCAGAAGCTATTTGATATATGCAGTGAAGAAATGTAAAGAAAATGTTTTCAAATTTCAGTCTATTTTTGTGAAATGGAATTGGAGTAATTTGGTGGATAGTTCACTATATGCCAATAATAATTTTGAACTTTTTTGCTCAATTTTTGTGGGTCATAATGAATTATTCATTCAATTCAATTAATAAAAACGCCAACTTACATGTGAATATCAAAATTACATTAATTTCAAAATTTGGTGAAAATGCAAATATTGAAATTTTAAATTGAGAACTGGAGAAATCGCTATTATTTTCTGCGACCGTTAGAAAGCTCCATGAATTCTTACTGTCGATCATGATTTGAAAATTTGATAAATTTTTGACACTTATAGGAAATCAATTAAGAAAAAACGTGAGCAAAATCATGTGCAAGATTATATTTGAAGTGTTGCAATATTTTCTTTGTTTTTAATTTTTCTGACTAAGAAACTATTCGATAAATGCAGTGAATGAATTTGAAGGGAATATTCCCAATTTTGCTTTGAAATACATTCAGTGTATTTTCAATTGTTCACAAAACAAGGTATTTGTACCAACTATGATGAATCAATTATCATTTCGCAGTATGAGTAGGTAACAAAAAAGCTTTATGAAATAACTACAGAGAAGTAAAGTTATTTAGATATATTTTTAAAATATATAACAAATTTTCACGTATAAAATGTACATCAATCGAAGAACTATACACAACACTCTTTGGGTATATATATTAATATTTAAATTACAACTATACATAAATTTACAAAATAAACTGAACAATATATTACAAATAAAATTATAAAATGAAACAACGACATATTTTCCGGTACAAAAATATATCCTTAAATAAATTCATTATCTAAAAAGGTACACTTTCGGTTTAATAGGTATACATATATTACAATTTTATTGATCACAAAAACGAACGGAATAATTCTAACGTACTTTAATACCCGTTAAGAAAAAAAATAGTGGATTTCACGCAACAAATGGGGATCGAAAATTCGATGTATCAGATAGATCTATCAGTAAGTCTTTCCGTTCAGCACCAAAGTCTCAGTTGCATAAAATCCACTACTTAGAATCATCTATTAAATATTTTCTAGAACACGTCGATTTAAAAGAGATCGAGTAAGTAATATACTAAAAGAATCTTTAAGATTCAAGCAATTAATTCATTGGGAAATTCGAAAATAGCCTTTCCAAGGCTTCATTGTCATTCTAAAATTTTGTTCAAAAATTTAAAGCTCTCGAGTTTGTATCACTAAGCTATTACTGCAGTGCAGGCTACGGTCCATAGTCGTGGACAATTTCCATCATCCTCTGCCTGTTTTCTTCCGACCTAAGCAGAAACAAGGAATTAGTTTCAGAAAATGCAGCGCCATCTAGCTAGGGATAGGGGAAATAGACTCGAAAAAAATACTCACATCTGTTGTTGCTGCTGCTGAAGTTGGAAGGAGTCCAGGTGCTTGTTGATTTCTCGGTGGACATGTTCGGGCAGAACCCCGACATTCGAAAACAGGCTCCTCAGCACGTTCAACTCCTCCGTGAGTAACTCTATCCTCTTCTGCAGTCTTTCGTTCTCCTTTATTAGAATTTTAACTTTCTCCTCGGTTTCCCGTGTCCGCACTTTGGCCTTCTCCCTACTCTTCCTCACGGCGATGTTGTTCCTTTCCCTTCGCCTCCTGTATTCGTCGCTGTTTTTGTCGCAGGGTTTCATGTTCTTCCTGGCGATGTTGTGCTGATTCATTAGAGCTGCCTTATTCTTCATGGCGTTCATGTTCAGCTGGTGATGCATGACGGGACTAGGGGTGAGATTGGTGAAGGTGGCGCCAGGGTTTTGGTTGTAGGCACCGGGTAGGTAGCTGTTGGGGAGCAGGTTACAGGCCTGCCGCCTGTATTCCTGGGGGTCGACCGGCTCTTCCTTTATAC